>CM076576.1:159111737-159619690 GCA_034641835.2 Pinus albicaulis | reverse complement strand
TAAATAGCACATTGAAGCAACAAAGTTGTAGGCTTGTTGACTTAATTGTGAAATACACAAGAGGTATTCGTAATAATAATATATTATATATAAAATGTATAAGAGATGATGATAAAATTTTACAATGAGGCCCTGCTTATATACCTATGCAGGTGGCCTTTCATGACTGGGCATGTCTTTTAGACATGCCCTTTCACTAAATTGACTATTTAATAATTATATTTGTTATGAATTATATTCATAACATTGCCCCGTTCTTCAAAAGCTTTGTCCCCAAAGCTATACTACTGAAAAGTTTCCTCATTTGCGACGTCATCGGTACCTTCTTTGTATATTTCACTTGTACATTATCCTGAATCCATGTTTTTTTTTATTTCTTGTTACGAATTATTTTTTTTAATACTTTTTTTTATTATTAATTAATTAATATTAAATTAATTAATTAAATTAATATTTAATATATATAATTTTTTTAAAGTGATTTAATTATAAACTATATAATCATATACTATATAATTGAATAATTATAAACCTTATAATTATTAAATTATGTAATACAATTATATAATTATAATTGTATTAATAGTTACGAATTAATATAATCCTTGAAAACGGCGAGTATGTACGTCTTGAGGTTGTAACACGTCAATGTTCAAGAAATCACTGTTCGTATATCCCATGTATTCATTGCCATTACATCCTGAAAATATCGTCTCATTTCTTCCCTGAGAGCAGCGTTGGGAGTTATCTCAGTGGCAATGAAAGGGTCCCGGGTATGAGGGAGGGTTGGATTCCGAGGTTTCTTTTCAACTAATGTCTCCACATTGTTACGATCATATAGGAAGACAGTGGGGGCTATATTCACGGGATCATAAACCATGGATAAACTCACACTGCATTGATATTCATCCATACACAACAGATCACGACAGAGCTACTGCTACAAGAATGGGAAACTAGAATATAATATAACAACATCAGGTTCCGTTAATGAGTCGTCAGGTTGGGAAAGCGGAAGAGGGAAATAGTTAGCTATTTCATCTGAATGGGACGAATTTCTGCACTAACTGCACCAGTTAATCATTTTATGCACTACAATGGCGAATTCTATAGCACGCCTAACATCTTGGCCACACATTCTTAAAGCCCTTTTTGAGTGTTTGGTTGAAAACCCCATATTGACAAGTGTTGACAAAGATTCATCTGAGACTTGCAGCTATTGATATTTGGCTTTATCTGATGTGAGAGACTTGTAAGACTCTTCCGATAATCCCGTGTGATAAGCCAAAACACCTTCCAGAAGCTCAAGGCGCGTGTATGTGAAAATTTCTGGAAAAAAACTTCCTTGCAAAACCCTAGCTCTCTCCATATTTGGTCCATAACAATGTTGAAGCCCTTTGTTGGACTCCTTTAACCGTATTCCAACGTTTCCCAAACAGGATATGTCGCGCAACATGAAATAACACCACACTATGTCTATTTGCAGCAGTGATACATTTTCAACCTTCTCAATTACCTTTCCATCACAAATGGAAAAGTCCTCCTCTCCCATGCCAAGAATCTCAAGAGCATATCTATATTCTCTCTTTTTAATGAGATGTCGCCCCTTCGCGTGAAGCATCAAACCCATAAAGAGGGCCTTTTGATCTGTCTCAGAACCGAAATTCAAAATATTTTCTCCACTCTGATTCTCCAATTCAATGTTGAAGTCATCAACTGGAAACGAAGAATTATTATCAGTATGTCTCTTTGCCATTGCAACTACTGCGGCTTTGATACGAGCAAGTGGATTCTGCGCATCCACCTCATCCTTTACAACCTTTTCTTCATTCGCATTAACTTTTCTTATCAAAATTCTTGAATTTTCCCTCAATCCCATGTCTCTGAGCTTTTTATCATCTAATTCATCTTTCAGAACTTTCCCGACAAAGATGACCTTTAAATTCCCTGGCGAACACTAGGAAGTCCTCTTGGCAAGCTCTGCTCTCAAAATGGGTATCGTCCAATCCTCCAAATCTACCTCAACCACTCCCAACCATAACCCGCTCACCTTCAGCTTGGTGCTACTCAAACCCACACCATTTTGATCATGGTTTTCTTCCTTCACATAATATTCATCTGAATATGAAATTTTCATAACTTGATCTTCTGCAAAATGTAGTGATTCTTCATGAATATCTTCAGAATTCTCTGAATCGGCTGAATTGTTCTGTTGATTATGTCCAATATTCGGAAACATTGATTCTTGCGTCAGATTAATCTTGTCCCAAATGGAATTTATCTTCTTCATTGCTTGGTTATGATTGTCTATGGACTCGCTATGGTTTTGCCAAATTTGTCTTTCTATCCGATCTGTTGTGTCTTGAAGTTTTTCGATGTTTTTAGAATTTCCCGTAACCTTATCCTCAAGATTGATTAATCTTTTAGTGAATTTATCGGAATTATTATTGATCTTATTCTCAATATCGATCAACTTTTTGTTGAAATCGTCCATCGTCATTGATGAAGACATCGAGCGGCAACGATTTCGAGGCACCGCATATAACAACTAAAGGCAACCAGTAGTGGCGTAGATGCTTCCTTCCAAGTGAGAAGATCGTTTCTCTGATACCAAATGGAGCAAAAAATTTGTAGGCTTGTTGACTTAATTGTGAAATACACAAGAGTTATTCGTAATAATAATATATTATATATTAAATGTATAAGAGATGATGATAAAATGTTACAATGAGGCCCTGCTTATATACCTACGTAGGTGGCCTTTCATGACTGGGCATGTCTTTTATACATGCCCTTTCACTAAATTGACTATTCAATAATTATATTTGTTATGAATTGTATTCATAACACACATCACCATTTAACACAGCTCAAGTATCCTGTAAACAATCTTCGATTATTGATGTCCAGCTCCAAAATTACAGTGCTCCAATATAGTAATTCTTACAATGCAGGGTCTAACAATATCCAACCCTTGATACTGTCAATGTATGCAGTATTTAACTAAAGACTAATTCAGTTTCCCTATCTACTGTAGTGATTTTCATTAATTACATTTAAGCAGAAATTGAGACAAGTGGAAACATGCAGGCGGTGATAAGATAAAACTAACAAAATGGTGGCTATAGCAGTGCGTTATTAATTGTGAAATGATCAGAATTTGGCTTGTCCGAAGCCAAAGAGGCAAGGATGGCTCTGAAATATTAGCTCTACCTTGGTGCAAAGGCTCTGACATCTTGGCTCTACCTTGGTGCAAAACGGTTGTTGAGGAGAGTGTGTTGGCTGTAATGATTTCCACTTTATGTTAAACGACCTCTGTATCTTCTGCGCCAGTTAATGTTGCAGCGGAGCTTTGAAACAAAAAACCTATTGCCTTCCTCTTGAAACACACAACAATGATTCAAAACCTTGGACTAGAATGGTGTGGAATGGCTACGTGAGGCAATGGTGGCGAGATTCGGCTTGGTGCAAAGGTGGTTGGCATTGGTTGGCAGACGTGGAACAATGGTGGTGGTTTTGTTTGAACAACAAAAAAAACCATTTTGGAGGGGGGTGAGGGCAGTGAGTGCTATCAGAGAGGGGGGGTCTGAATTAGCAGAGGTGTGACATGTAGTGGGGATGGTGGTAAGGGATATCGCCCATTTCCACCACCCCCCCCTCCCCTGGTGGTTAGAGTTTGAAGGCTGAGGGGGGGCCGAAGAGTGGATGGTGGGGTCAGAGGTATAGGTTCAAACTTGCGATGAGAAAAGGGCGATGGCGGGAGGTGACATGGCAAGGGGCTGGGGCCCGAACTCATATCACAAATCATGAATCGAAAGTTTTTTTAATGAGCGACGGGGGTAAATGTCAAAACTTGCAATGAGTGAAGCGCAGTGAGTGGAGGAGTGGCGTGGTAGGACGGAGGTGGGAGCTGCCTGCACATTGCAAATCGGCACTTCTGCTATGAGCGCGGGGAGGTAAATGTTAAAGTGTGCGCAGTGTGAGGTGCAGAGGTGACGTGGAAAGGAAGTGGGCCCGTTCAATACCGCAAATCGCAAGATTTAAGGTTTGGTTACGAGGAAGGGGAGTTAAAAGATAAATCCCGCAAAGTGCAATGTGCGACGACAAAGGGTGATGTGGTGGGAATTATCGTAATCGGCAATGGGAATGGTTATTGCAAATTGGGAGTCGGAAGCAAGTCGAAAAGGTAAGTGATGTTGCGAACTTTACAATGCAAAAATGTGATGGACCCCACTACAGGTTTTTCAGAGCGGACAACTAAAAATTTAGTTAAGAAATGGTAATATGATAAAGGTCGCCCCCGAACCATAATATAAAGGATTTCAAAGCATTTGAGGCATCTATAAGGGCAATGTGGGTCCCACCAATCTCGAAAATCGCATTTCGGAGGGTTTTATAGGAGACGACAACTGTGACATGTATGAAGTTTGGTCTGCGAAACGCCAATTGTGATGAAAGGTAAGGGTTAATGTGGGGGGCAGAGTTGCGATAAGGTCCTGAAATCATAGATATTTGGATTTAAATGGTTTTAATGGGATTTTGGGCACTGGAATTCAGAATTTGGAAAAAATGAAGGGTAAAAGAGGGTAAATGACATGAAATGAGGGCAAAAAAAAGAATTTTGCTCGCCATTACGCTTTTCAGCAACACTTTCCTCCTTCACTGAACTAAAAGGTGGATAGATTCCTTTGATGCTCTTGACAGCCAGGATTTCCCTTCTTTTTCTGAAAATAAATGATAACCATGGAATATTATTTTCAATATGAGAGATATGAGAAATAATCAGCCACCCTGTGATATTGTGAATTACATGAGTCTAACAGAACTATAATATGAAAATTCCTTTAACAGATCAATAACCAATTCAAATGATTAAAAAAAAAAAGAAACACTTAATTGAAAATAAGAAGCAAGAAGAAGAAATTTCTTATAAAAAAAGGAAATCACTCAATTTGACACACGTTGTTGGCTTTATAGAGACCTTGGACAGACTAGAGACTAGGGAAAACACTACAAACAAGATAGAATTCACAGCAAGATAGGGAAAATGAATTTTTTTTACACTTACAGGATCATTGTAGGTAACATATGGAAACTAGTGTGAGTCATCGCACTTACTGAACAGAGATACTGCGTTGATACGCATTACCTCAAAATGAAAAGTGTGATGGGGAAAATTCACTTAAAAAATGAAATAAAAACCATATCTAAGCTCAAAATTAAACTTTCTAATGTACAACGAAAGTCTAAAAAAAAAATACAAAATGAGTCAACTACATAAGTCCTAAAAGGCTATGGAAAAGAAATACGATAAATAACATCCCATTCCCTAGTGGATTCGCCAAGTTATTTTATGGATAAATTCCTTCTGCGGACATAAGTAATCTCCCTATACCTAGTGGCTTAGCCTATAAAGAACCAAGAAAAACTACATTTTTTTTCCTTAAAGATGTTTGGAATATGGAAATAAAACCTACTTGGAATCTAATGCAAGCTTTCTTATTCTCCTTACTTGTTTTCTCCAACTCCAACTCCAATTTCTAAAAGAAGAACATGCAAATCATTTGAAACAAGCAAGAGAACCAAATATACAAGATAACATATACAAACAACTCAAAACAAGAAGTCAAAGATTCATGTCATTAGAGAAATTTTGAGGTCTAAAATGGGACTTCTAAGGAATTTTATAAAATACTATTAGAAATAATAAAATAATATTAGATTACATCATCAAATTCTAGATGGAAAAAATAAAAACTATTTTCAACTTATCTCCCTATGGTTTTACTCAAATTTCGAGAGGCGACAGTCATTGGATGTGGAATTTAATTCCTCATACAATGAGTAACCATGTTGCATACTTTCAATGAACCCCGCTACATGAAAAATGTGATTGCAATCAGGTTTTTCATGTATTTTGCAATTTCGTGTAGCATGGTCCATCGAAAGTATGAAACATGGGTACTCCTTGGAAGAGGAATTAAATTCCAAATCCAACGAACGCTCCCACTTTAAATTTGAGTAAAATTGTTGGGAGGTCAGTTGAAAAAGTAGTTTATTTATTTATTTTTATTTTTTAATCTTTCTCCTTTTTTCCTACAAAAATGGTGAATCATCCCCCATGGTTGACATCATCATATTGAATCCTATTGGTTCTTATAAAGTTGATTTTGGTTGTAAATTTTGTTTTGAGACCCATTTTTTACCTTGAAGTTTCTTAATGTCTACATATGCGTAATCAAGACATAATGTATAGCATAACCAATGCACTTTTGTATTAATAATGGCAGGAAAAGATTACAACCCTTGTAGGCCTTGACTATGTGAATCTCTCCTGGATTTCTTGTCCTTCCTTTGCCACAATATTAAGCCTAGAATCACACCTAAATCACTTGGATGGATTATAGACCTCTAGACACAAATGGCCAATATAAATCCATAATCAAAGACTCCAAAAGTCAACCTAGACTATGGTAGGTGCTGCATTTATAGGGAAAATGAGGTAGTTTTGGATTTACCATACTAGGGCTTAGATCCACTTTAGAAGGAGGTAATTTATATGAGATAAGGGATAAGACCTCATTAGTAGGATTTCAAGACCAGATCCAATAGTAAATGGTTAAATCCACTCCTGAAGCTTATAGAGAGAGGAATTTAGAAATTATTTTTTATTTTTACTCATTTCCCGGTGTCATCGCACTTTATGTAAGAGCAACATACGCTAACCAATGCATGTCCCATGTATGAAGCATATGCAATCGTATTTTTTCAAGAGAGTAAGTGAGATGAGATCTTAAATTAGGGTTTTCAGCCAATGTAATCTAAGATTTTTATAACTTTTGAAGAGAGAATGATTTTGGATTTGTATGGATGATTGCAAGGTGTGAATGGATGGTGATAGATCTGGGTTCAGGTAAATTTTTTTGAATGCGAAAAATGACCTTTAACACAATGGTTTTCCATGCCATATGGGACAACAAAGATGAGTATCCATTGGTTATTTCTTTGGTTAACATCAATGACAACCAGAGTTCATTAATATCCCCATTTGGAATTGATGGAAACACACGTACCACCCCTACGATTGATGCTCCCCATGACTCCATGCCCCTGATTTTCTTGTCCTGCTTTCTCTCTCCCTTTGAAATCAATGGAAAAGGGTGACCCCCTGACAACATGTATCTTCTCCCCCCACCTACTGGATAAGAAAGCCATTTTAATGTGGACTTGGGAGAATCCCTAATTTTTATCAAAGATACTCAAATTTCTCATGTGTCCATGATTTGGTGAAGATGTCAGCTATCTTCTCCTTTGTCCCAATGTATTCCACATTTATGTTCATTTTTGAAACTTTCTCTCTAACGAAGTGATACTTGATAGGAATATGTTTTGTTTTAGAGTTCATGACAGGATTCTTAGATATGTTGATGGCGATGGTGTTGTCACATAACATCACAATTCGCTCATCCACCTTTACTTGTAAATATTACAAAATGTGTTTCATCCAAAGAACTTGAGTGTACCATGTTGCTGCTACAATATATTTTGCTTACATTATAGAAAAGGAAATTGAAGACCACTTGTTACTCAACCACTATACATGACATCCACCCAAGTAAATGTTTGCTCCACTGGTTCTCTTGCGATAATTAATTCAACCTTCCCAATATACGTTAGTATAAGTTGTAATAACCAAATAATTTCATTTAGGATATCATAGACCAAAATCGGTTGTTCCTTTGAGATAGCTTAAGATCCTTTTTACTGCAATGACATGAGATTACTTTTCCGCTACTTGGAGTCACACAATTTGTCCAACTGCCTGCATCACATTTCATATGGAGGTTGTTACATATACTAGGCTACCAATAATGGATTTGTATAATATATGGTCAACTTGTTTAGATTAATCGTCTTTTCTTAAATTGCATCCTGTCACCATGGTTTTTCTAACTGGTTTGCAATCATGCATTCAGAATTTATTCAACATTTATTTGATGTACTTCAATTGGGAAATTAATATTATGTCTTCTTCCTGATAAATCTAAAGTCCCAAGAAGAAATTTAACTCTCCAATTAAGGGCGTCTTGAACTCCTTCTGCATGTTGTCAACAAATGTCTTACTCAACATATCATCGTCATTGCCAAAGATGATATCATCCACATATACTTCTATGAGTGTCAAGGTGTCTTGTTCAATCTTAAAATATACGGTTGTTTTCTACACTTCCCTTTTTGAAACCTTGTTGCTACAAATATTTGTCCAAGTAGGCATACCTGCTCTTGGGGCTTGCTTGAGACCGTACAATACTTTCTTTAACCTGCAGACATAGTCTTTATTATCAGTGAGTATAAATCCTTCAATTTTCTCTATGTAAACTTCTTCTTCCAATTATCCATTTCGGAAGGTTGATTAGATTTCCATCTGATATACTTTGATATTTTTGGAACAAGTGTATGCAAAAAACATTCATATGGATTCCATTCGAGCTACAAAAACAAAAGTATCTTCAAAATCAATTCATTCTACCTATGCATATCACATACAGATAAATTTGGATTTATTCATGGTAACATGTCCATCTTCATTCATCTTGTTCCTAGAGACCCATTTTGTGCCTGTGAAATTATTTCCTTTTGTTCTTGGCACAAGTTCCCATGTGTCAATTTTTTTCTATCTGGTCAAGTTGTTCATTCATGGCCTTAACCTAGTGTTAATTGTTTTTGGCTTCATCAAAAGTTATAGGCTCAAATGTGGATAGTAAGGCATAATGTTTTTCTTCTGCCACATGAGCTTGTTGCCTTATTCTAGTCCCAATCCTTTCATTCTTATTTCCAATTATTTTTTTGACAAATTATTTTTATGGTCCCATTTCTTAGGTGACTTGGAAGGTGCTTGAGATGTGTGTTTTTCATTTTATTCTTTCTTAGTTGTTGGTTCCTTTGGTTCAGCTTCTAATGGCTCTTCCTTGACCTTTTCTTCTTTGCTCAATTCTTATATATTTGGTTACATTGAATCTTGTCCGGTTTGTGTCTTTCAACCTTCATCAAAGTCACATTGATGATTTCTACTACTTTTTTTATTCTCAAAGAGTAACATTTGTATGCATTTATTTTGGCGGAGTACCCAACGAATATGCCTTCATCCACTCAAGAATCTAACTTTCCAATCTTCTAGTCATCCCTCTTTATGTATAGTTTACTCTCAAAGACCTTGAAGTGTTTGATGTTAGCTGGTATTACTTTCCATAATTCATAAGGAGCTTTTCCGTGGTTACTACTAAGAATTCCTCTATCAAAAATATGACGAACGGATTCAACTGCTTGGACCCAAAAGATGTTGCTTAAATTTGAGTCACTAACCATGGTCCTAGCCATTTCAACTACATCCATGTTCTTTATTTCTACTACATTTTGTTGAGGTGTCCTAGATGTTGATAATTTCATTTTAATACCATGTTCTTCACAGTAGTGTTGAAACTCTTGAGATATAAATTCACCTTTGTTGCCCGATCTTAAGCATTTTATCTTTAGTTCAGTTTCAGTTTCATTTTCAACCATTTCTTTGTACATCTTGAAATGATTGAACACTTTTGGCTTCTTCTTTATACAAATTATAGATTTCATTCAATTATAATTATGAATAAACAATATAAAGTATATCTCACCTTTTAGCTCTTTAGTTCTCATAGGTCCACATAAGTCAGTGTGCACTGGCTCCAATGGCTTTGAGATAGAATATTCCTTGGTCCTAAATTCAAATTTGGTCTGCTTTCCATGCTAACAATGTTTGCATATGGAATTTGTTGTCTTTGTTATTTCCATAATTTCTTTGACTCCTTCCTTCTTGCTAACCTTGAAAATGTTATCAAAGTGAATGTGACCCATACACTACTTTCATCTTCCTTTCCTATGCAACGTGTTTCCTTTCCAATTGTATCTAGATAATATATTTTGTTATGTTCCCGAGATGTTGTGTCCACCACTTTACCTGTCTCTTTCTTCCTTATTTCCCACATCTGACTCAAGCTCAACAAGTTGTGATTCAAATTTTCAATGAGCAAGGCATTTTTTTACTACCTTTGCCTCCAAAATTAATCGTGCCCTTCCCTAAAACTTTTATGATCCAACATTTCCTAAATATATTGTTCCATATTTCTCCTTCCATAAATATATAAACCTATCCTTGTATCCTGTCATATGTTTTGAACAACCGTTGTAAACTAACCATTCATACTTCCTACATTATTCAGTGAACATAAGGTTTCATATCTCATCTTTCCTTTTCCAAACCTTTGAAGAAGCATTGAATTTTGGCTGTCAATTTTAAATAAGCTCTTATCCGACAATCTTGCGGTTGAATTTCCAAAATTATTACACTTACGAAATTCAACTTCATTGTCATAATAATGCAAAGCTATTGTCATTTTTATTGCAAACTTTACAATGTCTCCTAAGATAGTTATCATATGTGCTTTTATTTCTAGCATTGAAATTCACAACTTTGTGTCCAAAATTGTTGCATGAAAAATAGTTTGATACCTGGAGGATGAGAATCTTATTGGTGGTACGCCTCTTCATGAGCCTTCCTGTGAATTTGCGATTGATTGCTGCTTGAGCATTCTTCTAGTTGGTTCATCTTGAGTTGGAGATGACTATTGATTTTTGACAACTTCAGCATAACCCTTTTTTTCATCTTCCTTCACTGTCATGGAGCTCGACCCCTTGACAAAGTTTGCATTATACCCTAACCTGGTGTTTCCATCACGTGACCTTTGATTTCTAGTGATCTCTTCCAATAATTTTGAGTTGTTCATGAAATCATGTTGCAGATTATTCTTTTGGGCTTCCTTTCGGAGGGAGACTATTTATGCTTCCGGTTTTTCTCTCATCTTGGAGCTTTCTTCCAATTCCTTGTTGAGTGTTTCTTCAATATTCTTTGCTACTTCTAATTGAGTTTTCAGTTCAATAACAATCTTTTCAGAGTCCTTGGATCATTATTTTTTCTTTCTTATTTCCTTTTTCTTTTCTGCCTTCACATCATCAAGAGCATTTATCAATTTTCCTTTTAGGTCAGCTTCTCCCTCCACATTTTCTTCATATTCAGGGAAAAGCCATGAACAATACCTGCTCTAAATCACTGTCATTATCACTATCATTGTCAGATGCAGAATTGTCTTCCTTTGAGTAGAACCTTTTCTTAGGAATTTTCTTTTTACCTAGTTTCTTGTTCCCCTTTTTATTTTTCTTTGTATTGGGAGCTTCATCTTCTTCATCATTGTCAGATAGTTTTGCGTAGGGGAATTTTGAAGAAAAATTGCCAATTATTTCACCATTAAAACATTTTAGAGGGACCTAACCTTTGTACTTGTCAGTTCCTCTCTTGAGCTTTCTTATGATATTGGCTACTTCTTCATCTGAGTCCTCGTTATTTCTTTGTCTAGATTTTTGTGTTAATTCTTGCTTGTTATTGCTCGTCTTCTTTGAGGCCTTGAATTTTGCTTCACTTGTAGATGGTTCTTCTTGATCAATCCTCATTTCATAAGCTGTAAAAAACTCGTGTAGCTCGTCCATGCAAAGGTTGTTTAATTCTGATCTTCTTATAAGACAAAAACTTTAATATTAGATCTTGCAGATCTTAGGACCTTTCATACAATAACCTTTTTATCTATTTGGTCTCCCAGTCCTTCAAAGGAATTTGTTACTTCATCCCCTCTGTTGAAATTATTTTGCAATGTTCTCATCTTGTTTCTTCTTCATTTGCTCAAATTGAACTTCGTAGATTTGAATGTTTGATTCTTTGACTTAAGTCTCCTTCATATATGTTTTGAATCTTCCTCAAAGTTCCTTACATATTTTACAACCCAATACCTTAACATATACAAATTCAGTGAGTCCACTCGGAATGGCATTCTAAGCTTTGGCGTTATACTCGACAAGTTTTTTACACTTTTCATCTATTTGAGGAGAGACTTTTAAATCATAGCTCGTTTCGACTATCTCCCAAATATCATATCTTTGTGCAAGTATATATATCTACATTTTTTTTCTCCATAAAGAATAACTTTTCACATTAAACAAAGGAACTTCATTCTTTGTCTATTCAATGATTTCCTTTTAGCTATTAGACTGGTTGAACAGGGACAGGCTTTGATACCAATTGTTGGAAATACTGAGAAGAACCATTATTTAACTTAAAATTTGTTAATTTATATTTTTAGAGAATTAATTATATTCAACAATAAATATAAAACAATAGTGTACAAAATCAAGACAATAGACACAAAAATTTTTAGGTGGAAACCCTTCTAAGAGAAACACCACTGAATGATTCTCTAATATTTAATGTGTACATCAATCCTTCAACTCCAACTAAAAAGGGCAACCCCAACTCCCTAGTACTTTAGAGAAAGTGTTCTATTTTTATCAGGCAACTCCAACTCCTGAAAGGATTCTCCTACACCATGTTTTCCCAGCACCCACTAGAAGGCGCTCCAACGCCTTGTAAGCTCCAACTTACCCTAGAATCACCGTACCACCCTGAAAATGATAATAAACAATTGTGGTCTCTCGTACCAGAGATAATTACCCACTTACATTAATATTCAACCAAAAAAAAAACCTTTACTGCTGATGTGTTTTATATGTACAATGAAAATTCTTACTACCCTAACAATAAATCATTAATAAGAATAATGCATTGTATTTTTTTGAATTAATCTGCTACTGCCATATAAGAATCAATGTACCTAGTTCCAAATCTATCATTACTGTTGTTCTATCTAAAGCTTGTCCTTATGCTGTAATCAAACATAGTTACTGATATTAAAACTGATGATGAACATTGAGTCTTAATTCTACAAAAGTTGAACTGTTACTGCTTGACAATGATCATAATGAGACCGTTCCAGGATAATACAAATAACTATCAATCTGAAACCATTAACTTGCCGTCAAACCCTATACAATTGCAGGTGATATGATAGAGAAATTGTAATTATTCAACCAACTTCATATGTACAGTCATACTTTAGTAAAACCAGGTTGATACATAAGTCTACTGATATGAAACCTTGTAGCAAAAACCCAAATACTGCAAGAGAGTATTATAACCAAACCCTTATTACTTATTGTTGCAATGTGTTTTCTGTTAAAAATGTGACAACGAATATTGTAATTTACCTATGTAGTTAGAATAACTAAAAATGTAGGTTGAATAATGAAATATGGTTGTAATAACGAAATAGACTAAGTTTAAAGAGATGGCCCGAGAGGCTTGAAGGCACGGAGAATTTCATCAATAAAGTTTCAAAGTGTTTCATCTTTCATCTTTCAGTTGTCCAAATTTAGTTATATTTCTCCCGTTCTATTTATTTCCCACAACAAGTGGTATCAAAGCCTGTTTAATCGATTTTCTGTATTCGATTGCCTTTCAAGAACTGTGTGAGGTGTACAAAAATCAGTCGAGGGAATCAAAGAGCCATCGAGCCGCATTTTTTGGTTCCGCTGTTGTCTTGAAGCTATCAAAGGGAGGAGCCCCATCCACCGTGAGAGTAAAGGTCATAATTAATTCCATCTTAAACTGTTCCCACGCAGGAGAACTCTTGGAAGCTGTCAACTGTGGAATCTGCAATCCGCCTCTTGAGATTGCAGATAGAGGCAGAGAAGCCATCGAGTAGGAATCAAGAAAACCGCTCATCGAGAGAGAAGACCGTTTGGAGTTGCCGAGGGTTTCGCTCTCATCGAAGTTTTTTGCTCGAATTGCCTAGTATCGAATCTGTTGTGAGAGAGGGTCAAGAGGAGTCTTCTGTGGGCAAAGACAGCACTGTAGGAGCAGTTATTTTTTGAGAAATCTGTGTCGAGTGGAGAGAAGTCAGTTGTGGGAAAAGTCGTTCTGCCTGCAGAGTCCGGCTATGCAAATGCAAGTTACAATCTGATCTGCTGTTCTTGAAGGAATTGGAGGAGTTTGCAGAGGGTGAAGAGAAACTGCCGCCATCCGCTATCTCTATCTTTTGTCCCTGGCCGCTCAAAAAAATCGGTACTGTTTAAACAGAACGATTCTTCGTTTTTTTTTTAAACAGTATTTCAAGTCAGGAAATCAATAGTTGTTGAAAAGGATTTGAACAGTTGTTGAAAAGGGTTTGAACTTATTTTTTTAAATGGTATTTCAAGTCAGGAAAACAACATTAGTTGAAAAGGATTTGAACAGTTGTTGAAAAGGGTTTCAACAGCATTTATTTTTTTTAAAGGGGGTTCCGCTTGAGAAAAAGTTTTTTTTTGGTACAGAAATATTGTTTTCAAAAGAATTTGATTAAGTGAAAGAAAAAAATAGAAATTATAATCTTTATTTCTATTTAAAGTAGTAGGAGACTAGAGGTAGAAAGGGAAATCTTGAAATCCTCGAAGAAGAGGGGAATTTTTTAAAAGAAGGGAAATCGAAGAAGAGGGGAATTTTTTAAAAGAAGGGAAATCGGAAACCTTAGGAGGGAGAAATGGAAAAAATGACAAACGCAAGATTTGAGGTGGAGAAATTCACCGGAAAAAACAATTTTGCCCTATGGAAACTGAAGGTTAGGGATTTTCTAGTGCAACAAGGGTTGCACAAGGCATTAGATGGGGTAGCTAAAAAACCAGCAAGCATGTCAAATTCGGACTGGGAGGACTTGGATGCCCGAGCTCTCAGTACCATTCGGTTATGTTTGGAAAACGAAGTACTCTTCAATATTGTTGGAGAGAGTACAACTGCAGGGTTGTGGAAGAAATTGGAAACTCTCTATATGACAAAATATTTGACTAACAGAATCTATTTAAAGAGACAATTGTACAGCCTTCGGATGAAGGAGGGTACGAAAATTGCAGATCACTTGAATGTTTTTAATACGCTTATTTGTCAGTTGTCCGATATGGAAGTAAAGATGGAGGAAGAAGACAAGGCAATAA
This sequence comes from Pinus albicaulis, assembly GCA_034641835.2. Classification (NCBI taxonomy): domain Eukaryota; kingdom Viridiplantae; phylum Streptophyta; class Pinopsida; order Pinales; family Pinaceae; genus Pinus; species Pinus albicaulis. The sequence continues at coordinate 159,604,750 of CM076576.1, read as the reverse complement.
CCTTGTTGTGTTCCCTGCCTGATTCATGGGATCATTTCGTGACCTCAGTCAGTTTGAGCACTGTCGATTCATTAAATTTTGAATCAGTCGTGGGTGCTCTCTTATCTGAAGAGGTACGAAGACAATCTAGCATTGAGACTTCTGCACCTGAAGCCATGGTAGCTAGAGGTCGCTCAAAGGAACGGGGGGAGAAGACAAGAGGTTCTTCCAGATCGAAGTCAAAGGGCGGCAAGAAGAGTAAAGCAAAATGCTGGTACTGCAACAAACCGGGACATCTCAAAAAGGATTGCTGGAAACGGAAGGAGGCGGAAAACAACAAGGAAGCAAATTAGGTCGATTCAGGTATGGATGATGAGGTTTTAATTGCTGAAGCACTCCCTGTATGTAATATCTCACAAGATGCTGACTATTGGCTATTAGAATCTGGTGCTTCTCATCATATGAGTACGCACCAGAATTGGTTTTCATCATATGAAACTGTAGATGGTAATTCTGTTTTCATGGGAAATAATGCGTCTTGTCAGACTGTTGGGATTGGAAATGTGCGAATTAAAATGTATGATGGTACAATTAAAAACTTAGCTGATGTTAGGCATGTACCTGATCTAAAGAAAAACTTGATTTCCTTGGGAGTTTTGGATTCGAATGGTTATAAGTTTACAGGTCAGAATGGAGTGCTGAAAGTCTCGAAAGGAGCCTTGGTTGTTATGAAGGCTGAAAAGGTCGAAAACCTGTACAGACTCAAGGGAAGCACTCAAGTCAGTGAAGCAGCGATCGTGTCAGATAAAGTAGAATAAGGTTCTCGTCTATGGCATCAGCGGTTGGGTCACATGAGCGAGAAAGGTCTTTAGGTATTGATGAATCGCAAGCTAATTCCTGATTTGAAATCCTTGAAGTTGGATTTTTTTAAATATTGTGTGTTTGGCAAACAATGTAAACAAAGATTCAAGTCTGGCAATCATAATAGCAAGCAGATTTTGGACTATATTCACTCTGATCTGTGGGGACCATCTCCTACTGTGTCCTATGGAGGTGCCTTGTTTTTTTTAACTTTTATTGATGATTTCTCCAGAAAAGTTTGAGTCTATATGTTGAAAAAGAAAGCTGATGTGTTTAATTTGTTTAAACAATTTAAAACAATGGTGGAAAAGAAAACAGGCAAATCAATCAAATGTTTAAGAACTGACAATGGCGGTGAATTTACCTCTTTAGAATTTGAACAATTTTGTAAAGATGAAGGGATAGTTAGACATAAAACTACTGTTTATACTCCTCAACAGAATGGTGTTGCTGAATGGATGAATCAGACTCTTATGGAAAGAGCCATAAGCTTGATTAGTAATGCTAATCTGCAAAAGGAGTTGTGGGCAGAAGCAGTATGTACTACTTGTTATTTAGTTAACAGATCACCTTTGGTTGCAATAAACTGTCAAATTCCTGAAGAAGTTTGGTCGAGTCAGTCTTGTGATCATTCGCATTTGAAGATTTTTGGTTGTGATGCCTATGTTCTTATTCCTAGAAATCAACGTTCAAAATTAGATCCAAAATCAAAATTTTGTGTCTTTGTTGGATATGATTATTCAGTGAAGGGATATAGGTTGTGGGATCCTACTTCACAGAAGATAGTCATTAGTAGAGATGTAACATTTGATGAATCATCTCTTTTAAAATCAGATGTTGAAAAAGTTGAACAGAAGTAGGTATCGCCAGGTCAGCAGATTCAATTGGAGACTGTACCTTTTCCAGAAAGTCGAAAGGAAGGAGAGACTTCTGAAAAAGGTGGAGAAGCAGAGGAAACTGGAGAAATTCCAGAATCTAGTCAGCAACCAGTGACCCTAAGAAGGTCTACGAGGGAAAGAAGAACACCAAAAAGGTATGAAGACTCTGCTTCATCATTTGCATTGATTACTGAAGATGGGGAACCATCTTGTTATCAGGAAGCAGTTGATGATGCAGATAGCGAGGTATGGAAAAAGGCTATGCAAGAAGAAATGGACTCCTTAGCCAAAAAAAATACCTGGGATCTTGTAGAACTTCCTGAAGGGAGAAGCGTTGTTGGGTGTAAATGGGTCTTCAAGTAGAAGAGAAAAGTTGATGGAAGTATCGAAAGGTATAAGGTGATACTGGTTGCAAAAGGGTATTCTCAGGTTGAAGGTATTGACTTTCATGAGATCTTTTCACCAGTAGTTAAACTTGTTTCTATTCGTACTGTGTTAGCACTAACTGCTTTACTGGACCTTGAGTTAGAACAGTTAGATGTTAAAACAGCCTTTCTTCATGGTGATTTGGATGAAGAGATTTATTTGGATTAGCCAGAAGGTTTTGTACAAGGTCACAATAGAAGATTAGTTTGCAAGCTCAGGAAATCATTGTATGGCCTAAGGCAGTCGCCCAGGAAATGGTACAAGAAGTTTGATTCCTTCATGATGAGCCAGAATTTTATTAGGTGAGTATGATCATTGTGTATACTTCAAAAGTTTCAATGGGATATTCATTATCTTGGTGTTGTATGTTGATGATATGCTTATTGAAAGCAAAAGCATGGAAGAAATCAACAGTTTAAAGGCTCGGCTCTCTAGGACGTTTGAAATGAAGGATCTTGGAGCGGAAAAACATATCTTGGGCATGGAGATACACAGAGACAGGAAGAATGGTAAGCTTTGGTTATCACAACAGAAGTATGTGGAGAAAATACTTGAAAATTTCGGTATGAACAATGTGAAACTTGTTAATGTTCCATTAGCTTCCCATTTTAAGCTTTCTTCGGATTTGAGTCCTAGAACTAATGAAGAAAAGCAGTATATGTCTCGTGTACCATATGCAAATGCGGTAGGGAAATTAATGTATGCAATGGTATCTACAAGACTTGACATTTCACATGCAGTTGGAGTTGTCAGCAGGTTCATGGAAAATCCAGGGGAAGAACATTGGCGACCAGTGAAATGGGTGCTTCGGTATTTGAGAGGCACAAGTGACCATTGCATCAGCTTTGATGGTCGTGAAGGTACATTCTGTGGATATGTGGATGCTGATTATGTAGGTGATTTGGACAAAAGGAGGTCTACTACAAGTTATGTTTTTACTCTTGCAGGTGGAGTAATTAGCTGGATGTCAAAGCTTCAAGAGACAGTTGCTTTGTCCACTACTGAAGCAGAGTATATAGCTGCTTCAAATTCCTGTAAAGAGGCAATCTGGTTAAAAGGTCTGCTTCAGGAGATTGGAAGGACGCAGGAGAAAGTGAATGTGTTTTGTGACAGTCAGAGCGCTATTCATTTGGCTACAAATCTAGCCTATCACAGCAAGACCAAGCAAATCGATGTAAGGTATCACTTTGTGAGACATATAATCGAAGGCAACAAAGTAGTCCTCAAGAAGGTCCGCACACAGGAGAATCATGCAGATATATTCACGAAGCTAGTGACAGTAGAGAAGCTGAGATGGTGTCTTGCTTCTCTCAGCTTGTAGAAAAGATGATGAATGGACAATTTGTTGTCAAGGTGGAGTTTGTTAAAAATGTGACAACGAATATTGTAATTTACCTATGTAGTTAGAATAACTAAAAATGTAGGTTGAATAATGAAATATGGTTTTAATAACGAAATAGACTAAGTTTAAAGAGATGGCCCGAGAGGCTTGAAGGCACGGAGAATTTCATCAATAAAGTTTCAAAGTATTTCATCTTTCATCTTTCAGTTGTCCAAATTTAGTTATATTTCTCCCATTCTATTTATTTCCCACAACATTTTCCTCAAGCCATTGACAGAAACAAAAACTTTGTATTTGAACCATTACTACAAACATCAATAATGGAACCCTCCATCCCAGTAATGATAATGAAGTATTAATGAATATGTATGTTCTTCTGATGAAAGAATGTTTTCAATTCAATCCTTAATAGAGATGTCAAATGCAAAATACAATATATCTACAAATATTCATGAAGACTTCAGATATATGTGCAATAGACCTTGATTCACTTTGTGTCAGTTCATAATTAATGAACAATGTCAATCTAACACCAACATACTGCAATCTTCTACAATAATAAAATATTCATCTGATAATTCGATCACTAGTTAGGACTTCTGAAATTTTCTCAGAAAAGAGTTTTGGTCACCAATATAGCCAATGGGATCCACATATATGCATTGTTTGAATGATCTGATTCAGGACGCCATTTAGGACTATTTTGATGGATTGTTTATGCATAGACGTTACTCTTAGATTTGGTCCAAGGGAAGGTTGAATATCATTAAGTCTTGTACCAAATTGAAAAATCTCGCACTTAGTTCCTTCACTGAGAATTATAGCCTCTTTAAGATCCACAGAGACTCAGGTACCGAAATTATCTTTGAGGGAGTCGAAAATGATCATCAAAGTTCTAAAATTTTGCATACGACTTCAATTTTGTCCTGAACTTGTTTAAGCAATGCCCTTAAAACAAGAATTAAGTAAGATATAATTTTTGGGATTCCAAAAATAATATTTAATATAATGCACTACTAAAACTCCTACTAATTCATAAAACTGCCAAAACAACTGCTAACTCATAAAATTTGATCTGCAAGATTTTTGGGGCTTTATTCAAAAATATATTCCCTTATACTTGGCATTAGAAACTCTTCCTTTTGTTGATAGAGGCCGCAAAAGGGATCTTCAAACTAGCCCGCAAAAATGAGTATGAAGGAGAGGAACCTTTCTGACATAAACCTTTTTGATAGAATTCATGCCCCATAGAGTGTCGAAACCACAGTAATGGACACAAAGAAATGTTGCCTATGGATGATTCGTTGGCCCTGCACAAATAAAAACAAGAGTGAAACACTTAATCCCAAGTGAATCAATAAACCCTGTGTTCAAAATCCAACCACTTTTTCCTCCTTGTTGTATCTTCAGGACTCCTCAAGAACAAGATTATAAAGTTCTTGATCACTCGAAGATGGTTTTTTTTTTCAATCATACCACAAGAGGTAAATTACGATACCTTTTTATAGTATATGGAGGGGATTCAAGAGGAAATCAAATTCCTACATTAGAGGGAATTCAAAATTTGAAATTTAATTTTTTTTGTGGAGGGAAAACCTTTTAAGGGATTTTAAAAATTAAATTTCAATTTTCTTTTTTTTTAAACGAAAACCCTCATACAACCTTGATCATAATAAAATAACAATTCATAAATAATTTTTTGCCATAGGAAGAACCAGTTTAACTCATGGTGGGTGGCCTTATAATATGAGCTTTTCACTTGACCAAGCAGACGTTGTCACATCACCACTCCTTGGGGTTCTTACCTACAAATTGGGTACTTCATCTTTGAGGAAGCACAATTTACAAATTGTGAGGCCTCTCATGGTGTGCCACATACAACGAGAATTGACTTGACGGGTGTTGGAGAATGTAACTATATTCAGTCTTCATAATGACCTTTATAAACATGACATTTTATGTTTTGTGCATAAAATAAAAATAATTATTATTTTATCAAAGCATGGGTTTCATGCTCAAGTCTAGGTCAAAGAATGTTCTTCATGCTTCTAGGGATTTCTAGGTTAATAAAGAATTTTTTTCATATATTATAGTCCCATTTGGACTCATTGTAACAAAAGAAAATTATTATTTTTGAGTCAAGAAATCTAATTTATCCTCCATGACCAAGTTGGCCTTAACAAGGACAAGTCGACCCAAAGGAAGCCTATATGGCCTCTCAAAAAGGCTATAAATAAGAAGGACTTCAACTCATTTCGAGCACTCACTCACAACAATTTTTATCTGCAATTGAATTAGAAGAAAAGGAAGTGTGAAGGGAAAGAAAGTAAGGAGAATCACCTAGTGAAGGAAGGAAGGACGAAGGAAGATTTAAATTTATCCACACATGTGAAATATAGGATTTATGCGCTTATTACAAGGCTGAGAATTGCAGGTCGAAGGTGCAGAACTAAAGTGAAGGCCAAGACTTATTGGGAGCAGACTTGAAGAAGGTTTGATCTTTGTTGACCTTGGAAAAGTTCATCTTTCTTGAATGACATCTTGTTGAGAGGCTAACTTGGTGCTTGGGAGGAATTTTGGCTTTGGCCTTTTGGTATTGGGAATCTCATTTCGAAGTGATTCTAAAATAAGAAGAGAAATAATACCACTGGGTTTTCCACTTGGAGGGGTAAGTTTCCCTTGCTTGACGCCTATATCTTATGTACTTATTCTCTTTTTCATCTTCATTGTTTTGGTAATTACTTTATGAACAAGAAATAAATAATAATAAAAGGCCAACTAACATCACAAGTAATTATCAAGTAAGAAAAGTCAACTATAATATACAATATCCGTGATTTTCCAACATGATATCAGAGCTAAGGTGCAAAAAGGAGATTGAAGATCACATCTTAATTGGCACTTTCTTCTCAATGGAAAGGTATATGAAGAAGGGTTTCGAGTTTCTTGGGGGCCTTGTTGTAACTATCAAAGAATGCATCTTGAAGAACATCTCCAAGCTAGCAAAAGAAGTGATTATGGAAGTTTCTTCTCTTCTCTCTCTGGCACTTTCAAGGATGATAATGTATGGGTTATTAATAGTGGAGCTTCTAGACATATGACAGGAGAATGTAGTCAACTTCAGACTTTATCAAAACAAACCTCTTCTCATTCAGTCAAACTTGGAGACAAGAAGAGTTATCTAGTGAAAGGAATTGGATCTACTTCGTTGGAGCTAGAGACTAGTGGAAGCATTCATCTCAACAACATACTATGTATTCTAGGTTTGAAGAAAAATATGCTTTCTATATCTTGTCTAGAAGATAAAGGTGATAGGATTTCTTTTGTTGATGGAATTTTTTTTTTTTGGGGTAAGGGCTCCAGTATTGAACATTCTAAGATAATTGAGATTTCTGAGGGGGCATTATATATTCTTCTTACACCTCTCCCTCAAACCCTAGTACACTTAGATGGGATCCCTTCTAAACTAGGGCACAGAAGGTATGGACACCTTCACTACAAGGTATTTCCACCTCTAAATAAAATGGTCACAGAAATCCCTAAATTAAAGGAAGATCATGAAGGAATATGTAAGGGATGTGCTCTAGGAAAGAGTGTGAACAAACCCTTTACAAGAAGTGATGCCATATCAAAGGAAATATTAGATCTCATACACTTTGATGTGTGTGTACCTATGGCAGTAAAATATCTTGGAGGTAATCAGTATTATGTGACATTATTTGTTGATTTACCGAGGAAACATGGTTATACCTCCTCAAGAACTAAGATGAGGTATTTGAGAAGTTTCAAGAATTCAAGAATGAAGTGGAGAATATGATAGAAAGCAAGATCAAGACCCTAAGGTTTGATAATTGTGGAGAATATAACTCCAAAGAGCTAATATAATTTTGGAAGGAAGCAGGGATTACGAGGGAGCTAATTGTTCCTTATAATCCTGAACATAATGGTGTGGTTGAAAGGAAGAATAGAACAATTGAAGAATGTGTTAGATCCATGTTGCGTGATTAACATATCCCTCAATTCTTATGGGGAGAAGTATGTGTAAAAATTTTCTACTTGCATAATCGAATTCCTCGTAATATTCTCAAAAATATGACCCCAGAATAAGCATTAATAGAAACAAGCCAAGTGTGGATCATCTTCGAATATTTGGATGTCCAGTTTACATACATATTCCAAAGGAGAAAAGGAAGAAATTGGATCCTACCAATACAAAAGGCATCTTTGTTGGTTATAGTGCTTCATCAAAGGCATACAAAATCTACATTAAAGAGGATCGTTATATTGAAGTAAGTGGGGATGTCATCTTTGATTAAAATGTATCTTAGAAGAGATCCAAAGATATTCCAGTCAATTATGATGAAGGAGAGGTACCCATTTTTTAGGATATCTCAAGGGACAAAAATGGTCAAGATCCTACATTAACTCAAGAAGATTTTGAAGGTCCTACTGAGCCTGTGTAGCAATTTGTTCCTGAAATTTGTAAGAGGCCAGTTTGGTTGAGAACAACTCTACGAGAAGCAGAAATTCACACAGAAAAAGGAACCTTTAGAGAAATTAAAATACCTAAAAGGTATTCTAGTTATGTAGATTATATGACCAAACTCATTAAATCTAAACCCTCCTTCTATGAAGATGCCACTAAACATCAAGAATGGAGGAATGTGATGCAGGAAGAATATCAGTCAATTATGAAGAATGTTGTCTGGTAAATTGTTCCTAGACCAAGTGACAAATATATAGTCACTTCTAAGTAGATATATAAGATAAAGCATGTTGTAGATGGGAGAATTGACAAGTATAGAGAAATATTTTTGGTTAGAGTATTTTCACAAAAGGAAGGCATCGATTATGAAGAAACATTTGCTCCAACAGCCAGATATACAATTGTTAGATCACTTGTCTCTTTAATTGCCACTATGGGATGGAACATTCATCAAATGGATTTTAAAACATATTTTTTGAATGGGACTATTGATGAAGAGGTTTAAATTGAACAACCTCAAGGATTTGAAGTCCATAATAAGGAGATACACATTTGTATATTGAAGAAGGGCTCAATATGGCTTAAATCAAGCACTTAGAGCATGGTAAGCCAGGATGGATACATACATATTAAGACTTGGATTTTTCAAGAGTTTTGTAGATCCTAACCTCTACATCAAAGTGGTCAAGGATGAACCACTGATCACACTCTTATATGTGGATGACCTACTTCTTACAGTTGTGGAATATCAAATTCAGGAATGCAAGAGGAAGTCGGTAGTCGAATTTGACATGACTGATCTTGGGCTTATGCACTACTATCTGGGACTAGAATTTTGGCAGAAATTGGGTGAAATACATCTTGGTTAAGGAAAATATGTGATCAAGATACTACAAAAAATTGGTATGATGTATATCAATCCAATTACAACTATTATGATTACTAATCTAAAGAAGTTGAGGAGTTTAGATTCTAGTCTAGTGGATCCTACTTTCTACAAACGGTTAATTGGATCCTTGATGTATCTTATAAATAATATACCTAAAATTTGTTTTGCAGTAAATTTCCTCAGCCAATTTCAGATGGAGCCAAAGAATGACCATTGTATATCATCCAAACACATCCTAAGATATCTATGTGGGACCATACATCATTTCCTTCAATATACTCGTAATGAAATCCAACTCATGGGATATACAGATTTTGATTGGGGTGGCAGTGAGATGGATGAAAGAAGCACTATAGGTGGATTCTTTAGTTTCGTATCTTCCATGATCTCATGGATGAGAAAGAAGCAAGATACTTTAAGTAGTGTTTAATTTGAGTACATTGTTGCAAGTTAAGTTTGCAGAGAAGCTTTTTGGCTTCGAAAATATCTATTAGATTTATTTGAAGGACCACTAATTCCTACATGTATACATTGCAACAAAAAAAATTGCATAAGGTTGACATAGGACAGGGTGTTTCATGATAGAAAAAAGCATATAAATTATAAGTACCTGACGCAGCAGCAGCATTAGAATGGGCTCAATCAAAACACACCATGGATTTTATCTCAATAATCGACTTTGTTCTTATCGGAACCAAAGCCCTTTAATGCATTGCAAATACAGTTCTTTCTATCTTATAAACCCATTTAAAATAACGTTTAACACTATATCAAACAATTCTGAAACGATATAACTTTATTCATTGAAATCGGCGATCAATGCAACTTTATAACATATATATATATATATATATATTCAACAATGCTTCCGACGCAATTCTATCCTCAATAGACAATCGGACTGATTTGAATGCCAAAGCTGTTAATGATTGCAGCTCCGATCCGATTTATCGGAGATCGGAATTCGAACTTACAAGTGTGCTTTCACCTTTTAACTTCTCGCTTTTCCGATCTGATGCAATGGATTGACCACGGACCCGATTCACAGTTCACAGCTTATATAACCTTTAAAATCCATAGAAAAGGTTTTAAAAGGCACATTTCACCACATTTCTGTGTTAATTAATTTTTTTCCAGTTTATTAACTTCGACAGCGCCGAGACTGAAATAAACGTAGGATTCATACCAATTCCAATAAAAACACAAATCGGAAACCCATTCCAATCAAATTCTCTGATAAACAATGTTTAAATCAACAATCTTTTCATTCGATTATACATATCACAGTCATAATTATAAAAACTAAAACAGTGATCGCTTTTGGTTTTTTTTTTTACAACAAAAAGCTACTGTTTAACACAAAACGAGATCCTCCTACAATTCTGAGCTTTCGCTCTACAAAATCACACTCTATCCAATCTAACCTTCCACGAATAAATCTCTTAGTTTATTACAACTTCCTCTCATTAACTCCACTAACAAATCGATAACATAATCTTCTAATTTTAAAAATCCTAACAAATAAAATCTCCTATCTATTAGCGCTCGCACACACCTGTTTTAACAAATCTTATCACTAAGATAGTCACACTTATTACAATAATAACTAATTATTTGTGAAATCGACCTCCTCAGTAAATTGGATTTGAACAAACAGTAAATGAAATTCACCGTGTCAAGCCACAACATGTGGACAAATTTCCACATTGCTGGCTAGTTCCGATGCTCCTGCATCAGACTCCTGGAGAAGAAAAGATTGGTTCTTTAAACTTTTAGGATTTATTCCGTATCTCTGCAATTCAGCTGCTGTCAACCAACTGGAATCTTCCATTAGCTGCTCCTTCCACTTGACAAGATACTGAAAATATGTCTGCCCTCGAGTTTTCTTGGATATCCTTTGATCTAAAATAGCTTCAATTTCTTTCTTGGATGTTTTTGGTACCTGTTCCTCCCAATCCAGAGTTTGAACTTCATCACCTGTAGATTCAGTCTGCAACTCTGTTTCTGCCTCTCTGAATGGATACAAGTCTGCAATATTAAAAATGGGGGATATTCCGATTCCTTCCGGCAACTCAATCTCATATGCATTGGCTGAAAATTTCCTTTTGATTTTACAGGGTCCTATCTTCTTCAGTTTCAACTTATTATAAGTCTTTGTAGGAAATCTCTCTTTCCTCAAATATGCCATGACCAAATCTCCTACCTGAAACTCCTTTTCTCTCCTTTTCAGATCTGCTCTCTGCTTGTATCTCTTGCTGCTTTCTTGTAGTTTACCTTTAACCTCTTCCTGTAGCTTCTGCATTTGTTCAAAAAAAATTTCAGCACTTGCACTTTTGGCTTCTTGTTTTCCCAAGTCTCTTAGCTCATATACTCCTCTCTGATGCATTCCAAAGACAATCTGAAATGGACTCATTCCAGTGCTTCGGTTTGGTGTGTCATTGTAAGCAAATTCAGCTTGGGCTAATGCCAAATCCCACTGTTTTGGATTCTGATGTACCAAACTTCTTAATATATTCCCCAAGCTTCTGTTTACAACTTCAGTTTTTCCATCCGTCTGAGGATGGTAAGCTGAACTAAAACTGAGTTTAGTTCCCAGCTTCTTCCAAAGTGTCCTCCAGAAATGCCCTACAAATTTAGTATCTCGATCTGATACAATACTTACAGGCAAACCATGCAATCTTACAATCTCTGAAAAGAATAAATTTTCTATGTGTGTGGCATCATTAGTCTTCTTACAAGCAATAAAATGGGCCATTTTAGAAAATCTGTCTACAACAACATAAATAGAATCGTTTCCTCTCTGAGTTTTTGGTAAACCCAGAACAAAATCCATACTCACTGCATCCCATGGTCGATCTGGTATGGGCAATGGCTGATATAGACCGATATTCTGACTCCTTCCTTTGGCATACTGACATACCCTGCATTTCTCAACAAAATTTTTAACATCAGTTTGCATTTTAGGCCAATAATAAAAAGCATTCACCTGAGCGAAAGTTTTATCTTGTCCAAAATGACCAGGCAATCCTCCACTGTGCTTTTCTTTAATGATGTTCTCTCTCATGGAACATTTAGGAATGCATAATTTGTTGCTTTTAAATAACAAGCCTCCTTGAATAAGATAGTCCATCCACTGACTTCTGTTATGACTCATCGGATTCTGCACTGTTGTGTAGATGTCTTTAAAATCCTCATCATCCTTGTACATTTTTATCATTTCATCAAAACCTACAACACCCACTTTAAATTCTTGCAAAAGAAAACTTACCCTGCTTAATGCATCCACCACTTTATTTGACTTACCGCTTTTATGCTTTATTACAAAAGTGAAACTTTGCAGAAATTCCACCCATTTAGCGTGCTTCTGATTTAACTTTGGCTGATTATTAATAAACTGCAAAGCGTGGTTGTCTGAATATAAGATGAACTCCTTCGGCAGCAAGTAATGCCTCCACTTTTTCAATGCCTGCACAATAGCGTAAAATTCTTTATCATAGGAAGAATATTTCCTTTTCACATCATTTAATTTCTCACTGAAATACGCTATCGGTCTTTGGTCTTGACTCAGCACCGCACCAACTGATTCTCCACTTGCATCGGTTTCTACTTGGAAGACTTTCTCGAAATTTGGCAATGCTAGAATAGGCTTTTCTGTTATCTTCTTTTTCAGCAAATTAAAATTCCTGTCAGCTGCTTCTGTCCACTGAAATTGCTGATTGACCTCTCTGATTGTCTCAAGGATTGGTGCACAAAATTGACTAAACCCCTTTATAAATTTTCGGTAGAAACTAGCAAGTCCATGGAAACTTCTTACCTCGAATACACTCCTGGGAGTAGGCCAGTTTCTGATTGCTTGTACCTTCTCTGGATCCATTTTTAAACCTTCTTTGGAAATCACAAATCCCAAGTATACTAGCTCCTCTTTCATGAAACTACATTTCTTCAAATTGATTAGTAGTTTTTCCTTCTGCAGAGTTTTCAGGACTAACTTCAAATGTTCCAAATGCTCCTCTTTACTTTTGCTGAAAACTAGAATATCATCAAGGTAAACAACAACAAATTTACCTGTATATTCTTTCAGAACCTCGTTCATTAGTCTCATGAATGTGCTGGGCACATTAGTGAGCCCAAAAGGCATCACTAACCACTCGTACAGTCCACTGTTTGTTTTGAACACCGTTTTCCATTCATCACCTTCCCTAATTCTGATCTGATGATACCCGCTTTTCAGATATATCTTAGTAAAGTACATGGATCCACTTAAACAATCCATTAAATCATCCATCCTGGGCAAAGGAAATCTATACCTGACTGTTATCTTGTTGATAGCTCTGGAATCGGTGCACATGCGCCATTCTCCTCCCTTTTTCGGACTAAGCACCGTTGGCACAACACACGGACTCAGACTTTCTCGAATTAGCCCCTTGTCCATCAGCTCTTGAACCTGTCTTGCAACTTCTGCATTTTCCTGAGGAGTTAATCTATATGCAGCTTTATTAGGTAGGCTTGCTCCTGGTATTAAGTCGATATGGTGACTTATACTTCTAATCGGTGGTAATTCATTCGGCAATTCATCCACAATGATGTCCATGTAATTATTTAACACAGATTGAATTTCTTCAGGCAAATCATTTAAATTTGTGGAGGTTAAAATTACCTTTGGCCTTCCCATGATAGCGAAATGCACCTCTTCACTTTTATCAACCTCTTGTAGTAGTTCTTTGCCACTCATCAACATAATACTATTTTCAGGCAGCTCTTTATCAGCATCATTCTTCACTGGCAGCAACGTATGTTTAACTCCATCCTTTTCTATGGTGTATGTATTTCTTCTTCCATCATGAATCGCCTTTCGGTCAAATTGCCATGGTATCCCCAATAACACGTGACATACATCCATGGGCATTATGTCACATAAAATCACATCTCTGTATGTGCCAATCTGCATTTCCACATTACATTGTTCTGTCACGATGACTTGATGACCCTTCTGAAGCCAAGATACTTTGTAAGGTGCAGGATGCGCTTTCCTTGTTAATCCGAGCTTTTCCACCATCTCTATAGACACAAGATTGTCAGTACTTTCGCTATCAATTATAACCTTATAGCACTTACCCTTCGATTTGCATGTAGTTCTGAACAAGTTCTTCCTCTGCGCAGGTTCTCCAATCTCTTTTTCTGATCTCAACAAAGTTCTTCTGAGCAGCAATGATTCACCTTCTTCCAGTGGTTCTTCCTTCTCTACAAGTCGAGGTGGTTCCGGCTCTGCCTCAGCCACATTTGCACCCCTCTGGCTTGCTGATTTGTTATGAGGACAGTCCCGCGACATATGTCCCCATTCTCTACAGGTATAACACCTAACATCTCTTCCTCGCCCTCTTCCTCTGGGCGCGAATCTCCCTCTACTAGGTTCACCCATCTGTGGTGATCTGCTGCTTGAACTTCCTGCTTCAAACTGATGCTGTGTTCCTTTGGATCTAGCAGCTCCTCTACCTTTTGCTCAGCTCTTTCCTCTGTTTCTTTGACTTTGTTTCCGCAGTATTTTCTCCTCTGCTTTCAAACTTGCTTGATAGGCATCCTCAACAGTTTTCAAACTTAACAGGCTAATCTCATCTTGGATCTCATACCTTAGCCCATTAACATATCTGGCTACTTTCTCCAAATCATCTTCTACATGTCCTGTCCTGATGCTTAACCTGTAAAATTCTTCAGTATAATCTTTAACAGACATTCCCTTTTGCTTCAGATTTTGCATCTGCTTAAAAAGATTCAAATGATAGTCTTTAGGCAAAAACTTGGCTTTCAGTTTGCTTACCATTTTATCCCACTGCTTGATCTTAGATTTCCCCTTTCTCGTTCTTGATGTCTGTAACTCGTCCCACCAGATGGCTGGGTGACCTTTCAATCCAGTGACTGCAAATTTTACCCTTTTATTTTCCTCAATCTCTTCATAATCGAAGTACTGATCTATGGATCTGATCCAATCCATGAGATCCTCGGCATTCAGACTCCCTTCATACATAGGAATCTCCATTTTGGGTTTGCTTCCAACCTTTGCCAGCATCTTGATGAATTTTACATTTTCATTCTCTTCTTCTGCTTCCACATCTTCATCAGATTCTTCTGAAGAACTTTCAGCTCCCTCATCAGGCGCTCTTTTCTGGGCTGTCTCTATTGTCTCCATTCGTGTATGCAGTCTTCGCATTTCTTCTATCAAAACTGCATTTGGTTCTGGTCTCCCTCGACCAATTCCTCTTCTTGGCGGCATCTTTGCTGCAAACACCTGTCTCTTTAGCTCCGATACCAAAAATGACGCAGCAACAGCATTAGAATGGGCTCAATCAAAACACTCCATGGATTTTATCTCAATAATCGACTTTGTTCTTATCGGAACCAAAGCCCTTTAATGCATTGCAAATACAGTTCTTTCTATCTTATAAACCCATTTAAAACAGTGTTTAACACTATATCAAACAATTCTGAAACGATATAACTTTATTCATCGCAATCGGCAATCAATGCAACTTTATAACACACACACACACACACACACACACACACACAGATATATATATATATATATATATATATATATATATATATATATATATATATATATATATATATATATATATGTTCAACAATGCTTCCGACGTGATTCTATCCTCAATAGACAATCGGACTGATTTGAATGCCAAAGCTGTTAATGATTGCAGCGCCGATCCGATTTATCGGAGATCGAAATTCGCACTTACAAGTGTGCTTTCACCTTTTAACTTCTCGCTTTTCCGATCTGATGCAATGGATTGACCACGGACCCAATTCACAGTTCACAGCTTATATAACCTTTAAAATCCGTAGAAAAGGTTTTAAAAGGCACATTTCACCACATTTCTGTGTTAATTAATTTTTTTCTAGTTTATTAACTTCGACAGCGCCGAGACTGAAATAAACGTAGGATTCATACCAATTCCAATAAAAACACAAATCGGAAACTCATTCCAATCAAATTCTCTGATAAACAATGTTTAAATCAACAATCTTTTCATTCGATTATACATATCACAGTCATAATTATAAAAACTAAAACAGTGATCGCTTTTGGTTTTTTTTTTTTACAACAAAAAGCTATTGTTTCATACAAAACGAGATCCTCCTACAATTCTGAGCTTTCGCTCTACAAAATCACACTCAATCCAATCTAACCTTCCACGAAGAAATCTCTTCGTTTATTACAACTTCCTCTCATTAACTCCACTAACAAATCGATAACATAATCTTCTAATTTTAAAAATCCTAACAAATAAAATCTCCTATCTATTAGCGCTCGCACACACCTGTTTTAACAAATCTTATCACTAAGATAGTCACACTTATTACAATAATAACTAATTATTTGTGAAATCGACCTCCTCAGTAAACTGCATTTGAACAAACAGTAAATGAAATTCACCCTGTCAAGCCACAACATGTGGACAAATTTCCACATTGCTGGCTAGTTCCGATGCTCCTGCATCAGTACTGCTATATCATAAGTATGTTACGAGATGGGGTCGTGAAGCTACATTATATTCCTATATATGAATAGGTAGCTTATATTCTGACAAAGGAATTACCAAACAAGAAGCTTGAGTACTTAATCTGAAAGCTTGGTTTGGTAGATATCTCTTCCTTGATTGAGAGGGAGTGATTATGGACAATATATTCTTTTCTTTATGTGTCATGCACTAGACTAAGACTAACAACCATAAGTCTTAGTGAGGGCCATAAATAAAGAATGGGTTCCAGAGGATTGGATAAGCATTTGATATTTAAACTTCTTGAGGATTAGAAAATCCAAGATAGAAGTGAAACTATAGACCGATACTCTTCGAGGATGAGGAAGGGCATCCAAGATAAGAGTAGTCAAAGAGGAGTGATATTCATTGAGGATTGTGAATCCAATATAAGAATATTCCTAAAAGGACATACCTAGTGAACATTTGGATGGGGTATGTGCTTTTATAGGTAGTGTGGTATCTCACATAAAGCCTTTGAGCATGATGCTCTCATAAAAGTTTAGTTTTTCAAGTTAAGGCCTTGTTGACAATGTTGGTTGTAATATAAATGCTTAAAAGATCACTTATCAATTCGACTCTTCTTATGAGAATACTTCAATTTGAAATTCCTTGTACTTCATCATGGGATTATGAATACCCCTCTACTTAAGAGGGAGTGTTGGAGAATGTAACTAGATTTGGTCTTCATAGTGACCTTTTGTTGTGAAACCAGCTCCAAAAAGAGAAGAAAAGAGATATCAACGCCTTAGAAATAAGCCACTTCAAGGGGGCAACCTCCAATACATTACTTGAATGAAAAATTCTTGGATGATACAATTTACAAAACCTCCTTTCTATATATAGGAGTCCATGGGGCCATAATGTAATCCTAGTGGGCCACAATGTAATCCTTGCCGACCTAAAAATAATAATTTAAGGGCACAATAATAACAAAATGGGGGTTACAAGGGTACAATAATAACAATAAGGGGTTTAAACTAACAATAATAAGGGACTATACTAGTGATATAGGGACCTAACATGCCCCTCTCCTTCAAAAAAGTGTTGTCCTCAACGCTTGAGTAGCTCCGGGTGCTTCTGTATAAAATTCTCATCCTCCCATGTAGAATCTTCAGTGGGTAAGTTCTTCCACTGGATGAGATACTCTGAAATTGATCGATTCCGTAGCTGTCGAGTTCTTGTTTCCATGACCGCTTCAGGTTCCAATATGATTTTTCCTTCCTCATCAAGTTCTGGAAATATTGTTTGAACTGGAAGATTTTCACCTATAACCTTCTTTAAGCATGAAACATGGAAAACTGGATGTACTCGCGAAGAAGCAGGAAGCTCCAATTTGTAAGCCATAGTACCAATATTTTGCAAC
The DNA here is from genome assembly GCA_034641835.2 of Pinus albicaulis. Classification (NCBI taxonomy): domain Eukaryota; kingdom Viridiplantae; phylum Streptophyta; class Pinopsida; order Pinales; family Pinaceae; genus Pinus; species Pinus albicaulis. The sequence continues at coordinate 159,586,967 of CM076576.1, read as the reverse complement.
ACCTTGTAAGGACCATAGTACTTTGGTGATAATTTATTATCCTTCTTAGCTTGCTTGAGGGACATTTGTTTGTATGGTTGTAGCCGTAAAATACCCAGTCTCCTACATCAAAACTTCTCTCACTGCGATGTTGATCTGCCTGTTGTTTCATTCGATTTTGTGCCAAATTCAGGTTGTCCTTTAAGAGTTGGAGAACTTCTTGTTGATGCTCGATGTGATCTTCCACTGCTTTAACCTTCGAATTTTCTCTTAAATATGATGTGATGGATGGTGGATGATATCCATAAAGTGCCATAAGTGGGGTCATTTTTGCTGCAGTATGGAAGGAAGTGTTATACCACCATTCAGCAAGAGGTAACCACTTGACCCATTGTGTTTGTTTATCAGATACAAAACAACGAAGATATCCTTCAAAACATTTATTTACTATCTCAGTTTGACCATCAGATTGAGGATGATAAGATGAGCTATGAGCTAATTGAGTACCCAAACAAGAAAATAACTCCGTCCAAAAATTTCCAGTAAAAATGGGATCTCTGTCGCTCACAATAACCCTTGGGCTTCCATGTAGCTTTTAAATTTTGTCCATAAATGTAGTAGCAACTGTACTTGCTTTAAATGGATGAGATAATGCACAAAAGTGTGCATACTTGGTAAGTCTATCAACTACCACCATGATGACACTCTTTCCTTTGGACTTAGGTAAACCTGTGATAAAATCCACTGAAATCTCCTCCCAACGTTGACTTGGAATGGATAAAGGTTGTAGAAGTCTCGGGGTCTTAATTGTCTCAACTTTATTCTGCTGGCAAACCAAACATTCCATCACAAACTTTTGAATATCAGATTTAAGGCCATCCCAAATAAATTCTTTCTTCACCCTGTGGTAAGTTTTTAAAAATCTCGAGTGTCCTCCTAAAGGAGAAGTGTGCAATTCCAAAAGAATCTTTTGTTTTAGTTGGGAATTCTTACAAAGATATAAGCGATCTTTGTACCATAAGGAATCATTTTTCCAACTAAATGTATCAGATGTACTAGGTTCTTGCTGCAAATTTTGAATGAGTGTCCATACATCTTTCTGGTTGGATAATAGAAATGGCACAAAGCAATGCTTCCACCTCTTCATTCTTTCTTGAGAGTGCATCTGCAACAACATTAAGCTTTCCTTTATTGTAGATTATTTCAAAGTCATAACCCAACATCTTTGTGACCCATTTTTGTTGCTCTTCTGAAGATAGTCTTTGTTCCAAAAAGTGTTTAAGACTATCATGATCATTTTTTACCTTGAAGTGTCTTCCCATTAGGTAATTTCGCCATTTCTTTAGTGCATGTAGTATTGCTAACATTTCCTTCTCATAAATAGGTTTCTGTAAATACTTTCCTTTGATTGGATGACTTTCAAAAGCAATGGGTCTTCCTTCCTGCATTAAAACTGCACCAATTCCATTTCCTGAGGCATCACATTCCACGATAAAGGTTTTTGTGAAGTCTGGTGTAGCTAAGACCGGTGCTAGGCACATTGCCTCTTTAAGACGTTCAAAGGCCTTAGTTGCTTCAGGAGTCCATGAAATTGCATCTTTCTTCAATAATGTTGTTAGAGGTGCTGCTATTCTCCCATAATTCTTAACAAACTTGCGATAATACCCTGTTAACCCGAGAAATCCTCGCAACTGTTTTATGGTTGTGGGGACTTTCCATTCCTTAATAGCTTTAATTTTGTTAGGGTCTATTTTAACACCCTCGTGAGATACAATATGACCCAGATATTCCACCTCTTGTACTCCAAAGAAACATTTGGATGTTTTTGCATATAATTGTTTCTCCTGCAATAGTTTGAGCACCCTGTCAACATGTTCAACATTATCCTTCCAAGACCTACTGTAGATTAGTATATCATCAAAAAATACTAGCACAAATTTTGTAAGGAAGGGTTTGAAAATGGAATTCATCAACCCTTGAAATGTAGAAGGTGCATTGGTAAGGCCAAAAGGCATGACCAAAAATTCATAATGACCCTCATGAGTTCGAAATGCTATTTTTGGAATATCTACAGTCTTCATTCTAATTTGATGATATCCTGAACGAAGATCCAACTTGGTAAAATAAATTGCTCCATGTAATTCATCCAATAATTCATCAATCACAGGAATGGGAAATTTGTCTTTAATGATGAGCTTATTGAGCTCCCTATAATCCGGACACATTCGCCACGATCCATCCTTGTGTACCAATACTACAGGAGCAGAGAAAGAACTTTGACTAGGTTGAATTATACCCGCCTCTAACATTTCTGCAATCATACGTTCAATTTCGCTCTTTTGGACGTAAGGATATCTATAACGCCTGATGTTTGGAGGAACACTTCCTGGAATCAAATTAATAGCATGATCATGATCGCGAATAGGTGGGAGTCCTTTGGGAGTTTCAAACACCTTGGAATGATTGTCCAAGACTTGTTGGAGATCTTCAGGAATAGATGATTTTGATGTTGGAACTTCTAGTGAGCATAATTGTGCAATTACGCCTCGTTGTTCTTTCTTTAGAAGCTTTTTCATGACATTATAGCTTATTATCCTTCCTGGCTTCCCTGCTATACCTCGTAATTCAACTTCCTTTCCTTCTGAAAAAAATTTCAAGAAAAGTTCTTGAAAATTAAAAGCTACCGTCCCCAAAGATTGTAACCATTGTACTCCTAGTACAACATCAACACCTCCCATAGGAATGGAAAGCATTGGACTAGTCAATACATATTCCCCCGTGGTTAGCTTGATATTATGGCATTTTCCAGAGAAATTTATAGTTCCTCCATTTGCAACCATCACTTGACATTCTGGTGTTGGGTATAGGAAATAATTTAATTCCTTGGCTACCTTACAATGAATAAAATTATGGGTGCTACCTAAATCAATCAACACTATTACCTTTTTCTTCTTGATCTGTCCTTCTATCTTGAGAGTTTGAGGAGTGGTAATTCTTGCCAGTGCATTACATGATATGGTCGGATTCATTTCTTCCTGTTCTAGGGTTGGTTCCTGGTGTATATCCTCTTCTTGTTCATATTCTTCTTCTTCTTCACAATATATGTAAAATAATTTCTTTTCAGCACACTTATGACCTTTAGTGTATTTGCTATCACAACTGTAGAAAAGCCCTTTTTCTCTTTTTTCTTCCTATTGTTGTGGTGTCAACCTTGTAGGTTGTGGAAATCTAGGTGTAGCAACACTTCCTTCTTTATAGAATTGAGTGGTAGGCTTCCTTGTCGCCATAATTTTACATTCAACTTTTCTTGCCAACCTGAATGCCTTCTCCAATGAATCAAGTTCCAAAACACGAACTTCATGTTGGATGTTATCCTTTAGAGTACCTAAGAAGAGATCAATCCTGTGTTCCTCTAGAATATTAGTTACCCTGATATTCAATTTTTGGAAGTCCTCAATGTGCTGCCCCACTAAACCCTTTTGTTTGAGATTTATCAATTGGCTAAAGAAGGTGTTTCTCTTTGTATCCTCATAATGTGCTATCATTTCCTCCGTAAAAATTGACCAAGTGACAATTTTTTTAAGGGAGAAAAGTCATCGATACCATACAAATGTATTTTGTTCTAAATGTAAAGTTGCAATGCATACCTTTTGTGTGTTTTGCACGTTATGGAGATCAAAATATTGCTCCATCTGTAGTATCCATGTTACAGGATCCTTTCCATCAAACTTCCTCACATCCATCTTTGGAATATGGTGGTTCTTCCTGCCAACATTAGAGTTTATGAAATCACGATTAACATTTATTTTTTTCTCATTATGAGGTTCTTCTACTATCTTTTCACCATTAGGAAACGTTTCTTGTATCAACTTTTTCAAACCTTCCATGTCTACTTTTAGAACATTCTTCATGTTTTCCATTTTCTCATCGATCTTAGCTTCCATGTCATCCATCTTAGATTCCATGCCAGCCTCCATGCCATCTATCTTAGATTCCACTCCTTTCTTCAAACCATCCATCTTAGTTTCCACGCCTTTCTTCAAAACTTCCATGTCATTTTTTGTTGCTCTTTGCAAGAGAGAAATTTGTTGCACTTGCTCTTGTAATTTTGATATGTCATGTTGCCATTCTTCGTCTTCATGAGTCATAGTAGAGCTTTCCAAAGGCTTAATGGGTGTTGAATTCTTTTTAGGGGCCATTTTATAATCCAATACTGATATCTATTCTACAATATGCCCTTGCAATCAATTCAACTTGATTCTTCAAACAAGACTCATGCAATTCGGAAAAAATTACACACATTTTACTTGCTTTTGAGGAGGTCAATATTGAAATTGTATTATCTCTGTGATTTCAGCTCTTCAATATCTGAAATTCAGCACTGAAGTCTCCCTCTAAATTCTCTTTTTAATGCCATAGTTCTGACTTGATTTGGATTCTCCAAGACAAAGTTATGTCCAATCTCCCACAATGACCTAATTATGGACTCGTTCAGTATAGCGAACTTGTACGGATTGCCACGTGTCACTTTTTTGTCCTTCGCCTCTGAAATTGATAGCCAAGAAACTTAAGTCCGTTTACTTGTGACCACTTTTTACGGCACTCCAATCCGATGCTCAGAGAGAGAGTTATTGAAATTTTCCCACGATCACCTCTTTGAGATGAAATTTGGGAGCCTGAAAAAGCACTACCTTTCACAGATCATATCTCCAAAAATATTGCGAACCAAGCTCTGAAATTTTTTTACAAGTTTCCTTAGTATTTCAGCTTCACACCATAACAATTTCAGATTCCGAACCTTAGTATAAAAAAATTTATAGCGCAAATTCCACGATGACCTGTTTAGGAGCTTGAAAAAAGACCTAACTTCCACAGATCATATCTCCGCAAATATTGCGAACCAAGCTCTAAAATTTTTAGACAATCTTCCTCGGGATTTCGGCTTCGCACCCTAAAAATTTCAGCTTCTAAAACTTCGTAGAAAAAAATTTATGGTGAAAATTCCACGATGACCTGTTTGGAGCAGCGAAACCCTAGAATTCCAAGCTCTGATACCAAATGTTGTGAAACCAGCTCCAAAAAGAGAAGAAAAGAGATATCAACGCCTTATAAATAAGCCACTTCGAGGGGGAAATCTCCAATACATTACATGAATGAAAAATTCTTGGATGATACAATTTACAAAACCTCCTTTCTATATATAGGAGTCCATGGGGACATAATGTGATCCTAGTGGGCCACAATGTAATCCTAGCCAACCTAACAAAAATAATTTAAGGGCACAATAATAACAAAATGGGGGTTACAAGGGTACAATAATAACAATAAGGGGTTTACACTAACAATAATAAGGGACTATACTAGTGATATAGGGACCTAACACCTTTGTAAACATGAAATTTTATATTTTTATATAAAAGAAAAACAATTCTTATTTTATCAAAGAATGGGTTTCATGCTCAAGCCTAGGTAAAAGCATGTTATTCATGCTTCTATGGATTTCTAGATCAATGAATCAAACTTTTCATGTATTATTGTCCCATTTGGACTCATTTTAACAAAAGAAAATTATTATTTTTGAGTCAAGAAGGCTAATTTATCCTCCAACACAAAGTCATCCCTAACAAGGACAAGTTGTCCCAAAGGAAGCTTATTCAACCTCTCAAAAAGACTATAAATAAGGATGTCGAAACATTTGGAGCACTCACTCACAAAAATTTCAATCTGCAATTGAAGAAGAAGAAAAAGAAGTGTGAAGGACAATAAAGCAAGGATAATCACCTAGCGAAGGAAGGAAGCACAAAAGAAGATCTAAATCTATCTATAAGTGTGAAATATAGGGTTTATGGGCTTATTACAGGGTCGAGAATTGTAGGTCGAAGGTGCATCTATGAATTGAAGGTTGAGACCTATTGGTAGCAGACTTGAAGAAGTTTTTATCTTTGTTGATGTTGGAAAAGTTCATCTTGCTTGAAGAATATCTTGTTGAGAGGGTGACTTGGTGCTTGGGAGGAATTTTGGCTTTGGTCTTTTGGTCTTTGAAGTGATTGTATAAGAAGAGAAGTATTTCTTCTTGGTTTTCCACTTGGAGAGGTTTTTCACTGGATTGGAGCCTATATCTTTTGTACTTTGTTTATTTGTGATCTTTATTGTTTTGGTAATTTCTTGATGAACAAGAAATAAAAAATTAATAAAATTCCAATTAACATCACAAGTAATTATTATGTAAGGAAAGTCAACTATAATATACAAGATCCTTAATTTTTCAAGAACAAGGAGAAACCAACAAGGATGACCTTGACTTAAAAAACAATGTTTTTCCATGTCGTATAGGTCAACAAAGACGGGGATCCATTGGTTTTTTCTTGGGTTGACATCAATGACAACCATATTTCATCAATTTTATGCCAAAATGTAGCTTCTGAAGTATGCAATAGTTTTAACTAAGGCATAAGCTTATTTTTCAATCTAAGAATACTTTAATTCATGTTCTAGTAATTACTTATTCATGAAGGAGATAGGATGTTCCTCTTTTACTTCATTTCATTGAGTCAAGATTGCATTAATATTTTCATTTGATATAAAGGTCTACATGACAAAAAAATTTGTGAAGTCAAGGTTGATTAAAACAGGAGCAGATAATATTGCGAATTTGATATTGTTGAATGCCTTATGAATTTGTTCAATCCATTCAAAATTGGTTTCCTTCTTTAGAATTTTTTTGAGAGTTTTGGAAATAGAAGCATAAAATGGAACAAGGCACCTTAAAAAATTTGTTTTTCCAGCAAATGATTGGACTTCTTTTCTTGTAGTGGGAGGCTTTAGTTCATATACTACTTTGACTCTCTCTGGGTCTATATAAATCCTTTTTTGGCTCTATATGGCCAATAACACTACCCTTTAATATTTCAAATAAACACTTATTAGGGTTAAGGGACACTTTGTATTATATACACCTTTCAAACATCTATTGTAAATGAGCCTAGTGAGACATCCTAAGTCTAGAATACAATTTATCTTGATAATCTACCATTATTATTCTGATCATTTCTTGAAAAGTGTAATCTATGGCTCTCTAAAATGTATCCCTAATATATTTCAGTCCAAATGGCATTCAAGCATAATTATAAGTTCCCCAAGTTGTAGTGAATGTAGTCTTATGTTTATCCTCTTCTACCACTAATATTTGATTGTGTCTAGAAAATTCGTCCAACATTGACATTATTGTCAATCCAATAACTTCTTGCAATAGCCTTTCCATATTTGGAAGGGGATAATTATTTTTTTAGGATGCTTTTTAAGATCACATAAATCAATACATAACCTTATATATACATTCTTCTTTCGGACAACAATCATATTTGTAATCCATTCAAAATTCCTTTTTGGAAAAATAATTTTGGCATTTTCCATTTTATCTGAATTTAGGCTTTTGTGATCCGTTTTTTTCTCATTCTACATCTTGTCCTGATGATGAACCACACTAGATGGTACGCAACGCGTCGACGAAAAGATCTGGATGTGATTAGTATCGAAAGATGTCCCAACATTCATTTTCCATTTTCTCAATTTCTAACTTTATCAAAGGTTTTAGTTTCAAACTAATTACCTATGGATTATGTGTAATTGGTTTAGCCCCTTCTTTTAAAGGAATGACATGTTGTATGATCCTTTTATCACACTCCTTCAAATCTTGATATGTATATGTGAATAAATTCTAGAATTTCTTAAACAAGGTGGCATATTGATCAACTTCATACTCAGTACAAGTTTTCCCAACATTTAACCATTCAATTGCTTCAAAAGTTCTAATATTGATCTCTCTAAATTTTGAATTTTCTTATTTGATTATTCTAACAATTGGAACATATGTAGTTGATATGATTAAACATTGATTCCAAAGACACTCGTATCTCCACTTTTTCCAATATTTTATCATTTTATTCATCTTCCCTTGAAATAAATTTCATAATATGTTCTTCATTATAAAAAACTTTCCAATTTTCCTAGTTCTCTAGGATAGATGGGAAAAATAAAACTTCAACTTGATATTAAATATTTTAAACTCATAGTTTAATAGAGAAGGTTCCACTACTAAAGAATCATATTTTTTCTTTTGTTCCCATGGGACCAATATTTCGAAGGGATCAAAATTTTTCTCTAGCTTCCAAATTATTTTTGAATAGGATTTTGATTTATTATTCTTGGTGGTATAATTGTTGTTGATTTGTTTGAAAATCAGCTCCAAATCTCCAAAAACAACAATATTTTTAATTCCCCTTTGTTGAGCTAGAAGAAAACCTTGAACTAGCGCCTCATATTCAATTACATTATTTGTAAACAGAAATTGCAAACATAAGGCATATGGAATCCATTCTTCATTTTTGTTTTGGAATATTATGCCAACTCCTGATACCATGTTTGATGAAGCACCATCGAAGAACATTTTCCATTTATCGTGAGGTAAACTTACATTGCTACTATTTACAATATTTACATCATTTAATATGACATAATTTACATGGCCATTTTCAATGTATCTAATCACTCAATCAATCTCTTTCTTTCAAGAAATAATGGGCTCCTCAATTCTCTTGGTACTCTTATCATATGATCATCCTTACCTGGAAGCATCATATAAATTCCATCTTCCATCACATATCCTCCTAAAGGAAAATTACTCTCTTCCCAAGATAAGTCCATATGCAACGGGTTGGTCCACAACTACTATGGTAAAGATGGTAGCAATATTTGGTGTCAAAATTATCGAAGCACAAAAATATTTAATTTCTCCATAATATGGTACCCTTCTTAAATCGATCGCACAAATACTTCACCATTCTCATAATATTTCGTACAATATATACCTATTTCTTTCACGATATGAAGTGGCATGATGTTATTTTGTGCACCACTATCCACAAAGTAGTTATACAATATGAACTTTGGAGTTTCCAATGAGATGTATAAATGAGGTAATTTACATATATGCTTGTTAGGAAGGGTAGAACTCGTTTTTTGGTGTGATATAATAACTTCTCCTACCCTTGTATTAGATGCATCTTCATTTGCAATATCTTTGAGAAGGTTTTCTCTTTGTTGAGGAATCTTAATCACTTCTGAAAATGGTAGAGAGATTTGGATTTTACATAAGGCATCGATGATATTATAGTAAATTTTATTTGAATTTACTAGACTGTTGGTCTTGAACTGATCCAAATTTCTCCTATTGTTTATTTCTTTGTTTCAGTGTTTCTTTGTGATTTCTCATATCAGTATGTTGAATTGGAACCTTTTCTTTTTCTTTATTCAACTAAGCTCTATCTTTTAAATAATGACCTCTTGTTACATGAGCTCTTGGTTTCTTAAATAAGCTCTTCTTTTAGTGAATATTCTTAGACATCTCTAATATTCATGGCTTATAAGGTGGTCAAATTGTCATTTGTAAGAATTTGAGGCGAATATATGTCTTCGTTTTGTTTTTCTTCTTCCATCGTCAGAGTGCTTGGATTTTAAAATCATGGAAGCCTTTGTCCCTTTGGAGATACTTCATTAACATTTTGACATCGATCAGGCCTTTCACTGAAACCATGTGTTGGTCCTACAATATTATGCTGAGGTCACGGCCTTTGTCTCCTCTCCCTTTGTGTATTATTTAATTCTACATTTGATTAATCATTATGGTTAGCTAAGAAATGTATAAATTGACCTTTGAAGAATATGATTCTTCTAATACATTGGAATTTCATACATTGGGAGGGTTTCCATAAAATCCCCCTTCCAACCATTGTATCATATTCACTTCCCACAAATGGACTTTTTGTTTTTGTTATCTTTAAAGAAGACATTTATATTTGTACTTTTCCCATAATAATATCTAGATCAACATTTCTTTCAAATATGTCTTCTTCCATCTCTTGTGCTCTTTTCATAGCCTCTTACAACGTATTGATATGCATAGAATTTATAGTGTATTTACATTTTAAAACATGGCATTTTTATAACAACAAAACATAATTGGGTCATTAGGATGAGTTTCCTATGGTATCTCTTATAGGGTATTAAAGAATTGAGATTAAAATCTTTGATCTTTTCATTCTTTTCTAAATGAATTTGGGTGAATTGAGTAAGAAAGGTATGGTATGAAATGGGTTGGGAAAATATTCCTATGAGGGTCAGTCAATATCATCAAAGTAAATAACTGAGGCAACATGTAGGGAAAGATATTATTCATAAGCAGGTCCTATTAGAGTTTGAAGAAATACTCTAAACATAATATCTTTGTGTACAAGTCCTTGGATATCAAAAATGGTCAAGAATTGGTCCATATGCTTATTGTGGTTCATAGCACTATCCCCATAGTACAAGTAGAACTTCCTAAAATATAGTGAGAATGGGATGTTGTTCACCTTGCAAGGTAAGAGGAATCGCCCTTCCTCTCCTCAGATTATTATCTTCTCATCTTTGATTTCTTTGGTTTCCATCCTCTAATCTTTCTTCCTATATTTCTTCATGATCTAACAGATTTTCCTTTTTAGGTGGTGTTGAAGCCTCGGAATTCCGTTGCAACAAAATGGGGGATAACCACCCAGTCCGTACCTTAAAGCAGCTCCTTTTATGTTTGGTGTAGTGACTCCGACTGGGGATAATGGGACTAGTTTCCCAATAAAGAGATTGATATGGTAATGGTAGGTTTTGATACAATATGAAATGATAAATGAATTTAAACTAATGAAAGTAATCTATCTAAATTACAAAACATATGCATCTATTTAACCTATTTATTTAACCTAATCTATAACCGGGGAAAAATGATCATTGATGCGATCTAGAGAGATATCTTACAACAAAAGGTAATAAATATCATTCAATTGCTGAAAGAGATGAAAATTTTGTAAAATGATTATCTTGACTAAATAGTTAATCAAAACAATTATGTGAAATATATCGCATATATCAATTGCTTTATGTATATAATAAGGAATTACAACTGAAACATTGTACAAAAGTGCATGAATGATAAACTGTAAGTCATACTACATACATATAACAATATAAAAATAAATTATTGTAAACTCATAATCAAGACTTAACTATAAGATAAAAGTACCATATATGATAAGTTCTGCTCATGAAATCCACAATATTGATTCACTCTTCTTCTATTCAAATCTACTTTAAGAGTACATAAATGCAATTTCAGTAAAGCATATTCAATTTTCCAAAATGTAGATCGTGTTCCATATATTTCATCAAAGGCATTCATAAAAGTACAGAAGTGCAATCTTTCATAAATTGTTCTTTGATAAAATTATGGACCCTTCTCTAAATGCATGAGAAGGGTTTAAATACTAAACTAAATAAGTCAAAAATAGATTATTACATAAAAATTTGAGGAGGTTTCAAACAATGCTCCTCATAATAAGTAAACTAAACTACAATCTAGAAATAAACATAACAATATTGCTTAAGTGGGTTGATCTTCTTTCGTCATTTGATCTCCGATTTGGAAAATATCCATCATCGGCTTCAACTGCGTTGGTTGTGTGATCTCAGATCTGACTTGGCCTTTAAACACTACATTTGAGAGTGCTAGAAACACTTTTCTAGTATAATCAGTTAAATATTGCAGAGTCATGCACTGGTGATGTGGTTTGATTAAGAATTTCCAGTAATTTTCTTAATCTAATTTTGTTATATGCTTGATAGATTATGCTTGTGTTTCAATGTTTTCTTTCCATTGTGTCTCCAATAATTTTTACCTTTGGGATCGCTTCAGCTATATATTCTTTAATAAGCTTAGCATTATGTTGTTGTCCATTTACAAACTCAATGATCTCATTTGCTAAGTTTGTTGTTTTTGACGTTGCTTTTTCTGCTTGTCTCAACTAGATCTCCCAATCTTTAAATAAAATATCTTTGTGAAATTTGTCAACTTTTGGGAGATCGGCCTTCTTCCCTTCGTCTGATTATTTCCATAAAATGAATTCAAAAATTTTCTTGTGAATATTTTCACATTCCAATCTTTTATTTTCCACTTTTTGAGTTAAGATTTTACTTGTTTCACAATATGAATTGGTAGTTGAGATTTGCTGACAAAAAGTCTCATGTTGTTGTTTCAACTTTGTATTCCATTCAAGTGCCTCTTTTATAAATTGTTTTTTTTGAGATTGGCTTTTAAGCTTATCCATTATTCCTCTATCTGTGTATCCTTCTCAGAGATTTGTACTTGATGTTGTAATTTCAATCTTTCAAATTCCTTCTGGAATTGTGTCATTTTCATCTCAACTTATTTATTGGCATTATGATTTTCTTGTTCCATTTGTCTATCCAACTCTTGAACTCTTTCTTCACTATGTCTGAGCAGAAGTTGCACTTATGCTGCTTCATCCATCGTAGCATTTGCATATTCCCCTGAAAATTGTGACAGTTTGGTAAGATGTTATGTTGGATTGACAAAAGTGTCTTTCCAGACAACATCTACTAATTCATTATTGATAGCTTTCATTGTTTCATCAACTCTTCTTCTTTTCCTCCTCTTTACTACAACTTTGTGACTTGTACTATAGAAAACGTCTAGTGGAGGTATTTCCTCAATATTTAAAATGATTTCTTCTATTGGGTAGGTTGGGATGATCTCTTTTTCTTGAACTTCTGGGATTTTCTGAAGTGTCGCTGTTGTTTCTGCTAGATTTTGAGTTTTCTCAAGAGTTTGAAAGCTTGATGATCCTTCTGGATTAATATTAAGTGATGTCTGCAGTACTTGAGTAAAATTTGTCCATTCTTTTCCCAAATGCTCTACTTGAGATTTTGTCATTTGCTCAGGTGTATTTTGAACTTGTTGAAGCTCTTTTGAAGATTCTTTTAATATTTCAGCTTCATTAGTTTCTTCTTCAGTATGTATATCAATTCCTTTGATTATATCTTCAATTATCTTATCAGGGCTCTCATTTTTACTGATAATATTCATTATCAGAATGATCTAAACTTTGAGACCTGTGTTGTGAATGCTCTAAACCTTGAATTGATTTTTCCTGTGACTCATCCTCTAACATATCTTTTGATTCATCATTAAAGCTGATACTAGGATTTAGATCTCTGACATCTTCTATTAGTAACAATTTCAATGGGATATTGGATGCCATTTTCAATACATCTATGAATTTCTTTGTTCCTTCACATAAATCATGAAAAAAATACTTTCATGCATGAAAGGTCTAACTTTAAAAGTGGTGGTAAAATTTTGGACCACATTATTAGGATCATAGTGTCTCCTTGGCATTAAGGCCAAATTCAAGGAATTAATGTTTGGAATTTCCTTTTTTGTACGATGTACATCGAACAAAGAGAAGGTACCACATTGTAATGGAAATGTAGGCCAAATTTCTTTCTTTTAATCCATGATTTGCTTGGTTATACCATTTACAAGTGTTTGATATGCTATTTCTCTAGCCAAGAGTTTATCTGGAACATAGTAGGGAAAAAAATGAGGGGGAGAAAGACTCTTGAAAACTCTGACATAAGTAAAATTCTCTTCTCCGAACCATCTGCCCACAGGAAAAATATCTGCACTGGCCTCTTTAGAAATTTTAGGAGCTTTCTCAGTAAAAATGGTTTGATGAATGGGCAACATGACTCCATGAGAAATCTTATAAAAATGGGAACAGAATTCAGACTCCCACAGGGCTATATGATAAATATGAATAGGGTTAGGGTCTTGGATGTTCCATTTCCAACCCATAACAGGAAATTTTGAGCAGAAACATATGGCATCCATGATATATGCGCTCATGTAAAAAGGAGGGATTGTCCTAGTCTAAAAGACCCTATTTGTTTTGTAATCCATTATGGTTTTGGCCAAATTATTGGATAGAATGTTTTCCAAATTCATGATAGTAGAATTGACGACTGCGTCAATTAAGGGAACCCATTCAATGGAAAATTTAGTGGTATCAGGTCTAGAAAACCATCTGCACAAAATTGTTGCTACAAACAATAGGGTGGTGGCAATTGCGCTATTGGGTACATACCGAGTTTGTCCTGCTTTAATTTTCCTTGATCTGCCTTCCATTCTTTCACCACCTTCATTGAGTCTTGATTATCCTTTACAAATTTTTCTAGGAAGGCTTTATCATAAGCTTTGTGTGGCATTAGAAAATGGTACATTGTAAGCAAATACTCGGGGATGAATGAACCCATGTTTTCCTATTTGGAATTCTTGAACGTCTTGTATGCAATATTGAGGTTGTCAATGACCCATTTTATCATATCAGTGTATGGTAATATCCTTGGCCTGGCAGCTATCCTATGTAAGAATGAACATGCAACTTCAAAGTAGGAAGGTTCCGATGAATTAACCGCATCCCTCATTGCTACTTTCTTTAGTTCCCTTGGATTTTCTCCTTCAAATAGATTATACATGGCTTCACATGAAGAAATTCCACTGTCCTTATTGCACATAGTGTCTGAAAATAGTGGAGGCATGTTTGTAACTTCAGAGGTGGATGATTGGGCAACTGATTTGTATTTCTTTGTCATTTTTGTTGATATCGCTTTCTCAGATAGTTTCCTAAATTCAAGCAAGACAAGGAAATTCAGAGTTGAGATGAAGAATGAAGAGGAACAAAGAAACAGATTTAAATCACCATAAATATAAAAAAATGGCGCTTTTATTTGAAACACGCTTTAGAAAGATATTGATCTTTTTTAGCCATGTAACCATTGATTATCGTTAATAACCCTTTAAACGATTATCAAACCTTTTACGTATTTTACACTATATGTCTAATCAAAAGATTTAAATCATTAGATCTTATTAATGGACCAATTGATTAAGTATCACTTCAATCACTTTAGTAATAAATGTTGTATCACAAATCGCATATTTTACAAGCATCCATATTATGTATTTCTATCATGAGTGCATGCGAGATACGATCTGCGCAAATCACATATCGTACTTAATCAAGGCGGCATAACTTTCATTTGGGTTGATGTTGCAGGATGCGATATGTGCTAAAACTCAAATCGTTGTACTTAATAGAATTTTTTGGATATGTTTCAATGTTCATTTATTATTCTATCGGGTCCGGACTCATCACAATTTATTTTCAAATAATATAAGTTTGTATTTTAAGGAGGCACGATGCAATTTATAGTTATAAGGTTTTTTTGTCTTTTTAACGAGAAATTGCATATAACTTCGAAAATGTCTTTAGCACTTATCGTGATTCCCAAGTTATATATGTTTCAACATTTGTTAACTTGTGAGTTTTGCGATTTGCGTTGAGCGCAATGAAATTAAAGCGAAAAAATTTCATGCCTTTTATTCCTATATTTTTAAAGTAAAGCGAAGTAATGTTTCCTAGCACAACAGGATGAAATAAAAGATAAATTTCTTCGTTCATAGAGATGTAGGCCTTTTTTACAGTATTCTACTTTGGGCTTCTTGTTAGTGGCCTTTATGGATTCTCTGAATCTTCCAACTTCAAATTTTTCTTTCAATGAAGTTTCCTTTCTAGATTTCAGAGTGCAGGAAATTCCTATTAGGCTAGAACTTGCCACAAATTTTCGAACTCTTCTCAAGTTTGTGCAGTCTCCAAGACCAAGTTGTATAATTTATGCAACTATAGTTTGATTGGAATATGAGGTTAAACTAGATGAGGATGAGTAATCTACTAAGAAAATAATATTCCATCCCTAGTGAAGTTGCTAAGAGCGTTGACATTTATTCCTTATAGGAAAAAAATTCAACCTTGTAGGGTTTGTTTCCAAACCCACCTATGTTTCTAAAGAGGTGGTTCTCCTATATTTATACATACTCATATAAAAATTAAATATCAAAGAATAAACATTAAACTAATGCACCTGTGAGTGGACCTGGTGTTCTTTGGAATGAAAATAAAATAAAAGAATAAATTAAATTCTCATAATTTCACTCCACATTGTCATCCATAAGCGTATGTGAGGAAACATATATGAATCAAATTCAATAGATGGAAAAAGAAATTTTGGTCCACACATTCAAAGAAATATAAAATAATATCATGTATTTGGAATTACAAGAGCATAGGAAAACATCCACGAGATTCCTACTTATTTGGAAATTAAAGTTTCAAAACCACAAATAAAATTATTTCTTGAAATAAGCTCTCTACAAGATTCAAAAAATAATATATTGGCTTGAAATATGAGAATATATTTAAGTGCCTAAAGCACAATCACAAATTCATGTTACTTAATTGTAAAAAATAAAATTCATTTGCCCCATAATGGGACTAGGATTGGGCTCCCATGGACCAACGGTACAGATAAAAGGTACCTAGTAGAAAAGAGAGGAAATATAGTTAGGGATTGGCTTTAGAAAACACACAACATTTCAATAAGGTGGATTAATTCAAAACTAAGAAGATAGAATGGAATTTCTTCAAAAGGAAACAAAATAACACACAAAGAATTGCAAAAGCATCAAATGTTGAATGATCAATCTCTTGTTGTTGAAGAAGCATTTGGTTTATATGGTTGCGGGAAAGATCATTGTCCCAACCACTTGGGCAGTTATTGAGGATAAATGATTTCTTGTAACAATTTTTTTAGCCATTCTTCAATATATTATTTCATAGGAGGAATCATGATGTCTTGATTTACTTGTAAATAAAATATCTCTTCCTTGATTTGTCGTGCATCTCATAGTTGTCTGGTTGTAGATAAGTGGTCCTCCTTTTTATCTGGGGCTCCAAAAATTCTATTAAGTTGTCAGACTCAACACTCAATGATGTTTTAATAATATATATATATATATATATATATATATATATATATATATATATATATATGGGAATCATCATGAAATATTTTATTATTCATGGGCCCTGAAGGTCCTCAACAACTTTAACAACTTTAAGAAAGGTGTCACTTCCATGACAATAAATATTTTAACACTCAACAATAGCATTCTTGTAACCTTTTAATTCTTGCAAACCATCCGGATTTTATTTGCTTTATCCTTTTTAGATTTGGAAGGTTTTCTTGTGTTCTTTGGAAGTCACTTAGAGTATTGACTTTATTCACAAAATAGAAATTGATTATCAACAAAAAAATTATCACTTTGGAGATATTTATTTATATATTCAACAAATGAATGGATCCTCTAGGATACATTCCTCATATGTAAAGAAATTGGGCCATAATTATTTAATAATTTCGAGACACTTATTGATATCAGTTGCAACATATAATATTAAATTTTTCAATAGGTTTGTTGTTTTCTTAATTCTTTGGGGTGTGCAGGGGTAGTGACTACGATCTATGGTGCTTGATTATCCAATGGAGTCATAAATAGTGGAGAGGAATTTATAGCTTCTTCCAACTCATTTATCCTTTTCTTGAGCTTTAAATTTTGCATTTATTGTTGTGTAACAAAGTGTGCAAGTGTCTTTCCTATAGTTTGATGCAACTTTAGGAGACTTATGGATCCAACTCCAAAAATATCAACTTTGGACTTCCATTGGCTAGTCACCTTCTTATTTCGAATATCAACTTTGGACTTCCATTGGCTAGTCACCTTCTTATTTCGAAAATCAACTTTTTCCAAATAAAAATTTCTCAGTTTCCCTATCATATTGGGTGTTATATATAGTTAATGATTTTCCCTAAAAGTTACTAGTTAGAGTTTTCAAAATTCATTCCTTTCAACTCATGTTTCCTCGAATTTTCATAGAGAGCTTCAATATCAATGTTTCTTCCTATAAATCCCTCTCTTCTCACCTCCTTGTCTCGGCAAGACCTTGCATCTTAAGAACCTTCAACTTTTTCTAACTAGTTATAAAAAATCTTAACCAAATCCACCTTCGAATCCTCCTTTTGATACTCCACAAAAAACTCCTTGCGTCTTAGTATTGCACCACACTTCTTTCCAATCCTATGTAGTCCTTTGGCTTCATTAGTCACATATTTACTGTCTACTCCATTATATATATTTTCCCTTCGATCCTATAGTTAATCCTTCAACTAGTACATCGTCACCTATACCTAGACCTTAGAATTACCAACCAATCTAGCAGTGCCAAAAATGTGTTTCACCTTATCCACTTTACATAATTCTCTTTGGGGATATAGTCATTATCTCCACCTAAAAAAAGAAAACTTAGAGTAACCTTTGCGAATATGAAATACCCCTCCAAAGAATCTCCACTGTAATCTAGAAATCCATATTATAAAACAAATTAAGAATAATAAACCTAATCCTTCCTTGATAAATATGGGGACCTCACACTAAATTTGTAACCTTTACCACCACTATTTATCCCTAGCTGTAAATAGATTTAATTTTTAACAAAAATTTTATATTTTTAAAAGTAATTTTTGACACCAACGCTATCGTCATAATTATGGAATTATCTTTCCTCCTTTGCTATACCTTTTAATCCTCCTTTTGATACTCCACAAAAAAATCCTTACATCTTACTATTGCACCACACTTCTTTCTAATCCTATGTAGTCCTTTGGCTTCATTAGTCACATATTTACTATCTACTCCATTATATATATTTTCCCTTTCATCCTATAGTTAATCCTTCAACTAGTACATCGTCACCTATACCTAGACCTTAGAATTACCAACCAATCTAGTAGTGCCAAAAATATGTTTCACCTTATCCACTTTGCATAATTCTCTTTTGGGATATAGTCATTATATCCACCTAAAAAAAGAAAACTTAGAGTAACCTTTGCGAATATGAAATATCCCTCCAAAAAATCTCCACTGTAATTCAGAAATCCATCTTAAAAAAAAATTAAGAATAATATATTGAAAATTAAATTAACTCAGAAAAATATATAAAACACACATAATAAACCAGACACCAAATAATGGCGGAAAAGGCTTCAGCCTCACAGCTTCCTCACATATTTTTCTCATTATTAAAAAAATGTAGTATTACAATTAAATAGATGAGGAGACAGTGTCTCAAGATAGTGTGTGTTATCTTGGACACCTTGGTTGAGATAATTTCTCAACCAAACACACGCCAATATAGGAGCTACCTAAAATAACTCTTATCTTAGAGAAACAACCCAAACTAAAGAGTTAGGCATAAATTCCTAACTCTTAATATTTAATTTATTTATTTTATTTTTGGATTTCTTATTGTTTTATGAGAGAGGCTAACATTCCCCCCTTTAACGATAAATCCAAAATAAGAACGAGGAGCCATCTTCCAAGTTCTCATGTTGGTCCTCAAAAGCATTTCCTGAAAAACCACCAAAGCTGGATGCTGAAAAACTGCAATTTGAAGAGACCATGAGTCCGCTGCTAGTCTGATTCATATCTGAATTTCGCTTGACAAGTCCATCACGTGCCAAGTTGCAAAAAGGATCCATCTGTCCTTTGCGTGAAATCAACATCCTTTGTCCACTGATAAAATTCGATGAACGCCCACTGGCTGATGATGTCAAAAACAACTCACTGTTGCTTTTGTTATGTTGAAAACTGCTCACTGCTGCTTTGTTGTAGACTACCCACTGGCGAATTTGTTGATGCCCACGGTTGTTGAAGATACCCACTAGCTACTGAAGCTACCCACTGACTGCTTTTGGTTTTTTCGAGAATTTCAGTCTGACAACCATCGTTAATTTCATTGACATTTTCCCCCCTTTGTCAGTTGAAAGGAGAGACACTTCTCTGGAAAGTATTCCTGAACTCCCCCCTTCAGGTGTAGGAGTGTTGCACTGGTGTACTCCCCCGTTCAACTGCATGAGAGTACCATCTTCTTTTCACTGTCGGTTGCACTATGTGTGATTGTATTTGGTTCTAGAACTGAGACAATCTTTTGACTGTGGATGACCATTCCCAAGGATCAATCCATTCATAATGTATCTTCAATCTGGATGATTGTTGTTGGTTGTGACATTTCTCTGAGGAATGATTGGGCTTGCTACAATGGCCACAAGGATGGAGATCAAAACACTGATCTTCCATATGACCGGTTCTTTGACAATGAGGACATTTTGATTTGACTGCAACTGCGGGTTGCATGCATTTTTGTTTGATTGCAACTTTCTCAGAACTTGATGAGGTGATTTGTTCAAGAAATCTTGCACTGACGAACTTAATTAGCATGGAATAATCTGGGATGTGCAAGTTGGTGTCATCGTTGACATATCCTAAGCCTCGTCGATTCTTGTTATTTTGAATTTCTTCCCATGGCTTGATGATTGGCTTGGAAGAAAGTTGAATTGGAACAACTTCGACACTAGAAGTTGTTTGGATGAATGACTTAGAATCATCTTTAATTGTATTGTTCAAAGACTCTGAAGCATCACTCTTCTCTTGCAACTCATTTCGTTGTAGTTGTGATTCTATTTGAAGAAACTCAATGGTTTCATTTGTTTGTTGTAGATGTCGTGAAAGATCAACAAGAGTTTCTTTGTTGATTTGCACCATATCTTCATCACTGGAGATGATAAAATTGTGAAGAATTTTTAACAACTGAATGTGTTGCTCCATCTGAACTTTCTCTCCTGAATTCAGGCTCTCTTGTCATAGATGTCTTGCTTTGAATTGTTTCCCTTGATTTTGTTACTTCAATGACAGGCGTGCTTGCTATGTGGTTTGAATGGAACGCTCTCTTGATTTGTTGCTTATTGCGCTTGCTTGGAACACTTGCTAGAGTTGTAGAACTTTCTTGCTTGAACTTTGGAATTCACACTCGCTTGATGATGATCGCTTTGCTTGAACGCTCACTTGACTTGCTTGATTACTTCACGCTCACTTGAATGAATAGTCACACTCGCTTGATGTAGATTTCAACTTGCTTGATTGGTGTTAGAGTTGAAATTTCTTGATTGTTTTGATGTTTGTTGCAATGAACTTCACGCTGGCTCGCTTGATGGTTTGAACTTTGTACTGACTTGATGGAAATTGCTTGAATGAATACTCACGCTCACTTGCAGGAGATGTGAACTTGTTGCTTGTTTGATTTAGAGTTAAAACTCATGCACTCACTTGATTTTGCTTAAAGGAAGGGTGTCAAACACCGTTGAAAATGCACCCAAGAAAGCTTACAATGATTTTAATGATTCACTTAAAACAATGAATTCACTTGTCCTCTTAAAAATTCATTAACAATGAATTTTTAATGATTCACTTAAAACAATGAATTTGATTACAAGTTCTTAAATGTATTTGCAAGAACGTTGATGTAGACTTTGCTTTGAAACATTGGAGTTTCCAGATTCATGAACTTGATTGTATTGAGTGAATTTTCTTGTTGAAGTAGAATGTCAATGTTGAAAACTTTGATTATTTGTTGTAGTGACGAAAATGCATGTGTTGAGCTTAATTATCCTTCCTTGTAGCTACTTTGTTACAGATGTTGTGCTTGTTTGTATTCAAATTTATGTATGTGTTAAATGAAATCATTTATGTGTCAAAACTAGACACAAATCAAAAGCAACAACATGAAGCATGCACCATCATCAACACATTCTTCGTGTACCTAAGATCCCATTATTCAATTTCGGGCGGATCTAGGACACAATCACCACAAAAAAATATATGCTTTATTAAAATTTGGAGTACATAATCTTGCAGCTTCATAACATCTTCATGGAATCAAAGTTCCAGAAATTCTTGGAAAAAATCTCTTCAAAAAAAACTGACTCAACCTCCTACAACAACAAGCTTTCCTTTGAAAAACTAATCACTCCAAATTTACAAAAAAATCATCCTTATCACTCCACAAAATTACTTCAACATTCAACTTATCACTCCAAGAATTACAAAAAATTTAATGCAAAACTTATCTTAGCACGCATTTCCTTTTTCTTTGCTTAGAATTTTTGGACACTTACATTTATATCCATTTCATAAAGTCATCTCCAATCTCAAAACATAGTTCCATGAAAATCATGAAAAACATATAATATGAGCATTATCTTTTCAATTTGCTTATGCCACTTAAAAAAAGTGAAATAATGTTTTGAAATCAGCATCAAGTGAGCACTGGTTTTCTAGACTTGATCTTTGGCAAGCACTGGTTCTCTATTCTCTGGAACCTCTTTGAGCATCCTCTCTGCTCCCCTAGGCCTCAACTCATCTGCACTTTTTAAGAACACAACTGTTTTTTTTATCCAATATCCGTTGGAATTCTTCAAGATTCTTCTCCACACTTTGCTTTCATTCAGAAACTGTTACTAGTCCCTTTCATCAGTATTTTTAAAATTGTGATCTTCTTTTGCTGAGATATTCACCTGTCTGCAACCTGAATTCTGCAAATATCATCTTCAAACCAGAGTTAAAATAAAACGCATCAGCTCACCTTCAAGATCTCTGTGTGATCTTTTTCCATCTCTCATCTGCACTGTATCTCTATGTGCTATCATCTTTCAGACTCAAAGTCCGATCTCCTTTTAATTTCTTCATCAAACATACATTCTCTGCAATTCTCAAAAAAAAAACGGAATCTTCAAAAAAGAACTATTGCCAACTACAAGCCTTGATTCAAATTGACACAACCAAGAATGCTAAGAATCCACACTATACAAAACAACTTCGGCTTTGGAAAATGATGTAGAAATACAATAATTTATACTTCCAAAAACAATTTGAAATGTCTGACTCTATTGAGCCTCAAACTTACTCTTCACCCAATTGTAATTGATCTATTATCTGGACTTAACATGCAATATACACAAAATATGTGTATGAAATTTTCATTTGCGTCCACAATGGACCATTACAACCATATAGCAAATTAGAGTCACAATTGAAATTCAACTCATTCATTACCCTTCAGGTGTCGGCCATCCAAATTCAAACCAACAATAAACTTCATCACATTGATACCATTACCTTCCAGGTCTTGGCAAACCAGTCATACCAATTTGAAATTATGCTTTAGGATTGGGCGATACATTACAGCATTCATAGTCGAGCGTTGTACAAAAACTCAACGCATTGTTGTATCCTTTAATACACAGCAGCGTCCTTACATTACGGTGTCCCTTGGATGCTTGAGCCACCTTCAACGCTCGATAGAGCCTCCACGAGAACCATAGCAATACAAGGTCACAAACCAATGTTGTATGCAGCATTATAGCTTCTAACGATTTCGTTAACGTTGTGTGTGGAAACATGACCTTTCACAGTCGGCTTCAATGTTGTAAACGGCAATACCATCGTCGGTCCAATGCCATATGTGCATTACACCCTTTAACAAATTGTGTTCGATGTCGTATGCAGCATTACCACTTCCTGATAGTCGATCTCAACGTTGAAGTGACAATCCCATTCAATAAATTTTGATCCTTGGCTTATTGCTCCAGTATATGATATCACAGATGTTGAGTGCTCTACACGGTATTTTCTCCTGGTTCGAACGTGGCCTCTATCAATTCATTCAATGCAATCGTTGCCAATTGCTTTCCTCTGCTAACAAATTTCCTGCAACACAATTTCATACATATTCTATGCAAACACTATCGCCTTTCAGGTGTGGGGAACCAATGGTTCAACGCACATAAGATCCAATTATGAATCCGTTAAACAATACAACCTGCAACTGTTTTCTCCAACATCACAACAACCAACAACATATGTATCATTTCATTTTACATTTAACGCAGGAAAACAACAAGTTGCTATTTAGATGGGACCTGTGGGTTTATAAAATGCGATGGTAAATGGGTTGTTTACTTGCTGTTTCAGTGAGTATTTACTATCGGTCTCTCTCCATCACAATCCAGTACCTAACGTTGTTGGTCGTAGTGCTGCAACCTTCTTATTGCTGCCCATTTACCTCAACGTTCTTCGAATACTCTTGAATGCGTCGACACTCTTGCAATCTCTACGGTTGCTCCTCTTCACAATGGTTCACCCACAGTTGTAGACTCTACAGTGTTGCATTCTCCTGCATCCACCCCAACATGTAAGTTGATACTATAAGCATTCCCACGAGTTGTACAGAATCGAAACAATTGGTTCAACTGCTAACGCAGTGTGAAATCTCTTTTACGCAATGTGTATTCTGACATTCACAACTTGCACACACAATATATATATATACAAACTTGTAGATTTAAAACATGCATCTTAACAAGCTCTGATACCACATATTGAAAATTAAATTAACTCAGAAAAATATATAAAACACACATAATAAACCAGACACCAAATAATGGCGAAAAAAGCTTCAGCCTCATGGCTTCCTCACATATTTTTCTCATTATTAAAAGAATGTAGTATTACAATTAAATAAATGAGGAGACAGTGTCTCAAGATAGTGCATGTTATCTTGAACACCTTGGTTGAGATAATTTCTCAACCAAACACACACCAATATACGAGCTACCTAAACTAACTCCTATCTTGGAGGAACAACCCAAACTAAAGAGTTAGACATAAATTTCTAACTTTTAATATTTAATTTAATTATTTCATTTTTGGATTTATTATTGTTTTATTAGAAAAGATAACATAATAAACCTAATAAATATGGGGACCTCACACTAAAGTTGTAACCTTTACCACCACCATTTATACCTAGCTGAAAATAGATTTAATTTTTAACCAAAATTTTATATTTTTTAAAAGTAATTTTTGACATCAACGCTATCGTCATAATTATGGAATTATATTTTCTCCTTTGCTCTATGCATTCTTAACCATAAGCATGTATTAAAAAAAGGAAAATGATGAACCCCAAACAGAGCTTTCATTATTTTTCAACACTTACATTTTTTTGTACCAGAAAAGTTCTTTTCAACACAACATGCCCTTGGATAATAAGTACATTAGATAGTTAAGTTGAATTTAGTAATAGTTACTTGACAAAAGGACCTTACCAAAAGTTTGTTGACAAAAGGTCAAATTTGTGTAGTGACACCCATGTGATGTATAAAGTGAAAGTTAAGTTCTAAATCAAACCTAATCAATGGGCATCACATATCCGTTCAAAATCAAACCTAATCATACATTTTGAATGTGATTGAACTTAATTAAATATTTTAATTATGATTGTGGTTGGCTTCGACATTGTCCTTATTCCTTTTTAACCGGTTTCAAATTTATTTTCTTTTAATGATGAAATAAATAGAGAACGTGAACAAATAATTCGCAATTATCCTCCCAACGTTCTCAAACATGAAGCAAATAATTTAATGTGGACCTTTAAAAATATAATAATATAATTGATCGTTATATTCACAACCATCCAATAAGGACTTACTACCAACATTCCAGGACTAAAGTTATATCACATGGATATTTATCACATGGGCCCTAGGATAAAGAGGCCATGACATTGTGATAAGACCTATAACCTTTTCATTTTGTCATTTTTGACATTAACAAAAACAATATCCTTTTCTCTTATTTTCCCTTTAGGTTTTGAATATTAATTATATATATGATAATATTATTATGAATGTTTTGGAACTTAAAAGCTAAACATACTTATTATTATTATATAAGAGAGAACATTATTATTTTTTAAAACAATTGTGGGTGGAGCTAAAAAACGGAGAATACAAAAAGTATGATATAATGTTTACACAATTTTTTTGGGCTCATCTAAGTAACATAAAAGGATTTGAAAATATATATCTATCTTATTTCCCCTTTATATTATTATTATTATTATTATTATTATTTAATATTTTTTTTTAAATAATTGTGGTGGAGCTAAAACGTGAAGCAGACAAAAAAGTATGATATAATGTTTATATAATTATTTTGGTTCATCCAAGTTACATAAAAGGATTTTAAAATATATACTTAGATACTTCACATACCAACAAATGTTGATAGTAAATTTCTTGAAATTTTTCTTAAAATTCTAATTATTTTAGAAAACATAAGGACTTAATGAAATATATGGTGACTATAAGTTTTTCCCTCTTTAACATTAGAGGAAAGGGAGTTTTGTTATTCAATTTTCATGTCATTTTTTAGTTGACAAATTATTTTCAAATCCTTGTGATCTTCCTACACAAAGTTAATTGAAATCTTCTAATTCGAAGTTCTGGATTAAATAACTTTGGCTAGATTAATGACCATATTACTCAACATGTTAGACTCTGTTTCTAAGACATCCATATTTTATTTCTACTAAACAAAGATATTCATTGCATTTGAGGAAGTGGAATTGCATTTATTTTCCTGAACCTTAGAAATCATTGAAAATAAGGATGACCTATTTTCTTGAATGCACTCATTGTGCCTTCGTAAGGTCCTGCATATTGTTTATAGATCCTAGTAATCCATTATGTCTAGAGATTAAAAACAGGGGAATGGAGATAGACATTGACTAAGTTAAACAATACCATCAATATACAAAAGAAAACTAGGCAATAGAAAAACACTAAACCATATTGCCATAACTTTATTTGCTTCATACTGATACTACTCCCAATAATAATCAAAGAAACAATTCTTAGGGATTAAGAAAGAAGACATGCATAGGGGGAATTATATGCTCTCCAAAATCCCAAATAAGTGTTCTAGGATGAGAGGAAGCTCAAATGACACGACTTAATCCTCTATATCTAAAAAACTTTACAAAACCTAGACTCCAAAAATAAGGCAAAGACCAACTTATTTTAGTAACTATCATTTGAAAAGACACCAAATAGAACACTATGTTGACCATATTTCCAAAAGATGGACTAGAAAAATAGAGATACACTCACCCAATTGGTTTTGTGCTCGTATGTATGATGATTTTCATTACAAATTTTGTGTGTGGGTTATAGCATATGTTGAACTTGTTCATGAAAATCCATGATAATAGATTCAATAGCCTTAGTAGGAGCGAATTTTTATTTGTAAAGGGGATGGGCTATTGCCCTTTCAATTCCTCACCCTACACTTAATAAATAGTATGAGGAATTATAACACATGGGTTACTAAATGCAAGTGAGATGTGGCTTAAATCCATGAAGAAAAGATACGTAAGAGACAATGTGTTCTATAAGCTCCCCATTTTTTTTATTATTAATTTGCTAAGGGTTGTGGCTTCACTAGAAAATGAGTATAATTGCAAGTTTAACACCCTTAGGGCTTGGAATGTAGAAGCTTTATTCAAGTGAGAGCCTATTTTTTGATTCAAATGAGCATTAATTCAAGCTTCTTCTTTTCTAGGGTTGAGTTCAATTATGATAATGCTAGAGTACTTTATGAAAATCAAGGTCTATATGTTGTGTTTATTATGATAAAAAGACTTTAAGGTCAAGCATAACCATCTCTTTGATTATTTGTAGTTAATATCCCCAACAGAGGTGACTATTCCATGTATACCTTCAGGCCACTGTGAATTGCGTCTCTGATAGGCACACAACACTAGACTTAACATTAAATGTTTTTGTTCGTCTCACCATGTGTGCCCTTCTCTCGATGCAATCGTTGGTGGTAATGGTTAACTGCACAGGCCCCTCCATATCTCCCTGCATGAATATCATGTGTTCGAAATGGATCGTTGGTATTGTCGTCCTCCTCGCCCTCTTCAACCTCTTAAATGTTCAACCCCTCTGCACATCATACTCCAATGCACCATGATCCTCCCACACTATAATTCCTTTTGTCCCTATGGAAATGGTGCTCCTACCTCATAGTGGATTGGTTATCTCCTAGGTTCTCCCTAACCGATAGATTTACACTATTTATGATTGCATCATGCGACCTTGCTTCGAACAATGGATTCCTAGTCCGTTCTGGGACACTTGGCCTTTCCATTACGCCATTATCTATCCTACCTTCATGACCTCTTTCAACCATTCCATGAAACAATGTTTATATAAAGCTCCTACGCAGGTCGCGGGGTAGAGGAGATCAGGAAACTACGATGTGTGGGAACGTGATGCTTGATTCTACGCAGCCCCTGGGTTAGCATCGAGACAAAGGGCTCTCTCCTCGCTAGTCATGCTAATTTGAGGTTGGACATATATTTGGCTCTCCCCACTCCCTCTGTGTAAACTCTTTCAAATTCGTTGTTGTTATATTTTCAGTCTTTGGTCTTTAAACGGGTGCAGTCATCTATTTTTTTCATTTTATTTATGCATAACACAGGGTCAGGACCAGTGTTTGATTTGGTCGTCGTCCTTTCCCCAGTTTCCATGCAAGGTTTTGATTCGACTGGCGTCTCTTTTAACTTTTTGGTACTTTCTTGTGGAGTTTGGTACTCAAGACACTTTGTCAATTTGGTTTTGAGTTTTTTCTCAAGGGTTCTCCACTTCCTA
This sequence comes from Pinus albicaulis, assembly GCA_034641835.2. Classification (NCBI taxonomy): domain Eukaryota; kingdom Viridiplantae; phylum Streptophyta; class Pinopsida; order Pinales; family Pinaceae; genus Pinus; species Pinus albicaulis. The sequence goes on along the minus strand of CM076576.1, from coordinate 159,558,755 downwards.
TATTTTTCTCTCTCGTTAAATTCCATGCTAAAATTCAGGTCTATAGTCATAACGTATCAAGATTCATATAATATTTCGCATATGTAATCTACTATATTGCACCAGGGTGTGTCTCTTGCATCAATTACTGTGGTTCCATAATTGGTTTCGTCTACTTCTCAGGGTGGTAGTCTACAACTCTATCACACTATCCTTAAATATCCTCCTCTCTTTGTCAAGTCGTAACCTAGTCCTCGTCAAAAACTACACTCCCCTGCTCTACTTTTCGAGTCGTTATTATTTTTGGTGGTCAATTGTAGTCCAGTTTATGGTTTTATGCAAGGGGTTTATGGTGCATATACAACGATAGTTGGCTCGTCAACGAGGCGTCGTCGAGTCTTTTTCCATCAAGACTTGACGCCTCTTTAGCTGGGATTCCATCACCAACTTCTTTGAGGTTTCTCTGTTGGCAGTCAGGAAGGAAATTATGAGGCTAGAGGCCAAATAATTTGGTGACTGGAAGTATTTCTCAAACTCTGAGATCAGTGGAGGTTGTCTTAAATGGGTTCCATATCCTAGAAAATTCAGAAAGAGGTGCCTTCACTTCTTTCATTCCACCATTCTTCATCGTCATTTGGAAACCTTATTAAACATGGTAATCAGAGATAAAATAAAATTGATAATTACAATATTTTCATCGAGAAGGAAGACATCAAAAGGATTATGAGAGACATCAACTACTACTTGGATAATATAGTTGTACGACTGAACCGAATGGAAGGCATATTGCAACAGATTTTAATAATGAATCAAATGGCCATGACGAAGAGGAAGTCATTATCAACATGGTCCTTATCAACTCCATTCCTGCTAACTCCAATCCTCCAACAAACACTTCGCATGCAGCTGATATGTATGAGATATTAATGAAATTGTGCTTGAGGGTTTGTAAATTGCAAATGATTAAATTAATTTTTTGAGAACTTTTATTGTAAATTTTAAACACATAACACATGTAAATAAACTCTGAAATATATAGAAACAGTTGAAAAATACACCATAATAATAACCACAACACAAAAAATGATGAAGGAGTTCACACCTCCTGGGCTACGTCTCCTTGGTCCAACATCCAATGGCTTGGCCCTCTTTTATTATGTTCAAAATGGTGGTTGAAAACATTTACAGTGCTCAAATGGCTTCAAAACCTATTCCATCATCTTCAAAACACGTAAAAATGTCTGTCTAGACTATTTCTGATCCGAAATTGGTCAAAAACTGAAGAAGTTGTGAGCCTCCCTAGTTTCCCTGCTAACTGCTCCATAATTTCCCCAAAATTCGAACCGGTCCTACAAATTAGCCCCATTTTCAGCTAACGAAGCAACAATTTTCCAGAATTCCGGGCAAAATTTTCATAACATTAATTTTCATACTAACACCTTAATTCTGAATTTTAAACCATATCATATGGCGCATTAAAAACATTTTTTAATAATAAAAAATGTGACGGTTAAGTTTTAACCATCAAAGATTAGGGTCGATCGGTTACATGACGATTAACAGGTGGTTAAGATGGGTGGCTATCCTCCCCGCCCCCGATCTCGGTGCTTTGGTCATATGTAAAACATGTGTGGGGGGGTCGGGGCCAAGCCTTGGCCCCCTTCCCCACAACTCTACCATGAATAATGTTTAAATATAGTTTTTGGCATATGTTTTAATAAAGTTTGCAATGGTCTGTTGGTAGAGACTTGGCTTTGTTTGGAGATTGGTCATGGTTTCAATTCCCATGAGGTGCAGCTTGGCACATAAACATAATTTTGGTGGCCCCCATGTTGCCACGTGGCAGCCTCCGATTGGGCCACGCGGCAACATGTGGTTGGCCACCAACTGACCAATAAAAATTTTCCCACAGCAACCAATGGAAAATCAACAAGTGGCAGAGCCTGATAGACTAAAACAATTACCTTTTGACCAACCAGAAGAGGCCACATGGAAGCCTGCCACTGGCCCAAATTACACAGTCACCTATCATTTTTTTTGAAAAATTCCTCTGTTTGGGAAAGTGAACATAACATGTTTATGGGAGCATACGGTGTCAGTTTTTCATGAAACGAGTTGCGCCAGATTCAGAATGACAAGATTGATGCGTTCATTCAGGTTCCACGCCATTCCGACCTTTCATTTTTTACCATAATTTTGAGCAATTGATGAGCAGTCGACTCTCGAGGATCTACAATCATCATCCTTTTCTAGTTCACTCAGATTTCTGCTTTTTTACTTATGTTCCTATGGCATCAATGTTTTGTTTATGTTTAGTAATGCTTCTAGTACTTGTCTCAGTTTTTAACGAATATTAATTTTGTATAGGGGAAGTTAAGAACCTGTACATCAGTGTTCCTCAATTTTCTGGGTCTCTTTTAAGTTTATTATGCCATCAATTTTGATTTCCATAGCCAGGGTTTTTTACTACTATGTTACTTTAAGAGTTTTGAATGTGCTTAGAAGCAGAACTCCATGTAAATTCCTTGGTTTTCGATAGTAATACAAGATTTCATCACCATCATCACTGATAAAATGAGATGTTTGAATTGATAAATAAAAAACCCACTAGTCAGCTCTACGAAAGAGTCTGAACCAAGAGAGTCTAGCTCTACAGAATGCTCTACATTCTCAATAAAACTCAAGAATTATATAGCATAAATGGATATAGGGAAGTTAGAATCATACCCTAAGAAATAGAAACTAATTCCTATCCTAAGGTTTCGTGAACCAACTTACACTAATTTAGGATTCTCCATTATATTTCAACACTCCCCCTTAATGGAGAAGGGGTTCACAAATATGCCTAACATCTCCCTAAACATTTCAAACTAATTTTTCAAAGAGGCTTAGTGAAAATTTCAGCAACATTATCACATGTTTTACAATAAAAAAAATTGTGAGGCGAGAGCTGGTGCGAAACCCTAGCCATGGCGGTCATGGGTCACTCGATATCGGTTGGTGCTGATGGACATTTGGTTTACGGATAATACCCCACGGGGACTATATCGTCCCCCGAGCCTTTGTTATACTCGACGGGGGAGGAAGTATCGTGTTTATCTGTTAACAAGACCCAGGCTATGGTCGGGTTTTTCATTGTATTATGTTATTAACCTATAGCGAAATATTACCGCCACGGTCCACGTGAACTAACTGCCACTATTAGGCACTAGTTATACTGCAAATATTATTACTTCATCCATCTTTCTTGGCACCGGTTTGTTTTGGTGGGCTCGTATTGGCGGTCACGGGTTACTTGGTGGGGTTCTTGCTCTGCACTGAGCACATTTTCCGCAGCGGTCTAGGCCCTGCTTCATACTGATGGCAGTTTCTGAACCACTGTCTCTGACCAGGTCTCACTCCTACTTGCTGCCCACTTCCTCTATTATAGTGCACATGGGCAACCTTGCGAAAACTGGATGATTTCCTCTCTGGTGTGTGTTTCTCACCATGAAGTTCAAGGCATAACGACGGGTTTCGAGGTTACCTATGGCGGCACCAACTTAGGCCTATCTCGCTTGCGCACCATGTTTTGTTGGGCTTTCTTCACGATCTGTGACGATCACTCATACTTTTCCATCCATTGGTCATGAGTATATACGAAGAGGAACTTCATTACACTGTTGACCCTTTGGAGGGTGTTGAGATTTGGGGAGAACGGACTGATGATGATGTGGCTACCATGGCGGATATGGAGTCAGCACCGGTTTTGCACCGGCCTGAACGGTCTCTGTAGGTCGCGCCTGTGATATGTACCGACCCCTTTGCTGGTCGTTTGGACTCCCCGTCTTTCAATATCTTGTCGCCCTCTATGCTATGTCTCTGGGAGTTACAGGCACAGGACACCCCTGACTTGCCTGCACACTACTTCACTGCTCCGGGCTCGTGCACTGCTGCGGTATCTGAGCATACCTGTGTCAATACGCTTGATTTTGCTTACCTCTTCATCAGTGGGGCGACGACCTTGCTGCAACCTAATCCGTCATCTGCTGCAACCAGGATGACTGTGGCTTATGGTGCTTTTTGGATACTCCTTTTGAGGCACAGACTGTGGAAGCGCAACCTTCATCTGATTTTGACGGACTTGGTGAACCAGGCGCCGTCTATGGGGACTTGAATACACACAGAGGTAGGGGAAAAAAACTCGACTTACCAAAAACCGGAACAGTCACAACGCAAAATTTGTCCGAGATAGAGGTATGGCAACATTGAGTTGACGGCAGCCATGGTACTTTTGGGCAAGGTCCGGGGTCGCAAATACTCCACTGCGCGGTTAAAAATTTGGACTGAGGAGATTTGGGGTGGCCACTTGGAGCATCTTCCAAGTGTTATGCTTATGAAAAAGGGTTGGTTTACCCTCACGTTTTCACAATCTGCTTTGGTTGACTGGGTATTAACAAAATACTAGCATATTGAGATGCATTCGGTGCTATTGAAGATATGGTTCCCTCTTTTCGATCCTAATAAGGATAACTTGCGTACTAGACCAATTTGGATGCGTCTTCCAAGTCTGTCGCTTCAATTTTGGAATGAAGCCTCTTTACGCAGCATTGGAGAGGATTTTCTCCTTTACCTGGATCATGACCGATCATATTTCTATGTTGCTCGCATTCTAGTTTTCTTGGATACCATGGATGGACTTCATGATAATTATAACATGTTTTTCGAAGGGATGGTATGGCGGCAGATGCTGGATTATGAGGGGGTTCCATTTATATGTCGGCGATGACATTCGGTTCGGCATCTTTACAAAGAATTCCCTCTCATGGGTGGTGCGGCTCCCCTCTACAAGACGGTTGCACATATGGCTACTCAAACGGACCCAGTCACCATTGTATCAACTCTAGAGGTGCACCCGATGGACGCAAATGCTCAGTCCGAGTAACAAAGCGGGGTGGGAGGGCACGTCTCCAAAGGGAACCCGCTCTGAATGCTACTTTAGATTTTAAATGAGCATAACTCAGTCAATATAACTCGAAATATTTATTATAACCTATTTTTGGAAATAGAATGATCATTCTGCATCTTCCCATGTGCTTGAAATCTCTATCTGGAGACTCTACAACCTCGGATTCGTGCTGGAACTGTCCCGCCGTCGCAAAATTTCTGAAAAGAAATAGCTGATTTTAAATTAGCGATAAATCCCTCATCCGGACTCCGATTCGACTGATTTTTTTTATTTTTTTTTTAATCGGGTGAATTTTCAAGGGGAGCACAGATCTGTAACCATTTATTTGAAATTTCCCACGAAAAACTGCAAGAAATGATAGGAGATCCGTCGTCCATGAATTGTCGTTAGAAAAATTGCTGCAACATTATTGATTTTAAATCAACGATATCTCCCTCATCTGAACTCCAATTCGGCTGATTTTTTTTTTTTCGAATTTGAGTATTTTTTCGTAAGGAATCCAAATCTGGTCTTTTTTTTGTAAATTTTTTACCAAAAATTTCAGATCTGATATGCGAACTCGCCTCTGGAGTTTGCGAAAGATTGCTGCAAAACATTGAAACTGAAATATGTTTCAAACCCTCATTCCCATGGAGGTGTAACCTGAATCTGATACCACTGATCCATATCTTGGGGGAGGCCCCCAAGATCTAAAAAATTGAAATAGATCTGACAAGATCTACAAAATTAGAATGGCAGAAAAAAGAGAGAGAACACAAAGCAAATAAAACCACAAAGAAACTTGTTTTATTAAAACAGAGAATAACTGTAGAAGCTACATTGTGGTGGACAATCTATCCTTTTACAAATTGAGGCTTGTTATTTATAGCCTTTTTTGAGTTACAATACCATGTGTAGATACCATAGGTGGATATCATGGGTCAAAACCATGGTTCAATACCATGGGTAGATACCACTTACAATACCATGGGTAAATTCCATATGTAGATGAATACTATGTGTGGATACATACCATGGGTGGATGAATATCATGGATAGATGCCACTTACAATACCATGGGCGAATAAATACAATGGGTGGATGAATACCATGGGTCGTTGACATTTACAATACCATGGGTAAATTCCATGGGTGGATGGATAACATGGGTAGATGAATACCATGGGTGGATGCCATTTTCCATTCGGATCAATCCGCAGAGCCAACATGGAGGTGGCTACGAGTACGCAATCGTCACTTCTTAGGGTTCTTAGAGCAAGAAAACCCAAGGATGTGGTTACATCATGGTCTATCTCTCATTCAACTGTAGGGGCCTTGCCAACCCTATCAAGAAACTGGCACTTAGGAGACTTCTTCTCACCACTCCCATTCATGCCCTTTTCCTTCAAGAAACTTTGGGGGATGGTGCATCCATTTCCAGGACCTTAACTACTCTCCTCCCAAATTGGAATTTTGTGACAATTGATGCTCGTGGTCAATCTGGGGGCTGTGCATTAGGAATCAACAACAAGACCACTCGTATTATGAACTGCTGGGGTCGAGAGGGTGCCATAGGAATGGAAGTTATTTCTTGTGATTTAGAACTTCCTTTCACCCTAATCAATGTCTATGGCCCGTGCACTAACAAGCAGTTTTTCTGGGACTCTTTACTCCAATTCTCTTTGCTTCAGCATAATCACATCATTCTTAGCGGGGATTTAAATTTTTCTATTGGGATCTTAGAATCGTGGGGGCATCATCTCGTCCCGGACCCTCTATCTGATTTCTTCACCACTCAACTGGAATTGGCTGAATTTATTGATATTGACATGCAAAAGAAGCAACCTACTTAAAGGAATATACGCACGGGGGAGGAAACACTGGCGCGTTGACTTGATAGATTCCTTATCAAGCAACCTTTTCACAACCTTATGGTTAGATCCAGACAGTGGGTGGGTTTTGGCGGGGCCTCGGATCACTCCTATTTATTTGGAATTTCTAGTTGGTGCTCAGAAACCTCATGCACCATTCAAATTTAATGCTAGCTGACTACACGATCCAGATTTTCAATTGTTGGTCACTCAGGGGTGGTAGCACTGCAATATTTTTCCCGATAGAGAACCTGCTCAGGTATTTAATGATAACCTTAAATGTATCAAAGAAAATACTATATGTTGGTCAAGACACAAAAGAAAGCTTGATGAGGAGGAGATGAAAAGGATTGAATTGGAAATTACTCAGCTTACTAATTCAAACTACTTGGGCTTCCGCTCTGCGTCCTCAAAAGAGCATTTGATTGCTCTGGAAACCACCAGGGCTAGTATCCTATGTCAAAAGGAGGAGGAGTGGAGATTAAAAATCAAGGGCATCTGGTTAAAAGTTGGGGATGAAAATACAAAGTTATTTCAACAGTGTGAAAAAGGAAGGTGGATCATCAATACTATATGGGAACTATCTGATAATACAGGATATGTGGCCAAATCCCATGCTCAGCTTGCTGAGCTAGGTATCCAGCACTTCACTAATCAGTACAAAGTGCCGCACAACATCAAACTTCCGGATATTATGAACATCGCTCGAACATTTCACCGGTTTGTGGATGATGAACAAGAAGAGGATCTCAATGCACTGGTCACCATGGGTGAGATTGAAGGTGTACTAAAATGTTTTAAGAAGGACAAAATCCCTGGACCGAATGGATGGCCCATTGAATTATATCTTCATTTTTTCGATCTCATTGGCAGAGATCTTCTCCAGGTCATTGAAGATAGTAGAATATCAAGTCGCATTTATGATGGTTTCAACTCTATTTTCATTGCTTTGATTCCCAAAAATTATCACCCTACAACCTTCCATGATTACAGACCTATCGCCCTCTGTAACTGCATATACAAAATAATATCTAAAATCATTGCAAACCGTATAAAACCCATTCTCTCTTCTCACATTTCCAAGGAAAAATTTGCATTTATCCACCACAGACAGATTCATGAAGCCATTGGCACTGCTCAAGAAGCCCTGCACTCCATTAAAACTAAGAATCTCAAAAGTACCATCCTCAGAATTGACCTTGCAAAAGCCTTTGATCATGTTAACTGGAACTACATACATCTCATTCTTATCCAAACGGGCTTTCCCCATTCTTTAACTAATTGTATTATGGGTTGTATTATGAATGTCACTTTCAGCATCCTCATCAATGGGGCAGCTGTTGATTTCTTTCATGCTAGTAGAGGTCTCAGGCAAGGATGCCCTCTCTCACCACTAATTTTTGTCCTTGCTATGGAAGGCCTCTCGTCTCTTATTAACAGGGCAAAGGATGTTGGTGACATCCATGGTATTAGATTAAATGAATTCCTACAACTGACTCATTTATTATTTGTAGATGATGTGATTATATTTTTGGATGGCTCTTGTCAAGACTGTTCACAATTTGATAACATCTTAAAGACTTTCCACAGAGCTATAGGTATGGCTCCCAATAACAGTAAATCCACCATAATTCTGACTAGATGTTCGGCACATGAATAGGGGCTTGCTATTTATAACTTCCCCTTTATGCGCAGCTACATTGGGTAAGGATTAAAATACCTTGGATTCCACCTTAAGCCAAATGACTATCAAATCAAGGATTGGAACTGGATGATCACCAAAGTGGATCGCAGGATCAGCATTTGGCATCATAGATGGCTCTCGCGAGCAAGAATATTGGTATTTCTCAAATCAGTCCTAGAAGCCATACTTGTCTACTGGATGTCCCTTTCTTGGCTCCCCAAAGGTGTCACCAACCACATTCAACATATTTGCAGACAATTTCTCTGGAGAAATTCTGGTAGAGAGCACACCTTTTCTTGGGTGGCTTGGGATCAAATCAGCAGGCCAAAGGTTTGGGGGCATTGGGGAATTAAGGATCTCTCCTTATTTTCCACCGCCCTGGCTGCAAAATTGGGTTGGCACCTTGTATCCGGAAACAACTTGTGGAAAGAGGTTACTATCTCCAAATACATCGCTCCCCGGACTACTCTAGATTGGATCTGAGGCACCATTCAACTCTGTCTGAGATCCTCAATCATATGGAACGCCATCGCAAAATATACTCACCTTATCCAGCAAGGTTTGAAATGGGATATCGGATCGGGCACTATGGTCAGATTGGGGGAGGAGTCATGGTCAGGAAGTGGTCGAAATTATAAACTGCCTCAAAACATCATTCATCACCTTGCCCAAGCCAGATATTTCTATCTCTCACAGGTGACTGATCCATTGAGGACTAATTGGTTTGCCCAGGGTTGGCTTTCCGCACAGGATCTCCGATTACCCATTGAGGACCATCCCTACTGGGATCGGTATAACAAGGCACTTCAAGCATCTCACATTCGACTATTGGACCATGAGAACGACTTATTGTGGGCACTCTCACACAATGAGAAATACTCTCCGAAAGTTGGATATATCACTCTCTGTACGCCAAAGGAACCTCCTAATAAATTGTTGTGGTGGCACTCAATCGGGAAACTGCAGGCACCTCACAAAACTCGACTACTTATGTGGTGCATTCTCCATAATTTCATCCCTATCATAGATCATCTTCGCAGACGGGCTATCCAAGGCCCATCTAGATGTTGTTTATGTTTCTCACATGAAGAAGATGTACAACATATTTTCCTTGAGTGCCCGATTATTGGGGAGTTCTAGCACTCAGTTACTCATTCACTCGACTGTGCTCTCATCTGGCATGGCTTATCTATCACTGAGGCCCGGTCTGCGTGGTGGCATGTTTCCACCTGCAACAAACTTCGAAATCTCCCATTACTGATTGTGTGGGGCATCTGGACCTATCGGAACCGTTACACTTTTCATGGACTGAATGTGATCTGGGATCACACTTTTCTGCCATCGTATCCACCTACAGTCTCATTCCTGACGAGGATCAACCCACCCGCAGAAAGGATACCACCCCTCGAATCATTGATCATACCCTACCATGGGCTTACTTTGACAGGGCGTCAAATCACCATGGGTGCGGTGGTGGTGCGGTATTATATATTACAGCCAATCATTTATTCCACCTCAAAATGGGGTTGGGGCCTGGGACTAACAATTTTTCTGAACTCCTTAGCCTTCGGCTACTACTACTATTTGATCGTGAAAAAGGATGCAACAGATTGCAGATTTTTGGAGACTCACAAATTGTCATTAATTGGTTCAATTCTCATTCGCAGTGCCATACACACACACTTATATCATTATTGAGGGAGGTGCATCTACTGAAATCATATTTTGATACTATCTATGTCACTCATATCTACAGGAAAAGGAACCAAGTGGCAGACAGGCTTTCCAAAGAATCAGCGGAGTTAGATTGGGGCAGGTGGCTCGTCATTGAACATGATGGGGAACATGTGTTTTAATATTATCACAGACCATTCATAGATGACATTCAGGATATGAGAGCAGTCACTCCTTGATTGCAATTTTGACCGGATCACTATTTTTGGAGTTTTTATTATATTTGATTATGTTATATTATCAACTCTATTTATATCGGCTACTATTTTATATTTTCTGTACATAATGTGACTAGTTTAGAGATATTAGCACAAATACTTGCAGGCTATCTAACTACTACTTGCCTCCTCGAAGATTTTTTTAGAACCATGATCATTACTGGTTACTATATGTAAAATGTAACATGTAATTTTTCTTTTATATAATGAGAAATTACGACTTTTTCCTGGGGAAAAAAAATGTTTTACAATATAAAAGATGGATTTATTTAGATTGAAATTTCTCCCTGACAAAGTGGAATTGTGTATCAATGTGTTTTGTGTTCTTGTGAAACACCGGATTATTAGCAAGTTTGATTGAGCTCTGGTTGTCGCATCTGATAGTTGTTGCATCTTTTTGTTCTTCCCCGGCATCTTAGAGAATTCTCTGCAACCAAACTACCTCACATGTTGCTGCGCACATAGCTTGATACTACGCTTTTGTTGAAGACAAGGAAATTGTGTTTTGTTTCTTACTGCTCCATGTAGTCACCCCGGATCCAAATTCTGAATGCATAGCCTGTTATGGATCTTCGATCGTCTACATTTCCAGCCCAGTCGGAATCTGTAAATCCTATCAATCTAACATCAGAAGAATCAATATAAATAATACCATGATCTACATTTCCTTTTAGATACCTTAAAACACATTTCACTTCATTCCAATGACTCTCAAGTGGTTTGGACATGTATTGACTTAGCAAGGTGACTGCATAAGCCAAATCTGGTCTAGTAGTGGTTAGGTATATTAAACTCCCACCCAGCTATCTATAAATTGTCGCATCTACCTCTTTAGAGCCATCCTCACTCTGAAGTTTAATGTTCTGTTGTATTGGTACTGCTACAGCCTTGCACTGATCCATCCTAAATATTTCCAGTACACCTCTGACATACTTACCCTGGGACAGAAAAGTTTGTACTGAATCTCTCCAGATCTCGAGACCCAAACACTCTTAAATGTTTTACGGCAGGCTTGAATCCATATAATGCTTCAAAAGGAGTTTTAAACTTGAGACTTCTTGTACGACTCCTATTTTTTAAATAAACTGCAGTATTCAATGCTTCAGGCCTAAAACCATTCGAAAGATCCTTACCTTTCAACATGCTTCTAGCACACTCCACCAATGTTCTGTTCTTTCTTTCCACTACTCCATTCTGCTAAGGAGTATGGGGTGCTGTGAATTGTTGTAATATTCCATGGTTTTTACAATACTTGGTAATTTCCTCCTTCATCTATTCCCCCCCTTGATCGGAGCGAAGAATCTTTATGTGCTTCCATGTTTTCTTTTCAATCATGTATTTGAACTACTTAAAGTATTCAAATGTGTGACTTTTCTTACTCATAAAATACACCCAAGAAAACTTTATGTAGTCATCAACAAACTGTAGAAAATACAATGCACCTCCTAATGACTTTGTTTGCATGGGTACACAAAGGTCAGTGTGCACTAATTCAAGTATGTCTCTCTTTTTCCTTTCTACTCGAACAGGGAATTCTTCTCTATGCATCTTTCCTAATGCACAAGCATCACAGTCATTATGCATTTGTTTTAATGTAGGAAGATATCTTACCATTTCCTTTTTCTGAAGTAACAGCAAATCTTGCAGTTGATATGACCAAGTCTCTGGTGCCATAACTCTTCTGTAGTCAAACTCGATGTTGTCAAAGCTTGATCTGGTGTTGTTCTCACATCCAATTTGTACAGACCTCCTGTTTGAATTCCTGAAGCAATAGTCTTCATGCCATCCAACAGATCTTTAATATAACAGTTAGATTTAAAAAATTCTACCTTGAGATCCTGATCTGTAATCATGGATACAAAAATCAGATTACTTGTCACTTAGGGCACATACATTACATTATGAATATATCTGACATTACCATTAGATAAAATAACAGAAATTTTCCCGCACCCTTTGATCTGATGACTTCTATCATCACCAAGGTAGATTTGTGCTCCGTTGTTGATTTCTTTAAAGTCTTCGAACCATTGTCTATTCCCTATCATATGTGTGGATGTTCGCGAATCTACATAACATATGTCTGCATCGACATTCTCATCAAAGTCTGCCATGAACAGTCTGAAGTTCTAAACATGGTCATCATTTGCGAAATGACCTACATGACTTTTATGCCTCTGTTGTTCTTCATGAAATTTATTCTTCCTGCACTCCTTAGCCATATGACCGAGTTTTCCACAATAAAAACATTTAATTACAGAGTCATTTTTATTCGGATATGTAACTTCAGTTTGATTTTGTCTTTTTTGTGGATTTCCTCCATTTTGTTGTGATGAATTTCCTTTTCCTTTGAATAATTTCTTCTTTGCCATTAACGCAAGGTTTGCACTCTGGGGTTTCAGAGTCAATCTTCTTTCTTCTTCTTGCATTAATATTCCTATCAGTTCTTCAAACTTTGGGATTTTCTCTCTCGCACTTATCCCAGTGATAAACATTTGGTAATCATCAGTCATACCATTCATGGTAATCGTGACCAAATCTGCATCTGCAACTATCTCACTGATATTTTCCAATTTGTTCTTCAGATCTTTGATCTGTGATATGAAAGAAGCAACGGTTTCATTCTCCTTGATCTTTATGGATATAATCTTGCTCTTCAAGAACAGAAGACGATTTGTATTCCTGATCTCATACACATCCTTCAATACTATCCAAATTTCGCTTGCTGATTTGCATTCTTTGATATGCGGTATGATGTAGTCTTTCACTGACATCTTCAGCAACTTATTTGCTTTTCCCTCTCTCTTTTCCCAGTCTTGAGTCGTTGGGGCTCCCGTTGTTGGCTTCGGCTCAACCCCATTTGCAATTGTCTAAGCACTTTGCGCTTCTAGCATAGTCTGCATCTTGAATTTCCAATTTGAGTAATCTGAGCCATCAAGTTTGTTACTCTCATTCAAGTATGCTTCGATTATTTGATTATTCATCTTGACGATTCAAAAAAAATGATATATCTACCCCAGATCTTTACCGAAGGCAATGTTACGATAAAAATCTACCTGATCTGCGATCATTCCAACAGGTTGTTTTGCACGTTGTGCGACAGGCTTTTGAATCCTCTATACCAGCAAGATTTGTTTCAGATCTCTTCTTCATCGGCGAGATTTCACTGAATCCCTTCATCGACGACTTTTCACCGAATTTATTCCTTCATCAGTGGTGTCCACTGACTCAGATCTATCTCAAATCTCCTCAGCGCTCAAAATAATCTAACCATACTCGTCTTAAGTGGATCAGCAATCATCGCTTTTTGAAAAAAAATAACTTTTAAAACTTTGATATGAACTCACTAACGCAACCCTTGTTAAATACGGCAGCGTGCTAACGCTAGCCTGAAGCCACTCTCCTGCGTTAGTGCATTAACACACCAAAAATTCAGATCTGTCCACGTGTATGCAAAACCCAGTGGGAACTCGCATTATAACGCTTTGTATGTCACTATGAGATGAGTTATAGCGAAAATAAATTAATTAATTAATTAAATTTAAAAATAAATAAATTAAAATTAAAAATTAAAAAAATAAATAAATAAATAAATAAATAAAAATTCCACTCAATCATCAGGGGCTTCTCCACTGTCACTTGGATACTCGCAGGAATCACAGTGCTTCGACTATAAATCATTCCTAAAGCTCTGATACCATGATAAAATGAGATGTTTGAATTGATAAATAAAAAACCCACTAGTCAGCTTTACGAAAAAGAGTCTGAATCAGGATAGTCTGGCTCTGCAAAATGCTCTACATTCTCAATACAACTCAAGCATTATATAATATATATGGATATAGGAAAGTTAGAACCATACCCTAAGAAATAGAAACTAATTCCTATCTTAAAGTTTCATGAACCAACTTACACTAATTTAGAATGCATCATCAATATTTATGATTCTCTGTCCACTTTAATAAAATCTCAATTCTTACCCTCCTTTAAAAACAAATTATTTCAATAAAAAATTTATTAAATATAAATCACTTTTATTAAAAAAATAAAATTAAATAATCATTTATTTATATTTTAAATTAATAAAAAGTATTAAACGATTTGATTCATATAATCCATCGGCTTAAAAGTGAGAGACTAATAATTTTATAGATTTCGACATCCGCTTCCAAATGGAAATTCCATTCGCATTAAATTGATGCGAAAGCTAAAAGTCACATTAAATATACTTTTTTAGTTTTCGTGAGTGGGCTCGCATCTTTACTAACCTAATCAGGTGACTATTGCGTGACCCTAAGTGGGCGAAATCATTAAGATTCGAAAACCCCATGAGTACTTGAGTGCCTCAAATCACATGTATGAATCTTACACATCATGGATTGAATCTTTCCACAGCTAAGTTTGCAAATTTTTCTACCTTGAAACCAGTATCAAATTTTATTTTATTTTCAAACTTTACATGAAAAGGGCCATGCTATAATATCGTAGCTTGTTTAATTTAACCCTGCAAAAAGTAAAAGTAATTGATACCTTACCAAAACATTCAGTTTGGTTGGTTTTAAAGAATATATAAGCATAAAAATATCATATATTAACTAGGATGCACTAAGGGAACCTAAAGTTTATACATGGTCATTGCAAAGCCACAATGAGAATACAAATCCTAATCAATATTAAAGTTATGTCTTTGATGTTTCAACTGGCCATATAATGGTTATTTAACTCAGTCATATAATGTACAGTGAACAAAGTCACTAAAATTGCAAAATATCATATATATACATATATATAATTATTATTATAATACAATTAAAAATAATAATTTGTAAAAGGGTGGAAGAGTTGTTTATATAAGTATATATATTATATTTATTTTTAATTTAATAAAGTGTGTATTTTTTACAAAGTAAATTATTTAGACTTATATATATGATAAATTATTTTGATAGAGAGGTGGTTTATAAGGTATTTAGTTTATTAAAAGTCTAATTAATTTATTGAAGTGATAATATATTCTATTATTTCAATATTATAATGATTGATGGTTACAATATTATGTATTGTGGTTTTTTTTTTTTAATAGTGGTTTTTTTGGAAAAAATTGTGGGGAAACTCAATGAAAAATTATTGGTATTGATAATGACTTTGATCTTATAGGGACATTGAGACAAGCACACAACATATATAATTAGCCTAAGGATTTGATTCTTGTGGAAAGATTAGTGATTAAAGTTATAAATTCAAAGCACAATATCCAACAATAGGTCATGATCTCCCACAAAGGGTAGAGTAGATGGTGATAAGGTGCTTTGTTAAGGCATCTATGGTGTAAAGATCATAGGCTCGAAACTCCGTGAGAAAAAATTCAACCATGCTAAGGGTTGGAGTGGCCCAAGCCCAGTGAAAACCCGAATGATTTTGAAAACTTTGATGTGCTTAGATTGTGGCTACTCAAGCCACAGGTTAAGCGTGCCAATCATCTTAGGACTCACATAACTTGGCAAAAAAAAACAATAGGTCATGAACAATTAAGGAGCTAATTTCTATATATGATGAGAAATATTTCTTTTACTAAGAATGTCAAACTTAATGAACAAAATTGCAAGCTTCACTATAGAATTCATGATTTGAATAATGAGAAATAGGTAATTGAAGTATAAATATTTATTGAGATTTAAATATAACATAATGAGACCACTAAAAAAATATTTCCCACAAGTCATCTAATTTTGACTAGCGAGAAAAAATGATTGAATTGTCAAGTGGTGAAGAAAACTCAAATGATATGGTCACAAGGACTTATTTTTGAAGAAAATTTTTAGAGAACTAATAAATTCAAATAATTAGACAAAAACGGGCCAATAGATAAAGAAAAGGTTGCTAGTTTGAATAATATTATAAAGGAGAAGAAATTAACAATTTAGAATTAGAAAGATCAACTATTACAGAAGGAGCTAGAACTAACATTCTTAAAGCAATCTCAAGAGAAATTAATGCAATAATTAAATGATGCTTAAAATCATAATTTTGGGAGAAAGTGCATAATTTTAGTTAGATATGAAATCCTAGATAAAATAATCAGTTAGATGAATCAATTAAGACCATATTTTAAGGCACTACAATAAAATGAAAGCTTTTAAATATCAACATGTAAAACTAGATATAGATAACATATACTAAGAAGTGGCCTAGAAAACAAAGGTTTCTAATCAAGTAATCAAATTTCTCAATAGTGTGTCACAAGAAGATTTGATTCCCCTTTGAATCCCCAATAGGAGAACAAAGATTGTGAGTGTTGATAGAGTGAAATTAAGTATAGTTTTTTGGGCAATGCAAAATAAATATAATGTAGTGTACTAGGAAAGTGAGGCATTTAAGAATCAATTTACTTCTTTATGTAAGCTTGGCTTACTTCACAATTACTTAAGTACAATGACTACTAGGTACTCGAATCTATGAATAAAACTTAATGGATTGTATAAATAGTATTGTGAAACTAGGGGATACAAATGCTATCACATCCCAACACATAGTGGGAAAGCTATTACTTTATTTTAATATACTCATTGTTGTTGTTAATGTCCATGAAGATCATCCTCAAATTTCATTTAATGTATAGCCCAAGTTGGATATCACCCGTAAAATATACATGAGTATTGGTATCCCTCGAGAGAGTCATGGGGAAAAAATATCTAGGCTAAACACTTCAAAAACTCAACATTTTCCAATAGGGACTCCTTATCATCAGGAAAAAAAATAATAATAATAATAATAATAATTATATATATAATAAAATGAAATAAAAAATAAAAATAAATAATTAATAATAAAAATAAAATAAAATAAAAAAATAAATGTCAAGTGGTCTCGGATGGTGACTTTCCACATACTCGGGACCATGCGGCTCTCTGAGGGATAGCCACGATGATCTTCGTTGCTATCGAAGAAAAGGCCGCGCGGATCGTTTGGGGTCAATGCTTTCTGTGCGTTATTTGATAAATTTGCCTGCTTGAACTTAGGAAAAGTCAAAATTTTCAAATCCTATAATGTCTTCCTTCCCTGTAAATCCTTATCAGTACCTTCTGCTTGACATTTCCCATTGTCTTTTTCTTGTAATATTTTCCAGTGATAACAGTTGCTTCCTAATGTATGAGGTCTAGGAAGAACTATATAGCCGAAATACATTATAATTTATTTTCTTGTATAATTCGTTTGTGAGAGAGAGAGAGAAACTTGCGTGAAACCTCAGGTTGGAGATGCCTTGCTGTGAATAAAAGAGGTACCACGCTCTATTGGAAACCTGCAAGAGATAAAATAAATACAATATTTCTACGAGGCGAGCATGTCCCATGCTCGTGATGTTTTGGCTAGTTAAGATTATCTGACAGATAGAGGTTCTATCTATGTCACTTGTGTGGTATTGATCTGCTATTAGGTTGATGACGACAGTTGCTGACACCCTCAGGGGTGTTTTTTCTTTGACAGTAGGTTGAATGTGATTCCAACATGCATAATCTTGGTATGGCATGTTTTTATAGTAAATTCTCATTGTATGCATGGGTTTCTAGCTGTGGACATTCCCGTGTAAGCATTGCTGAAAGAGATGCTTATGATGGTACGGGTCTTTGGAAAATTTTGACAGAGTGCAACAGTTGTGAAGTACGATACCATCTTGACATCTAAGCTTTTGTTTTAGTCGAATGTCAGGAGGATCGATGACATTAATGGGCATTGATGACTCCCATAGTGCCATTCAAGAATGCCCCTATTGAGGTGAGGAGCCATCCAAGGTACTGCCTCCTTCTTGGAAGATAGTTGTTGAAGTCAACAAGGAGGAAGCCTCAATTGACCGAGAGAAGTACTAATGCAAGGGACGAGAATCTCTGTTGTAGCAGGTGGGGTGTGATAAGTTAACTTAGGCATGATGACGAGAAATGGTTGTAACTAATGATGGAAATTCAATGGCCCAAGGTTGGAGCTTGTAAATGCAAGCGACGACAATCATAACAATTGCTGGTGAGGGAATCCCTGGGGTCGATAAGACATTCAGGGTGGGTATGTGGTTGTTATGAGTGTTGTTGTGGGGTTGAGTAAAGAATGCGAAGCTCCGACCAAGGGTGATTAGGGACTCCTGCCAGGAGAGAAATGTGGATGGATGGGTCGGAGTGTTCTCCTAAAAAATCTTTGTAAACTTGCCAAAATAATATAGAATGGATTTGGAAGTATAAGCACGGAGACGGGTGCCCTAATAAACATGAAAATAATTTGTCACTATGGTGTGAGGAGGGTGTTTTGCTGAGGGTGGGGGGCCCATTGGTTGCTCTCGGTACGAGGGTGGTGAAGCGGATGAAAAGTGTCGCAAATGGGCTATGTTGATGGGGGTGTGGTAGGCCAAGTGTGAGACACGGTGGTGCGTATTTGATCTGCATATGATAATAGTAATCCAGGAAAGGGGTTTTATAGTGACACGGGTAAACTTGAATTTTTGTATGATGGACGAATGAACATGAAGTGCTTTCCCAGACTTGGATGTTATGGCCATGGCTCCAGATTTGTGATTTATGGTCTACTTTAGAGATGGATGCCATGGAGGGTGAGGCTCTACTGAACTGCAAGAATGTTTATCATGTGCGAGGTGAGGTGATGACAAAAATGGTCGGGTGACTGGAACCTATGGTTGATTTATGTGTAGAAATGATGTCAGGATATGAAAAGCTTCTTTGGGGAGCCTATCATGTTAGGGATAGAATGATATGTGCTCTTATACCTTCAGTGGCTGGGGAAACATGTGATTTTTTGTGCTTGTAATACCTACAACCAATACCCCAAGTGAAAGCATCTTTTCTATTCAAACATATTGAAAATAATTTTGAATGGAACCTGTCGTAACTTTAAAAAAAATAAAATTTAAAAATAATAATAATAAACCTTGTCGTAACTTAAAAAACAAAAAATAATAATAAAATATTCTGAGGCGTGGATGTGTGAAGCCTACTTTGGACGTGATGAGGTGTTCATCATTGTGTTTCTTGCAGTTTTGAAGTTGGGCATTCTCAACTCCTATTATGGTCTGTCGAATAATGAGAAAAGCACAATATATGGGTCAATATGGCTCATTTCAGTTCATTTGTGTCTTTTGAGGGTTTGAGGTCAGAGTTGAGCCCCTGCTATCAGACCTTTTTTGCTGTTGCAATCAGCCTGGGTACCTAGGATTCGCGTCGTCGGTGTCAGGTAGGGCCCTGAACGTCCTGATTTTCAATTTTCTCAGTTGGGGGGGGGGGGGGGGGGGGGGGGGGCCCCCCCCCGGTACAAATCAAGTGCGCGAACCTCACGGGGAACGAAACTTTCCCGCAATTTTATCGTGCATGGAATTTATTTTGCGCGATGAACCCCACATATGTTCTTCATACAGACGTGTGAACATCGCGCCTGTGTAGATAACAAGCGCAATGATGAGCCAAATATTTTAAATTTTTAATTTTTTTTGTTTTTTGGTCACTGATTTGGTTTTTTCTCTAATAACAGGATATTGTGACACGAGCATGATTAGCTTAACCTACACATTTTTGTGGCTCAAAATTCCAATGCATGGATTCTCTTGCTGCAATGGGGCTTGTTAAAGTTCTTGGAGAATGACATCATGTGATCACAGGATAGTCTATTGTGTTTCCTGGCCCGCTGTTGGAACAGGAGACAACGAGTGATGGTCCTACGGTGTAGAGGCGTCACCATCCTTCCAGAGACGGATATGTACTTTGTGACTGGCCTACTTCCTCAGGGCGAGGCGCTACCACACCCACTCCCTCCTCGGTGGGTGAGTATCCAGTGCTGGGAGGCGCATCACTACGGCAGTGTGCCGCTTACCCAGGTGTGCGTCCGTTTAGAGTCGATGATGGACCTAGCTAACCCGTGTGCCCTGGCGATGATTGTTCACCTGTCAGGGTCTTCATTACCCAATAGGGCGTCAAGACCTCAGATTGGTGTCTTGCGCTAGCTCCGGACCGATCAATTTTATGACTGGGCATGCCATGTGTATGATGGCATGGTGATGCAACTAGGGCAGGTCCGTGGAGGATCTTCCAGAGTTTTCACATATGCGAGCATCCTCTACAGTATCATGTTTGAGAGGGGGTGATGCAACTAGGGCAGGTCCGTGGAGGATCTTCCAGAGTTTTCACATATGTGAGCATCCTCTACAGTATCATGTTTGAGAGGGTGTTGCTACTGCAACCAATTTTTCCTGTGCCTATTGGTCCTCGTTGGGATCCTCGGATGCGGTGGTGGGCGCCTGTGATGCCTCGTGGCGGAGGAGGGGAGGCAGGTCGATATTGGGATGCGAACATGAAGGCGTGGTTCCAGGCAAACCTGCATATGTTCTTGGACTATCCATACTCAGGGATGGATTTTCGGGGGGATCCGGATATGGTTCTTCCTTCTAGTTATGTGTGGGGCCCCGCAGGTATGACCTTTTGATGCTTTACTGCATTTTTTGAGCATTTTGCTATGTGTATATTTATATGTTTGTTGTGGTGACACTGAAAATATCCTTGTTTCTCTTGCAGATGTGGGGGTGGTTGGGCATCCTATTTCTCACTTTGTGGGGCATCAGCCACCGAGGAGGGACCCTGGTGGGGCTAGACAGCCCCAAGTTGGGGTGCAGGGTGATGGTGTTGGCCCCTCAAGGGAGGGCAGCATTTTTTCCGCTGTCGAGGGTGCTGCCCTTCTTTCTCGTGCTGAGGTGGTTGAGGTGCGAGTAGTGGCAGTCGAGGAGCAACTAGCTGCTGCTGAGGCTCGTGCATCAAACTTAGCCGACTCATGGGGTCAGGTCGAGGGGTTGACTCGGAGCATGCCGGCTCGGGGTTTTTTGGATGACCTGGACAACGCATGGCTTGAGGTGTTGACAGCTCGAGAGAGGGCGCAACACCTGAAATTGCGCCCTGTGGCTCTTGCTATTTTGGCTGTTGCACCTGTACTGGCACCAGGTGCAACTATGGGTCCAGTGGACCCACTTGGCGGGCGTTAGTCCTAGAGACTTTGTGTATTAAGGGAAAGTGTCTATTATGAGGATGCTTCCCTTATTTTTTGCTGACATGTAGACATATTTTTTTGGCTGGCCTAGTGATCAGGGAAATGACTTGTATATTGTGACTCACACATATTTTTTGATATATATATATATATATATATATATATATATATATATATGTGAGATATGTATTTTTGGAGCTCTGATGATGTATCTATGGTTATTTTATTTGATGGATGTTGTATACCTATGATGGATATATATTTGTTATGTTTTTTTCTTTTCTATGGATGATGGTTTATACGAGATGCATTCCATTATAGAATATGATTAGCGATGCGATCAATTGTCTAGTTTTGATTTCTTGGTATATGTGTGAATGTAATATGATCAAACTGATGCCTTAATCTTTGTGCATGCAAATACTTTCTAAATATTTGAGAATCTTGTACTTCAAAGTCTTGGTTTAACTGAGAAACCACTAGCTGGGAATCAAGGTAGATATGTAGATGGTGAATGCCTTGGTTGAAGGCATCACTCATTAGCCTGATGACTGCATCGTATTCTTCCTGATTATTGGTGGTTGATCCGATGCATACTCTGATAGTTAGGCATGGCGATCAGTCAAGATAGTAAATGACCTAGACGGCTGCTACTAGATTTTGAGACCGTCGCGAGGCTCCATCAACGAATCCAAAATAGTGGATGGGGGCACAATCCATTTGTGACACCAGAGAATTTTTTAGAACAAGTCTTTGATCATTGCAATCCTCATAAAAACAGATTATGCCACATGCATTTTATCTCTAAGGTTGAGACCTCCTGCCCTTATGGGTGGAATTTTTTGAGGTAGAGCCCATTGATGGGGTTAGCAAGGCATGTACTGTCGGGCTCTGACAGGATGTATGCCCCCTTGAGGAGGCAATGTTTTATGATGTAGGGACCTTTCCATAATGTTTTGAACTTCCCAGGTCCTAGAGCCTCTTTCACGACATCGTAGCGGAGGACTAACTCTCCCTCGATAAATGAGCGAGGGGTGATGTTGTGATCAAATGATGCTTTTACCCTTTTTTTGTGCCTCGTTATGTTGGAGCAACTCCCGTCGATTTTCATCAACAAGTTCTAGATGTACCAATCGTTGTTCTATAGGTTGGGTATCATCGAGGAGTTCGATGGCGGCATGCAAGTTGGGGATTTCACATTCGATGGGAATCACAGCTTCTACCCCATACACTAGTTGGAAGGGTATGAATCATGTTGAGTTTTTAATTACTGTGTGGTATGCCCACAAGGCAGAAAAAATCATGTGGTGTCAATTTGCCTTATGGTTGTTCACCACATGTTGTAACATTATTTTAAGCACTTTGTTGATAGCTTAAACCTGTCCATTGGACTGAGGATAGTATGGTGATGCAAATTTGTGTGCGAACCCTAGGTGGTGAGATAGCTACTGGAATACTTCCTTTTCAAAATGTTTTATGTGATCAAAGAATAACCCTTTAGGCACACTAAAACGTGTAATGACATGGTTGAACACAAATCGTGTCGCGGTATTTGTCGTGTTGTCATAAGTGGGCATGGATTCTACCCATTTGGTAAAGTAGTCGATGGTGGATGGTGGAGGAATTGCTATTGTGGTGGTCTTCATGAGAGCAAGCTTATGTTCCTCACGTGGTGTACTAAGGGTACTTGCACTTTCCTGGATTTGGAATTTGTTCTGAGTGTAGAGGCACCTAAATGTTTCCATTAAGGGGCACAACTCTATTTCATGATTGTGGCCGGTGCAAATGGTGAACGGTGTCACGGTGCTTATTGATTAGATGGTATGAGAACCAATGCTACTCTTTGTCCCTGAAGTGGATGCTCAAAGATGATTGGGCATTGGGGAATGATTGTGCTTTTGCCATCATTGAATTTTTGGTTTTGGATGGTCTAGCTCCTTCGGGGAGTTAAGACTTAATGTTTCCCTTGTTGCTCGTAGCCTTGGGAGGTACTCACAATCCATCGTGTGGTGGGATTGTGAGAAAATCCTGCAATATCATCATGTGATCTTCTCTTGATTGGAGAGATTGATCTGTGGGATGGGTGTGACCATGTGAAGGTTGTTAGTAAGCATCTGCAGTTTCATACATTGATTGAATCGATGGTCGATTCTATTTCATAGCCCGCATGCCTTCCTTGGCCAGTCCTAGGCCTTGCTAGGACGATGGGTTGGTTTATCTCTCCTAAGGTTTTGGTAATGATTAGGGGCAGGATTCCTTGCGGCAGGTTTCCTTGCATTAGGTTGTCTTAGCTTTGGACCAACTATATCCAGGTGTTGGGCATCCAACGAGCGTATGATGTCTATTAAAGGGTGTACTTGGGAGATTTAAGTACAGTGGTGAGTCTGATGGTTGCCTTGAAAAACCAGAAAAGTCTGTCTTTCCTCGTACTCCTTTCCCTTTGGGCTGCTGAAGTGATTGGATACCATTTGCGGAGTGATTCTAGATATGGGCATTGGGCGACCATATGGTTACATGGGCTACATAATTCACAGGTTATTCTTATTCGTGGAGGGTGGTTGGGGATGACGATGTGTCCCTTTACTAGCAACTTTTCTGTTGACACAAAGAAAATGGATCTACTTGTCATGTCTTCTTGCGCTGTGGAAATTTCCATGCATCCTATATCTGAATCGTCTGTTGCGGCAAGGCGTACTATGGCCATGCGTAAATTGTTTAACGTCGAACGGAATCGGGGGATATAATGGAAATGACGAACCGAGTGGTCGCTAAAACACAACTAACACGAATACTGGATTGCTTGTAAGTCATCGTAGTATACGGGGTCGACAGGATACCATCTCTTAAACAACTCTAGGGATGCATAGTCAGCAATGAAGTGATCGTGTTCATTATAGAGTGCACAGAGTTGAATAGGAGCTAGAGGGCGATAACAGGAGGGAGGTGGTCATTCAGGTGACTGTCTCTCCTCGGCCACATAAATTATGGTCCTTGTTGTTTCTATCCCTCGAAAGGTGGTGTTGTTTCCAGATTTCGTGTATGAGCTGGCTAGGTCAGAATTTTTAGCGATGAATCATCACATTAAATCTAAGATGGGCCGGAATTGATGGATGTGTGGACATCGGCGCACATGATGGTTGTTACGTCAAATCTTACATGTATGTCGTTGATGCCGAGCTACGTTGATTTTGGCAACGTGAGGGATTTTCTACCAACGAGTGAATGCCCTTAATTCGGGACACTGTGTGACTAAGTGGTCAAGCTCGAGATTGCTAAGATAAAAAAAAAAAAAAAGGCTGAATGCATGGTTCCATCGATGGTTATCTCGGGCTGGGAGGCTTGTCCTCATCAAGTTTGTATTAGATGTCATCTCAGTTTATTGGATGTCCTTAGCCTAGATCCCAAAATTCATACTTAATAGGATTCAAAAAATCTGCCGTAGGTTTTTATGGAATGGGGCAAAGGAGGGCCATACTTTTGCATAGACCAAATGGTCACTTATCGCCCTTCCAAAAATTTGGGGCATCAAATATATACATTCCTTTGCAAAAGCACTGCTGCTAAGCTGGGCTGGAAGATCCTCACTAAACACAACTTGTGGACTAGTGTTGTTACATAAAAGTATATTCATCCTCTCCATCCACTTGATTGGGTCAAAAACATGCCAGGACAAATAAAAAACATCTCTACTATTTGGAGGGCCATACTTTATTCAATTTCACACATCAGAAATGGTCTTGCTTGGAAGGTGGGTTCAGGCCAACACGTCCGTATTGGCTGTGATCCATGGTCGGGTTGTGGGAACTCTCATATCCTTCCCCCTGCACTTATCCATGCTCTCAATAAAGATGGTATACATACTCTACATCAAGTGGAAGATAGGTAACATTCTACTATATTCTCCCAAGGTTGGCTGACCCTCTGAGACCTACACATCCATCCTCAATGGGAGGAGGTCTGGACACACTATATAAATACATTATCTGAATCACATGTCAGAATCACTGACAGAGAAGATGAAATCTTATGGATGATCTCCAAGAATGGTATATATACACCAAAGGAGGGCTATATACACATCTTCGATTCTCATAGGCCTATGGTCCTTTTCACTTGGTGGCGCTCTCTACAGAAACTTAGATGTCCTGCAAAAGCCAGATTATTGATGTGGTGTATTCCCTCTAACAAAATACTCACTGGGGCGCACCTTCAAATGCGTTCTCATACAAGACCCACCAGATGTGTATTATGCTCATCAACAACAGAGGACACTGAACACCTTTTTATCACTTTACCCTCCATCTGCGACCTCTGGGCCCTCACCCTATTCTCCCTCAAACTCAACTTAAGATGGGAGGGTCCTTCTGTTCTCTCGACCTAGGAATCCTGGTGGCATTCATCCAATTCCCATAAGCTTCGCAACCTTCCCTCATTAATCTGTTGGGGTATTTGGATTGCACGCAATCATGTCATCTTCAAAAACATACAACCCTCTTGGATGACATATGCTGCTCATATATCCTCTATATATCACCTGATTCTGGATTACCCTCCACTACCAGCCCCCCGGAACATCACCCCTGAGAACATTGATCACACCATTCCTTGGGCATATTTTGATGGTTCGGCACAAATGAATGGTTGTGGGGGAGGTTTCATTCTACACCTATCCAATATTCATTTCTTCAAAGCTAAAATTGGCCTTGGCCGACGCAATAACAACTTTGTGGAACTATCATGCCTCCTCGCTCTACTTCAATTCACCATCACAAAACACTGCAAAAAACTACATATTTTTGGAGATTCCAAAATTATCATTGATTGGTTCAACCTGCATTCTACATGTCACATGCACATACACAGAACATCTTGGATGAAGTATACCATCTCAAAGCACAATTTGGTTTCACCTCATGTCAACATATTTACAGGGGAATGCGGTTTCTGATCAGCTATCCAAGGAGGCAGCGTACCTATTGAGGGATCAATGGGCGATACAGGAGCAGAATGAACATAATTTCTACCAGTATTTCCATCTACCTTTTGATGATCTGAATAAAAGGGTCGGGTGAACATGAATGTACATGCATATGTTACAACACCATGCTTTTTTCGGCTACTCCATATTTAACTTATTATTGTCTATGTTTATATTAATATTTCGAGACTACTCCATATGTACATAACAATGCAGCACCATGCATGAACTATCTACTAAACTCACTTATGTTCTGGCTATCATTTTTTACCGATATCAGAGATGTAATTTTTTTTTTTTTTATATACAGTTATCTAGCTGATATGAATATGCTAATGCATATACAGCATGTAAATTTTATTATCTATAATGAAAGTTACGATTTTTTTTGTGGAAAAAAAAGTGGTCAGGCTCGTCACATAGTGTGCAAAATGGGGCTAGTTGAGTGGCCTTTCTTTGTCGTGTTTGGTCCGTTGGGGTGATTGTGTATAAGCATGATGTAGGCTCCTCTCGTAGGTATAGTATGGTTCTAGGTTTTCCCTCATCCATCTGTGTGGTGGATTTGAGGGATCTTGTTGGTATGATTGTTCTAGGGCTTGCAAGACATCCCTATATTGTGGAATCTCTGGGAAATGATGAGTGTAATGCCCATAATGGTCGCATATGGTGCACGCATGGTTGGTGTGCAACTCTTTCCCTTGATTTTTCGTGGCTTGTTCCTTTTTATGGGAACTTGAGGCCGGGACATTTATTTCGGTGCTTAGAAGAGGTTTTAATTCATCTAATTCAAGGCAAATATTGGTAGGATGGCCTATGATATCACATAATGAAAGAGGTTGCAATGCCCTAGGTATGTTGGGATTTTCGATTTTCTTCCCTTTTTTGTTGTTTTTCTTGGTCGCTCTTATTTTCTTAACTGGTGTCGCCTCCTGAGGAGTGATAGGGGTTATCCTTGTAGAAGTGATGCTAAGAATTCTCAGCATGGATGGTGGGACCAAATACCATACAAGTATTGCGAAAGACATGTTTGGTAGTGTTACATTTTCCAAGACTTGTTTTGACACAAAACTAGGTGGAGGGTATAAAATGGTGTTTGGGAGATGGCGTAGGGTAGGAAAGTTGTGTTAGCGGCTTCGGTTTTCATACTATTGGTCTCCATCTTTGGGCTAGTCTTGGTGTTTGATGATATCATCATGCACAACGGTGCCCCCATGACTTCTGGGGCTGCCTCTGGTATGGTAGGGGGATCCCCTAGGAATGATCCTAATATCAATGACGATTTGAATTGGTTGAGACCATATTCTTGGTATCACATGAGTGATTCAGTCGTTGTGTCTACATAAGGTAGGACAACATTAAGAGTTGTCATGGATTTCTTATCATAGTATGTAATTTGGTCAACGGTGATGATTTGATCTTCATAGGGGAACATTATCACCCGAAAAATGGAGGAGGCTATGGAATTCATGGCATACATGTAACTCCGCCTGAGGAGTATATTGTAGTCAAGTTGGGTGTCCAAGACTTCAATGTATATGAGCACCGTTTTTCTGGCCAAGTTTACAGGGACGTTCTAATATAGACTAACAAGAGCTGAAGGCCAACCGTCGTATGCTCTGAGCATGATGTCGGATGGCTTTAGTTCAGGTGATCCCAACTTCTGCTAAACGGACTTGGACATGATGCATGTAGATGCACCTTCATCAATGATACATCGATGTCTGGTGATATTTTGGACTGACACTAGTATCTGAAAGGCGACTAGTGAATGAATCTTAGGGGTGCCTTTGTCTAAGTCAAAATCCATTAGGCGTGAATCGGAAGGGTCGATTGCGCCTAATGCAAAAATTAAGGCTTCCAGTTGTTTTAGGCAAGATTGTAGGACCTCTAAGGCTGACATGGCAGCAGGCGATTGCACTAAATCGTTCACGATGTTGTAGTTATGGGCATATTTTGAGTGGTGTCCTACACGCCTAGTTGGACCCTTAGCCATCTTTGGAAGGGGTTCAATAAGTACTTTGGATATGGTCAACGGTGTAGTAGGTGCACTCATTCTTTCCCCTAATGGGTTAGTGTCTAGGTGGGCGTCATAGTTTTGATTCCTTGTCTAGAAGGACATTTCTTCTCCAGTCATGTAAATTTCATGGTTTTCGTTCCCAGAATCATTTTGAAGTGGTTGCTGTTATTGGGTGTTAACCACTCCTTGGTGGGGGAAGGGCTTCTGCATTACAACAATTTGTTATGTAGGTCCCCCTTGTCCATGGTTACCCTAAAGTTTTTTCAGTTCAGGGAGTTCGGGACAGTGATGAGTGTAATGGTCATACTCACTACATATGGCACAAGAATGGTTTGTCCTCAGACTGGACCTATAGTTCTGCCCTTGGGATTTTTTGTTTGGCTCCTGGTTTTGATTTTGATTGGGGTTGCCCCTAGACTGAGATCGCGGGGGGCGTTGTTGGCTACTGCCCCCTTGTCTAAAATCTCCCTTTTGTTTATTCTTATGATTTTTCCTTGCGGTATTAGGAGGATTATTATGGTTCTCCTAGTCATAAGTATGGCATGTTTGAGCCTGAGAAGGTTGCACAAAGTTCACCGGCATGTTGTTTTGTGGTGGTGGGTTTTGTGCTGGGGAAAGGGAATATTGGTTTCCTTGTCCCTGGTTGGGGTATGGTTGCTAGGGGGAATCTCTTCCATCATCATTCCTTTTTGAGTACTAGGTCCATTGCGAGGGAGGGTACGATCCTCCCTACTGTCGATGGTATCATAACATCCTATTCGTCATATTCTTCAGAGGTGTAGATTGACTTCTTCGGAGGTGTAGATTGACTTTGGTGGTAGCCAGGTTGCATCATGTTATGGTTAGAATCATATGAGTAACCCGGGTATTGGATACTACTGCCTAGGTGACCTTGGGTCACTAACCCGATCAAGTTGTCTAAAATATTCAACGTGCCTGGAAATTCTCTGTAAGTTTGCAGGCGCAGGGCGTTAGGCAGGACATTGTAAATGTATCATGACTAGGTATATATAAATTTGAGTTGTTGGGATTTACAAATGGCATCCTCCTCAGAGGTAGGTCCTTGTGTCGCCACATATTTTGAGATCTCTGCTATGAGAGTTTTCAAAAACAATTCCAGTAAAAATCTATTGTCGAGTTTGGCTTTGCAATAACTACAACATTGCTGCCATTCGTGGAGATGGTCCGAGATATGGATGGTTGGAATTTTCCTAAAATGAGTCAAAAACTCCATCCCCGAATCATGGTGGATGGGTAGCTAAAATTAAGTGAGTAACGTAATAGCAAGGGCATTAAAGGTTCCATGTGAAGTGAAAGGTTTCTCCACATAACATTTTGCGACAGGTCTCGTTAGGGTGCCTTGAAACAGTCTCAGTCGAATAGTACCATCAATAATACTATTGGACGAACACCATAGGTGTAAAGTCATAATATGATTTCCAGGGTTTTTCGCTTGCTTCCCTTCAAATTTTGGAATGTCTGAGGGGAGCTTCGTGGGCATGGGGGGCCAATTGGGGTTGTGTGAAATGGGGTCATTAGTTAGCTTTCATAGATCTGGAAGGTTTAATGATGCTAAAAATGGTAACTGAGTATTGAATGCCATTGTGTACTATGGAAACACAAATATTTGAGTGTAATGATGTATTAGTGGTGCCTGGGTAATATTTCCCTGTGACGTACCCTGTTGTGTGTTTTGTTGACTCTCCGAAGGGGTAGTGCTCCTCTGCCCCCTGCGGGTTATGGGAGGAGTTGAGTGCGATGATCCTGCTGGGGTTTCCATTGGTGTGGTGTTGGGTGACCCTTGGGGGTTTCCAACTAAATATGCCTCAATAAAGGATGAACCAATAATGGTGGCGGTGTTTCGTCTTTGACGAAGAAATGGAGAAATACCTGACACTCCTCCCTCTAATGGGGCGTGGTCCAAAAAATGTCTAAATCGACGAGGTCCCGTTGGGTTCGTTATGGTGTTGAATAGGTTAATTTTGGAAATATTTTTTAGTTTTCTGAGAGAAGGAATATTATTACCAACGTAATTATGATCACATACATAAAACAAAGTGAAAAATAAAAGGTAATTTTTCCTTTAGATTAATGCTATGTGATCAAGCAAGCAAAAAATATGGTTTGGTTGTTTTGCGTATGATACTCAAAAGCCTAAAAAGACCTAATCTTCCTCACACTCTCAAATGTAACTGGGCCTTGCGAAGATATCTTCTAATGGGTATTGGGGCTAATGTCCCAAAATAAATAGTAATGTCTTACAGCAGCCAAAGAATCTACCAAGGTAAAGGTATGAGGATCTAGTGTTGCATACAACATCTCCTATAGGGAAGGATGCCCTAGATTTGGCCACTAAAGTATCGTCGTCTCATGTGAGCGTTCGAGTCTTGAGCTTCTCGGTATTCAACTACCAGTACCAAGCACTATATGGGTCAGGTAGCCCCAAAGAGTACCGCATGCACTAGGCCTAAGCTTAAGCCCCTCTTAAACAAGTCTCTATAATGCTCGGGTATTCTGTTCCGTGGGCGGATAGACAGATTTTAAGCTCCCTAAAAGGTCAACATCTATGTTTCAAAATGTAGAAATACCATGGCGGCTTATTGGATGCCTACCCCCGATGGTCCTAACCTGAACTACAATTTCTTTTGTGGCCCCTGTGGGGAGAATTTAGTAAGTTCAATTAATGCTTAGTTTTAGAGAGTCTTAATTTTCTTAAGGTGTGCCTTGGTGAAGTAACTATAAGAATAGGACAAAGGTCCCAATACACTTGGTGCCTTTTGGTCCAATGCTTATCGATGCTTCGTGTGTGCTTTGGAGTGTACAATCACAAGTGTTATAACATATAGATATGAGGTGATCCTTTACATCCTTCTCTAATTACACTATGTGTGATTGTTCCTTGCAAAAAATAAACAATGTGCAGATGATGGGCCGCTTACACTTTGCCTAGCTAGACTATGTTTTGCACTATAGGGGGATGGAAAATTATATTAAGAAAGCTTTCATATGCATACCCAGGCTCACCGAAAGGTGTAAGGGTTGCAGAGATTACTTGCCTTGTTTTCGCTATTTTGGTCCTGGTCCTGAATCCTAATGCAAAAAATTGAACTAAACTAATGCAGAAATTTGCAAAACAAAAAACTAGCTAAAGATGTGTGGATGCATGGGCCACTTACTTTTCCGCTAATTATTCTATGTGTTTGGTATATATTACCAGCAAATAGTTTGTTCAGATAGCATTTCTGGATTGAAGGCCACTTACTTCCCCCTACTTAAACTATGTGTGATTTGCAATGATAAAAAACTCATATTAAAACGAATTATTTGCTAAGCTAAACTCCAACAAAAGTGTCCTAACCAATCATGAAACACTAGAACACAGTGATGGAAAATTTCTTATGGGTTTCCAACACCTTATAACTGCTAAAAAATGAGAAAAAACAGTGAAAAATGTGCTCATTGCCTACCGCGTGGCTTATTTTCACACAGGTGCGAGGTTCGCGCGTCTGGCTGGGTTGAACGCGTGCGGATTTACAGTGTTTGAAAACTCTACCTTCTCTGAGCCAATTTTCTCACTGAGGGTGACTGAAAAGTGCTTAGAGGAAGCATGAGTGATCTTGCAGCAAATTTGGGCAGGAGAGAGGGCCTGCAATCAACAACCACTAGCTTAAAAGAAAGAAAGAAGTGGAGTTTCCATTCCTGTTGTAGTGTATTCGATGCATGGGCGAACGAAATACAATATACTTAATAGGGAGGTTGATTTCCTACAAGCAAGTAACAGGTTAATTGGTTTGCTATATCATTAACGGAACAACATGTTGTAAACTAAGTAAAGAACTAATAATTCAAATGGACAACTCTCTCCCTTTATTAGTTGTTGATGGTATAAGAGAATAGGATGCTAAATCACTTGCAATGAATCCTTAGAGCTATGGAGCTCTAATATTCAAGGCAGGGGGTTTTTTTCCCTTTAAGCTTCTTACAAGCCTCTCTCTCTCCTCAACGGATGGTAGAATAACAGACACTTGGTGAACTTCTTCTCTTGGATTGAGGTGTTGGGTGACCAGCAGCTGAATCCTTCCACTCCTTGTTGCTTGGAAAACACAATGCTGGTTTGCTCTTAAGAAATTTGGCCAGCATAACAATGTTTTCTCATGTTCCTCTTCCCATGGTAGTCTTTTATAGAAAAATTTCAAATTTTCCCTCCCTCTCTTGGTACAAGATGGATGTTGACACAAGAGTGGGAGGTTTATTCCTTTGTGTGTTGCACTAAGGCCTCAAGGTGGCTCCAAGGCGACTGTATTTGGTTGGATTGAGTGGGAATCTTCTTCTTCAAGTGTGTCAAGTGGTCCTGGATGGTGACTTTCTTCATACTCAACATTGCACAAATCTTTGAGGGATAATCGCGGTGATCTTCACTGATATCGAACAAAAGGCCGCGCGAATCGCTTGGGGTCAGGGCTTTCTATGCGCTATTTGATAAATTTTCCTTCTTGACCTTGGGAAAATTTAAAATTTTCAGATCCTATAATGTCTTCCTTCCCTATAAATCCGCATATGTACCTTTTTCTTGACATTTCCTAATGTCTTTTGCTTGTACGATTTTCCAGTGATAATAGTCATTATCAACATGGTCCCTATCAACTCCATTCCTGATAACTCCAATCCTCCAGCAAACACTTCGCATGCAGTTGATCAGTATGAGATCTTAATGAAATTGTGCTTGATGGTTTGTAAATTGCAAGTGATTAAATTAATTTTTCAAGAGATTTTATGTTAAATTTTAAACCCATAAAGCATGTAAATAAACTCTAAAATATATATAAACAGCAGACAAATGCACCATAATAATAACCACAACACAACAAATGATGAAGGGGTTCACCCCTCCTGGGCTACGTCTCCTTGGTCCAGCTTCCAATGGCTTGGCCCTCTTTCATTATGCTCAAATGGCTTCAAAACATGTTCCATTAGCTTCTGAATTCCCAAAAATGTCTAGTTGGCCTCTTTCTGATTCGAAATTGGTCAAAAACTGAAGAGGTTATGAGGCTCCCTAGTTTTCCTGTAAACCGCTCCACAATTTCCCCAATATCTGGAATGGTCCTACAAATTCACCCTATTTTCGGCGAACAGAGCGACAATTTTCCAAAATTCCAGACGAAATTTTCATAACATTAATTTTCATAATAACACCTTAATTCCAAATTTTAAACCATATCATATGGTGCATTAAAAGCATAATAATAAAAAAGGTGACAGTTAAGTTTTAACCATCAACAGTTAGGGTCGATTGGTTGCATAACAGTTAAGACGGGCGGCTATCCTCCTTGCCCCCGGTCTCGGCACTTTGGTCATATGTAAAACATGTATGGGGGGTCGGGGCCAAGCCTTGGCCCCCTTCCCCACAACTCCGCCATCAATAATGTTTAAATATAGTTTTTGGCATATGTTTTAATAAGGTTTGCGAAGGTCCATTGGTAGAGACTTGGCTTTGTTTGGATTTCAGTCATGTTTTCAATTCCCATGAGGTGCAGCTAGGCACATAAACAAAATTTTGGTCTCCCACGTGTTGCCACGTGGCAACCTTTGGTTAGGCCACATGGTAGCATGTGGTTGGCCACCAACCGACCAATAAAAATTCGCCCACAACAACCAATGGCAATTCGACAAGTGGCAAAGCCTGACAGATTTTAAAAAAAAATACCTTTCGACGAACCAGAAGAGGCCATGTGGAATCCTGCCACTAGCCCAAATTACGCAATCGCTTGTCATTTTTTTTAAAATTCGCCTGTTTGGGAAAGAAGACAGAATATGTTTATGGGAGCATACGGTGTCAATTTTCCATGAAACAAGTTGTTCCAAATTCAAAATGACGAGATCGATGCAGTTGCTCAGGTTCCACACCATTCCGACAATTTCATTTTTTAGCATAATTTTGAGCACCTGATCAGCTGTCGACTCTCCAAGTTCTACAATCATCATCCTTGTCTAGTTCACTCATATTTCTTCATTTTTACGTATGTTCCTATGGCATCATTGTTCTGTTTATGTTTAGTAATGCTTCTAGTACTTGTCTCAGTTTTTACTGAATAATAATTTTATATAGGGGAAGATAAGAACCTAAACAGTCATAGTGTTCCCCAATTTTCTAAGTCTTTTAAGTTTACTATGGCCCCAATTTTGGTTTCCATAACTAGGGTCTTTTACTATTGTGTTACTTTAAGAGCTTTGATTGCACTTAGAAGCGGAACTCCATGTAAATTCCTTAGTTTTCAATAGTAATACAAAACGTCGTCGTCCTCGTCCTCGTCGTCCTCGTCATCGTCATCGTCGTCGTCGTCGTCGTCGTCATCATCATCATCATCATCATCATCAAATTTGTTTGTGATTCTCTGTCCAATTTAATAAAATCTCAATTCTTACCCTCATTTAAAAACAAATTATTTTAATAAAAAAATTAATAAATATAGATTAATTTTATTAAAAAAATAAAACAACATCATCATCATCATCATCATCATCATCATCATCATCATCATCATCATCATCATCATCATCATCATCATCATCATCATCATCATCATCATCATCATCATCATCATCATCATCATTGTTTGTGATTCTCTGTCCAATTTAATAAAATCTCAATTCTTACCCTCCTTTAAAAACAAATTATTTTAATAAAAAAATTAATAAATATAAATTAATTTTATTAAAAAAATAAAATTAAATAATCATTTATTTATATTTTAAATTAATAAATTTTATTAAACGAGTTGATTCATATAATCCATCAGCTTAAAAATCAGAGACATAATTTTATAGATTTCAACATCCGCCTCCAAATGGAAATTCCATTCGCATTAAATTGATGTGAAAGCTGAAAAAACGAATGTTAAAAGTCACATATTAAATATACTTTTTAGTTTTCGTGAGTGGACTCACATCTTTACTTGCCTATCAGGTGACTATTGCGTGACCCAAAATGCGCGAAATCATTAAGATTCGAAAACCCCATGAGTGGCTCAAATCACATGCATGAATCTTACGCATCATGGATTGAATGAGTTGTAAAGGTGGTTTTGGAATATCTTTCCACAACTAAGTTTGCAAATTTTTCACCCTTGAAACCAGTATCAAATTTTTATTTTTTTCAAACTTTACCTGAAAAGGGCCATGCTATAATATTGTAGCTTGTTTAATTTAACCCTAATTATATGCACACAAAAAAGAAAAAAGAAAAAAGAGTAATTGATACCTTGCCAAAACGTTCAATTTGGCTGGTTATAAGGAATATATGCGCAAAAAAATATCATAT
Source organism: Pinus albicaulis (assembly GCA_034641835.2). Taxonomy (NCBI): domain Eukaryota; kingdom Viridiplantae; phylum Streptophyta; class Pinopsida; order Pinales; family Pinaceae; genus Pinus; species Pinus albicaulis. The sequence continues at coordinate 159,523,001 of CM076576.1, read as the reverse complement.
ATTAACTAGGATGCACTAAGGGAACCTAAATTTTATACATGGTCATTGCAAAGCCACAATGAGAATACATATCCTAATCAATATTAAAGCTATATCTATGTTTCAAATGGCCATATAATGGTTAGTTACCTCAAAGTCATATAATGTATAATGAACAAAGTCACTAAAATTGCAAAATATCATATATAATAATTATTATTATAATACAATTAAACAAAAAAAAAAATTGTAAAACGGTGGAAGAGTTGTTTATATAAGTATATATATGGTATTTATTTTTAATTAATAAAGTGTGTATTTTTTTACAAAGTAAATTATTTAACTTTATATATATGATAAATTATTTTGATAGAAAGGTGGTTTATAAGGTATTTAGTTTATTAAAAGTCTAATCAATTTATTGAAGTGATAATATATTTTATTATTTCAATATTATTATGATGGATGGTTACAATATTATGTATTGTGGGTTTTGATAGAGAAGTGGTTTATAAAAGTATTTAGTTTATTAAAAGTCTAATCAATTTATTGAAGTGATAACATATTTTATTATTTCAATATTATCATGATTTATTATTACAATATTCAATTTATTGAAGTGATAACATATTTTATTATTTCTATATTATCATGATTGATTGTTACAATATTATGTATTGATAGTTTTTTTTGGAATTTTTGTAGGGAAACTATTGGGTAGTTTGTCATATTCGAAAGGATGGTACCCAATGAAAACTCATTGACATTGATAATGAATTTGATCTTATAGGGACATTGAGACAAACACACAACAATATAGTTAACCTAGGGATTTTATTCTTGTGGGAAGCTTAGTGATTAAAGCTATAAATTCAAAGCACAATATCTAACAATAGGTCATGATCTCCCACAAAGGGTAGAGAAAATGGTGACAAGGTGCTTTGTTAAGGCATCTGTGGTGTAAAGGTCATATGTTCGAAACTCTGTGAGAAAAAATTCAACCATGTTAAAGGTTGGTGTGGTCGAGGCCCGGTGCAAACCTGAATTACTTTGAAAACTTTGATGCGCCTAGGTTGTGGCTACTCAAGCCACAATATAGGCGTGCAAGTCATCTTAGGACTCACATAACCTAGAAAGAAAGAAAACAATAGGTCATGATCAATTAAGGAGCTAATTTCTATATACGATGAGAAAGAATTGCTTTTACTAAGAATGTCAAACTTAATGAACAAAATTGCAAGCTTCATTATAGAATTCATGATTGTTTAATGAAAAATAGGTATTTGAAGTATAAATCTTTGTTGATATTTAGATATAACATAATGAGATCGCTAAATAATATTTCCCACAAGTCATCTAATCTTGACGAGTGAGGAAAAATGATTGAACTATCAAGTGGTGAAGAAAATTCAAACGATATAGTCATGAGAAGGACTTCTTTTTGAAGAAATTTTTGAAAGAACTAATAAATTCAAATAATTAGACAAAAACAAGCCAATAGATAAAGAAAAGGTTGCTAGTTTGAATAATATTATAGAGGAGAAGAAATTGGCAATCTATAATTCGAAAGATCAACTATTACAGAAGGAGCTAGAACTAACACTCTCAAAGCAATCTCAAGAAAAATTAATGCAATAATTAAATGATGCTTCAAATCATATTTTTGGGAGAAAGTGCATAATTTTAGTTAGATATGCAACCTGGGATAAAATAATCAGTTAGATGAATCAATTAAGACCATATTTTAAGGCACTACAATAAATTAAAGCTTAATATCAACATGTAAAACTACATATAGATAACATATACAAAGAAGTGGCCTAGAAAACAAAGGTTGCTAATCAAGTAATCAAATTTTTCAATAGTGTGTCACAAGAAGATTTGATTCCCCTTGGAATCCCCAATAGGACAACAAAGATTGTGAGTGTTGATAGAGTGAAATTAAGAATAATTTTTTGGGTAATGCAAAATAAATATAATGTAGTGTACTGGGAAAGTGAGGCATTTAAGAATCAATTTACTTCTTTATGTAAGCTAGGGTTACTTCACAATTACTTAAGAAAAATGACTACTAGATACTCGAATCTATGAATAAAATTTAATGGATTGTATAAATAATATTATAAAACTAGGGGATACAAATTCCATCACAACCCAACACAAAGTGGGAAAGCTATCACTTTATTTTAATATGCTCATTGTTGTTGTTAATATATCCGAAGCTTATCCTCAAATTACATTTGATGTATAGCCCAAGTTGGATATCACCCATATAAATACACATGAGTATTGGTATCCCTTGAGAGAGTCATGGGGAAAAAATATCTCGGCTAAACACTTCAAAAACTCAACATTTTCCAATAGGGACTCCTTATCATCAGAAAATATAAATTATAAATTATAAATAAATAAAAAATTTTGATCTAAATTTATGAAGGGAAAAAAATGATATATAGATTTTTAACTGAAACAAAAAACTACAATGAATTTACTTTTATTAATAAATGGAAAATATTGAAATTATATAAATGCATAATGAAAATAAACTAGCTCAAATGGTGGTAGCTTATCTCTGAGAAGAGATGTGGCGACTACGTGCCTTTTTCGAACTTTCTTACAATGAGGCTCATAGACCTTCTTATCATAAAGAAGCAATGAGAAACCCTAAACATCCAAAACCTAACCCTAGGATATGAAGTGCCAAAGGCTTGTGGACCCTAATGGGGTAATTTTGAATGTCAACTTCTCAAGGTCGTAAATTTGGCATACAATCTTCGTTTGGCTTGCACAATATCTAGTTAGAACGGTCTAACTAAGAAGTACATTTTTTGACTACAGTTGGTAGTCTAAGAATTTTGAGTACTCGTTTCCCAAAAAAACGTCATTTAGGGCCTCAAAACAGCGATGGAAGTTAAAGACCTAAAAACTGTAGAAAAATTGCCAAAATAGAAAATTTTGTTGTGACCTAGTGGAATAGATGGATGATCACTGATATCCACTAAGATTAGTCCTCCCCCCTTAGGAATAAATTTTCTCCATTACATTGAGTGCCTCCATTAGACGAGGAAACTTTTGTTGAACCTGGCCCTTTGTGAGCCACTTGCCTTGGTGCAGGAGTTGGCCTACTTTAGAAATATAATACAGTTGGATCCTTTATTTGTGAGTGCTCTTAATCTGTGTGTCTAGGATCTAATCAATTGTCTCATGTTCAATGCAATCTAGGTTGAGCTTTGTTGGTGTCTGCTTCTCTATGATTTCTAATGTGTCCAACAATGGTGGATTGTATGGTTGAAGGCGGTCCACATAGAGCACTAGGTGCAGGCCCACGAATGGGGGGAATAATTAGCTCAAAAGTATTGTCCCCCATAACCTTGGTGATAGTGTAAGATCCATATCAAAATGGTTAAATCTTCATATGGGTCCTTGCAAGGTGTTCCTTCTGCAAATGCAACCAAACCTTGTCTCCCACTTGAAACTTGTCTGACACTCGATGATGATTATGGCTTTGTTTGTACTTAGTATTAGATTTTTACAAGATATCATGGACCTACTGGCGGAGTGTTGAATTCATTCAATACACTAGGTAGCTTTGTTAGCTCTATATTGAACATGTGCCAATTCTTCCTATGTAGTTGCAAGGGGCAGTGTGACATCAATGGGACCTGATGATTGAAATCACGAGCCCACCTATAATGGGTTGTGCCCAGTTGAGCTATGTAGAGAAATCGTGTGGTTGTGTTAAACATATGGGAGACTCTTATCCCATGTATGTGGATGTTTAGAGTTGTACATGCACAAAAAGTGCATGATCATCTTGTTGACAACCTCTGTATGGCCATTAGTCTGGGGGTGGAACGCAATTGATTTCATGAGCTAGGTTTTTAACAATGACCAGAGGCCCGAAAAAAATGTACTTGGGAACCTATTATCTCGATCTGATATGATGGTATGTGAGATCCCAAAATGTACCCACACCTATTTGAAAAAGAGCTTGCTAGTGGATTTTGTTGAGATACTCTTCGTGTAGGCAATCAAAATGGTCATATTAGAAAATATATCAATGACCACATACACACAGTATTTACCATGCCTGGTAGAAGGAAGGCCATATATGTAGTCCATTGAGATTTATTCTTAAGGCTAGTTAGTAGTATGTAATGAACCCCACTTACACACTAAAAAAAAATATTTTCATTGTCAAAATTTTAGTATTCAATTAGTACTTGAAGGGTTTATAATTAAATACTTTTGCAATAGCTTGTTTACTGACTGAATTTCTCTTTGTAATGGTTATATCATCCCTTGATTACTAATTCTTATCATAAGGTCAACTCCTCTTACATTCCTGCATTTTGGTTGCCCTTATTCTTTTTTAGAACTCTCTCTAGTCTATACCTTATGTAAATGTTTTATTGCAATACAATTGCTTACAAGTTCCAAAAATGGGATCTTTTAACCATCATTATTTCTCAATTAAAATATTTCCCTATGTGCCTATCATTGAGCTTATACTTCTATATCATTAAGCTCATAATTCTCTTACATCCTCTTAAATTTATTATACAAACTTTGATCCAAGATTTTTGTTGTACCATTGTTATGGTGAAACACCATGGAATTTACTCATTTTCTTTTGTTTAATTAAACATGGTTTTTAACCCACTTTAATTCATCATATATATATATATATATATATATATATATATATATATATATATATATATATATATAGGGTTTTAACCCCCTTTAATTTAACTTCATATGTATATAGAAGTCTTTACTTAATATGTCACATAGTTTGTTCCTCCTCTTGTTATATGTTTGATATATCATATACTTCAATATTGAGAATATGGTTTGTAATATTATTATCGCAACGTGTTGATTCAAACAGAGGCTTTATCAAACCTTATATTATTTTGTAGTGCCAACATACCACAAGAACTCTCATTTCCATCCAAAAAAAATTATTTGGTACTTAATACATCATTTGAAACTAATGTGTGGATTGATCCTGGTTATGTGGAGCCATTATTGGTCTAAAATGTGACTACCCACATGGCTTCACATAACTAAAATTGGTAACATGTGGACTTCCAATCGATGGCTATGGCTTGATATTTTTGATCCAATGGTGATAAACATTAGGGTTTGGGTTTTGGCCTTATAGACCTTCTCTCCATTAGGCCTTTCAATCATTCTGCCTTAGTGTTCCAACAAAGCTCTGCTCTGCTCTGCAATGAAATTATTTCAACTCACCATACTCTACTAAGTTCATAATAAATGGTAATTTCTACTCTTTTCGAGAATTAAACTCCTAACCTAAGGGGAAGCTACATTTCATATTTCTATAGGTGTTTGGGTAATTTGTGTTAATTTTTTGCATCTCAGTGACTAGATTCCTATTTTCGAAAGGACCAATTTTGACTATTGAAGCGCTCAATTTGAACAGGGGAAAGCTTATTTTTGAAGGAAATCCCACATGTGCACAAAAGGAAAAGTTTCCCTAGCAAGAAAATGGACACCCTTAGAAGGTTGTAAATACATGTGACCTCAAGCTCATTTGGACATAAAAAACATCTTCTCTTCTCTTCTTGATTGATTGGTTCGCAAAGGTATGAGGTTGGGTCATGGAGATTGGTTCGTACTTTTGAAGTCCAACAAGAAATTGCAGCACACACACTACTGTGGGACCAATAGGTCCTAGCGATACATTAGTGTGATGGAAAAAATAATTAATTAATTTGGTGCAGTGTCTAATTTAATTTTCCCTCAATTAAATTGGACAATAAAATGTGATCGTATCTCATGATCACTTGCAACAGTTAACTGAGTGTGATAAACTTATTTATCTCATGTATTTTGAGTTGAGGGTGGTTGGCGAGGCATGCCAAGTAATTCTACTAGTCATGGAGTTTGAATTACAGTTGGTACATTAGTTTAATGCATGTGTAATCTGTTAACTCAGTTAGGTGAGTTAGAGTCAGTTGAACTAGTTGTAAATGTTTGTTGCACTAGTGAGAGATCAAGTGAATTAAATGTTATTTAATTCACAATCAGTGATCTGCCATGCTACTTATGATTAACTATTAATAGTTGCATGCATTAACTATTAATAGTTGCATGCATGCCAGTTCTAGTGGAGATCCAGTTGAGACAAAGGTTAAAGGGATGTTAACTATCAATTGTGTGATTAGTAGGTTGACCACATGCAACCAGACACTCATTGGAGTGCCCATGATCCTTGCACAGTTTTGGAAGTCCAAAATTCCTAAATAATAGGGAGTGCATTCATCAGGAATTGCGCAAGAAAGGCAGGTTTTTTAGAGGTTAAGAATTGGTAAGTGCTGGTCAGTTTTGTCCAGGACAGTGTGAGACAGTTGTGAGAGTGCAGGAGACTCTTGTGAGAAGAGTGCATTGTAATTGTTTCATGATTCCATGGTTAATATACAATAGAATATAGAGGGGTTTTGAGTAGCAAGCTTTCCATGGGAAATTATCTATGTTGTGGTTTTATTTGATTCTTTCTTTACTTCATGTGATTGGCGATTGTGTTTAATTTCCGCAATTAATTTGTAGAAGGATTTAGTGTCTATCTTTAGTACATTGTTAGATAGGATTGAATCCATTGATATACATATGTTTGTATAATTTCTACATGGTATCAGAGCACATGAAATCACTATAGTGGAGGAGAAGTTGAGTTTGTGATTGAATAGAATTCGAATTTGCAAAAGACATTATTGGTGTGACAGGCGATTCAAGATCAAAATAGATTTCAATGGCTTGAGATTGGAATATGCACTCGAGGGAAGATCTAAGTATATTTCTTGGAAAGATATGATGGAGGCGGTACTGGAGGAAAATGGGTTGAAATAATTCATTGACAAGGATGTTCCCAAACCCGCTATAGCAGATGCTACAAATCTTGATTCTTGGCAAAAGAAGGTTGAAAAGGCGAGGAGGATCTTATTGGAGGGAGTACGAGGCCACATTGTCTCAAGTCTCCATGGAAAAGCGACACCATATGCAATGTGGAAAGCTTTGAGAAATCTATTTCTGAGCAGCAGTGATCATAGAAAATTGGCACTGAAGGATAAACTCAGGAAAATCAAAATGGAGAAAGGCGACACCATGCCGAAATATTTAAAAAAGTTTGTCCAATGTCAAGATGAGCTTGGGAGCTTTGACATTACTATCGCTGATGATGATTTGGTGAGCATATCTCTTCTAGGACTTCCCAAGAGTTGGCATAGTTATCAGGACTCTGTCATTGGAAGGGAAAAGCTGCCAGATAGGGAACGACTTTGGTCGGATTTGGTGCAAGAAGAATTTAGGCGGAATACCAGGAATGGATCTTCGTCTAAGAATGATGATGAAGTAGATTTTTCTTTGGCTTCCAAGACGAAGAATGGGAAAGGAAAGAAATTCCATTCCAAATCTGAGTCGGGTAAAGATGGCAAGAAGCGTGACATGTCTAGAGTGAAGTGTTTTCACTATCACAAGCATGGACATTGCAACTAATTTTCCACAAAAGAAGAAGAACAAGAAGGCTTCAGGATCTGTATTTGGTGAGGCTTTGGCCTCGAAATTTGAGATTGACTTCTCACTCATTGCATGCATGGTGTCAAGTGAAATGGGATCAGTGTGGTACTTGGATAGTTGTGCATCCTTTCACATGACAGGAGACGAAGAACTTTTCAGTAGCTTGGAGGAGAAGGACCTCTAGATGCATATCGAAATGGGTGATGACGGGCGGTACAGTGCTACCGGGATTGGTAGCGTTACCTTTCAAAGACATTCAGGTAAACCTTTTCAATTAAAAAATGTAATGCATGTACCAAGCTTGAAGAAAAATTTGGTCTCAATCGCAATGTTGGAAGATAGAGGCTATGATGTTTTTTTCAATGAGGGAAAAGATTTCTTGCAAAAAAAAACTAAAAGACAAGCCAAGAAGATTGGGATTTGTGTGAAGAATCTCTATAAACTTGATGTAGATGGTTGCGCAACATTGATGGGTAAAGCAGACAAAGTGGTGAGCCGAGATGAGGGTGAGCTATGGAACAGGAGATTCGGCCATCTACACTACAGAGCCTTGAAGGTCATGCAATAGATTTCTATGGTTCTTCCCAAGGGTACTCTTGCGTAGTCAGACACATGCAAGGGATGTACTATGGGGAAGTATGCAAAGGCCACTTTTCATGAGAAGGAGAACCAAAACTTGGGGATCCTTAAGGGAGTTCACTCAGACGTGTGTGGGAAATTCTCTACTGCTTTGACGACAAAGCATAAGTACTATGTGATATTTTTTTATGATTTTTCTAGAAAGTGTTGGATCTACTTCATGTAGAAGAAATATCAGACGTTCTCAAAATTTCTTGAGTTCAAAGCACTAGTGGAGAAATAAACAGGGGAGCATGTGAAGGCTCTTAGGAGCGAAAATGGTGGTGAGTAAATCTCAAATGAATTCAAGAACTTCTGCATCAAAGAAGGAATTCAGAGAGAGTTGATTGTGCCTCATATCCCACAGCAGAATGGGGTCGCATAAAGGAAGAACCAAATAATTGTGGGTGCAACACAAGTGATGTTGCATGATTGGGGCCTACCACTGCATCTGTGGGCAGAGGCATGCAACACAGAAGTATTTGTGCAAAACCATTGTCCTCATCGGATGGCATGAGTACATCAGAAGAGGCTTTTACTGGTAAGAAACCTGATGTTTCACATTTTACGATTTTTGGCTCATTTGTTTATGTGCATGTGACCAAAGACGCCAAGAAGAAGCTGGAACCAACAACTGAGATTGGGATATTTGTGGGGTACACTGAAACCCCCCACAAATATCGGGTGTATTTTCCAAATAGCAGAATGACTATTGTATGACGGGATATAAATTTTGATGAGGAGAAAGCCATGTGATTGTCCCTTGAGAGGGAGTTGGATTTGCATGCAGAGGAGGAACTCTTGGTTCCAAAGAATGAACCTCAAGATGTCGAGCAGCCACATGTGGAGGATCATGGAGTGGAAGAAAACACTCATGTATATCCATCCACCAAAAATGGTAGAAGGCGCACCACGGAAGCTGATAGATTGAGACTTGATGCAACAGAGAATGTAGGAGCCCCTACTTCACTGCACAGACAGAAACAGTCTCTAGACAGGTTTACTGGATACATGGCTCTTATCAAAAAGTGTATTGTGACAGAACCATCTTCATTTAAAGAATTAGTGCAGCAACCAATTTGGATTGATGCTATGGTAGAGGAGTATGACTTCATCGACAAGAACAGTGCATGGGAGATTGTCCCAAGACCTGTCAGAAAATCAATGGTTGGATCTAGATGGATCTATAAGGTGAAGCAAGCTGCTGATGGGAGTGTGGAGAAGTACATGGCCAGATTTGTGGCCAAGGGATTCTCACAAGTTGAGAGGATTTATCATGAGGAGACTTTCACACCAGTTGTGAGGTACTCTTCCATTAGATCTATCCTTGCACTCTCAGTGCAGATGGGATGGCGCATTCATCAAATGGATGTGAAAATTTTGTTTCTCAATGGAGTTACTGAGGAAGAAGTGTACATAGAGCAGACAGAAGGTTTTGAGATCTTTTACAGTGATTCGCATGTGTGTCGACTCAAGAGAGAATTGTATGGGCTGAAGTAAGCACCTCGTTCTTGGTACACTTAGATTGACAGTTATTTCATCGGGTTGGGATTCACCAAAAGTGAAGCAGATGCAAACTGGTACCATATTGTGGTTGATGGTAAGCTCTTTATTATCGTACTTTATGTTGATGATCTAATTTTGACATGTAATGAGCAGCTGATAAACTCATGCAAGGAGGATATTTCAAGGGAGTTCGAAATGAAGGACATGGGACTCCTTCACTATTTCCTTGATTTTAAAATATGGCAGTGGGATGGTGAAATTTTTGTTTCTCGAGGAAATTATGCCAAAGAGATACTGGTTAGTTTTCACATGGATAGTTGTAAACCCATGGACACTCCTCTTCTAGGAAATTAGAGGAAAGAGGATGCTACTTTAGGATAAGTAGTGGATCCTACTGTCTACAGACATTTAGTGGGTTCACTGATGTACTTGGTGAACACTAGACTAGATATTTTTTACACAGTTAACCAGCTGAGTCAAGCTATGGTTAAGTTGACCAAGCTCTTTTGGAAGGTGGGGAAGCATGTCTTGAGATATCTCAGGACCACTACAGAGTATGGATTATGGTATAGGTGGAAAAAGGGAGTGAAGCTTCAAGGCTTCACGGATGCATATTTGGAAGAAGTCCATCATATAGAAAGAGCACTTCAGGAGGTATCTTCAGCATAGGATCAACAACAGTTTCTGGGTATAGCAGGAAGCAGTGATCTATGGCACTCAGTTTAGCTGAGGCATAGTACATGGCAGCAATTCAAGCTGCATGTGAGGCCGTCTGGATGAGAAAGATCGTGGTTGGTTTGTTTGGTTCTCAGATGGATCTGACTGTGATACATTGTGATAAACAGAGTTGTATTAAACTCTCGGTTAATCCAGTATTCCATGATAGTTCCAAGCACATAGATATCTGATACCACCATCTCAGAGACTGTGTTCAGAGGCACATTATGTTACTTCACTACATTCCCACGGAAGATCAGGATGCAGATATTCTGATGAAGGCGCTCACCAGGAGAAAATTCAAATACCATAGAGGCAGGATCAAGGTGGCATATAATCCCTTTCTTGTTGAGAGGGAGTGTTGAATTCCAAAAAGAAATTTCAGCACACACACTAGTGTGGGACCAATAGGTCCTAGCGATACATTAGTGTGATGGCAAAATTAATTAATTAATTTGTGCAGTATCTAATTTAATTTTACCTTAATTAAATTGGATAATAAAATGTAATATTATCTCATGATCACTTGTAACAGTTAACTAAGTGTGATAAACTCAGTTAGCTCATGTATTTCATGTTGAGGGTGGTTGATGAGGCATGAAGAGTAATTCTATTAGTTATGGAGTTCAAATTGCATTTGGTGCATTAGTTTAATGCATGTGTAATCAGTTAACTCAGTTAGGTGAGTTAGAGTCAATTAAGCTAGTTGTAACTGTTTGTTTCACTAGTGAGAGATCAAGTGAATTAAACATTATTTAATTCACAATCAGTGATCTGCCATGCAATTGGTGATTTACTATTAATAGCTGCATGCATGTCAGTTCCATTGGAGACCCAGTTGAGACAAAGGTTAAAGGGATGCTAACTATCAGTTGTGTTATTAGTAGGTTGACCAAATGCAACCAGACACCCATTGGAGTGACCATGATCCTTGCATAGCTTTGGAAGGCAAAAATTCCTAAAGAATTTGGATTGCATTCATCAAGAATTTTGCGAGAAAGGCAGGCAGTTTAGAGGCTAAGAATTGGCTAAGTGTTAGTTAGTTTTGTCCAGGACAGTGCAAGACAGTTGTGAGAATGCAGGAGATTCTTGTGATAAGAGTGCATTATAATTGTTTCATGATTCCATGGTTAATATACAATAGAAGATAGAGGGGTTTTGAGCAACAAGCTTTCCCCAGGAAATTATTTGTGTTGTGGTTTGATTTGATGCTTTCTTTGCTTCATGTGTTTGGCGATTGTGTTTAATTTCCGCAATTGATTTGTAGAAGGATTCAGTATATAGCTTTAGTACATTGTTAGATGAGACTGAATCCATTGATATACATATGTTTGTTAATTTCTACACGTACAGGTCTGAGATTGCAGGGTCCGAAGCTCGCACATGCATTAGGGTTTTGGTTTCCGACCAAAGGCTTGACACAAGAAATTTTCGGTTATAACTGCAGGCACGCAAGCTCATTTTTTTCGTTGGGATATCAAGTTGGAATTTGACATCAGACCACAGTTGACCGTAGACATGAAAATTTGTCTCTAATCTAGATTGATGTTGGGAACATATTTTTGAATGTTGTTGCATTAATTTTTTTGGATGATTTTCTATTGCCTCATTTTACTCTATTCTGGACATTTTATGACAATATAATAGAGGAATAATTACAAAGGTTTTTCCCTATAGTGGGTTTTTCCCTGTTCATTAAACGAAAATATGGTGTGTGTTTTTTATTTTTTGATTGTCTCCTTTATCATTGCATTTAATTTTCTATCTTCAATTAATTTTGATGATTGGAAATATTAATTATTGATGAAAGATTACTAATTGAATAATTGAATTGGGCTAAAGTAATTGAAGCAACATAGAACAATGTAAAAATTTAACATGATATGAAAGCTAAGGCGAAGTACAATCCCAAAAGGAGACAATATTTGAAGCTATCATCTTTTGAAAGTTGAAGAACCTGTCTAATCAAGTCAATATGTATTCATCTTTATTTAAGTAACATGAGAAGTTGGGTGACTCATCTAACTTTGTTGCATGTAAAATTAGGTCAGACATCATAACTGATAACAATGATGTTTTGGAATTCATTCAAGGAAAAGTACCTGAGTCTCCGGAAAATGCTTCAGTTGTTGCCAAGAACAAGCACAATAAAGGTGAGTTAAAAGCAAAACAAATTATTATTTATGGCTTACAAGGTCATTTACTTGCATATGTTGGGAATTTGAACAAGTCTAAGGATATGTATGATAAGTTGGTTAACATGTATGAAGTCAACATTTTTAATGAAATCATCACCTTGAAATATCAACTAAAAGGCATGAAGATAAATACACGAGATATTGTGCAATCCTATATCATGAGGATATCTCATCTTAAATATCAAATGCAGAGAGTTTGAGAAATTGTACCTGACAGGGAATTGGTTATTGTAACTCTTAGAGGTCTCCCCGTTGTTTCGGTAACCTTCATTTCCGCCATGAGAAATAGTAATAGTTTTCTGCCATTTGATGATTTTTTCTCAAATATCACTCAAGAATAATCGAGGATGATTTTAAGAGGGATAATTCAAACACACGGAGAAGAAGAACCCTCTACATTTTCTACTCAACATAAGAAGAAACGGGGAAAAGGAAGAACATTTGGTTCGAACTGAGGTCCTCTCCTGATTCAAGGGACTCTTATAGAATATTAAGGGATGTTGAATGTTTCAATTGCCACAAACGTGGTCACTGTGCTCAAGACTATCCATAAAAATATAGTTTATCCAAGATTTGGTCGAAGCTACAACAACAACAGGTACTATGATAAAAGAAGAAGAAATGATCGAAGAAGAAGTGATGATAAAAGAAGGCGAAATAATAGAAGAGAGAGGGATGATCAAATAATAAGATATAATCTAGATGATCATGAATAAATTCCTCGTCCTCAAAAGAATTCAAGAAACTCCAGGTATGAAAGTAACGTAGTTTTTAACTAATTTGAATACATTCTTGTTTCATCCCTCTCTATTTCTTATCCTCCGGATTCATACAATAGTTGATTGGTTGATTTTGGGTCTTCTGGACACCTCACTAGGTATAAATAATTTCTCTTAAATATGGTTGAGAGGGAGACAAGTTTGAAGATTATTCTTGGGGACAACTCTACATATTCAGTGGTGGCCTTTGTTACTGTCATATTTGATTTGGACGATGGAAAATATATTATTCTTCATGAAGTAATGTATGTTTCGGAATTAAATAAGAACCTGATATCTATTTTTGTCTTGGAAGATAAAGGAGTGAGAATAGCCTTCATTAATGGAAAGCTCCTCTCCTGGTCAAAGGGATCCCATATGAAAGGTGCCTTTACTTTGGGATCTAGAGTTGGAAGACTATATAGAGTCATTGGAATGCCTCTTGTAGCAAATATCTTTAACACCAATCATCAAAGTGAGATATGGCATCGAAATAAAAGGAATTATAGGGGACCATTCCCCTCTAACATGATCAAGAACAATGATAATTTAGAACATGGTAAAGTGGTAGTGAGAGAATGGGTTTGGAAGGATATTATGGCTTAAGAATCAATTATGGAATAAAATGTTTGGGATATTTTTTCAAGACTGCAATATGCATCTTCAAGATGGCTATACAAGATGAAATTTGAAGCAAATGATAGTTTTGCAAGGCACAAGGAGGAAGTATGTGTCGAACAATCTCAAAGGTTTGATGTACAGGACATGAAGTCTCTCATTAGTAGTTTGAAGCAAGCACCCCAAGTCTATGCCCTTATTGATAGTTACTTGGTGAAGCTTGATATCATAAGAAGCACTATTGATCCAGACCTCCACTTCAAACCGGTCCAAGATATGACTTTAATTTTGATTTTATATATTGATGATCTATTCCTGACATTAGCGGGCTCCCGGTGGTCAAGCGAAAGAAGGATTGTGGTATGAGATATACTTACATATATATGAGTCTATATGGATACATTGGACTTCTCCATACTGCAACTAATGAGAAAATTGCAGCATGGATTGATGTGACCCTCCTGAGTAAGGTCTAGGTTGATCGAGAACATTAAGCCAGGCTCTTTCCCCCTATTTGAGCTCCCAGGGTGAGGAATTGGGATATAGCGCTCCTAGGGTTGAGAGATATATGGAAAATAGGGTAACACCCCTATCTTCTAACCATAGGGTGGAATATGTAGCTCCCCTATCTTGGTATATGTAGAGTGTATCCCAATTGGCATCTTTATTTCCCACCCATTTTAAAAATGGGTGTGTTACCACCATGTTTGTACCTTTCCTAAAGGTCCAAAGGTTATGATTATTAGTTCATTGCGGAAGGGGTTATGTAATGGCCTATGAAATTTTTTTTGTGGAAATGTAACATAAGCTTAGGAACATTTATAAACAATTATTTCACCTAATCCTAAGTGTTCCTTGAGTTTTTTCATCAAAATCAACTTATCAGAAGTCTACAAGTGGCACTGCGAAAATATTTTGTAGTGCCCATAGCAAGTTTAAAAATATGAGTTTACAAACTGATTTTAAAGTGCCCAAACAATTTTTCAAGAATATTTACCCTTATTAAACCTTCATATGAGATTTGGAAGACTTTTCAAGCCTAAGAGAGGGATTTTAAATTAAACCCTAAAATGGGAGTTTGCCTTAAAATGGTAGTTTCTAGCATTTTTCTTGTTTTAATCACTATGTTCAAACACATATTTCAAAGAAGTGCTAATGAATTTTGAAAACAAAAAATAGATTTTTGTTGGAAATGGGATTATTTACAAAAACCTCCTTCATATTTTACCTAGACATCATGGTTTAGAAATTACAAAGGAATATTTCAGGTGTATTTTTCATATTTTGTAATTTTGTTATTTTCCTCTTTTAGCCACTATTTTAAAATGCATTTCTCGAACATAGGGAGATGAATTTGCAAAAAAAAAATAGATTTTTTGTTGGTAACATACCAATTTAAAGAAGCATCTCTCAATTTTTACCCAGATAGCATGGTTTGAAGGATATAAAGGAATAACTGCAGTCCATTTTTCAGGATTTAAAAATTGAATTATTCCTCGTTATAGCCATCCAATTTGGGTGTGGTTTTCATGAAAATTAAGATGAATTAAGGGGAATGCGCTGATTTAAAAATATATATATATTTCTTTTTTAACACATCTATCATGGTTTGGGATATTTGAATGCCCCTTTAAAGTCTATTTTTCATAGATTTTTGAGACTTTTCGAAATTTTATTTCCTATGAAAATGCCAAGTCAACAGTTGAAGGCCACCTCATCAAATTCGATTTGGGAATCAGACTAAATATGGGTGAAGGTTTTTCAAATTTATTTTGGATATTGATGGTTATTGTAATTAATACTTTCCCAAAAATTGTGGATCTCAAATTTATGTATTTTTCCTTTATGATGAATGAAAAAAGAAGGAACATAGGTTGGACTTTGAAACAAAATAGTCTTTTTTTCTATGTGTGATCAATTTGTTATATTTTTAAGTACTGAGAGGACTATGATATTACGTTCATGATATAGAGATTCTTGTGATGGTATGATCGGTGAGTTTTCTTCTGTGATAGTTTCTTTTCTATGTGATATCATTTATTTGTTATATTTTGGTGTTTAAATGAGATTATGTGTTTGATAATTCAATTGATCTTAAATTACTTCGTTAATTGTCAACCAAGGTTCGTGTACTTATGAAGTGTATGTGCACCATATATGCTAGGAATTCTATCTTTGGATGAAATTGATCTAAGTATGGATAAATGTTAGACAAGATTAAAGAGTTGTCACGCACATATTCTTTTCATTCAAGCTACTTCAAAGCCAAATGCCAAATTGTATTGAAAATTAATCTATGACATGAAATCACAATTTATTCTAATTGCATACTTGAAGGTATATTTCTAATTTTCAAATAAATCCTAATGCTAATTGTAGAAAAGAAATCTTAATACTAATTACAAAAAGGAAACCTTAACACTATTTGCAAAAAGGAAATTTTAACACTATTTGCATAAAATAAATCTTATCGTTATTTTCAAAAAATAAATACTAATGTTATTTTCAAAAAGGAAGTAGCTTGAAAAAGGGAAATGAATCAAATTAAATTGTAGCTTCAATTAATTATTAATGTGCGCTAATAAGCTATGAAAGTTGTATAGCATCATTCAACACTCCTCTAGTTAAGATGCTCCTGTATGGCCTTGGGCAACCCTTTTCCATTCAGGCTTGATCATTTATTAAAAAACAATATTTTTAATTCCATACGTGACTCTACCCTTCAAAAATCACGTACACGTGTGGGTACCACAATACAATACCCATGTATATTATTTAAAATATGAAAAAAAATATAAAATATCCTATTTTTCAGGCAGGGTTTACAGGTTTCATTGAAAGCCCACCTACAGGAGCCCATGGCCTAATTGAATCAACTGATTTTTTGTGGTATTTATACAGCTCATGGGAAGGCATAATTACACCAAGGAGATAGGATATCGAAATTATAGTATTTTCGGTCCCCAGGTCAAGTCAAATTTCCCCTGTGCCTCCTGTACTCCCATTCATAGGAAACCCTTGTTTCCTTGCATAGATGATCATCCTCCATTATATGGCATCCTTTTGAATATACTCGAGATGTGATCTTTAAGGCTTGGGTTAGACGGATCTGGAGGAAGGTTTCGTTGGTGTCGTGGTCGAATCAAGTTGTATCTTTCCACTATTCTTTGTTGATGCCAATAAAGAAGCTTTGTCTTGTTCCTGAAATGCTATGATCTCATGTTTTATGATTCATGTTGAATATATAATGATTTATATGCTCAAGCTTGATGATCTAACATGTTTATCATGCACATGCTTTGAACTACTTGCTATGTATATTTTTCTCTAAACTTTGTTGCAGGTATGATCACTTTGGAGGAAGCAGAGGGTTTGGACCCTACAAGATCGACATCAAACATAACACGTACGGGTACTTCTCTCAAACTCGGCTTTATTAATTTGTATAGTTTGCTTGCCTGAATGTATGTTGCTTTTTTATTATCTGACTTCGATATGTTGAGTTTTGCACCCCTTACCTTAGGGAAGTTTTTCCCGCCAACATAGTTCGAGACTCTGCTGGGGAATACGGTCACATATTTCTTAGAAGGGTTGTTTGTCTCTTGATTTGGGTTTCTTTGTCCTGTTTCTTGACTTTTCCAATATTATTGACTTATTTGCAGTCTGGAAAATTAGCCTGATATTCTGGAGCATGACTGTATTTTTTATTTTTTTACTTTATTTTCTATATATACACTCTTTTTGTTGTATACAAAAGCATACCTACGTGTTTCCTCTCAAATAAAGTAGCATATACGTTAGTTTCTTCGGAAACAGTCACGTATATTTGGAAAAAATGAATTTTTCAATTTTTTCCTTTAGTCAGAGGTCTGGACTGGTTGTTTCTGCTTTCTTGGGTTCATGTACAGTCTGGAAGAGTCTTGCTTCTTGTTGTTGTCTCTTTTTATATCTCCTTTTTAAAAAATATCTTGTTAACCTAGGGTTTGCATTTTTGTGAATTTTTGTGCAAGAAGTTTGGGTTTCAGGCATTCTTTCTGAAGTGCCTGACTATTCTCTGCCTTTGGGACAGTGAGTTGGTTCTCAACTTGCTTATAATCCAATGTCTCATTACTTTCCTTTGCATTCTTGAAGTTGACCTATTTGGTTTCTTTTTGGTTATTTGAGAAGATTATTTCTAATTTTTTTTCAATGAAGGATTTTGGGTTCTCTAAAATATTTCTATTTTTCTAAATCTTTTATGTATCTTTTCAGATCAAGTTGTCTGTGTTTTTTTCTTTTGTTCACTTTAGTCTTATCATCTTGGTGACTGTATACGGCTTGTGAAATTTGGAGTCATTTCACTTGATTTTGATTTTGAAATGATTGATTGTTTTGCCTTATTGAAACTTTTGTCATAAGTTCTTAAAAAGAAAAAGAAAAATGTTTGTTTTTTTCCTTTTTTTTTTTGGTTTTTTGGTTTTTTTGGCCTTGTTGGCATTTCAACAAGTTCACAAATATTTACTTAGGGTTTAAATTTTCTTGGGAGATCTTTTCTTGCATATTTGTTTCTCCTTGTTTGTCAAGTTTTGGCTTTTGGTTCTTGAAGGAGTACATTTGTTTATTTAAAAGCATTCCATAGAATCTCGCATTTAGACATTCTAATATGCATTAAGGTAGTTTTCATTTTAGGAATTTTAGTGTCTTTCAATAGATGTTGAATATGAGAGTGTGTTTAAAGAAAAGAAAATTGCTTTCATAGATTTATCATAGAACCTTGTAGAGATCACTTTTCAATGAAGAAAAAAAGTTGTGTTTGCATGTAGCCTAGTTTTCTATTGGTTTCTTTTTGCGTCAAAACATCACAAGTTTCACTTCCGCTACCCGTGACCTAAATAATAACCAATAAAATCAAGTGCATAATCTAAAATGAACTAGATTTTGTTTTTGTCGTAGATACATCAATTATTCTAGGGCATTTAGGGCCTTGGAATAGGTGTGTGGAGAGTAAACTCTCCAAGGCCACTGTAAACTAAAACATATAAGTTGATTAAAGAGTGAAAATCTAGTATCGTTAGGTTGTATGGGAAAGCTTCTCTAACGTAGGATTTAAGCACGAGGACGACTGAATAGAGGGAAAGAGAGAGACCCCCACTCCTATTTGTTGGACCTCGTGCCCACGATTGTTCCGCTCGGCCTCTGATCACGTGTTGGTGACCTTAATTACTTATCCTGGGGACCGCACAGGTGGATACGATGGAGAATACCCATGGAACCTGAGACATACATTGCATCATTTTCATAGTACTTCTAGAGGGTGCCCTTGCGAAGTTCGGGTACTTGCACCAGCAAAGGCTATTGTCTAGAGGTCAGCGTGACTATTTTTTATCTCTTCGTTGGTAGGATTGGGCCATAATTATCCAAAAATATCTTTGGAACATACTTATATTCGCTATATTTTATTTTGGTGACTGGTCCTAATAACCCAGAATGGAAATACCCAGAATCTGCTTCCTTGGTTGTATCTTTAAGGACTTTTTAGTGAGTTATATTTTCTCTTAGATTGCCATAGTTTTTATTTTTTGAGTCTTTGAAAAGTTCTCTTAATATTTAAAAGTGATTGATCGACCAGTTCGTCAGTCTAGGAGGCTTCGTGGGATTTTACCTACGAGTGTTGAGCCTTCATCTAGGAGGTGGAGGAGAAATTTTGTTAGTGTTTTTCAACCAGTAGAAGCTAACACATCAGAGATTGATCCTTCTTTAGGGGCTATCATTTCACAAGGTGAACCTATCTTAGTTCATAATTTGGATAGAAATTCTTTGGTCCTTGCTAGGGTGCTCTTCCAATTGGAAGACGAAGTTGAGAATGAAGACGTCCCTGAGTCCCTTATGACTCCTTCAGAACCTCTTCCTTCCAATATTTCTTACATTGTAGAATACATGGGTACCCGACTCATAGGTCATCAAGCACTGTTCACTCTCCTTATTTTTTTCCAATGGCCAATGTTAGTGGTGTAAGTATGGCTACTAATACTTCTGGTGTGCATACCCCTCCTTCAGTTTCAAGAGGGGAAAATATTCCTATCTCTATTTTTACACCTATTACAGTAGCAGTTGGATCTACCTCCATTCTGAGTTCGAGTGGGGGCACCCAACCTTCCGCCCCTTTCATTGGTGCATATCCTTCTAGGATACCATCCAGTGGGATTCCTTCAATTCCTTGAACCTTCCCATCTATTGTTTCCACATAAATGGCTTCTATTCCAAGTGGTTCAACATATTTTTAGTGTTTTTCTTTTGGAAGTGGTCATATCCCTCCTTCCAATCCATATTTTAAATTAGGACCAGTTCCTTTCTCTAGAAAGGCTCAGAATGTTAATCCTTTCCAAGGGAGTCAAGGATGGGAAAATCCTTTCGTTAGTGGTTTAGGGGCTAGGAACTTATCCCATATATTTGGTCAACATGGGAGTATGCCTGTCCCTTCTGTTGGGACCTCACAGGTCTTTCCTCCTCTAGTTAGTGCATGGAATCCTTATCAGGAGCTTTCCCCTTCTTTCAATGTTTCTAGGAGGAAACTACCATGTGCATGGTCACTGTACAATGGGGGTTGGATACCCTCTCATTAATTCTACGCCATAAGGATTTCATTATGGTTCAAGTTCTTCTACGAGTAACCCATGGTAGCCTGGGGCTTCTCAAAATCCAGGATACTCTTTTTCTAATGTCAGAAATTCTACTCTTGGTGTGTGGAATTATTCAATTCCTCTATGCTTACCATTCCTGACAACTTTTAACTTTCCATATATTTCGAAGTTGAAAAATGTTTCGATCCTATATAACCCAATTTAGCCCCCGGTCCCCACCAAACTTTCATCTGATATTCTGAAATTTGAAGGGAAGTAAGGAGAGGATCTAGTTGATCATATAACCATGTTCCATTTGTGGTGCTCATTTAACTCCTTGATCGATGATTCGATCAGGTTGAGACTATTTCAACGCACCCTAACTGAAACATGAAAAAATGGTATATTTAACTAAGAGGTTGTATGTTTTCTACATTTGGAAATTTGGCTACTATTTTTCTAAACCATTTTAGTTGCTTGTTCGATATCATGCTAGAACTGAGCAAGATAAGGCAACTGATATTTTTTACCACATCCAAGAGTGGCACAGAAGAAATATGCTTATCAAGGCATATATCTCTGATGAAATCATTTTGGAATGGTTTTTGATATCTTTGTTGCTAGAGATGTCTAAGGATGTTTCACTCTCTGGAGAATTCACTAAAGAACATGCCATCTTTAAAGCCTAGTAGTTAGAACTCAATTATTATCAGTCAAGAGTCCTTTTTAATATTTTGCCTCATTCTCCTTGGTCTAAAATTGACCTAGCCAAACCTAAACCAAGACCCCGCGCTGATGGGATTGTAGGGTCAATCAATAGTAATATGGCTAACCTGTTGAATTAATTCTAGCAGTTGTCTTTACAATTTGCTTCTCATGCACAAGCTATGTTGTGAGTGTCTCTTCCTTCCCAACCTTCAGCAATTAATGTTGTCTAATCTTAAATTCCCAAAGGAAACCAACAATCCGATTGGAATAATAAGGGACATGGTAAGAAGAAAGATAAGGCTCGGAAGCGAAATGTGAACAAGCCCAGTAATGATACTAGAGAGGGAAAAAAGGAATCGAAAAAAGAAAGTGAAACTCGCATGAAATTATATAGTGGGGATCATATAACTCATATTTTCCCTAAGATTCACAATGCCCATCGCTTGTTAGTTGAGCAGGATTCTTCTGGTTCCGAGGTTGTGCTGATTAACCCTTTTCCCCAAGGGCAGAAAATTCTTATTGGTGTGAATGCTAGTACTTGAACCCCTTCAGGGGCCAACCAGGATGGGGAATCCACATCAAATGTATATATGGTGAGATCTCATGTTTATGTTGCTACAATATCACATGATTATGGTGAGTCAGATCCTTCTAAGGCTAAGGCTACTTTCGATACCTGAAATCCACTCCATATCGAGAGGCTCGCAGTTGAGCCCATACCTCAGATGCCGAAGGGCTCTACAAAATGTTTGACTTAGAATCCCAATGCTGGGGCCACTCATAAATATTCTATTATCAAAGATATGGCTTAGAGCCCGTGTGCGATGTCAGCGTTAGAGGTACTCTAATCGTGTCCTGCACAAAGGAGTGCATTTCTCACTATGATTGGAGCAGTAAATCTGAAGAACTCTCTCATTATTACATTTGAGATATCAAGTTTTAAGAAGATACTCCCTCATCACATGGCTTTCCAAATTAAATCTACATATCGGAAGAAGAATATATTTCAAACTGTAGTTGATGAAGGCGCTTCCACGCGTGTCATGTTGATGTCATGTTGGAAGGCAGAGTTAGTCGTGGAAGAGTTAGTAGTAGTAGATCTCAGGGTTTTATTATTAAGCAATAGTAATTTTTGAATACATATTTGAATGTCTCTCCATAAAATTAAGTTACAGAGAATATCACTGACAAAAGGAATAGTGAGATTACCTCACACTATCACTATAAATATCGATTGATCGGGCCACTGAATGAGATGCCTCTGACAGGCTCTGTGCAGTCCCAATGTCAACCCTCCTGGGCATTGCATCACTCATTTTGTGGATTGAGATGCTCCCTAGAATCTTCGATCTCTGCCTCCCGGTCTCACACCCCAGCTCCCGGATTTTGAAATCGATTCTTTAACGAATTCTTTGGATTTCCTCTTTTCCCTATGCGTAGCCCTGCATGGCTTTGCATTAGCCTCTCTGGCACTGCGCTAGAGCTGCTCGAT
Source organism: Pinus albicaulis (assembly GCA_034641835.2). Taxonomy (NCBI): domain Eukaryota; kingdom Viridiplantae; phylum Streptophyta; class Pinopsida; order Pinales; family Pinaceae; genus Pinus; species Pinus albicaulis. Next base: position 159,500,263 of record CM076576.1, on the reverse strand, counting down.
CTCTCTCTACCATCTCTGCTGATGATTCTCCGACCGAGAAATATTTATCTCTGGATATTTTCTCTTCCCCTCTCTGCATGGTCTCCACGAAATCACTACGCTACTCTAGCTTCAACAATTCGATTTGACTGATCAACTTTCGGTGTGTTTCCAAATGGCCCTTAAACCTCCCTTAAATAATCTTCTCGTTGACATTAAATGGCCTAGATTAGAATCTAATCAATCATTAATATAATTTTGGCTTGATCCTTGTCTTATTCTAGAATTTACACCCATATTTTAGCTTAATACCCAGTAATTATTCTAATTTTTTAAGTTTAGACTTAGGGTCTCATTAAAAATAATTATTTTATTAAATAAATTTGTCTTCGAGTGGAATTTCCCCAAACGATTTTTGGGTTATCTAGAATACATGTGTCTAAGCCTCTCCACAAAATTTGAGACTTAGATCACATCTGATGCTAGCCCAAATCAACAATACTGACCATTTTAAGGAATTTCGAGATGTGTTTTCTTCTCATGAATAAATGCCTAAAATCAATCCATCAATTGTTTAGTATGAGATCAAGACATATTAAAACGCTAAACCTGTATGAAAAAATCTTTGACCGTTAAATCCTAGGAAAGCAACATCCATTAAATCTGAGGTTGAAAATCTTCTTAAGACGGCTTTCATATACCCTATTCCTCTAACTGAATGGGTCTCGAATCGAGAACCTGTTTATAAAAATCAAGGAACGATCCAGGTATGCATCGACTTAAGGGATTTAAATAGAGCTTTTCCTAAAGATAATTTTCCCACTCCATTTATCGATCATATCATTAATGAGTGTGTGGAAAATGACATATTCTCCTTCATGGACAGTTTCTCGGGATATAATCAAATAACTATCCGTCTTGAAGATAAACACAAGACAACATTTATTTTCCCCTATGGTACATTTGCATACAAGAAGATGCCTTTTGGCCTTAAAAATTTTGGCGCTACATTTCAGCAGGTCGTGTCTTATTCTTTCCATGACATCAAGCACATAATACAGGCATATTTGGATGACCTAGTTGTTGTTTCTTGGAAGAGAATGGATCATCCAAAGCACCTTCGCTTGGTTTTTGAAATATGTTGTTATTATGAGATCTAGTTGAACCCTAAAAAGTGTGTTTTCATTGTCACATTTGTGTGGTTATTGGGATTCATTGTGTCAAATGAAGGGATTCATGTTGATCCCTTCAAGGTTGAGGCAATACTTCAGTCTCCCCCCCCCCGGTCGACTATGCACCAACTTCAGAGTCTCCAAGAAAAAGCCAATTTATTAAGGAGATTTATCATAAATTACACTGAGATTACGAAAGGATTTATGTGATTACTGAAGAAAGGAATTCCATTTTTTTGGGATGATTTCGCTCAACGCTCTTTTGATGATTTGAAAAATGCATTAACCTCTCCTCCTCTTTTGAGTCCACCCAATTATAGTAGGGATTTCCTCTTGTATATCGTTGTAGTAGAATCAACCATTGGTATGGTTCTGGTTTAGGAAGAGGATGCTCTTAGAGAGCATGTGATTTATTATCTGAGTCAAGGCTTAGTCGGTCCTCAACTTAGGTATTCTCATATAGAGAAATTGGCTTTGGCAGCAGTTCATGTTGTCCAGCAGCTCCGTCATTATATTCTTCTTGGAAAAAAATTTGTGTTGGTTGATGTCAACCCATTTCAATTTGTCCTCATTAGGCGAGTGATTGGGGGAAAATATAATAAATGGATTGTCATCTTACAGGAATTTGATCTCAAATTTATGTCAGCCAAGTCCAAAAAATATTTAGTCTTCATAGAATTAGTTTCAGAGTTGCCTTATGAAGAAGATATTGTTTATGAAGAGTCATTTACTAATGAACATATCTTCCTAATCTCTTCACAAAATCATTGGTATGGATATATCATAGTATCTCCAAGCTTTGAATTTCCCTCAGTATTTTTCGAAGGATGAACATAGAATATTGTGTCACCTAGCCAAAATTTATATTATTAATGGTGATACGTTATATCGTCACAAGATTGACTCAATCCTTAGGCGTTGTTTAACATTGGAATAATTTGAGTTTGTTCTAAATTACTTCCAAAGTGGATCTTGTGGATTCCATCTATCTGGGCTTGCTATAGCCCAAAAAATCTTGAATGTCAGCTATTTTGGGGCCTCGATTTGCAAATATTGCATTGAAGCAGTCAAGAAGTGCCATCCTTGTGAGGTGTATACTCAAAAAAAGCGCATTCACCCAGATTCGCTTTTCTCTGTCATCGCTGTCAAACCTTTCACTAAGTGGGGTATTGACGTTGCTACTTGTAATTCGACTTTAGCTAAAGGTGACAAGTACATCATTGTAGCAGTAGAATACTTTACAAAGTGAGTCAAAGCAATGCCTACTTTCAATAAAGACGGTGAAATAGCAGCTCTTTTCATATTCAACCAACTCATTTCACGTTTTCGTATTCCAAGGGATATTTTCACTGATCATGATAGTCATTTTCAGAATAAGATGATTACTGAGTTGGCTTTAAAAGTGGGATTTCGGTAGGAGAATTTGTCTCCATATTACCCTCAAGTTAATGGAAAGGTTGAAGCCATGAATAAATCCATCAAAACTAGCATGCAAAGTATAATCAATAAAGCTAAATCAACATGGCATGTCATGTTATATCCTGCGCTTTGGACATATCGGATGTCTGTCAAGACTTCTACGGTATTTACTCATTTTCAACTAGTTTACGGTTTAGAATCAATCGTCCTTGTGGAATGTGAGATTCCATATATTAAACTAGCGGTCCAACTTATTCCAATCACTTCTAGTCTGGAAGAATGCCTCATTCCTTTAAAACATCTCAATGAGCAGCATTGGGATGCAACCACAATCAATGAAGCTCATAAAAAGAAAGTAAAAGGCCAATGTGACAAGACTGTGTGTACTAGGGTTTTGTTTGAAGGTGACTTTGTGTTGGTCTATGACCAATATAATGGCACCTTTGGGGCAAGCAAGTTAAAACCCGTGTGATACAGTCATTTTATTTTCAAAAAGATCTTAAAGAAAGGTGCATACGAGTTGGTTGAATATGATGTAAATGTGTTGTCGAAGCCCAAAGATGGGCTCTATCTTAAGAAATATTATGCCTAGGTTGTTTCCTAACATCTCCTTTGTTTTGTAAATATTGTACATAGTTTTTGTTTATGTCTATGGGTCTCGTGGTGATATTGATGTCTTTGATCTACTTTGGCAGGGTTTGATGAATGATCTGGTGTATATAGGATTCGTCGATGGTGCTAGTAGACATACTCAGAACTTAGCTTCCATTGCTTGGATTATATATTATCCATATGGTTGGTTGCTAGTCTCAAGAGGCATATGTGTTGGTCCTACCTCCAGCAATAAGGTTGAATACAGTGTTGTCATTAATTTACTATATGAGGAAATATTGTATGGTATTGAATCATTAGTGGTTTATTTGGATTCACAGCTAGTGGTGTCTCAATTAAATAACATTTATCATGTGAGAAATAATTTATTAAATCGCCAATTTATCAAAGTGGGACTATTACAAATATCATTTAATTTTATTACTTTAATTCATATTCCACGATCATAAAATTCATTTGTTGATTCTATAGCTAATCAAGCATTAGATTAGAACATTAATCATTCATTTCATTAAAAAATAATTTATATATATGATCAACACATCATGAAACCATCTTTATATAGATATGAATAATATGTCCAAAATAATAAAAAATGTGGAAAAATGTCCTACAAAATTAGGGCTTAAGCCCGATCATGTCCATAAAAAGTCCAGTCATCAAAGTATAAATTTGTGGGCCCTGCCTTGGATGAGTGTCACAGTAAAGTACAATGACATTCGCCACTCGTTGGAAGATTCGCACCCACTCCTGTGCTACTCCTACCACTCGTCTTTGAATGACCTCAGGAGATCCTCTACGGCTGCCATGGGAACCTAGTGAGTCCAACTCTCCAAGTTCCTCTAGACTGCATGAAGGACTCTCTCAGACACAGTTTTTCCTCTCTCTGTGTCTTTGTTAGGACACATGTGCCTAGGTAAACCCTTAGGTCTTACTATTCCAATAACTGCTCCATGATCAAATAATTTTGTAAGATTTCTGTTTCAACCAAAAATAATTTTAACATCATATAAAAATCCAAAAAAATCAAGGAACATAAAAAATTTAAATTTTTTTACCAACATCGCCCCATGGAGCGCCTTTCAAAAGTGCCAAATCTGGGTCCTCTCAATAATCTATGCCTGCATAAGGGTAGTCATCTATGGCTATCCATAGGAAGAAATCGTCATAAAATGTTCCTCGAGTGACTTTGCCTCCGCTAAGTCACTTGATCAAGTATGTTGATCTAGCCATCCCCATATCCCTATGTCGTTAATGGTTGTAGACACTCGAGGTTGAAGTGTTGGAAATTTCTCAAAGAAGAATGAACAAAGTATGCTACCATAGCCAAAATTCGTCATTTTCGCTTGTCTCGCTGAAGAGAATTGCTTCTTCATGCAGACCAAGAGAGTTGTGCACCAATAAAAATCTTTCGAGCCAAGGTACTCTGCTTCCAAGAATATGGAAGCATGAGAGGCCTGATGTAGTGATGTTGAGCTCACTAACCTGACAATGGTAAAGAGAAGGATTTTGATTGGTAGGCTCACTACATTTTTTATTAGGATTTGTGCTCTGACCTTATCTATCTCTGGTGTACAATAGAGAACTATGTAATCTAAAACATTGAAGTCTCCCCAGACCCTCCCTCTTAGATCAACATCTTCCCCTCTTCGAGAAAGTCCTGTGATGAAGTAAATATCTTCCACCTCAATCTATAAGGGCATCTAATAGATCATAAAGAGCTCTTTCTCTAGATCTCAGTAATAAATAAGCATCTCTAACAATAGAGTTTGGGTTTTCATATTTGGAATCATGAAAAACTTGAGCAATCTGCATCCTATCAATGGATCATTTAAAACCTCATTGTCAACATTTTTTTGTTCCCTCTCTCTCCAAATAATTTCCATCCTACAAATTTGAAGGAATTCATCCGTTAGAAATCACATTTTTTATTCCTCTCTACACGTATGCAACTTTCTCAAGGGACAATTGTGTATACACGCAAATCTTCTTTTGGAAACCTACGTGTAGGTATTTTTACACGCGGTTTCCAAAGAGACACCACGCGTACATGTAGATCCAAGGAGGATTCAAGAAATGAGGATAAGGGGGAAAATGGTAAATTTGACAACTTATGGAAAGGGCCTTTTAAGATTCAAGCCTTTAGGGGCGACAATGCATTCCTGTTAAAAAAATTGAATGGAGATGAGATGTCAGGTAGACTTGTAAATGGAAGGCAGTTAAAGCATTATTTCCTACTCATTTAGGACCATTCTTTCATCAACCTTGTACAAAACCATTTTATTTTTATATTGCAAAAGTGTAGGTGATTTCAGTAGAAGTTGAAGCTTGCAAAGAAGGCCCCAAGCTTCTAGTGATCAATTACCATAGGTATGAATAATACTCAGACATAAATAGTTCAACTGGAATATTTTAGCAAATTGGCCCAATGGATCAAGGCTACTGATATACGGTGATCTTGACACCTCACCAGGAGGATGTCATCCCTAGTTGGATCAACTATTAGGGTCCTATGATTCATAGGTTCAATTGATGATTGTCTATTTTATTTCAATTGATGAAATTGTAAATAATATTGTATTTTACAAATGATTTACAAATAAAAAATAATAAAAAAAGAAAAAAAAATGTATAAAGAAATGAAAAGAGGGTGTAAAAAAAGAATGTATATGTGAAAAAAGGAAAATAGAATTAAAAAATACAAGAAAAAATGAAGAAACCCCAAAAAAGAATGTATAGGAGTGAGAAATCCTAAATGCCACTAAAGAATAAAATTGCTTCATTTAACACTTCGAAACTTTGAATAAAAGTGCCTAAAGTCAAAATGCCACATTGAAATAGGATAGGTAGAAATATTTAGTCTAATCACATTGTTTAATCGTGATTTGGCTATAATAAAATAGATTAGATTAGTGAATAAATCAATCACACATTTTAATCGTGATCGAGTTTTATTAGTGGAGTTAATCACACCATTTAAGTGTGGTTAACTGATAGGAAAATATCAAAAAATGATCTGCCAATTCAAATGCATCATTAATGGATGTGTTAAGTAAGTTTTAGGAGCTTATTAAAATTTGATTAGGATTAGTCTAAGTAGCATGTTAATCACACTTTAGTGCATGTAATAAATTAGAACAAATAAATTTTTATGTTGTGGTTTTAACTTTGGATAAAAATCGATAGCGAAGATTTTCCTCACTCAGATCAACGGAGATGGAGTGCTTTTGAGCCCCCCTGAGCTCCATCGTAGTTTTCTTGTGGGGGGGTTCCGAAAGGGTTGGGCCCACACCCTTACGTGTCGCCCTCACAATGTTTCGTACCCCCCCCTTCCTTTTTCCCTCATCACGCCCCTCTCCTCGGAAAAAGTCCTTCACATATGGCAGTTCACCTCTCCACCAATGCCTATCTGCCACAACACCCTACCCGACCCCACCATCACTTTGCCCATATCAGCCTGCCTTCCTCCACTCACCGTCTACCAACTCACCTTCGCAGACCCTACCTCCACAACCTTCCCATCTGTTTACTTCGTCCCGAGAATCCATCTCGCTCCCGACTAACGGTTAACATGTAATGGTAATTTGAAAAAAATACTCTATTAAAATGCAATAAATCTGTAAAAAATCTTTTCCCCTATTGTTTTGTACGACCAATTGAATTTTATAGTCTTTAGAGTTGTTACAGTGATCGCTAATTTTCCAGAGACAATAATTGGATCTCCATGAGTGACCCCACCTTTGTATCCATCAGAGTGTTTCCCTGTCCAGGTAATTTCACGTCCTTCATCCCTCTTTCTATTTTTTGTTTGATAATGGACCCAAAGGATAAATCTCATAGAAATAAAGGCAAGAAACCTAACGAGAATCCTATATTTCCCCTTTCTATAGACCTCGATCATTTTCCTTTAGTCGACCTCCAATATAAAGTTGATGAGACCAATTGTGAATTTGACTTGCTCGAACTTCACAATTGGTTGAAACAAAAATTTCTAGATCAGCGGGATGAATTGGGCTTATGGGAGTCTTCCCTACCCTACTTCATGTTCCCACAGACACATCAATTCCCTAAAATAATTTCCTGGTGTCAGAGCATTTATGTGCCATTCAAAAGATACATTGTAAGCCATAATGGTGAAGTTATTCTCACCATCACAGCTAAGACTATTTCACAAATGTTGCAAGTAAACAACCCAGAATCTTCCAAGCCATTATCTATAGACTCTCTCATAAATCTCTACAAAAAATTGACCTTCCCAAAAAGAGATAAAATCTTTGAAATCTTTCTCCCTAAAGATTCCCAATTGCCCAAATCAAACCCTCCATACCCATCTTCCATGTTCCTTGAGGTAACCAAACAAATCATCACCATTATCTCATACATTCTTGGTTACCACTCTAATTAGTGGGTTGATGAAGTCATTGTTGGCTTTCTATCAATTTTTTCCACTCATGACAAACCTATTATTTTTAATTACAGTTAATTTATTGCAGATGCCATGCATGATCAGTTTATTAAGTTTCCTATAGAGGGAGATTTCAAATACTCTGCAAATTTAGCCTATTTGTTCATGTATCATCAAGCAGACATGTTTCCCTTTACTTTGCAAAAGAGGGATGAGCAGGTTAATGCTCAATCAGTGATACATTGGACCTCCTTTGTGAGGAATAACACTACAGAATTTACATTCACAGACTATGTTGATCAATTCTTGTACACAGTGGTTTTCTTGCTAAATAGTGAGTTGGAGCCTAGGATAGGGGCAGATATTCAAACGGTTTTGCATATTAGTGACTAGGTGAAGACAGGAGACTGGTATTTATACCAGAACTACACATAGATCAAGATCTAAGGGTGTGAATTTACACCCTATAAGCTGCAAAATTTTGTGCCCATGAGACTTTTCTCTTTGGAGTACACTAGACAAATGATACATATGGATGACACACATTTTGTAGCAACCAAGAAGAAGGCACAATTTGAAAGTAAAGCACAGGTTGGACATTTTGTCTGCAATACCAGAACAGCTGGTAAAGAAGCTGATTTGTTGTTAAAGCAAATGAATTTCATGTTTAGCTTCACATCGTCTTATGACCCTTTTGGCCTGATTTCAAAGTTGAGGGTAGAGAAAAAGACCATGCCCTACACACATACTCCTCGGCCAAAAATAGGGAAATACAGGAACAAAAATCAATGGGAGGAGAACACACTATAAGAGGCCAAAGAAAAGGTTATATCAAAACCAACATCTCATACTCCTAAACCTCATTAAAAGTAGGAAAAAAGGATAAGAGAAGAAGAATACTCCCTAGTGACAGAGATTGAAGCTAAGGAGTTCCCAATATAGAGGAAGAGGTAGAAAACCAATTTTGCACCAGTTTTTCAATGGGATAACAAGCAGCAAGAAAAAAAAAATTTCGCATGTCCTCATGTGTCTATCAAGGAGGATGACTTCATCATAGGATCTAATTATTCATCAACATCTAAAGAGCCTCCAGAAACACCACAAACAATTGACTTGGCTCAAGACATTATTGAGCCTATTACTTTTTCCAAGTATAGTGAAATCAAACAAAATAATGAGATACTTAAAATCACCACAAATACACATTTCTAGAAGCAGACAGCCACATCACATCAAAATATCCTATTATCCTTTGATACAGAGGAAGGAAAAATGTAGATTGCATTCCTTGAGGCAAAAGTGGCAGCCCCAAATACATTAGTGGATTACAAAGTGCATGTATTTTCATTTTATGCAAAGCAAAACCACCCAATTGACCAAATGGAAATGCATAAACAATCTAGTGAGATGATTTATTCTACACTAACAAATGTTGCCATGTAAGCTTCCAGATTACAGGTATCAGTCAACAACACACTGACACGGCTCAAGTTGGAATGGATTTCATCTTTAGCCTATTGGGTATGTGTTATATTCTTTCCACAATTAGTCATATGCGCCTATGGTTTTGTGCATGGGTTTGCACATGGTTTTGGGGCATGATGGTTTTCGGCCCCTGGTATTTTGTAGATTCAGTCAAGGGAGCTACAGTTATGTTCTAATACAGGGTTAATGGATTGGGTTTTATGAATGCTTCGGCATGTATATATATGTGTTGTAACACTAAAAGCAATATAATGAAAAAACAAGCTGGTAGTCCCGATTTGGGATCCAGGGGAAAATATCTGTGTATATTTGATTTATGTTTTATGCTCTCGCTATTGTTTTTTTAAGTCTTCAAGAATTCATTTGCAGATAATTTCTATCTAAGGTTAAATCCTACATTTGGTATCAAATTTGTTTCGGCTTCGAGGGGACACCTTTGCTGCTGAGGGGTTTTTTGCTTGGGCCTGTGGTAGACCCTATTCAGTGGGAGATCTGCGGGATCGATTCTTGCAGTGAAGGAAGATGGTGAGCAGTGGAAAGATAGAGATTGAGAAATTTAATTGTCATATTTTTGAGTTGTGGAAGCTCAATATGGAGGATCTCCTAGTGGATAAATATCAGTGGATCACGATAGATTCGCGTACTAAACCAATGGCAAAGTCAGATGAAGACTAGGTGAAGTTGGATTGAAAGGTAAAGAGAACAATACGGTTGTGTATCTCAGATTTGGTATTATTGAATGTATCTGGGGAAGTGACAGCGAAGACTTTGTGGGTCACGTTAGGGACTTTGTACCAATCTAAGTCTCTGGTGAATAAATTTTTCCTGCAGAAAAAGTTGTATAACCTAAGGATGAAGGATGGATACTTGGTGACAAAGAATTTGAATGTCTTCAATATTGTGGTAATCTAATTGTCATCTGTTAATATTAAAATCTCAGATTAATATAAGTGCATTAGTTTGATGTGTTCTCTACCATATTCGTGGGACAGTCTGGTTATTGCAATAGGTAGCAATACAACTACCTTGAATTTTGATGAAATTTTCTCAGCCTTGCTGTCGGAGGAAATGAGACGGAGAAATATGGAGGGCTAGAATGGAGATGCCTTGTTTGTACGAGGAAGGTCCTGGAACATAAACAATAATAATTTTTCGAGTGGGAGATCTAAATCTAGAGGGAGATCTAAATCTCCAGGAAAGCATGTAAAGGTGTGTTGGAAATGCGAAAAGGAAGGGCACTACAAAAAGGATTGCATATCTAAAGCTCCTGAGAAAGGAAAGGGATCAGATGATGCTCCTTCTGCAGAGGAAAAAACCACCTCATATGAAGGTGGAGATATGTATTTCACTTCTTCTTAAAATACACATGTAGATCATGAGGCATGCTTGATTAACTAAGGTGTATCCTTTCACTACACTCCCCATAGGGAATGGTTTTGTGAGTATGAGAGTTATGATGGTGGTGATGTCTTCTCAGGAGATGATAGGAAGGCCATAATCATAGGACGTGGAAAATTCAAGTTGAAGCTACAAGGTGGAAGGATTAAAACACTTCCTGGTGTTCTGCATATTCTCGCATTGGCTAGAAATCTTATTTTCGTAAGCAAGATGGATGATGCAGGTGTAAAAACGGTGTTCGAGAAAGATACCTGCAAGATGGTTCGGGGAGCACTGGTACTAATGCAGGGAGTTCATATTGGAACTCTGTACAAGCATCATGGTAGTGTTTTTATTGATGGGTGCAACAGTTCTGTGGTTCCTTAAAGTGGAGTGAAAAGCTTAGCGGTTTGTGGAGAAAATACCATGCTATGGCATCAAATACTTGGACATATTGGAGAGAAGGGCCTTCAGATACTACGTGGTAATGGTATGGTAGAAGGTATGTCAAATTTATCTTTGGATTTTGATTTCTGTGAAAATTTTGTATATGGGAAGAAGAATCAGGTGAGTTTTCCTTCTGGTGCTAAGAGGGCGAATAAGATATTAGAGCTTGTGCACAGTGATGTGATTGACCTGTGTCGGTTTCATCACTGGAAAAGTATATGTACTATGTTTCATTCATAGATGACTTCTCAAGGAATACATGGATATATTTCTTGAGGAAGAAATATGAATTCTTTGACAGATTTAAAGAATTTAAGGCTCTGGTGGAAAACTAGACAAAGAAGAAGATAAAGGTGTCGAGGACACATAGTGGTGGAGAGTTCTGCAAGAAGGAATTTGAAGTGTTCTATAAGAAGTGTGGTATAGCATGGTAGAAGAATACTCTATACACACCTCAACAAAATGGAGTTGCGGAAAGAATGAACAGAACATTGATGGAAAAGGAAAGAAGCAGGCTCAGTGGTAATGGGTTAGGACAGGAATTCTAGGCAGAGGTAGTAGAGACTGCATGTTACCTAGTTAACAGATCACCTTCATCAGTGTTGGAGGATAAGACTTCACATGAGGTATGGACTAGTAAGAAACCATCTCTTTCACATCTGAGGGTATTTGGATGTGATGCATATGTACATGTTCCAAAGGAGAAAAGGACTAACTTGGATAATAAATCTAAAAGGTGCATCTTTATTGGGTATAAGGATGGTTTAAAAGGTTACAAGCTTTGGAACTGAGAAACAAGGTTGTGTACAGTCGAGATCTGGTGTTTTGAGAGGTGAAATATGTTGTTAAACATGAATTCCTACCAAAGGAACCTGCGAATATAGAGTTTGATCTAAAGGAGGATGAATCAGACTCTACAACAGAACAAAATTTAGAAGAGGAAGAGCCACAAACTCCAGTTGTGAGAAGATCAGTTTGGGAAAGAAGGCAGCCAAAAAGGTATAGTTCATCAGTTTTCTGTTAAAATTTTGCTTTAACTATCATTGATGATGATCCCAGAACTGTCAGGGAGGTAGTGAAGTCAGAGGATGGACAACTCTCGAAGGAGGCCATGGTTGATGAAACGGCATGCTTGCACAAAAATGAGGCATGGTATCCGGTGGAGTTTCCGACTAGAAGGAAGCCCATCGGGAGAAAATGGGTTTTTAATAAGAACATGAATGTAGAAGGAAAGGTGGAGAAATACAAAGCTCGGTTGGTAGAAAAAGGTTATTCCCAGGTGTTGGGAATTGGTTTTGGTGATATTTTTTCTCCTGGTTCCAAGGTTACCTCTATTAGATTAATTTTATTTGTTGTTGTTGCATTTAATTTTGAGGTATAACACATGGATGTGAAGACAACATTTCTTCACGAGGATCTAGAAGAGGAGATCTGCATGAAGCAACTTGAAGGCTTTACAGAGAAGGGTAAGAAAGAACTGGTATGCAGGTTAAAAAAGTCTTTGTATGGGTTAAAATAGTCACCAAGGATGTGGTATCAGAAATTTGATACCTATATACAGAGACTTGGCTTCACCAAAATCAAAGAGGATCATTGTGTGTATTTTAAATTATTGGTGACCGTGTTATTTATTTTGTCTTGTATGTGGATGATATGTTGCTAATTGGAAATGACAAAGAAATTATCCGGGATTTTAAGACCCAATTGTTCTCCAAATTCAACATGAAGGATCTTGGTGCTACAAACTATATTTTGGGCATGGAAATTAAGAGAGATCGGGAAAAGAGGAATCTCTAGTTAAACCAGAGGAAGTATGTCGAGACAATATTGCAGAGGTTCAATATGCAGGATATTAAACTGGTGAAGGTTCCTATTCTTGTAGGTGTAAAGCTATCTGTTGAATAGTGTCCCAAGACACAAGAGGAAGAGGAGGATATGTCTCGTGTTCCATATGCAAGTGCAATGGGTAGCCTGATGTATGTAATGGTCTGTACTAGATTATACATTACACATACAGTGGGAGTATTGAGTAGGTTTATGTCAAAACTAGGGAAGGAGCATTGGACAGTAGTGAAGCAGGTTTTCAGATATTTGTGTGGCACTAGTGATTATGGTTTATGTTACCAGGGAAGACCAGGATTGGACAAATTTTTGGACATCCGTGGTTTTGTTGATGCAGACTAGGCTGGAGATCTGGACCAAAGAAGATCTATAAGTGGGTATGTGTTTAGCCTATTTGGAGTTGCAATCAGTTAAATGAGTAAAAGACAGTCTGTAGTGGCTCTTTCAACTACAGAGGCAGAATACATGGTAGCCACTCATGAAAGCAAGGAAGTAGTTTGGTTGTAGAGATGATGTTCAAGTATGGGGTTGGTGCAGTGAGCTAAATTGATAGAATCTTATAGCCAAAGTGCAATTTTCTTGGCTAAGAACCCTGCTTATCATTCAAAGACAAACCACATTGATGTTCAATATCACTTTGTGAGAGATATGGTTGAGGATAAAAAGGCGTTGCTGGTAAAAGTGGACACTTTGAAGAATGTTGTAGATGCTTTGAAAAATTATGTGAGCACTCATAAGTTCTCTTGGTGTAGAGAAACAATGGGTGTTTCAGGGCTAGACTAATGTCTAATTTCTCCTCTGTCCCCTTGCAAAAATAAAACAAAAAGTGGGATAATGTTGGGTATGTGTTATATTCTTTTCACGGTTAGTCGCACATGCGAGGGGGGTGAGAGGGGGGAAATATCCCACCCTGTACATTGCGTCGGGCGCAGCGGTGGGGTCATGGGGGAGGAGACAACCCCCCCTATCCAGGATTTCACAGGGGACGGGTAGCCCCCTATGCGGGGTCTGGGGCAGTGCCGTGGGAAAAAAAAAATTCCCTTATTTTTCTGTGGGTGGACCCGCTTATGGTTTTTTGCATGGGTTTGCACATGGTTTTGGGGCATGATGGTTTTCATCCCCTGGTAATTTGTAGATCTGGTCAATGGAACTACGGTTATGTTCTAATCCAGGGTTAATGGATTGGGGTTTATGAATGCTTCGGCATGTCTATATATGTGTTGTAACACTAAAGTAATATAATGACAAATCAAGTTGCCAGTCCCGATTAGGAATCTAGGGGAAAATCTCTGTGTATATTTGTTTTATGTTTTATGCTTTCACTATTGTTTATTTTTTGTCTTTAAGAATTCATTTGCATATAATTTTGTAAAGGGTTAAAACCTACATAGCCAAGGATACCAAGATCAAGTCCCTTAAATACTTGGTGATCACACTAGGATAGAATCCCAGTGATGTGAAACCAGCATAAGAGATAGTGAAAAGAAAAAATGTTGATATAACAGCATTAAGGAAGCAGCTTAAATTTCGTACCACAGAGGATCCACAAGCTAAGGAATTCAAAGAGATGGAGAAGGAGAAAGAGGACAAGTTTAAAATAATCATTGAATAGAATATCCAAATCAGAGACATGGAGGTGGAGTTGGAGAAGCTGATCAAAGACAAACATGAGGCATCACAGTTGGCTATAATTCTACTCATATTCATCCCAATTTTAGTGGCCACAACCCCAAGAGCATCAACATCAACTTCAGCACCAACACCGTCATCAAATCCTGCAAATGAGCTAGTTAAATCCATGGATATTATGACTATTCAGGGGCGAGAAATTGCTAGATTAAAAGCTCAGTTGAAAACACTGTTAGAGCATAAATTAAAAATTGATACCTCTTATGTTGCAGAGTTGCGAAAAATCCACCAACTCGCTCTCAAATTTGAACAATTACAAAGTTAATCAGGAATGGCTCAAACTCTAGCACAAGCAAAGGAAAACATATGGACATAGATCAATGAATCCCTCGCAAAAGTCTAGCCTTCAATTTAGATTATTTTTTAGAAACAAGAATTAATATAGAGATCCAAAGAGGTATTAAATCAAATTAAAACAAATTTGGGACATAAGTCTGGAGAAGCAACATCCATCATCAAAATCTTGAATTCCAAAAACGTAGAAGAACTAGAGCAGCTCGGAATTCAAGACAGAACAACGACAATTTTGGAGGTGAAGAGAATGCACACTAAAAGAAATGTAATGTTGCAAATAGAAAAAAAAAATATCAAAATCTGGAAACCAACATCCAAAGATTTCACAAGAAGATGTAGGTCCTGCACAGGAAAGGATAACCAAGACTGGTTGATGAGGAAGGAAATCTTATAAGCTTGAAAGAGAACCAGGAAAAACTATGCACTATTTCTCAAGAAAAATCAAGATTTGCAGGCATCAAAGGGCATGTCACAGGAAAATAATTCATGGAGGCCATTGATTTCGATGTATTTATCAATCATGAAATTAGACATCGGTTCATTATCAAGCCAACCTTTCAAAAATACACATATGTGGATGAGACTTATAGAAAATTAATTTATTTTTTTATCCCAACAGAAGACAGATGGGAAAATTTGTGTGAATTACTCGAGTAAATGTTTTCATCTCCAGAAAACGAGGCAAACAACACAACAAATATGCAGGCCCAGTCATCAATAGTCATCCTCAACTATAGGGCCAAATTTCTAGAAGTTCAAAAATTCCTAAATTTTTGTACTATTTTTGTAATCCGTTTTTAGATATTTTAGGATTCTATATTGATCTTTCGAATCAAGATATTTTGTAATAATTTTCTACAAGTACTTCATGTTTCGAAGTATTCATGTTGGGACTTGTTTGAAGAAAAGGACTTGTATTGTAAAGCAGCTCACAGAGCCAACATTGATCAGATTTTCAGTAACACAATGCACTCATTAAAGGAATCTTGTGTCATTTTTATTGGTGAAGTGTTTCTCTCTTTGTCAACTTGTTTTTTCTCTGTTATCATGTGTTTCTTAAATCTGAATTATTCTAAGAAGATAAAGAACATAATTTGTTTAAATGTACACCTTGTCTTTGGCTTAAGAATAATTTTTATGTTTTCTAGTGAAGATTAAGATCATAATTCTTAACTTCTCTGTTTTTAATTGGATTTCTAAATCTTTTCCTCTCATCCACACCATAGATCTTAAAGGATCTAGTGAATTTGCCTACCCTACCCTATAAGTTTATCCTATAAAAGTTGTATTTGATCAATCCAAACATGTGACTCCATTTTCTCAATGGCTTATCTTCCCAGTTTCAACCCAACAACACAAAAAACCCAAACTTGAAAATTAATAGCTAGCCTAATACGTTGAGTCAAACAAATCTAAATTATAAAGAGAGATCCCTCTCTCAAACTGGAAGTTCTAGATTCCCAGTTTTCAAAGTGGTTCTAAGGTTACCTCTGTGACTTAATCTGCAGCCTCAAAAATTACGGAGCGATAACAGTTTGTATAAATAAAAGTTTCATAACCAGTGATATAATGACAAAACTTATTAATGGCATGCATAACAACTAAAAAATCTTTTTCTGTTACAGTGTAATTTAACTATGTTGGAGTCAAATTTTTGCTTGTATAATAAATATCATAAGGAGTTAAATATTTTTGTCCTGTCACAACCCCTAAAGTTGTATCTGAAGCATCCGTTGAAGTGTGGAAAGGGAGAGACCAATTAGGTCCTCTTAAAATTGGTGCTTGAGTAATATTTTGTTTCAATGTCACTTTGAAAGTCATAATTCCAAATAAATTTACAATCTTTTGTAACAAGTTTGAAAAGTGGAGAGGCTATTTTTGTGAAATTTTCTATGAATCTTCTATAATAACTAGTAAATCCAAGAAAACTTCTAACATCTCTTTGACAGACAAGAATTGAAATTTTAGAAATTACTTCTACTTTAGATGTATCTACTTTAATTCCATCACTTGAAATATGGTGGCCTAGAACAATCCCTTCATTGAACATCACAAAACATTTCCCATTGCTTAATTAAAGGTTTTCTTCTTTACATCTAATAATAACCTTTTCCAAATTTTCAATATCTTCCTCAAAAGTGTTTCCATATACATTAAAGTCATCCATGTAAACTTCCACACAACCATGAATTAGATTAGAAAAGATACCCAAAACTACTCTCTGAAATGTTGTAGGTGCATTACATAATCCAAAGGGAAGTACCCTATAGGAATATGTTCCCCATGGGCATGTGAAAGTAGTTTTATCTTGATCTTCTAGTGCTTTTTGGATTTGGTTATGTCCACTAAAACCATCAAGAAATGAAAAATATTTCTTCCCTGCAAAGGTATCTAATACTTGATCTATAAAAGGTAGTGGAAAATGATCTTTCAAAATCAATTTGTTCAATTCCCTATAATCAATACACAA
Organism: Pinus albicaulis; assembly: GCA_034641835.2. Taxonomy (NCBI): domain Eukaryota; kingdom Viridiplantae; phylum Streptophyta; class Pinopsida; order Pinales; family Pinaceae; genus Pinus; species Pinus albicaulis. The sequence continues at coordinate 159,483,072 of CM076576.1, read as the reverse complement.
TTTCCATTTCCTTTTTTTGTTTGGAACAATAAACAAAGGTGACTCCCATTCACTATTTGATACAGGATAAATAAAATTAACATTAAGTAACTTTTGTTATTCCTCCTTAACAATTTCTCCCAGATTAGGATTAATTCTTCTCTAAGGTTGTCTAACTGGTTTGACATTTTCCTTGATATAAATATGATGCATACAAGTTTTAGGATCAATCCATTTCATATCTCATGCATGAGCAGAGGAATGTTTTTGCAGCATCTTTATCAATTTCTTCTTTTCAAATTCTTCCAAGTTATTATTCATATTCAATGTTTTACCTAGAAAAAAATATACTTAAGAATTTCCAAACTTTTCCAATGAATGTAAATCCATTTGGTGAGATGATAAATATTTTATATTGCATTGTTCCTAATTTTTTTTTATCTTGGTCACAGTATGAAGAAGAATAATTATTATTCATTAAATTTATCAATTGATCTTCTTCATCTAATTATGAAAGAGTAAATATTGGGTGCATATCATCAAAGTCTTCATTATCACCATCTATCCATATTTCACTTTTTAGTTCAATTATAATTTTTGTAGGTGGATATAATGTGAATTTATTCATGGAGTTTCCATTATCAATACACATGTCACCAGATCTACAACTTATAGTTGCATCAGTTGTAGCTATCCAAGGTCTACCAAGGATCAATGGATGGCCTCCTAAATTATTCTTGGGAGTTAAATCAAATCAAGAGGATATTCCCAAGAGCCTAGAGAAACAAACACATATTCTAATATATCATCTAGTTTGATAACAAATTTATCTCTTAATTGTAACAATGTAAGGGTATATTGAAGATTAGAAAGCTTGAATTTATTGAAGATTAGAAAGCTTGAATTTCTCCATTATTTGTTTACACATAATATTGATGGCTACTTCTAGATCAATCAAAGTTTTTGGAATCTCAATACCATTGATATGAAATTTTACAATAGGGCTACCTGGATCTATATATTTTTGAATAAATGGTTTCCCAGTCATAATATCAACAATTTTTCCTACCAACTGGATCTTTTTGAAATATTTTTTTTTTCTTCTTGATTTCTTAATGCATATCTCCTTAATATTTTTTGTAAATGTTGGTATTTACTTTATAGCTTGAAGAAAAGGAATTTTATTGAAAATATTATTAAGTTCATCTAGCATATCATAATTTGGTAAAACAATTTTCCTTTCTATTCCTTTATCAATTTTCGGCCTGTCATGAAAAGGTGGATCCTGTAGGGAAATAGAAGTTTGTTCTGCTAGAGGAACTATATGAGCTTGTTTTATTTCCTCATATTTTAATTGTATAGGAACAAATTCCTTAGAGGAGTATTTTCTTGATCAATATTTGCATATTTTTCATGAAATTCATCCTCTTTAGATTTTTGGATGGGAACTGTTGATGAATTACTTTGCAAAACCATACCAGATCTAAGTTGAACATCATTTAGACCTAATGGGGTTATCATAAAAGCTTTAAAATTTTGGCCTTCAATATTATAGACAACTTGTTGGTTTTTATTATTTGGACTTGGTAGCGGTTGCGCAAGTATTTGATTGGATTTTTGAGGGAATGGTAATGAAATTTGTTGATATGGATTTTGGAATTGAGGGGATTTGTTTGGTTGAGGAGGATAATATTGTGTTGGAAAAGAAGAATAAGGTTGTTGGAATTGAGGATATTGAGCATTTCTTCCATAAGGATTTTTCCAGCCTTGTGCTGAGGATGGATTTTGAGGTTGTGGGGGGCAAGGTTGCTAAGGCATAGGTGCAGTCCAGTTATTCTGTAGTTGTGCATATGATTGAGTATTGAAACCTTGAGTCATATTTGGCTATTGATTTTTCCATGTCATTTTAGCAATAAAACAGAGTGATTCAGTTTGGCTTGTTCCAACCTCATCTGGAAAAACAACTTTAAGGCCAGGTATTGAGGGGCATTCCTTTGTATCATGATTTTCAACACATATGACACAAATTTCTATACTATCACAGGGAAATTATCTTAAGGCGTGTTTTTTTTTCTGCATCTGAGATAGAAAATAGATAATATAACATTCTCATTTTTTTTCTTGTTTTGTATCTTAAGAGTTCTAGTTGCTCACTAAGACTCCCAAGGATATATATTTTTAAATTATCAAGCAAATTGCCTATTTCAGCTCTACTTACAATTTTAGTTGCAGATTTACTAATTCTGGACATAATAGGATCTCTTGGATTTTTACCAGTTCTAGCCTTCTCTTGAAATATGTTTACACAAATCATAGATTTCATCAAATGAAATTTGAGAAACATATCCTTTGCCCATTAATTTGATAAGGTTGATCCACTCATATCTTATGGATTTCAACAAAAGAGCTTTTAATGTATCGTCATCTAATTCATTCATCCTAGCCCTTTTAACATTATAGGAAAATCTTTTGACTAGGTCTTCAAGGCTTTATTCCTCTTTTGCATCACCTTAAATACTCCATCCTTAAGGTTATGGGGCATGCAATAATCCTTATATTTTTCTAAGAACACTATTTTCATTTGTTCTCATGTTCTAATAGTATGTGTTCCTAGTCTCATGAACCATTTAAGTCCTCCATCCTTAAGAGTGGCTGGAACAAATTTCAGTTTCTCAGTATCAAGTAAGTAGTCATAAGATCTACATAAAACTTCAAACTCAGAAAGAAATGTTTCTGGATCCTCATTTCCTAAACCATGGAAATTATAGAGGATAAAAGGTGAAAATTTCTTCATTTTGGTTGTGGTATCTTCACCAAATATAGGATATCAATAAGGATTTGGTTCTCCTCTTCCACCTCTACCACCTCGTCCTCCACCTCATCCTCTATTTCTTCCTCTACCTCTTGCACCTCCAATCCTAAGTTAACAATTTACATTATGTACTTCTCGTTATACTTTCCCTACCATTGTAGATTCTTCAGAGCTAATATAATTTTCTGTGATAATATTATCTATCTCTTCTTCTAATTCCTCTACTAATGGTATATTAGAATAAATTTCCTCTTATTCGCTAGTTACTTCTAGTTCTTGTCCTAAGATTTGTTCTCCTATCGAAGAGAGAAATATTACTTCTTTTTTTGGGGATGTAGGTTCTTCAACTACAACTTAAGTAGAAGAAGTTGGTGAATCTCTTGGTTGGATTTCAGACCTATGCACCTTAGGGAGTCTATGTAGACTTGTGAATGATGGAATGCGAGTCTCAGTGGATGGTGTGGCACTACGAGGTCTAGCGGGAGTGAGTGGTGATGTTGGAATTGAACATCTTCCTCTACTTACAAATATACCCCTAGAATCCCTTTCTTTATGCATAAATGATTTTTATCGTGCTTTAATTATGCATCTACAAAGTTGAATGCACCTAAAATGATATTCAAACCAAGAATAGAATCCTATATACACTTCCCCAGCAATGACGCCAAAATGTTGGGTAATTCAATTGAACTTAAATTACTTCATTAATTGTCAACCAAGGTTTGTGTACTTATGAAGTGTATGTGCACCATATATGCTATGAATTATATCTTTGTGATGTTAGGATATTCTGACACATAGGAAATAGTTAAGAATAACTTAGTCTAGTGTAGAGTTAGGTAAAGTGTGTTTCTTTACCATGTACATTTGTAACTTATAATCCGACGATCACGATTTGTATTGATCCGACGGTTATCTCTCTCCTTGGTATTAACGACACTTAACTCGTGGCTTAACACCCAATTGGTCCATGATCTCTATTTAAAGAGCGTGGAGGGTCATTAGTCTATTAACCGTTTATGAGAGAAACATATGTAACTTTTCTTTGTATATTAATAAATTGCCTGAAGTGGCTGCATTGGCTCAAGCCGTGGACTGTCTCCCTCTTCGAGGGTTTTAACCACGTGATTATACTGGTGTACTGATTTGTGTTTTGTTTATGAGCGGTGACCTTTGGTTCTTGATCTATGGAACTTACCTTGTAAATTCCTACATGGTATCAGAGCTATTTTGAGGGCCACATCCGTTGTTGATCCAAATCCGAAGCCGGTTTGACTGCATGCGACTGTCGTTTTGTAGATCTACTATTTCTAAACTTTTTCGGGCCTGGAGAACTTATATGTTGTGTCCAGAGTGTCTGTTACAGTGAGGAACACCTTTCATTTCATGCGAAAAGGGTTGCCCAAGTTATTTCAGTTTAGATCTGGAGGCATAAAGTATTTGTTTTGCAATTATATTTGTTAATAGTTCTGCTTATTTCAGTTCCCTTTGTTTATTTCATTTTTTAGGTTTTATTTATTTGCTGGATCTATACCATCTTCTCTGCATATGCTCTTTTCTCTGCGCTGTGTGCGATCTCGGCAAATCAAAAACAGGAAGAAGCTTTTTTCTACTATGTATGCTCTTTCCCCGCGTCTTTGTGCGATCTCAGGAAATTAGAAATAGTAAAAAATAGATAGTTGTCGGTAAGGCTAACTGAAAAACTAACATTCTGCCGTAAGGCTTGCATTTCTTTGTTTGCTCGGTTTTGTGTGCAGAAAAAAAGCACGCACACGGAAGAACAGTTAACAGCTAAACAGATTAAAGAGAGTTTATATTCCTTCCAAATTTGTTTGGAAATCACATTAACGCCCTTGCTTCAGCTCCAGACCGCGTTAGTTTGAAAGTAAAGGCACACTAACATGACTCTCTGCTCTTGACCATTGCGTTAGTAACGCTGAGGATACTCCAAAACATAGCATTACTACAGCAAACTAACGCTCCTCTTGACTCAGTTTTTCAAAACAGCATAACTTCTTCATCCGGAAGTCGTTCTCGAGCCTTTTTTTTTTTGAAATGGCCTAATTTTTCGAGATCTTTCCACTGGAGCAGTTAGTTTCACCTTTTCTCAGTTTAAGTTTTTTTCTTTAATGGAAAGTGCATGCTCGATTATTCTTAACAGCACCAATTATTTTCATTGGCTACCTCACATGGTAGATATACTTAGAAGTAAAGGGCTTTATAGAATAGCCACATGCCAAGAAACTAAACCTTCTAATGATGATAAAGTTCCTAAATGGGAAAATAAACAAGATCAAGCACGAGGGTTGATAGGAATGTCCATTGCTCAAGATCTTCGATTTCACATCCTTAACATTGAAACCCCTGATAAAGCCCTGGAAAAGCTAAATATTGTATTTGGCATTCAAAATCAAATAAGGGCCCACCAGCTTGAAAATGAGTTGCTTACTTTGCACCCTAATAATTTCTCCTCTATTGAAGACTTTTTATCCAAATTCAAGACCCTTAGACTTCTTTTAGAAGGTTGTAAGGTCAAAAAGGAATATGGTAGCCTCATCTATTGTATTCTTGCTAAGCTTGGCCCTACATACTATGTATTTGTTTCTGCCTTCCATTCCACTAGAGAAGCCATCATTTCTTCAGGAACCACCTACAAGGATCCCTCTTTTGATTCCTTTTGTGATTCTTTGATAAGAGAATGAGAAAAACTCTTACACCTTGGTCTTATCACTTCTAGAAATGCTTCTAAGAAAGCCTTAGCAGCGCAAAAACAATCATATCAAAAGAATCCCAAAGAGTCGTATCCTAAAAAGTATGGTCCTAAACCAAACAAGGGTCCTAAGCAATTTCAGCCACAAACTGAAAAATCAAATCACCAAAATGATAAAGCAAAAAAAAACAAAGGGAAGAAGATAGATAGGCATTGGAATCTTTTGTAATTGTGATGGCCATATAGAGTCCAAATGTTTTAAGAACGTGGAAGCCTTAGAAGCAGCAATGAAGAAGCACAACATCAATTTGGAGCACTCTTCACCATCATCTTCAGGCATGGCACTTTCTTCTTGTAAATCGCACTCCTACTAAGGTTTTAAAGAATATAACTCCAGTGGAAGCTTGGAGCTCCATCAAACCAGATGTAAGTCACTTTCATGTTTTTGGAAGTGATGCTTGGGCCCATATTCCAGATGCGAAACATAAAGCCTTAGAACCTAAGAGTGAAAAATGCATTTTTGTTGGATATTCTGAAGATGTCAAAGGATATAGAATTTTTCAACCAAAATCCAAAAATATAATCATTAGAAGAGATGTTAAATTAGATGAAAATATATCGGCCTGTGAGCCTAGTTCGGCGAGTGTGCCACCTTTGGCCTACGAGCCTGATTCAGCGTATGTGCCACCTCTCTCTCTCTCTTCTATTTTTAATAGCATTCCTTCTAGTTCAGATTATGACAGAGAGGATTACAATCCTCCAACTCTTGAAATTATTCAATTTACTCCACAAATTTCAAGATGGGTCTACTCTACTCGAGATGCAACAGGTTCTCTTGCAGGTGACCCTGCAGATCGATGACCTACTCGTTCTCAATTCGAAAGAGCCTCTTCCTTATTGGCTCAAGTTCCAGAAAATCCTGATCCATAAACCTTTAATAAGCCTCCAGTCATCCAGATTGGGATGAAGCTATGAAAGAAGAATATTATTCCTTATTAGCGAATGATACTTGGGATCTTGTTCCTCTTCCAAAAGGAAGAAAACTTGTCAGATGCAGATCAGTTTACAAAACCAAGTTTGGACCAGATGGAAAAGTGGATAGACATAAAGCTCGTCTTGTCACTAAAGGATTTTCACAAGTTGAATGCATTGACTATATTGAAACCTTCTCCCCTGTTGCCAAAATGAATTCTATCTACCTTGTTCTTTCCCTTGCTGCCTCCTTTAAATGGGAAGTCCATCATATGGATGTTAAATCTGCCTTCTTACATGGAGATTTGCATGAAGAAATCTACATGGAACAACCCCCTGGCTTTATCCAAAACGACTCTATCCTTGTTTGTCACCTTAGGAAGTCTCTCTATGGTCTCAAACAAGCTCTGCGAGCTTGGTATGCCAAAATGATAGATTTATATTAGATAATGACTTTTCTAGGTGATATTCTGACAACATTGTCTACACCAAGAAAGTGGGTAAGTCCTTCACCATCCTTGTTCTTTATGTCGATGATCTTATCCTTAATGGTAGTGATCCCAACCATATAAACCATGTGAAGTCTAGCCTCAAAAAGAATTTTTAAATGATAGACTTAGGACACTTGCATTATTTCTTTGGTCTTCAAGTCTTGCAATCCAAGGAAGGCATTACCCTCTCTCAGTCCAAGTATGTTTGTGATCTTCTACACCACTTTCATATGAAAGACTGTAAGCCAGCCCCTTCTCCCATTTAGTATGGAGTCAAGCTTTCAGTCACTTGTACTACCCCTAAAGTTGATGCTACCTTATACCATCAACTTGTTGGTAAACTTTTGTATCTAACCCATACATGTCCTAACCTTTCCTTTGTCGTTGGTATTGTCGCTCAGTTTATGCACCAACCTCATGAAAGTCACTGGAAAGCAGCTAAAATAATACTTCGATATATTCAAGGTACAGCTCAGTTCAGGATTCATTACAGTGCAGGAGAATCTCCATTGTTGATTGGTTTCACTGATTATGATCGGGCTGGTGACCCTGATGATCGAAAGTCTATTGCAGGATATGTATTCACTCTTGGTTCAGGACATGTTACATGTTCTTGTAAGAAACAAAGTGCCATCTCTCTTTATTCAGCAGAAGCATAGTATCGTGGTGCAATTGAATCCAGCAAGGAAGCCATGTGGATTCGTCAGATCCTGTCTAAATTTGGTCTTCATCAACAGCATCTAGCTACACTTTGGTGTGATAATCAGAGTGTCATTCAGCTATGTCAAGATCCAGTTCAGCATCAGCGTATGAAACACATTGAACTCCACATACACTTCATTAGAATTATCATTCATGATCGTGTTCTTGAAGTGTAGTTTTGTCCAACCAATGATCAAGTAGCCGATATCTTTACAAAGGCTCTCACAGAAGCGAAGTTTACCAAACTTCGATCCATGCTTGGAGTTCAGGAAAGTTGTCATTAAAGGGCGATAGGCTCTAATGCCTCCTTCCTTCTCCTATTATGTCACCTTTGTAAATCCTTCAATCCTATCCCAATTTTTTCTTAAGGGGGGGTGTTAGGATATTTCGACACATAGGAAATAGGCTCTTTTTGTGTCACTTTTGTAAATCCTTCAATCTTATCCCAAGTTGTTCTTAGGGGGGATGTTAGGATATTTGGACACATAGGAAATAGTTAAGAATAACTTAGTCTAGTGTAGAGTTAGGTAAAGTGTGTTTCTTTACCATGTACATTTGTAACTTATAATCCGACGATCATGATTTGTAGTGATCTGATGGTTATCTCTCTCCTCGGTATTAATGACACTTGATCTGTGGCTTAACACCCAATTGGTCCATGATCTCTATTTAAAAGAGCATGGAGGTTCATTAGTCTGTTAACCGTTTATGAGAGAAACATATGTAACTTTTATTTTTATATTAATAAATTGCCTGAAATGACCGCGTTGGCTCAGGTCGTGGACTATTTCCCTCTTCGAGGGTTTTAAACATGTGATTATACTGGTGTATTGATTTGTGATCTGTTTGTGAGCGGTGACCTTTGGTTCTTGATCCATGGAACTTACCCTGTAAATTCCTACATGTGAGGCATGATGTAATCATGTTGATCTAGCTACCCAAACAATTGTGAATAGAAGGATTCTCATGTGTAGCCCCTCGACATCTCTGATTGGAATCTAAGTCCCAACCTTCTGAGTATCTGTTGAACAGTAGAGGTGAATGTAGTCATCTAAATTAATATCTCTTGGGGACTTACCCTGCAATTTTATTGAATCTCCTCTTCGGGAAATTCCAATGATGAAGTACATATCCTCTACCTCAATCCGCAAATGCATCTGATCAATCATAAAGGCATCCTTTTCTGGATCCCAGTAATTCAGAAGCATTTCAAGCAATCTTGTGTTTGTCTTCACGTTTAGCATTTTGAAGAATTTTAACAAACTGCATCCTCTAAGGGCATCCAATGCCAAAGGATCTTCCATCACTTCATTATTAATGGCACTATTTTCCCTCTCTCTCCAACTGATAGACATCCTGCATCATTCAAGTTTTTCATTCATAAAATCCTTGATTCAAAAAATTGTGATGCACATATGCGGGTTACTATCATACAGAGTCGTGTATACACACGACTTCAATATGGTCAACTCGCGTATACGCAGAAGGTAAATCTAAAACTGGAATTCCTACGATCAAAACATTTGAAAATTACTTGAAATGATTAAGAAATTCACTAAGGATGTGATTGAGGGAATTACTTGGAAGATTCGCAGTGATCCGACTGAGAAATTGAGCGGATTGAAGTTGTTGGTTTATTGCTCCTGAGCTTTTTTGTCCAAATTTCCAATGCACAAATGACAAATGTAAGTCAAAAAGGTGTATTTACACCAAAATTTCAATTTTTTTCAAAACCCACTTTTATAAATTTTGTGTCTATTTTTGGAATTCATTAAACTTTATAACCTTTTTGGTTTTCAAGTGCTAGGATAGGTTGTTTTTAGGACCAATTGAAGATTTTGAGACATTTTTTACCGCCCTAATTCCATGATCGCTGACCCGCCATGGCAGGTATTGTTTTCAGCACTACATATAGGTTAGGGAAATCCATTTTTCATTGCATTCTGAATTATATCTTTCATACTGTGATATCTTGCCATAGGTTCAACCCCATCATGTTATTATTATTAAAACCATTTTCACTTGTCGATCTATAAATTCATGATATGATGGTAGAGCAATCCTTTACAGGGGCTTCCTAGTTAGATCCTCGCTAGCATATGTTGCCCATGCCACAAAAATTATGTAGGCTCAAAAGTCCTCTTTAGTCTCGCCATGACCTATGCATTGAAGCTTCATTCTCCTTATTCTTCACTATATTTCTAGCTATATACCCTAGAGGCTCCCTCTTGTTGAGTTGTGCTGCTGCATTGCATGTTGACTATTTGTATCCTTTGGCCTTAAGTCGGCTTCACTTGGACTCGTGTATAAGCCACTTTTTGACCATGTCTTTCTAAAAAATCAGCCTTGCAATCACTTAGCATCTGTAACTTGACACCCTTTGCTCGTGGAAAGAACATTCTTTTGAGTGTCATTTACTAGTTTCATCACCTTGCATTGAGCATAGGATTGTTCCAACTTCAGGAACTAGTGCATATGTTTCCCGACATTCATTCTTTCAATTGTACTATAGGCATTATTTTATTCCTTTTCAGGCTTTTAATATGAAAAAGACAAAAAAAAGAAAAAAAGAGTGGGAATGGGACATTACTTCCATTATTGATGGTAGCTAGAATTAGTTGTGTCGCCCTTGAACAAAGCACAAAAAGTAAACTCTTTTTTCCATTGGGATGGGCTTTAGTTTGACTTAGGAGAGCCATAAAATTGTTATTGAGTTAGTACTCCCCTAGTTGGTTGTCTCTTCCAATCATATGGAGGTTTTTTTCATGCCTACTACATGACAAGCTTATACAAAGTTATTTTATGCTGCCATACAGTCACATTTGAGTCGTGATTTTGTTCAAGGGAAGTAAACCTGAGTCAGACTTTCTGAGGTTTCCCTTAACTCATTTTTCAGTCGGCCATACCTGGTCTGTCAAAGTCATGTTCTATCACATCAGTTATTTGGTCCTTTCCTTTTCTCGTGTTAGTTAAGAAGGTCTCCATTGACTTCTTGCTGGAAAATTTGCTCTTATCAGCTTCGACAAATTGCTCTGAGAGTAAAACTAGAGCTGCACCCTGGCCCTATTTCCATCATTGATAGGTGACCTTGTGCTATGCATCGATAAACATCATGGGTCTTTGATTGAGTGGTTTCCCTTATTTTTGACGTCAAATTTCATTATCACACATTGTGATTCGTGCAATACCTTGGTTTAAATTTGACCCTATTGGTGGATTCCCCGCCTCTGTGTCAACTTTCATTATTGGTTGGTTCAAAGGGTTTCTGTCATGTGCTAGCTACATTTTGTGTATGTTGGAAATGTGCTTCGGGTTGGTTACTTCATATTTCTTCATCTGATTCTTTCCAAATTATTGGCCTGCAAGTTACACTTGCGCTGGATTGATGTGGGATTCCTTAATGCCTTCCTTCCAGCAAAACTTTTCCCATTGGCTCTGACTCATTGCTATGGGAACAAGGTCCAGAGTCCTTTATCAGTACCTTAGTGTTTGTAGTCATTAGTGGCAGACTCCTTCGCTATCAACGGTGAGAATACATCAATGTCTCCTGATTCGTAGATTCTCTCAAGTGTTCGACTTCAACTCATTCATTCACACTTGTTAGATTGTACTGGGGTACCTCGACTCTCATCATCATTATCGGTGAGTTGTCTCACATTTGTTAACGGTATACATTAATGACCGGTATTCAAACGATTTCTCACATGGTTGACTTCAACTGATTTATTCCCATGGTGTATAAATGTACGATGGTGATCGGCAAGGACCTTGATTTTTCATCAACATGCTTTAGTTCATTTGACATCTCCTTCAGTTTTCTGCCAGTGACACCATCCACCTTATATGTTGCAGTTCATCACAACATAATATTATATGTTGACACTCGAGTTACGTGAAGTACCATTATTCCACTCTTTATGATTCAGTACTTGGAGATTTAGTTCTATGACTTCAGTGATCAAATATCTTTCTCATCACCATTGATGAGTTCTTCTATATGTGATACTATGACATGACCTTGATATGTACTTTTTGAGGTTGGGATCATATGATCCACTATGTACTTTGTAGTTTCTTTCATACTTGTATACATATTGGATCTGCTCCATACTTGATATGCATACATGCTTTACTTTCACTAATCATGGGTATGCCCACCTCAGGCATGAGCTTAATTTTTTATCTCTTCCATTGGTTTTTGGTGGGCTAAAATCTGGTGAGATCCTCCCAAGTCCTCGCATGATTCTTCTTATACACTTAATACATTTCAACCATCATGTGCCCCTTCTGACCTCATATATTATAGAGCATCTGTTATAGCATCATTTTCCACCTATGTATACTTGATGCTTTGAGTCATGGCCTTAGGCAACCCTTTCGCTTCAGACTCAGTCATTTACCTAAAAAAAAAAATTTAAATTCCATACGCGACTCTGCCCTCTCAAAAGCATGTGCACACGCAAGTCCAGTTATACCTAACCTACATATATAATTTGAAATATGAAAAAAATATATAAAATTTCCTATTTTCTGGGCAGGGTTTACAAGTTACACCGGAAGCCTACCTACAGGAGCATGTGACCTAAATGTATCCCAACTGAAACAATTGTTTTGGGGTGGTATAAATACACCTCATGGGAAGGCCTTTAGTCCCTGATCAAGTCTGATTTATCCTTGTGCTTCCTACACTTCCTAGATTGTGGAAACCCTTGTTTCCCTCATAAAGATGTTCATTTCTCTTATATGACATCAATGTGAATGCTTTTGGAAGGAGATTGTCGAGGCTTGGGTTGGACGGATCCAGACGATGGTTTTGCTTGGAGCCATGGTTGAATCAGGTGGTATTCCTCCACACATATTTACATACATTAATAAATACGATTTTTCTCGTTCCCGATGTTCATGATATTAATTATTTATACTTGTTATAATATTATTATGAATGATTTCATGTTATTTTTCTTATAAGCATGTATGATCTAATGCTAACATCGAACATGATTTCAGTTATTACTAGTATATGTGTTTTTCTTGAGCGAGTTGCAGGTCTTGGAGCATTAGGAGAACTAGAGGGTTTGAACCCTACGGGATCGCCTTCAAATGTAGGACCTACGGGTACAACCTCTTCTTCCCATTTTACTAGTTTAAGCATTAGGACTGTAAATTTTCTTTCTTCTTGTTGTTGTATGCTTCTTGCTCTATTGGGGTTCTCAACCCAAACCTTAGGGTAGTTTATCTCGTAACACTTTGGACGAAATTGATCTAAGTTTGGATAAATATTAGACAAGATTAAAGAGTTTTCACGCACATGTTTTTTTCATTAAAGCTACTTCAAAGCCAAATGCCAAATTGTATTGAAAAATAATCTATGACTTGAAATCACAATTTATTCTAATTGCATAATTGAAGGTCTATTTCTAATTTTCATAAAAAAAATCCTAATGCTAATAGCAAGAAAGAAATGTTAATACTAATTGCGGAAAGGAAATCTTAACACTATTTCTAGAAATGAAATATTAACACTATTTGCATAAAACAAATCTTAACACTATTTGTAGAAAACAAATACTAATGTTATTTGCAAATAAAAATAAAAATACTAATGATATTTGCAAAAAAGAAGTATCATGTAAAAGGGAAATTAATCAAATTAAATTGTAGCTTCAACAAATGATTACTAATGTGTGCTAATAATCCCTGAAAGCCATTTATTCATTATCCACGAAATTTAATTGAGTTATTATATTAAATTACTGAATGAAATGCATTATGGAAATAAATATTTTTGTAATTTCTTTTTATAAGCACTCTATTGACAAAACAGCAAGGAGTTAGACTAGAAATCAATTGAAATGAAACTATCTATGTTGACAGAGAGAAAAATATGATAAATTGAAAATGAAATGAAAATTATATATGTTGACAGAAAGAAAACTATGAGAAATTGTGATTTAAATGAAAACTATCTACCCTTACAACTCTCTAGGGGGACCTCCTGCGAGTGTAAGTTCGTCATTGATTTAATCGACTAGCTTAACAGCGCATTGATAAAAATCAACTAGATATTATATTAATTACAGAGGCCTCTTGAACAAAGCTTGCAGAAACTTAACAACAACAACCAACTATATTTTTGGTTTTACCTCGCGACTTTTATACATTTCTTTATCAAACTTATCTAAGAGTCTTATGTCGAGAGGAAATTTAACTAATCTTCCATCTAAGAGAAAATCATGAGGGATTCTTATTGAACATATCTTATCCCTATCGAACTAATCATCTCCATGCTCACTTGATCTCTCCATGATCTTTTTTCGAAACTTACTTGACTGCTGAAACATCATAGCCAGAGTTGACTTCTGGTTTGACTTATAGATATTTCGACCTATGTATCTTTCCATATCATGATGATAGGTACACATCTATGTGTGGAACAATTTCATCTACTCCAGTACCTTTCATTCATTCTTTGGTGCATTGAAACTTGTCTAACCATGGAGATAGTTGCAAAATTCTACATTAGCTACAAAATGAGCAATAGTTTGTAGTTGTAGAGATGTTTTAATTATATTTCACAAAGAAATAATAGATTCTAAAAAATGATGAATTTTGCTGAGATGTTTTAATCATATTCTTCAGTAAGTCTATGATGACCTCGATTAGGCTAAAACTGCAACAAGATGGTCACAAAAAGATGAAGGGGAGGAAAAAGGGTAGTAAAAAAGAAAATGATTTCAGACTTCAACATTATGTGACAGAATTCATTATTTTAATGCTCTGGTACCTATGATTTAAACATATTCACCATTTTTCATAAAGCTTGTAGGATTCATGTTTCATTCCCTAATATAGTGGATTGTTTTCTCCTTCTAATATCACACAGATGATGTTTGATATGTCTACAATTTTCCATCTACCCTGCCTATGTCCATATTGATTCACACAGTAAAGATCTCAGTAATTGCATCTAAAAACTTGATTTGTTGAGTCCCTTTCCCAATAGATTACTTGCTTCATCCCAACTCCCACACTCAAAATCCAAAAACCCTATTTAAGATCTAGCCATTGTGTGAAGATACAACCATTTTCTAAGCTTATTGATTAGGTTTTTAGAGAGACACTCTTTGGATTAAAGGAGCTAGCCTTCAATCTGCAAGATTGGTTTGAAAAGGTTACCTTAGGAAGTTCTCTGTTACAACCAAGAGGACATTTCTGAGTGATAACAGGGTTTTGGATTCTTGAGTTAGGCATGATCCTTACTACTTATGGTAAGTAGCATCCCAATCAACCTAGATATGCAAGTGTTCTACTACTTGACTCTTCAGGGTCATTTTGGGAAGGTTGGAAGAGTTTCCCTGTCGTAGCATTGTATCCCATATGGCAAAGTTTCCTAGGTTGTACCATTAGCTCCTCACTAGAAGATTTTCTTGGACCATAGCATTGGATCCTCGTTGGAAAATTTTCTGAAGTCGTAGCATTGGATCCCCCCTGGAAGATTTTCCTAGGTAGTAGCATCAACTCCCCGCTGACAGAGGTTTCCTGGATAGCAACTTTGGATTGCCACTCGAAGCGATTCTGGAGGGTAGCGATGACTCCCCGATGGATAGAGGGTGGTAGCTGAATTTCCCCTCTGATTCTTCTTCTCTATATTAAATAATGTTTCAACAAATAGAGTCAAGTAGAAATGGGAAATGATATTTGCAATTATTACATGATGCAGTTGTAATTTCTCCCTAAATTAGAGGGTGTGTTAATTTTTAGAATATCAATGAAAAATTCCAACCATGGGACTAGATTCCTCTTTTCGAGAGGACCAATTTTGAGTGCTGAAGTGCTCAATTTGAAAAAGGGAAAGTGTGTTTTTGAAATAAATCCCACATGTACACAAAAGGACATGTCAACCCTAACAGGAAAATGGACACCCATAGAAGGCTATAAATATAAGTGACCTCGAGCTCCTTTGTACATAACAAGCATATTATTCTTCTGTTCTTCATTGATTGGTTCACACAGGTCTGAGGTTGGGTCGAGGATATTGGTTCGTATAGGTCTGAGATTGTAGGGCTCGAAGCTCACACGTGTGTTAGGGTTTTGGTTTCCAACCGCATGGTTGACACATCGAAATTTTTGGCTATAATTGCATATATACAGGCTCATCAATGCAAGTTTTCCATTTTTTCTCAATAATAAAAAGTTCATCGAGCCTTATTGTAACACATTTCAAAAGGAAAGTAGTCGTCACATCTCTTCTCAGAGATAAGCTACCATTTCCCGAGCTAGTTTGTTTCTTTTCTGCATGTAAATAGTTTTCAGCAATTTCTATTTATTAATTGAATTTTTGTTTCACTATATCTCTATATCATTGTTTAAATTTGTATTTCATTTGATTCCTTCATAAATTTGGATCAATAAGTAGGGGTTGTTACGAAAAATAATGTCACGGCCCTCTTTAAGCTCAAAGAGGAACATAAAAAAAAAAACGTTTCCCACGGCATAGACCACCAACTTCCCCTTCATCATTGATCTCTAGGTCCATTCAATCCATTGCTCCACATATTTCAGAGAGGGCCACATTCCCATATATTTTCCCACTAATGCTAGTTTCATAAAGTCAAAGTCGTTATATGGAAGCTTGCAGGGAGCACCATAGACGAAACATTCATTGCTCGTTTCACAAAATTCTGAGATGCTTCTTTTAGCCAATTATTTGTCTTCAAATGGGCTACCAGAAAGTGACCTCTTCATCAATGGGAGGGATGATCACCCCTCTTGACACAGCCGCCATATCTTTTGCTACAGGAAAATTCTAAAAATTTCATATGAAAGTCAAACCTTTTGAAAAGGCTCCAAAAATGTTAGGAAAGAGGTCAAATGAGAGAAAGAAGCCAAGGAATTCAAGAGAATCAAGGATGCAAAGCTAGGGGATCGGGAGTTTCATAGCTCTAGTAGCTAGATTGTTATTGTTGGATTAGTTTTTATTTTTATTTTAGAGGATCATATTCCTTCTAAAGCAACCCCTACTACATCTTGAATTTTCCTCCTTTCCAAGAAACCGAATTACTCCTTCAAGATCTCTTTTGAAAATATAGTTTTTACTCTAACTACCAGAATCTTTGTCAATATTTTATAAACAATTGTGTGATGAAATTTACTTGATTTCATGAAAGCACTAAAGTTTCTTTGGATTAATGCCAAAAAAGTGGCATTAAAAACTCCAAGAAATTTCTTTCATATATTTACTTTATATACTACCCTTAACAAATGCTCCTCTAATAGTTCACAAAAATCTACATAAAATTGTAATGAAAGGTCATCTAGCCTTGGAATTTTATCTCACTTGAAGGATAATAAAGCACCTTTAATTCTTTTGTAGGAAATTTTTCCATAGACATTTGATTTCCTTCCTTATTAACAACCTCAAAAAAAGGAGGGGTTTTTTACTATCTCCGTAAAATTTACTCTATCAGGGTTTGAATACAAAGGCTTAAAGTGGCTCATGGATCATCTATTATGTGAAAAAAAAAATGTGTATTTCCATCTTCTTTCTTCATTCCCTAAATAGTATTAATCCTCTTCATGTGGTTTTCAAAATTTTGAAAAGAAAGTACTTTTTATCTCCATTTTCCACCCAAACGGTAATGCATTTTACTATCCATTTTTCCTTTCTCCTTGTTAGTAACTTCTACCTTTAAATATTCCAAGACCTTCAAAATGTCCCTTTATTCCTTTCAGAACTCTCCCCTTAACTTCCAAGAAAACAAATTTAAAAGATCTCATTCCACGTCTTTTAATTCTTTGTTGTAGTCTTTTAAGTTTTTGAGAATCCCAAGTTGCCACAAATTTTTCACCTTCTTTAGAGACTCAACAATCTGAAAGCTTAAGTTGTCCCTAAATAAACGACAAAAATAGACATATTCCTCCTAGCCTAATTTGAAGTATTCATCGTCATGTACCCATTCAGAATTGGACTTAGAACGAGCATCATGCTTGTGATCTCTTTTATTGACCTTTATAAGGATATGCATATTATTAGACCCCCCTCCTATATCCATCCAAGAAAAAAACTTTTCCACCCCCATCAATAGATTCTCCAAGGGAGGAAATTTGTGCAATCTCTTAGACACTCCATGCCCTCCCAACCTATTTTTCTTCTAGGTGGGCACATGCTTCATGTGTTCCACATCCACCAAAAACACCTCCTCTAATTTGAATCTAAAGAAATTTGCAAGCATATCTTGTCTTGCACTTATCCCTTAAAACTTGAATTACTTAATGTAAAATTCAAATATTCTCCTAAATCAACATTTGTTGTCTTAAAACCTCATAAACAAAAATCCATCCCATAAAGGCCTTTGTCCTCATAAGAACCATAAAAAATTATAATTTTTAGACTATATCCTGACACTTTTAATTAAGGCTTTGTATATATTCTAGTTATAATAAACCTGGAAGAATTCAATAATGAAAAATTATTTTTCCAACCAACGATGAGCCCCCTAGATAATCCATTTTCTTCCAATGCTAAAAAAAACTCCTTTTTATAAATTTACCTAGAATCTCCATTATCTTCTCCCCTTCCCTCATTGTTTATCGTAACAACATGACATCCAACGTTTGTATTTCCAATTGTCTAGCTAGGGCTAGTCTCTGTAAGGGGTTTCCCAAACCCCTTACATTAAGAGATAAAACTAAAATTAGTGAAACTTAGAGAGGATATGTCATACTTTGAATGTCCCTTTCGTTGACCATTGTTTCCCTTATTGTATCTCCTCTAAAGATTTTTCTTGGGTATGTTGAAGGAAAGGCTTCCTGCTTGGATGACGATGAAGAGAATCCATAACAGGGTCTAAATCTAACCCTATTTCATTGTTGGCCTTAGAATTCCTTTTGTCTTGACTTTTGGGCTTCAATCATACCTAAGGGTTTGATTGAATTATAAAATGTCTTCCCTGTTGGTGATTTGAGAAGAGAAATCATGTACATGCCTAGTTGTTATGAACATGAATATGGAATAATATAAAGAATAATAATAATTAATAGTTATGAAAGGGCGTGTCTCAAAACTACTTGACTCCTTACAAAAGGCACGCTCGCCTGATATTTATACATGGGCCATCATTGTATTGAATCATGTAATATTTGTACTATTTATTTTTAATATTATAGTATTATTTATCTGATGATGTATATCCTTATATTCTAGATATTATGAACTTTGTTTGTATCAGTTGGTATCATATCCTTGTTTTTTGATTTAATCCATTGGATATATAGGCTTTTTAACCATTCAATAATTTTTTTTGGAGTTTTGGGCCCTTAACCACATAAAAGGGTTTTTTTATTTTCTCCAAAAATCTTTAAAACTACACATAATAAAAGGAAGAGTAAATAACACAATCTTGATTCCTCATTAATTTCCATTGGTGGTTTACAAGCTTGTGGTTTTGGTAACCCATGGAAATTTTCCATGGTATTTACATGATAAAGAAAAAAAAAGAAATACAAATATCACTTTACGTGAATGATAAATTTTATCTTTTTACATAGAGGAAACTATCCAAGGAGTTAAAAGTGGTAATTTCCCATGATATTTGCAAGGTAAAGAAAAATACAAGAAATCAAATATCTATTTACACGAATGATAGATTTTATCTTTTTACTAGATGAAATTATCCAAGGAGTTAAATGTGTGTAAGTGGATATATATTTAATGTTGAGATATTGTAGTTGTGGTATGTATTTAAGTCAACAAAGTCAAAGGGAAATAGGTTTAAATTTTATTCTTTATGTAGGCTCCAAGTTGGTCAGGTCGGCCCCACCACTTAAAGGGGTTTGACCCTTTGGAAAATTACACTTGGTTAGACACATATATATTGAAATTTTGACCTCCACATTTAGCATCATCACGACAACTCAGATCATCGCAAGAAGAAGATTTTTGTTCACATGTGCGAAGGAGGAAGAATACTTATGGAGTTAATCAACAAGGTTTGTCCAGTTTTTTGTTTGTTTGAATAGCATTGAATTTGACTATTTGATGGGTTACATTGACTAAATATTTGACTGGTTTATTGGAGCAAATATTCTAGCACATTTGACTGAAGGTTGACAAATTTTCTCGACAAAAATTGTGGCGTTGAATTTTATGTTTTGACTATATTTGACCACAAGTCAAACTGGGAAGCTTGACAGAATCCTTCTGTCGAGAAGAAATGTTGAATTTCGACCTCTTTGACCAAATTTAACTTGTGAGCAGAATTTTGACTTCTTATCTCTCCTTTGAATAGTTTGACTTGGAATTTCGTTTGGTCAATGGAATGATATTTTAACTGGAAAATTAGATGTACGTATTGAAAGAATTGGACAATTTCTCCTAAGAAAATATTTGTTGGGTTTTTCGCTGGTTTGGGTTTTCTCAGAATAAATTTTTGTATATCTTATGCATCATTGTTTTATTGTCATCTCTACCACTTTGCTGCATTTATGGTTGGAATTTTATGAAGTGTAATTGCTTTATGATCTGGAATGTGCTAAAGAAGTATTTGTATCATTGGAAGTAATTATATGGTAGACAAATTGGGCTTGTTTTAATTGCAGTATAAAAATAAACATGATATCAGAGTTTTGGTGAAGGAAAAAGGGCATTGAGATCAATCTTGAATAAATTCACTTCTACAATCCGATTATGTGACTAGATCTATAATTGTGGGTTCTTATAGCAAAAAATAAAACAAGTTGGAAGGTGTTATAAACTTCAGGGCATGGAAAACAAGTATTAGTCTTATTCTTGCAAAGAATGATGTTTTGGACCATGTGAAAGGCAAGGTTACTGAACCTCAAGAAAATGAAGGAAAAGAAAGGTAAAAGAAGAATGAAATGACAACCATGAGGATTATTGTTGAATCTATTACAGATCATTTTATTCCATATGCTTCATGTTTAAATTCTCTAAATAAGATGTATGATGCCCTAGTTGGATTGTATACCATGAATAACATTGATCATAAAATTATTTTGGAGAATGAAAATTGTGATGTCCAAATGATAAAGGTTGATACCGTGGCTTCATATTTCATGAGGATCTCTCAATTGAGATATCAAGTCCAAGCTATTGATTAAATTATTCTTGATACAGAACATGTGACTACAACACTTAATGGTTTACCTAACTCATGGGTTTTGTTTGCATCTAGTATTTGTGGCATAAAGGAAACTCCAGTTTTTGAGGAATTATGGACCTCCTGTACTCAAGAGGAATCTATACTTGTCTCAAAGGGGAATATTAAAAGACCTCAAGATAGTGACTCTCAAGCTTTTTTAACCCACTCTAAAGATGGAAGAGGAAGGATAAACTTCATAAAGTTTCAATGGAATGCAGGAAGAAGACCTCATCCCTCTCAAGGAAAGAAGGATATGTTGAATATTCAATGTTTTCATTGCTACAAGTATGGATACTATCAAGACAAGTGTCCTAAAGGAAATAATAATAGGAAGAGGAAGGGAAAGCATCATGCCTTAGGTTTAGAAATTGATGATTATGAGCATCCACATTAGAAGAAATCCAAGAATGAGGGTACAAAAGCATTAGTAGCTACTCATAAGGACAAAGATATGTTATACTAATTTTATAAGATTGGAAATATATTTTAGAAATTAGGGAAGGAGTAAGAGGGAGTTAACAAATTCCATATAATTCTCCAAAGATAAGTACTCTATATATGTCTCCCCTAATTATTGTTGGTTTGAGTTGTTAGCCTCTGGTATTTTTTCCTTTTGTTGGGTTATAATTGTTCTTCTATGGGCCTCCTATTAAGGATTGCAACTACATCGTGATGGATGCCATGGATTTGGAAACAATTGGAAGGATTGAAAGAATGAAGCAAATTTTGTTGTAAGAAAATTCTCCCAAAAGTGATTCTTGTTCGAGAGGGATAAATTTTACTGACCAGAAGGGCTCAAAACCAAGCAGGCCAATAAGTTTTAAGGATGTCACTGTGCCAAGATATGTGGAAAATCAAAGATGACTTCAAGGTGGATTTACAAGATCAAGAATTTTGGTGATGGACAAAAAGTTCATAGTCATTTCCATGGTATCCAATTTGATGAAGCTAAGTGGAAAAGGGAGCATCATGGGTTGTCTTAATAGGATTTGTTTTAGCATTAAAGGGAGCAACCAGTAAGGGTGACCATAAAGTAGTTGTGGTAATGGATTCAAGTTGGTTAGTTTATGGTTAAGCCAAGAAATGTGGCACAACATGTGTTGAGGTACTAGAATAGTAAAATTAGATATGGATTGAGATATGTATGGTATAGATGTAAGGATTCCTAGATTCAGATTGGGATAAGAATGATGATTAAACTTAGGGGTTGCTATGCTGATCAAGAAACTGACATCATATGAAGCATAATATATTGTAGCTTGGCGAGTTTTGAAGCAGTGTAGATTCAAAAGCTACTCACCGGATTTTTTGATCAAGTGCAGGAGGTGAACATGTTGACATGTCAAAGCACGTGGTACAAAATGAGCAGTGCGTCTCCTATGTCTTTCTATACTTGAGTTGGTTGTTGACATTCTCAAAAAGCCGTTTTCCCTATCTGAAGTTGACATACTTCTAGGACAAGATTTGAGTGATTGAGAATGATTCCCTTGGTTGAAGGGAGTGTTGATCTTATAGCATCAAGGGGCAGATAATATCCCTTAGTTCATGGGTATGGACCGGGAAAACATGTAATATGGTTGGGGATATATCTCTTAAGTCATGTATTTTGACCAAGAAACCATGTAATATGGTTGGGGAGATTGGCCCAATTATCATCAAGGCCTGAAATTGCTACCTTGCTAAGTCGGGTTCTGACCATATTACCATGGGGTTTGACTAGTGGGTTGAGCTTATGCTTTATAGCATCAAGCAAGTAATTTTACCATTCAATAACATGTGACGACATGTGGAATGGTAAATGGACCTCAAATTTCACCATGGTTCAGGTGGGGTTCCAAACAAGACTCCAAGTGGAAGATTGGAAGATTGGTGTGGTTTTACCATTATTCAGGTGGGTCCCTGACAAGACTCTAAGTAACTTGGTAGATAGGTGACCCAAGGACTAGTGGGTAGCTAATTCCTCTATTTGATGATTATTCTAAGATGTTTTCCACATGGTTCTGGTATAAAACATGTGGTGGATGGATTCATCAACATAGTTGAGCTCTTTCAAATTTTTCTTGGAATGTCCACAGATCTGTTAGAAATATTGTCATTGATGGCAAAGGAGCACAAAGGAGCAGAACCAAGACAAGGGAGCAGATCAGATTCAGATGGAATTGTTGGAGAGAAAGAAAGTAAAGTGGCAGAGGCTACAAGAGGAGGGTTTAGACAGGAAGAAGTTTTTTTGAACAGTTAGGGTTTTTTTTTGTAAGCCTACGAGCAAATTAGACAAAAATGGAAGAAGAATTTCCGTCATTTTTGAGCTATAGGATTATTGAAGGTATGAGACTATGTATTCTTAAAAGGTCAATTATTCATTTATTGATTCTGTGTGACTTGTAAATGTTGATAAATTAGCATCGATCACTGAATGGATCGATGCCATTAAAGAAATTGCTTAGACTTCTAAATTGAGGTATAAAATCTACCTGGATGTATTTCGCAATTGGTTGGCTTCGTATAAAGCATTTCAAGGAGATATTACACATTCTGTTGTGTATACACAAGGAAGGAGATCCAGAGTTTGAAGTCACATTTGGGGGCTTTATTGTATTTATAAACGATTATAAAACCACAGACAATGAATAATAGAGGTTAAATCCATGTGTGGAACAAATGCCAAAGAGGGTTTGAAGACTGGGTGATATCATTAAAACAGAAGATGTATGGCGTAGCCGTGGTGGAATTCTTTCAAGTTGGAACCATAGTTCTGTTTAGAAACCCGAGTTAAATGAAAACAGAACGATGGAGTAAAGGAGAACAGTGAATGGTTTTGAAAACCAGCCGGTGGTTTTCGCATAGCTCAAAGATGGTAAGCAGTAATTGCTGGAGTGAACGCGATAGTGGTCATGGGCTGATGCATGGCAATTAAAAACCATTAATTTCACGTAAGTTCTAAATTTTTACCCATCGTGCTATTTGGAGCGCGATATCGAGCAATGTTCGTCGGATCTAGAGCAGTTAAATGGACGACGGAGATTGGACTGCACAAATGAATATGTAAGTTGTATATGATGTGGGACTCGAATATAATATTATTTTGGTGCTTTGGGTTTTAACCAAAGTAAACTCATAAATACGATTAAACCAAGGTGTGATAGTTGACAAATGTGGGCCAAAGTTAATACATTTTGGTACTTTGGTATATTTATCGAAAGTCGAGTTGGTATAGTCGAAAGATAAATGAACGGATTTTTATTATGGTTTGTTTAAAAATTTATATAAAAGCTTCCGCATATGAAGTTATTACCATTGGGTTTATCATGGTTTATAACCATAGTTTTTTGAAAAGTGAGATTGACCGTCAGGAAATCTGTGGGCCCGGATATATATTGTAATGTTGATATCTTGTGTTTAAACCAAAGTATGGAAGGGCAAGTTATATTGTATTTATGACTTATCTTAAGTCGGGTAATAAACCTTGAGAATTTGTGATGGATGGAGGACCATTGGATTGAGAGACAGAGAGTGATGATCGTCCGATATGACGTAGATTAAATCGACGGTTAAGATTAGAACAGTCAACGGAGTGAACTGACGTGTCTAATCTTCAGTGTAGAACTGTGGGTCCAAATAAATATGATGTCGACATTGTTTTAACCAAGGTAAGAATGTTATTTAAGCACGTCAACATATTGCAAAATCCATAATTCGGAAGTATAATTAAAAGCTTTAATTATATGGATAAGTATATGGTTTATAACCATAGGTCAAGAGAAGGCGGAAAGGTAAGTTGGTAAATGTGGGCCCGAAAGTTTATATATTAATATTGTGTTGACACTTTGGGTTTTAACATGTTTTTATTAATGCAGATAAAATATGGGTTTGTACCCACAGCAAATATAAGGAGATAATTTCCCACTTAAAGGGATTTTGATTTTTCGCGTCAAGATATGAATGAGAGTTTAAACCTTGGTTTAAGAAAAGGTTTTATTATATTTGGAATGGAAAATTCCTAGGCATAAATTATATATGCATTTGATGTATGAAAAGTGTGGGTAAATGTAGCACAAAAGGCATAGGTAATGGAAGAAACAGGGCATTTATACAGCAGAACGGGAATATAACAGCAGAAATTGAAAAGACAGAGACAACAACTGAAAGGAAAAATGCTCAGCAAGGGTTGAGTGAGATATAATTGTTGTAACTGTAAATGTAAATGAATTAATTATTTTTACTGTATGTGATGCAAAGGAAAGTCTCCAAAGGCAAATCAAAAATCTCCCCTGTAATACTGAATTGAGTACATAGTATTGTAACATCCTGAAGTGCTGAGCGAGAAAATGAAAAGGTGGAATGCAAAGAGTCATACCTGTTCATTTCATATTCCCATATGGAATTCAAACAGCTATGAAGTGATCTCTATAAATTATGTTATTGTCATATGCATAAAGGGGTTAGAGAGTGGAAGAAGAAGAAGGATCAGAGAGAGGATTTGTGAAGATCCAGAGATGATATAAAGCAAATTTGAAGGTTGGAAGGACAACAGTAAAGAAGGAGAAAAACAGAGCTGATATCCAGGTAAATCAGCATATGATTTTATTGTACAGTGAGGAAGTTGGTGCTTCCATATCAAGTTGTAGCTTAATAGATGTCCAGTTGTAGTTGGTTGAGGTAGGAGCCTCCTGTAGGTTGCAGCCTGTAGAAAATAGATGGGAGTTGGAGCTTCCTTGCAAGTTGTAGCTTGAAGAATTGAGGTAGTAGCCTCCTGTAGGTTGGAGCCTACAGAAAATCAGTGGTGAGAGGGAGTTGGAGCTTGCCTTTGCATCACAACAATAATAAGATGTGGTTTTCTCCCTTATGGGTTTCCACTTATATCTGTTGTCTATGTGCATGATTATTATGTGTTGATATTTTGTATTTAATTTGCTTAATACCTACTGCTCACTTATTAAGATTTTTGTTCCATTGTACATTAAGTTGAGCACAAAATGAAGATGTAAATAAGTGTAAAAGAAAGTTTTACAAGACCCTGAATGCAATAAACTGATTCACCCCCCTCTCAGTTTAACTAAGGGTTCAACAATTGGTATCGGAGCCGGTTCCTTCTGTATCAGTTTAACAACCGGAAGGAGATCCTAGGTCCCCAAGATGGTTAGTCGAGAAGGATGCTCAACAAATAAAGCCCCTTTGTTTACTAGTACAAATTATTCCTTCTGGAAAATAATGATGAGGACGTACATAATGTCTCTAGGAATAGAACTTTGGGCTGCTATGGATTTGGGATATGGCCCAAAGGATTCTGACACAGAGAAAGAAGCCAAACAAGATTTTATAGCTAATGCCAAAGCCATGAATGCTCTCTTAAGTGGTCTGTGTGAGGCAGAATTTATCAAAGTAATGCACAACAAGACTGCCAAAGAAATATGGGATACGTTAGAAAGTATCCATGAGGGAGATAAAAAGGTGAACATGGCCAAACTACAAGTCTATCGAGCCTAATTTGAAAATATAAAAATGAATGAAGAATAAGATGTTGCCAGCTTCTTCTTAAAGGTTGCAGAAATTGTGAATAATATGAAAGCTCTTGGAGAAACCATTAGAGAATGTGTAATTGTTCAAAAGATATTGAGATCTTTACCATCCAGTTTTAATCCCAAGGTTTCTGCCATAGAAGAAACAGCTGATTGGGAAACATTGACCATGAACCAATTACTTGGAAACTTAACAGCCTATGAGATGAGACTTCCACAGAGGAAGTCAAATGTGAGGGAGGCAGCCTTTAAGGCTGAAAAGAGAAAAGAAGAAAAGGAAGATACATGCTCCTGCTCTGATGAAGAAGAGGCCAAATTTGTCAGAAGATTGGATAGAGGCTCAGGTAAGTATAAAGGTAAGCTTCCATTTAAATGCTTTGAATGTGGAAGAGTTGGGCACTATGCATCAAAGTGTCCTTACAAGAAAACAAAGAATCGAACTCAAGAGACAGAGAAAACCAAAACAAATAACTGGCAGAAAGGGACGAGATTCAATAGAAAATCACTTTATGCTCAGCAAGATAGCAGTGCATCTGAAAACTCAGATGAATCCTCAAATGAAGAAGGAACCTCTGAATTTGTGTTGATGGCCAAGGAAGAGTCTGAAGGATTCCTTCTAGAAGATGAGGAAGAAGGTGAGGTAGATCTTGAGGGGGAGCTAAGAAGTGCCCTGGAGGAAATAGACAGACTTAAACTCAAGTGCAGAAAACAAAAAGACATTCTTCTCAAATATGTAAAAGAGGTACCAAATTCAGAAGACCTCATTCAGTTGAAAATAGAACTTGAAGAAGCTAAGAAGGTGGAAGACATGTTTTTTTTTAGACAGAAACGGATAAATTTTATTAGAGGGCGCCAAGAAAGTGGCGTTGTGCTATTACAATGCTGCTCTGGCTGAGAGCGCTGAGCCAAGTAATCCTCCTTAGGCAAAAAACATTATAGCAGAGATTACCAATACCCCAGTGCAGATTTCGAAACTCTGGGCTGTCGTGGTCAGATGGAGCGGTGGAGATGGCATCGAAATTGAGATTGCCGACAGATCCGCTTTTGAGCGAGGGCTGATTAGGTTCGGTGGCTTGAAATCCCTCCGGATCAATGAGCAGGTTCTTCGTTTGGCTGTGCAGGGTATCAAAATAGAGTCCCTTCTCTCTAAAACCTTTGGGTGCGATACGGAAAGAGTAAAGAGCGTTTTTGCTCCAGCCCAAATTGCAGAAGATGATCACACCGCCTCCTCGCATCCAGAAACTTACAGCAGATAAAACAGAAAGATAACAAAGAGCGCTGAGATGGGAGTAAGGAACAGACTGCTTCCTTAGGGGATGAACCAAGATTGATTTCAGATAATCAAAAAGGATGTAGCGGTTCAGATAGAAGGGAAGATGAGTGGGAATAGAGATCAGAGGAGTTTCCAGCTTGGCCCAGAGAACAGGGGACTTAAGGGATATTGCAGAGGGTGTCAACATAATTAACAGAGAGGGATCTTTTACTCCGCTGAACGCCAAGATTGGCTTCCTTATCTGCCTGGGAATTTAAATTTCTGGGGATGTGATAGAAGGAGATTTTGTGGAATTTAGGCAGAATGAGTCTAATTTTCCTGAGGATAGCTTCTAAGTGGAGCTGAGAAGGGTTCTTGTTGGTGTTCAGCGCCTGGATAATGATCCTGGAGTCCCCGAAAACTGAGATAGAGAGATAGTTACCTTTGAGAGCTTGAAGAAGACCCTGCCACAGAGCAAGAGCCTCTGCTCTGTTATTTGATTCCTTGCCCAGACCCCAAGCATACCTGATCACATCAGAACCATTAGGGTCCAAGAGAACCCCACCTCCTCCTGCGATACCAGGGTTGCCTTTGGAGGCCCCGTCAAAAAATAGACAATGATCATTCAGTGCCGACCTCCATTTGATGAACTCTTGCTCCTCAAGTCTGATTTCCCAGTTGGAGTGGACCTTTGCAGAAATGGTGGAACAGTTCTTATGGTTAGGGACAAATCCATTCAACCAGAGGTCTTCCTCTCTGTTCAGAGCTTTTCCTGGCTTATTGGCAGAATTAGCTTCAAGAGTTTCACCCAGAAGAGCTTTGACTTTGGAGATGACTCTGGACGAGTTGCAGCGTTCGTTTCTGAATAATCTGTTGTTTCTCTCCAGCCACAACTTCCAGTAGACTATCTTGGGGATCCACTGCCAGCAATTTTTGATAAGTAGATTTTTGGAAGGTCCAAATGGGGATAATTTGCTCCAGGTTTGGAAAAGATTCAGGATGTTCCTAGGGAGCTTGATTTTATCTGAGTTAAGCATAAGGACCCCCTTCCAGACTTCTAGAGCATAGGGGCAGGTTAAGAACAAGTGATCAGCAGTTTCTTCATCCAACATGCAAAGATTGCACCAGGATGGTCCTTCCATACCACGCCTGCGGAGATTATCCTGAGTGAGAATACTGTTGTGAGCTAGCGTCCAACAGAAGAAATCGATTTTGGGAAGAAAGGGGGAGTCCCAAATAAAATTCCATTGAGCAGGATTTGGAGGAACATTCGGGATGGTCATAATACTTTTATAGCCTTCGGAAGCAGTATACGAACCTGAGACAGAACCCCAGCCTCGTTTGTCCTTTGATGAAGCTTTTAAGGGAGCTTTCCCTTGAAGATTATCCAATAGAACAGAGGCTTCACCTTCCAGCCACTGAGGGACCTCCCCCAAATACCAGCTTTCCCAAAGACCATCCTCCGTCCAAGTGGAGATGTCCCAGAGGGTGAATAAATTGTGAGCCTGGAGCCAGTCTTTGATATTGGTGAGTTCTTCCATCTGATTCAAAGGTTGATCTCCCAGAATAGGATCATCCCAGATTCTAATTTTTTGCCCATTACCTGGAATCCAATACAGCTTATGGCTGAAGTGATCCAGAGCTTTGAAGCATAGTTTAAACACAGGAGAACCTTTGGTGGTTCTAGGAAGCTGATCCAAGCATCTGAGGCGCTTCCCATGAAAATATTTTCTCCACAGGACTTTCTTGCTCCAACTTAATTTTCCAGAGACAATGTCCCAGAGCAGCTTGGTTCCCAAAGCCAGATTTTGAGCAGCCATATCTCGAATTTGAAGACCTCCTTCCTTAAATGGCTTTTTAATAGTATCCCATTTAACAAGATGCAACCTTCTTTCGTTGTTTTTCCCCCCCTCCCACAGAAATCGCCTTAGGAGAGCTTCCATTTTGTTGATGAAGGTTTTTGGGGCAAGGAGGATAGAGTGCTGATATACCGGAAGACTGGAGAGAACCGCTTTCATCAGAATGATCTTTCCAGCGTTATTCAGCCAAGAAGCACCCCAGGCGTGGATTCTGCTTTTGATCTTGTCCAGCAAAGGCACCCAATGGGCAACTTTAGGAGTGGTCTTGAAGATTGGAACCCCCAGATATTTAAAGGAGTCCCAGGCCCAGGACCCTTCCATACCAAGAATCCTAGCAATATCTGATAAGTCCTTAACCGAGCAGTTCCAGCTAAAGATTGTGCTTTTTAGAAAGTTGATCTTGCTTCCCGAGACCTCTCTATAAATGTCCAGCTCCTTCTTGAAGGATTTAGCAGAGTTTATGCTTGCCCCACCCAGCAATAAAGTGTCGTCAGCAAATTGGGCATGATTTATATCTTTGACATGATGAACCATGCGAAGGCCAAGGAGGATTTGAGTCTGATGTTTGTGGTCCAGTTGAAAGCTGAGAACTGAAGCTTGAATGGCATAGAGGAGCGGGGACAAAGGACAGCCTTGTCTTAGGCCCCTAGAGGCTTGGAAAAAATCTGAAGGTCGCCCATTAACCAAAGGCGCTATCCAAGGAGCAGCAATGCAGGCTTTTATCCATTTAATGATGGCTGAAGAGAAACCCAATTTCTTCATAACCAAAAACAGGAAATCATGCTTTACCCTATCAAAGGCATTTTCCAAGTCAAGCTTAATCACCATACCTTTCTCCTTTCGGTGATAGCTTGAGTGAACTGCTTCTTGCACCAGCACAATGTTATCAAGAATCTTTCTCCCTTTGATGAAGCCTCCTTGGTTTTCAGGGATAATGGCCGGTAAAATTTTCTTGAGGCGATTGGCTATAATTTTAGTGATCAGCTTGTAACTAGAGTTACACAACGAGATTGGTCTGAATCTGCTGAAATCAGCTGCACCTTTCTCTTTCGGAATCAAGGCCAGAAAAGCTGAGTTGATGCCGCCTCCTATCTTAACACAAGATTGAGATTTCCTGACCATTCTCAAGAGGTCATTTTTGATTATGGCCCAACAGGAGAGCTAAAATCTAATAGGGAACCCATCCGGGCCCGGAGCTTTGTCCGGTTCCATACTGTCCAGAGTATTTTTAAGCTCATTCATGCTGATTGGAGCAGTCAGCATAGAATTATCAGAGTCTTGAACACATTGAGGAATCAAATTAATCGGATAGGCAAGGGGATCCAGAGGTGGATCATCAGGGGCAGAGTAAAGATCTTTGAAATGAGAGTGAGCAGCTCGCTTGATGCCTTCAAATTCCTTAACCACTGCATTTTGGTGGTGAATTTCATTGACTGATTTGAATTGCTTGCGAGCTTCAGCGTGTTTGTGAAAGAAGCTAGTATTTTTGTCTCCGGCTTGTAACCAGAGAGCTCTGGACTTCTGCCTCCAGAGTTCTTCTTCTTCCCTACTTACTTTATGGAATTCTTTTTGCAGGTCAACTTCCCTCTGAAGAAGATCTTGGGAAACAACTCAGTTTTCCATAGATAGTTGGTGGGTTGCAAGACTATCCAAGGCCATCTTTCTTTTGGAGGAGGGAGTTTTCAGCGTTCTGGCCCATTCCTTAAGCCTTCTTTTGAGCCCCCTCATTTTTTCTTCCCACACATAGAAGGGGGAGCCATTAACAGGTCTGTTCCAGGCATCTGAAACCATCTCTCGGAACCCCTCATGTTGAAGCCATAATGAGCTGAATCTGAAGGGGATAGGGCCAAGATTTTCATCCGTGGAAAGCTCGAGAATGATGGGTTTATGATCAGAGGTGCTGTTTGGCAGAATTTTGGACGAGGCCATTAGACCGCAAGTAAGGAAAGAGGATTGGACCAGAAATCTGTCCAATCGAGCAGCAATATGATTTGGGCCCACTCTTTTGTTAGACCAGGTGAATTTCCCGGAATTGGGCTTGATATCCTCCAATTCCCAACCCAACATGAGGTCCTCAACCCATTCTCTCGCTGGATCCCTGACCGGGGAGCCTCCCTTTTTCTCATTTGCGGCAAGAGTAACATTCATGTCACTAGCTATGATAATGTTTTCAGGATTGTGCAGCGAAAGATAGGACATAATCGAGTCCCAACAGAATTTTTTCTCAGAAGGAAGAACAGGAGCATATATATTGAACATACTTACTTGTTGTCTGGAGTCTTTATGAAGGAGTTTCGTGAGCAGCCAATGGGAGGAGCTTTCTTTTTGAATAAGATCATAGATAGAGCTATCCCAGAAGGTAGCTATTCCACCGGAGGCGCCTCTTGCACTGACAGCGCATCCAATGCCTTTGCGCCAGAAGGAATTGCTAGCATGGAGGAGGAGAGATTCCTCCAACTTTGTCTCCTGGATGAGAAGGACTTCAGGCGAATAATTTCTTACTATATCTTTCAGGGCATCTTCTTTTAGCTTGTTGCCTAATCCTCTGCAATTCCAGGAGACGTACTTCATTATTTATTGGGATGGGAGTTTGTGGCTCCTTTTAGAGCCGAGCCGTGCTTGCGCCCTGATCTAGTATTCATCATTCCCTTGAGAGTTTTTTGAGAGCCTTGGAGAACATCCAAATAGGTTTTCTCCTCACGCTGTTTCTTCTTGGACTTTCGACCCCTGGCTGATTTGATTGGGGTAACTTGTGAGCTGTCTGATTCATAGGTTCTTCCTTCTGAGTCTTCATCGGATTCGGAGGCCAGATTGATCTGTTCTTCCTTATCTATATTTCTTTCATTGCCTCCTGATGCTGGGGGGGAGATTATGTCAGTACCAGTTTCTTTTGCTTCCTTCATCAAGTCTTCCGGTTCTTCTTGAGCCCCGGTGGTTTCTACGTTCCCACCAGAGGAGGGTCCAACATTTGGGTTTTCATTGGCCTTTGAATTGGACTGAGGTTTTCCTACTGGGCCAGTATTTTTCTTCTCTGTTGTCCTAGGGATAGCCTTGCCCCTTTTGATTTCTTTCCATCCTTCTTCGTCCTCCTTAGTCCCGGCCGGGGAGTGGAAGACATGTTACTAAAGCAAATTAAGGATAAAATTCATAAGCAAGAAAAATTGGAAGAAGAATTAGTATGCCTAAGAAAGAAATTAGAACACACCCAAAGGGAATTGACAATGAACACTCCTCTGATGACAAGCACTGAACAGTTGAATAAAATACTAAATGCTCAAATATCTCCTCTCATAAACACTGGGATAGGTTACGAAGGAGAAACCAACAAATCCAAGGTAGAGGATAACCAGAATATCATTTTTGTGAAAGCTGTAAAAGAAAAAATTAACTCTCAGCAATCTGAGATTATTGCATCTAGAAGACTGATAGAAGAAAGGAGCAGGGGGTGTAAGCAACTTGAAGATGAGATTGCCTCCATGGAGACCTCGAAGAAGGCAGACATTGAAAGGAATGATGAAGCAGCTCAAAAAGGAACCACAGAAGCAGAAGCCAGCAAGAACTTGATGTGTGATGAAATAAACAGAAACAAGCAGCAACATCAAGAGACAAAGAATGAGAGGAAGAAGCAAGCAGTTGCAAAAATCTCAATTGTTCATGAAGATCAATTGAACAAGTTTGGAAGATCTCAAAGGAGATTCTTTCCTCCTATGAGAAATTTCACTTTTTTTGTCTGTCACAAACTAGGACATATTGCAGCATACTGTCAGACAAAAATAATCGATTTCAACCAGCAAAGGATGCAGAAAATGAAAATACTACCTCAAGCAACCAAATGGAGAAGACAACCCTTGACCAAATACACTAATCGTTTCCTTGGGTATTGTTTTTGTTGTAAGGGGTTCGGCCATAAAGCCATGGAGTGCAGAACGTTTGGACAAAGACTGATGTTTAAAACCCCAAGGAGATTTATGAAAAATGGAGAGTTCACTCGTACACATAATCCTTTTAAAAATATAATCAAATGCTTTGTATGCCATCAAATCGGACACATGTCTTCCAAATGTCCTCTCAAAGAATGTGGTCCATCTTCTCGGAATAGCTGCCTGCAGTGGAAAAAGAAGTTGAATAAGTGTGACCTGGCTCTAATAGCTCAAGATCAGAAAAGCCAATGGTATATGGACAATGGATGCTCAAAGCATATGGCTGGAGATCGAAGCAAGTTTGTAACCTTTGATGAAAAGAAATCTGGAAATGTAACATTCGGAAATGATAAAGTAGGGAAAATCAAAGGAAAAGGCTCAGTTAGTCTGAATAATGGAAGAGGAGAGGCTCAAGATGTACTATTTGTGGATGGGCTGAAAGAAAATCTACTAAGAATCAATCAAATGTATGATAAAGGTTGTGAGTTCCTTTTCATAGCCCAAGATTGTGAGGTAAGATCGAGCACCACATGAAAGACTTTGATCAAAGGTGTTAGAACAGAAAGTAATGTCTATATATTGGAAGAAGAGAATGAATCATGCCACATAAGAAAACTTGATGAATCATGGTTATGGCATAGAAGATTGGGACACTTAAACTTTGACCACATCATCAGACTGAGCAAGAACAAAGCAGTCAGAAATATGCCTACAATAAAGAAGCCTCCAAATACTATATGTAAATCCTGCCAATTGGGCAAACAGACCCGCACATCTTTCAAGACCAAAGATGAACTATCTACAAGAAGGCCACTTCATCTTGTACACATGGACTAGTGTGGACCTTCAAGAACTAATGCACCAGGTGGAGAATATTATTTCATGCTAATAATAGACGATTTTACCAGATTGACAACGCGTGCGTGGAATTTCTCAAATATAAATCTAAAGCAAATGAGAAATTCAAGATATTCAAGGCATTGGCAGAAAATCAAACAGGATGCAAGCTAAAATGCATCAGATCAGACAGAGGAGGTGAATTCACAGACTATGATTTTGCAGATCTATGCAATGAACATGGGATAAAACAACAGTTTACAATTGCAGGTACACCTCAACAGAATGGAGTGGCAGAAAGACAAAACAGGTGAGTACAACAAATTACCAGAGCCATGATGCAATAAAGTAACATTCCTCAAACCTATTGGGTAGAAGCAGTACACACAGTTGTTCACATTCTCAACAAAGCTCATCTAAGACCAAATTGTGATAAGACTCCTTATGAATTATGGCATGGTAAACCAGCATCAATCAAGCACTTTAGAGTCTTTGGAAGCAAGTGTTTCATAAAAAATAATGATGAAAAATTGGGAAAGTTTGATGCAAGAGCTGATGAAGGAATATTTTTAGGATATGCATCCAAGAGTAAGGGTTACAGGTGTTACAACAAGAGACTGCACAAAATTGTGGAAAGCATTGTTGTAAGAGTTGAGGAAGATCTACCAAACAGAACAAGAAACACAAGCTGCGCCAATCCTACAGATGATCATGAGGCTGAGAACCAAGATAATGAAGAAGTATACTTAGCCATGCTATCTCAAATAGAGCCAAAGAAGTTCGAAGAAGCCAGCAAAGACAAAAACTGGGTAAATGCTATGAATGAAGAACTAGACCAAATTGAGAAGAACAATACCTGGGAGTTAATTCCAAGACCCACTGGGAAAAATGTCATTGGCACAAAATGGATATTTAAGAATAAGATGAATGAACAAGGGCAGGTAATTAGAAATAAATCCAGAATTGTATGCAAGGGGTATTCTCAAATTAAAGGACTTGACTATGATGAAACCTTTTCCCCTGTAGCCAGAATGGAAGCAATCAGAATGTTTTTGGCCTTTGCATGCTATCATGATTTCAGGGTATACGTAATGGATGTGAAGTCTGCCTTCCTCAATGGAGACTTAGAGGAAGAACTCTACATGGAACAACCTGAAGGATTCTCATTAACAGATAAACAAGACTATGTGTGCAGATTAAAGAAAGCCTTATATGGTCTGAAACAAGGTCCTCGTGCATGGTATTCAAGGCTGGACAAATACTTGCAAAAACAAGGGTTCAATAAAGGAGGAGTAGACAACAATTTGTACATAAGGCTAATGAAAATGAACTCTTAGTTGTAGTAGTGTATGTAGATGACATCATGTTTGGTAGCAACAAAGATGAGTTAGCAAAAGGATTTGCTGAAAAAATGAAATCAGAGTTTGAGATGTCAATGATTGGAAAGCTCACCTTCTATTTAAGACTTCAAATTCAACAAAAGAACACAGGAATATTCATTTCACAGGAAAAATACTTAAGAGAAATGTTGAAAAGGTTTCAAATGGAATACTGCAAACTTGTGTCAACTCCCATGATCACTGGATGCAAACTATGTGCTAATAATGGATCAACAAATGTAGATCAAAAACTTTACAGATCCATGATAGGAAGTCTGCTATATCTAACTGCTTCTAGACCAGACATTATGTTGGTAGTAGGACTTGTGGCAAGATATCAAGCAGCACCAAAACAAAATCATTTACTTGCAATCAAGAGAATATTTAGATATCTACAAGGAACTTCACATTATGGCCTATGGTATCCAAAAGGAAAAAGCTTCACATTGACAGCATACACAGATGCAAATTGGGCCAGCTGTGTCGATGACAGGAAAAGCACAAGTGGAGGTGCATTTTATTTGGGAAAAAGTATGGTGGCATGGCTAAGAAAGAAGCAAACTTCTATCTCTCTATCTACAGTAGAAGCATAATACATAGCAGTAGCTACACGTTGCACACAAGTAATGTGGATGAAACAAACTCTCCAAGACATGAAGGTAAGCATTGATGAACCCATTTCTATAAAATGTGACAATACAAGTGCAATAAGTATATCAAAAAATCATGTACTTCATTCAAAAACAAAGCACATCCCAATAAAGTACCACTTCCTCAGAGAACAAGTAGCACAAAAATTGGTGAAGTTGGAATACGTACCAACAAAGGAACAAATAGCAGACATATTCACAAAACATCTTGATAAAGAACCATTTGAATATCTAAGAGACAAACTAGGGGTAGTGTCTGCAGATGTTACTCTCTGATATGTTTGATAAAAACAAAACAAAATAATAATAAGGGTTGCATACAAGAAACAAGATCAGTGCAGAAGACAAGTGATAGTCAATATCAGACAAGAAAGCATCACTCCAGGCGGAGAGCAATCAATAAATTGTAATAAAAGAGCTAGAACAATAGAGAAGTGCATGGAACAGGTCCTCAAGATCAGAGGAAATTAAAAGATCGAAACTACATTGGGAAATGTGAAACCCTTTGTCATTGATGTCGAAGGGGGAGGAAAAGCAAGCAAAAGAAGAAAGGGTCTTCTGAAAAGCAAGCAGAGGAAGCCCTGGAGGAAGAATTGGAGTATTGCCATCAATGCCAAAGGGGGATATTGTTGGAAATATTGTCATTGATGGCAGAGGAGCACAAAGGAGCAGCACCAAGACAAGGGAGCAGATCAGATTCAGATGGAATTGTTGCAGAGAAAGAAAGTAAAGTGGCAGAGGCTACAAGAGGAGGGTTTAGAGAGGAAGAAGTTTTTTTGAATAGTAAGGGTTTTGTTTTGTAAGCCTACGAGAAAATTAGACAAAAATGGAAGAAGAATTTCCATCATTTTTGAGCTATGGGATTATTGAAGGTATGAGACTGTGTATTCTTAAAAGGTCAATTATTCATTCATTGATTCTGTGTGACTTGTGAATGTTGAGAAATTAGCATCGATCACTGAATGGATCGATGCCATTAAAGAAATTGCTTAGACTTCTAAATTGAGGTATAAAATCTACCTGTATGTATTTCGCAATTGTCTGACTTCTTATAAAGCATTTCAAGGAGATATTACACATTCTGTTATGTATACACAATGAAGGAGATCCAGAGTTTGAAGTCACATTTGGGGGCTTTATTGTATTTATAAATGATTATAAAACCACAGACAATGAATAATAGAGGTTAAAGCCATGTGTGGAATGAATGCCATAGAGGGTTTGAAGGTTGGTTGATATCATTAAAACAGAAGATGTACGACGTAGCCGTGGTGGAATTCTTTCAAGTTGGAACCATAGTTCTGTTTAGAAACCTGAGTTAAATGAAAACAGAACGATGGAGTAAAGGAGAACAGTGGATGGTTTTGAAAACCAACCGATGGTTTTCGCATAGGTCAAACATGGTAAGCGGAAATTGCTGGAGTGAACGCGATAGTGGTTGTGGGCCAACGCGAGGCAATTAAAAACCATTAATTTCGCGTAAGTTCTAAAGTTTTACCCATCGTGCTATTTGGAGTGCGATATCGAGCAATGTTCATCGGATCTGGAGCAGTTAAATGGATGACGGAGATTGGACTGCACAAATGAATATGTAAGTTGTATAATATTATTTTGGTGCTTTGGGTTTTAACCAAAGTAAACTCATAAATACGATTAAACCAAGGTGTGATAGTTGACAAATGTGGGCCAATGTTAATACATGTTGATACTTTGGTATATTTATCCAAAGTCGAGTTGGTATAGTCGGAAGATAAATGAACGGGTTTTTATTATGGTTTGTTTAAAAATTGATATAAAAGCTTCCGCATATGAAGTTATTACCATTGGATTTATCATAGTTTATAACCATAGCTTTTTTGAAAGGTGATTGACCGTCAGGAAATCTGTGGGCCCGGATATATATTGTAATGTTGATATCTTGTGTTTAAAACAAAGTATGGAAGGGCAAGTTATATTGTATTTATGACTTATGTTAAGTCGAGTAATAAGCCTTGAGAATTTCTGATGGATGGAGGACCGTCAGATTGAGAGATGGGGAGCAATGATCGTCCAATCTGACGCAGATTAAATCGACGGTTGAGATTAGAACAATCAACGAAGTGAAATGATGTGTCTAATCGTCAGTGTACAACTGTGGGTCTAGATAAATATGATTTCGACATTGTTTTAACCAAGGTAAGAACGTTATTTAAGCACGTCGACATATTGAAAAATCCATAAGTCGGAAGTATAATTAAAAGCTTTAATTATATGGATAAGCATATGGTTTATAACCATAGGTTAAGAGAAGACGGAAAGGTAAGTTGGTAAATGTGGGCTCGAAAGTTTATATATTAATATTGTGTTGACACTTTGGGTTTTAACATGTTTTGATTAATGCGGATAAAATATGGGTTTATACCCACAGAAGATATAAGGAGATAATTTCCTGCTTAAAGGGATTTTGATTTTTCGCATCAAGATATGTGAATGAGAGTTTAAACCTTGGTTTAAGAAAAGGTTTTATTATATTTGGAATGGAAAATTCCTGGGCATAAATGAGATACGCATTTTATGTATGCAAAGTGTGGGTAAATGAAACACAAAAGGCACATGTAATGGAAGAAACAAGGCAGTTATACAGTAGAACGGGAATATAACAGTAGAAATTGAAAAGACAGAGACAACAGCTAAAAGGAAAAATGCTCAGCAAGGGCTAAGTGAGATATAATTGTTGTAACTCTAAATGTAAATGAATTAATTATTTTTACTGTAAGTGATGCAAAGGCAAGTCTCCGAAGGCAAATAAAAAATCTCCCTTGTAATACTGAATTGAGTACATAGTATTGTAACATCCCGAAGTGTTGAGCGAGAAAATGAGAAGGTGGAATGCAAAGAGTCATACCTGTTCATTTCATATTCCCATATGGAATGAAAAAAGCTATGAAGTGATCTCTATAAATGATGCTATTGTCATATGCATAAAGGGGTTAGAGAGTGGAAGAAGAAGAAGGAGCAGAGAGAGGAGTTGTGAAGATCTAGAGATGATATAAAGCAAATTTGAAGGCTGTAAGGACAGCAATAAAGAAGAAA
Source organism: Pinus albicaulis (assembly GCA_034641835.2). NCBI lineage: Eukaryota > Viridiplantae > Streptophyta > Pinopsida > Pinales > Pinaceae > Pinus > Pinus albicaulis. The sequence goes on along the minus strand of CM076576.1, from coordinate 159,443,761 downwards.
AAAAACAAAGCTGATATCCAGGTAAATCAGCATATGATTTTATTGTACAGTGAGGAAGTTATTGCTTCCATATCAAGTTGTAGATTGATATATGTCCAGTTGTAGCTGGCTGAGGTAGGAGCCTCCTGTAGGTTGCAGCCTACAGAAAATAGATGGGAGTTGGAGCTTCCTTGCAAGTTGTAGCTTGCAGAATTGAGGTATTAGCCTCCTGTAGGTTGGAGCCTACAGAAAATCAGTGGTGAGAGGGACTTGGAGCTTGCCTTTGCATCACAACAATAATAAGATGTGGTTTTCTCCCTTATGGGTTTCCACTTATATTTGTTGTCTATGTGCATGATGATTATGTGTTGATATTCTGTATTTAATCTGCTTAATACCTGCTGCTCATTTTTTAAGATTGTTGTTCCATTGTACATTAAGTTGATCACAAAATGAAGATGTAAATAAGTGTAAAAGAAAGTTTTACAAAGACCCTGAATGTACTATACTGATTCAACCCCCCCTCTCATGTTAACTGAGGGAATGTTAAAATATTGTAACTGTGGTCGGTATTTAAGTCAACAAATTGAAAGGGAATAAAATTAATACTTTATCCTTCATGTAGGCTCCTAGTTATTCACGTGGGCCCCACCACTTGAAGGGATTTGACCCTTCGGAAAATTACACTTAGTTATACATATAGATATTGACATTTTGGCCTCCACATTTGGCATCATAAAAAAAACTCTAATCATCTCAAGAAGATGATTTGTGTTCACTCGTGCGAAGGAGGAATATATTTTTTTGGAGTTGTCCAGTGAAGTTTGACCAACGTTTTATTTTTTTGAACAACATTGACTTTGACTATTTTATAGGTTGCGTTGGCCGAATATTTGACTAGTTTATTGGAGAAAATATTCTAGCATATTTGGCTAAAGGTTGATTGATTTTTTGGATAGAAAATCTAGCGTTGAATTTTTTTTACTAGCTTTGACCACAAAACTAGGAAGTTTGACTTATCCTTCTGTGAAATAGCAAGACCGAATTTCGGCCTCTTTGACAAGATTTGGCTTTTGAGCAGAAGTTTTACTTTTTCTCTCCCCTTTGACTGTCTTGACTTGGAATTTGGTTTTGTCAATGGAATAATATTTTGACTAGAAAATCATATGTAGACATTGATTGAAATGGACACTTTCTCCTAAGAAAAGATTTGTTGGGTTTTTCCCTAGTTTTGGTTTTCCTAGGATACTTTTTTTGTGTCTCTTATGTGTCATTGCTTTATTGTGATCTCTACTACCCTACTACATTTATGGTTGAAATTTTATAAAGTGTAATTGCTTTATAATCTGGAATGTGCTAAAGAAGTAATTGTATCATTAGAAGTGATTATATGATAGTAAATTTGTGCTTGTTTTAATTACACTATAAAAAACAACATTTAAAAGGTGAAGGAAAATATATACATAAAATAGAAGTTTTGAAGTTAAAAAGTGGTTTTTAATTTTCTATATATATATATATATGTGAGAGGTTTTTAATCAAATATCATAGCCATCATAATCACAATAAATTTGACCTTCATTTCAGAAAATGATTATCATATTTCATGAACATTAGATGCCAATTGCATAAGACCCTTATGTGAAAATATCATACCATAGTATTGTGATGTTGGAACAACAAACTACTCATTACTAGAATAAATACACCAAAATGTAAGTCGACAAATCTTATTATTAGACGTCGGTATGAAAATCAAGGTGAAGTTGTGATGTGTGATTATCTAGAGAAGTTTGAGTACAATAAGTGCATGGTCCCTAAGTTTTGTGGAGAGATTGATTAATTGAGGGTAAATTATTACCATTGTGACATTCATTCACATGGTTGTTGACAATTTTCTATTTTGTTGGCCCATCTCATAGCTCAATCTCATCAAGATTATCATGGGTGGATATGCCACCATCATTGCTACCTATTGTTGTGACACGCCAGGGAAATTATTCCCTATAGTCATGTCAATATGCATAGGGGTCAAGAGTATTTTTAAACTAGAAATATCAAACCCATGGGTAAACATTAATCCCAAAGTACATCAACTCAAAGGTTGTGACTAGTAATTGTGCATCAAATTGGTTAATATTGATTAATTGGTTGTCATTATCTCACGTCTTTAACATACACTTCACTATAATAAACCACAAAGGATTTAAAATGAATACACTAAGTTTAAATTAAAAGGAATATTGAAAAATTAAGTCTTTCACACTTTGTACATTCACTCATTACAAAAGGATACATAAGCTTCATAACCAAAGAATCATTTGATGTAAATTATTGAGAGAAAGAAAAATGGAGTCTATTACTAAGGATACTAGTAATGGAATATTTCTTAAAACTTTTACCAAAGTTGTTTTTGCAATATTTAAACTCAAAGGAATAATTGTAGGAAAGGATGTTATTATTTCTATTTCTCCTACTCAATACGGCAATTATGTTAGTACTGAATGTGCTAACCAATTAGTGGTTCATGAGTCGATTATAATTGAAAAAATAAATAGAGATGAAAAACCATATGACATAAGAAATTTATAACAGATTATTGGGGAATATACTTTTGTCCTGCAATATGTTGTTAAACTTGTATTTTGTGATGATAGTGACATTATTCTAGGTTCAACATAGATGGAATCACTAGGATCCTTTATCTTAAATACGAAGAAATTATTTTTCATGTTTCCCTATAAGAAAAAGATAATGAAATTCCAATACATTACATTGAAGTTAGAATCCATAATACCTTCATCATAAGACTTTAGAGATATCTCGAATATGATGTTTTAAGAAAACTAAAATTCGATATCAATGATGCAAAAAGAAATTAACAAATTTATCTCAGATTAAAATGAATAAATTTATTGCTTAAAAGATCACGTCAAAAATTACTTGCACAATTGGAAAATAGAATAAAATAACTTTTCCATACAAAATCATCAAAGTCTTTAGGTAAAAATGTCCAAGTTGAGGAGAAAGGAACAAATACAAATGCCATTAATATTATGACTTAAAAATATGCCAATTCGATTCAATTAAAGACATACTTAGTTATTGTAGTGTGAACGATAGAAATAAAATCTCAATAATTAATGATGCAACATTAATGCATAGAGAAAATAAAAATCCAAAAGAAAAGAAATGAAACACTACTAAGACGCCTTATCAACATCTTGATCATAAGATCAAGTACATTAATTTGTCAGGGAATCAACATCAATCAGAAGGAAAACAATTGGCATACCTTCTGAAGAATAATGATACCAACATTATCAAGTCTTGCGATAACAATTCATCTTGGGAAGTCTATAAGCAAAACATTCCATAGAGGATTGAATTAGGCTAGTCAAATCATGTTACAATTCGACAATTATGCTCAATGCTTAAAAGTTTGTATCACTTATACTATCAATAACGACAACATTGAGATCATGCAAAGACATTACAAGTAAAAGTATATATATAAAGGTATTTTCATCCATATGCTTTGAGGATAAAGAATTTCTGAAGTAGAAGGTAAGGTTATGAACATGAATATGGAATAATACAAATAATAAATAATATATATAATAATAATTAATAATTATGAAAATGTGTGTGTCAAAAGACATGAATCTTTTGTTTGACTAGAAAGAGTATTTGTATTATATAATTATGTGTCCGGTTGAGAGGAAATACATTAGGCATTATAGAGCTAATTCATCAATATTTTCCAATTGTTTTCTCCTTTCCAATAGGAATACATGATTTTTCTGAGGATAATTTATATGAGCAACAAAAAGAGGGGTTTTGTAGATGAATACCTTATAAAATTGCCCCAACAAAACAAAAAATTTACAACACAACACATAACTAATGGAGTATGAAATATTTCATGATGGCTTGGTTGCATACATGTGTTTCCTCGGGTTTGCCACGAAGTCATTTGGACCCCATAATTTTCCATTTTTATATTTTCTTGTATCAACCAATTTAACTAAAAAAAATAAATAGACTTCATCCGCCATTAGGGAATCATGGCAAGCCGAATTTGGCCATTAATATTTAATTCACTTATCTTCAATTTACACCCTTCATTAGCATACTTATCTACTTCTATATTGATCTTAGGACATAGAAATATGCTTTGGATGAGATATCTTCTACAATTTTCCTAATTCTTTTCATGAAGTTTTCATAGACTTCTTGATAGGTCCATATATTACTAGTATAGTCCCTTATTTTTGTTAGTGTAACCCCCTTATTGTTATTGTTGTACCCCTGTAACCCCCATATTATTATTATTGTGCCATTACATTATTATTGTTAGGTCGGCTAGGATTACATTGTGGCCCCATGGGCTCCTATATATAGAAAGGAGGTTTTTTCGTTTGTATCATCCAATAATTGTTCATTTATATAATGTATTGGAGGTTTCCCCTTCGAAGTGGCTTATTTCTAAGGCATTGATCTCTCTTTTCTTCTATTTTTGGAGCTAGTTTCATAACATTTGGTATCAAAGTTTTGAATTCTAGGGTTTCGCTGCTCCAAATAGGTCATCGTGGAAATTTCTCTATAACTGTTTTTATACGAAGGTTCAGAAGCTGAAATTTCTACAAAGCGAAGCTGAAATCCTGAGGAACGCCATGTAAAAATTTCATATCTTTGTTTGTAATATTTTTGGAGATATGATCTGTGGAAATTAGGGTTTTTTTAGGCTCCCGAATTTCACCTAAAACAGGTCATCGTGGAATTTTCTCTATAAATTGCTTTCTACGAAGGTTCAGAAGCTGAAATTTTTACAGAGCGAAGCCGAAATCCTTTGGAATGTCTTGTACAAATTTCAGATCTTGGTTCACAATATTTTCGGAGATATGATCTGTGGAATTTAGGGTTTTTTCAGGATCCCAAATTTCATCTAAAAGAGGTGACCGTGGGAAAATCGTCATAACTCTCTATGAGCGTTGGATTGGAATTCTGTCAGAAGTGGCCGCAAGTACACGGACTTTAGTTTCTTGTGTATCAATTTCAGAGCCGAAGGAGGAAACAATGACACGTGGCACATCGTACAAGTTTTCTCTACTGAACCAGTCCATAATTAGGTCATTGTAGGAGATTGGGCATAACTTTGTCTTGAAGAATCCAAATCAAGTCAGAACTATGGCATTCGAAAGAAGATTCAGAGTGCTACTACGGGGCCAAATTTCATATATTGAAGATTTGAAATCATAGAGATAATTCAATTTCAATATCGACCTCCTCAAAAGTAAGAAAAAGGTGTGTATTTTTTTCCGAATTTCATAACTCTTGTTTGAAGAATCAATTTGAATTGATTCCAAGGGCATATTGTAGAATATATATCAGTATTGGGTTATAAAATCCCCCCTAAAAAGAATTCAACGCCCATTAAGCCTTCATAAGGCTCTACTATGGCTCATGAAGATGAAGAAATGCAACATGACATATCAAAATTACAAGAGCAAGTGCACCAAATTTCGCTCTCGCAAAGAGCAACAAAAAATGAAATGGATGTTGTGAAGAAAAGTGTGGAAGCTAAGATGGATGGTTTGAAGAAAGGCATGGAAGCTACGATGGATGGTTTGAAGAATGGTATGGAAGAAAAAATGGAAGGTTTGTCAAAGTTGATACAAGAAATGATTCCTAATGGCGAAAAGATAGTAGATGAAACTCATGATGAGAAAAAAATAAATGTTAATCGTGATTTCATAAACTCTAATGTTGGATTCAAGAACCACCATATTCCAAAGATGGATATAAGGAAGTTTTATGGCAAGGATACCGTAACATGGATACTACAGATAGAGCAATATTGTGATCTAAATAATGTGAAAAACACACAAAAGGTATGCATTGCAACTTTACTTTTAGAACATAATACATTTGTATGGTATCGATGGCTTTGCTCCCGTAAAAAAAATTGTCACTTGGTCAATTTTTACGGAGGAAATGATAGCACATTGTGAGGATACAAAGTGAAACACCTTCTTAGCCAATTGATAAATCTCAAACAAAAGGGTTCAGTGGTGGAGCACAGTAAGGACTTCCAAAAATTGAATATAAGGGTAATTGACATTCCAGAGGAACACAATATTGATGTCTTCATAGGGACTTTGAAGGATAACATCCAACATGAATTTCGCGTTTGGAAACCTGATTTATTGGAGAAGGCATTTAGGTTGGCAAGAAAAATTGAATGTAAAATTATGGCGACAAGGAAGCCTACCACTCACATCTATAAAGATGGAAGTGTTGCTAATCTTATAATTCCATAACCTACAAGGTTGACACCACAACAATTGGAAGAAAAAAGAGCAAAAGGGATTTGCTACAGTTGTGATAGCAAATACACTAAAGGTCATAAGTGTGCTGAGAAGAAATTATTTTACATATATTGTGAAGAGGAGGAAGAAAATGAACAAGAAACTTCAAAAGAAGAGGATATACACCAGAACCAACCCTAGAAGAAGAAGAAATGATTCCAACCATATCGTGTAATGCATTGGCAGGAATTACCACTCCTCAAACTCTCAAGATAGAAGGACATATCAAGAAGAAAAAGGTAATAGTGTTGATTTATTTAGGTAGTACCCGTAATTTTATTCATTGTAAGGTAGCCAAGGAATTGAATTGTTTCTTATACCCAGCTCCAGAATGTCAAGTGATGGTTGAAAATGGAGGAACTATAAATTTCTCTGGAAAATGTCATCATATCAAGCTAGCCATTGGGGATTATGTATTGAATAGTCCAATGTTTTCCATCCCAATGGGAGGTGTTGATGTTGTACTAGGAGTACAATGGTTACAATCTTTGGGGATGGTAGCTTTTTAACTTTCAAGAACTTTTCTTGAAAAAAAATTTCAGAAGGAAAGGAAATCAAATTACGGGGTATCCCAGGGAAGACAGGAAAGATAATAAGCTCTAATTTCATGAAAAAGCTTTTGAAGAAAGAATAACGAGGCATAATTGCACAATTCTGCTCACTAGAAGTTCCAACATCAAAATCATCTATTTCTCCACATCTCCAAAAAATCTTGGACAATCATTCCAAAGTGTTTAAAACTTCCAAAGGACTCCCACCTATTCGTGATCATGATCATGCTATTCACTTGATTCCGGGAAGTTTTCCTCCAAACATCAGGCCTTACAGATGTCCTTATGTCCAAAAGAGCGAAATTGAACGTATGATTGCAGAAATGTTAGAGGCTGGTATAATTCAACCTAGTCAAAGTTCTTTCTTTGCTCCAGAATTATTGGTGCATAAGAAGGATGGATCATGGCGCATGCATTCGGATTATAGGGAGCTCAATAAGCTCACTATTAAAGATAAATTTCCCATTACTGTGATTGATGAATTATTAGATGAATTACATGGAGCAGTTTATTTTACCAAGTTGGTTATTCGTTCAGGATATCATCAAATTAGAATGAAGAATTTAGATATTCCGAAAACAACATTTCGAACTCATGAGGGTCATTATGAATTTTTGGTCATGCCTTTTGGCCTTACCAATGCACCTTCTACATTTCAAGGGGTGATGAATTCCATTTTCAAATCCTTCCTTAGAAAATATGTGCTAGTATTTTTTGATGATATACTAATCTACAACGAGTCTTGGAAGGATCATGTTGAACATGTTGATAGGGTGCTCAAACTATTGGAGGAGAAACAATTATATGCAAAAACATCCAAATGTTTCTTTGGAGTACAAGAGGTGGAATATTTGGGTCATATTGTATCTCACAAAAGTGCAAAGGTAGACCCTAACAAAATTAAAGCCATTAAGGAATGGAAAGTCCCCACAACCATAAAGCAGTTGCGCGGATTTCTTGTGTTAACAGGGTATTATCGCAAGTTTGTTAAGAATTATGGGAGAATAGCAGCACCTCTAACAACATTATTGAAGAAAGATGCATTTTCATGGACTCCTAAAGCAACTAAGGCCTTTGAACATCTTAAAGAGGCAATGTGCCTATCACCGGTCTTAGCTACGCCAGACTTCACAAAAACCTTTATTGTGGAATGTGATGCCTCAGGAAATGGAATTGGTGTTGTTTTAATGCAAGAAGGAAGACCCATTGCTTTTGAAAGTCGTTCAATCAAAGGAAAGTATTTACAAAAGGATATTTATGAGAAGGAAATGTTGGCAATACTACATGCACTAAAGAAATGGAGACCTTACCTAATGGGAAGACACTTCAAGGTAAAAACTAATCATGATAGTCTTAAACACTTTTTGGAACAAAGACTATCTTCAGAAGAGCAGCAAAAATGGGTCACAAGATGTTGGGTTATGACTTTGAAATAATCTACAAAAAAGGGAAGCTAAATGTTGTTGCAGATGCACTCTCAAGAAAGAATGAAGAGGTGGAAGCATTTATTTGTGCCATTTCTATTATCCAACCAAATTGGATAACCGAAGCAAGAGATGAATGGAAGAAGGACGAAGAAGTGTGGACACTCATTCAAAAGTTGCAGCAAGATCCTAGTACATCTGATACATTTAGTTGGAAAAATGATTCCTCATGGTACAAAGATCACTTATATATTTGCAAGAATTCCCAACTAAAACAAAAGATTCTTTTGGAATTACACAATTCTCCTTTGAGAGGACACTCGGGATTTTTAAAAACTTACCACAAGGTGAAGAAAGAATTTTTTTGGGATGGCCTTAAATCTGATATTCAAAAATTTGTGGCGGAATGTTTGGTTTGCCAGCAAAATAAAGTTGAGACAATTAAGAACCCTGGTATTCTACAACCTTTATCCATTCCAAGTCAACATTGGGAGGATATTTCAATGGATTTTATCACAGGTTTACGTAAGTCCGAAGGAAAGAGTGTCATCATGGTGGTAGTTGATAGACTTACCAAGTATGCACATTTTTGTGCATTATCTCATCCATTTAAAGCAAGTACAGTTGCTACTGCATTTATGGAAACAATTCAAAAGCTATATGGAAACCCGAAGATTATTGTAAGTGACAGAGATCCCATTTTTACAGGAAATTTTTGGACGGAATTATTTTCTTGTTTGGGTACTCAACTAGCTCATAGCTCATCTTATCATCCTCAATCTGACGGTCAAACTGAGATAGTGGATAAATTTTTGGAAGGATATCTTCGTTGTTTTGTATATGATAAGCAAGCACAATGGGTCAAGTGGTTACCTCTTGCCGAATGGTGGTATAACACTTCCTTCCATACTGAAGAAAAAATGACCCCATTTATGGCACTTTATGGATATCATCCACCGTCCATCACATATTCTTTAAGGGAAAATTCTAGGGTTCAAACAGTGGAAGATCACATTGAGCATCAACAAGAAGTTCTCCAAATCTTAAAGGATAACCTAAATTTTGCACAAAATCGAATGAAACAACAGGCAAATCAACATCGCAGTGAGAGAAGTTTTATGTAGGAGACTCGGTATTTTTACGGCTACAACCATACAAACAAATGTCCCTCAAGAAAGCTAAGAAGGATAATAAATTATTGCCAAAGTACTATGGTCCTTACAAGGTGTTGCAAAAGATTGGTACTATGGCATACAAATTGGATTTTTCTTCTTCTTCGTGAGTGCATCAAGTTTTCCATGTTTCATGCTTAAAGAAGGTTATAGGGGAAAAAATTCCAGTTCAAACAATATTGCTAGAACTTGATGAGGAAGGAAAAACCATATTGGAACCTAAAGCAGTCACAGAAACAAGAACTTGACAGCTACGAAATCAATCAATTTCAGAGTATCTCATCAAATGGAAGAACTTACCCAATGAAGATTATACATGGGAGGATGAGAATTTTATACATAAGCAACCGGAGCTACTCAAGCGTTGAGGACAACACTTTTTTGAAGGAGAGGAGCATGTTAGGTCCCTATATTACTAGTATAGTCCCTTATTATTGTTAGTGTAACCCCCTTATTGTTATTGTTGTACCCCTGTAACCCCCATATTGTTATTATTGTGCGCACGCATTATTATTGTTAGGTCGTCTAGAATTACATTGTGACCACATGGACTCCTATATATAGAAAGGAGGTTTTGTCAATTGTATCATCCAAGAATTGTTCATTTATGTAATGTATTGGAGGTTGCCCCCTCGAAGTGGCTTATTTCTAAGGAATTGATCTCTCTTTTCTTCTATTTTTGGAGCTGGTTTCATAACACTTCTCCTTTAGGAGGGACCTTTTAACTAGATGATGCAGGATTAGGAGAGAACCTCCCATAATTGTAAGTGCATCCACCTTATGTTCTTTGGCTAACAAAAGTCTTTGAAGAGACCATATATCTATGCTTGATTATTTTTCATATGAACAAGACTCCATGAGTACCTAAACACTGTTTCCTCCTCGGGTCCATAAAGTACCCATTCCCTTATTTCCACCCCTACAAGACACGAATCCTTCCAAAGGGGAACTATTACCTAATATTTATATAGGGCCCATCATTGTATTCAACCATTTAACATTTCTACTCAAAAATATTTATATAAACATATAATTTATCTGCTGATAGATATTCCTATTTTATAGATATTATGAATATTTGTGTGATAAAAAAATTTGTTGGCATCACCATCCCTAACTCCGTTAATGTTGACCTTTTATAAACTAGGGGGACATTTTATTTCTCATCACATTTTTTTACACGTATTCTTCTCTTTTTCCCTATACCCTTGACCCTTTCCCTTGATTAAAAATTGATTACCCACCTTAGAGGGAGTTCCTAGGAAACCTTTATCACCAAAATAAGATCATTTTACCTTTAATTGAAAGGGGGAGTTCAACTCAATTATGAGAAACTTGCCAATTTGGACTTTGGGCTAAGCTCCATAAATTGTGCCTTCATTCTAATTTGCCTCAATTAAATCCTATTTTCTACAAGGATATAGTTTTGGATATAGCCTCCATCCTCTATAGCTCCAATATGTTTGCAATACCTTCAATTTAAACTAAACCTTTGCCTTGCTTTGATCCCAATTATCCTTCTTTTCTAAGCTAGGATTTGAGAAATGTTGTCCCTCAACTATCTAGGGATATTTTTTCCTCCTCCAAATATTTTTCATAAAAAGGAAACTACACTAATCATGCATGTGTTTGTATGTATAACACCTCATGCATTTGAAAGATATCTAAATATAATCCCAAATTTTCTTATGTGAATGATTATCCATCATTACCTCTACATAATCTAGGAGGCCCTCTCGCATATATTGTACCAAAATATTCACGACAACCTCATAGGGTTTTTTTTATAAGACTAGTCAATAACAAGAGTCCTCCCAAAGGTATCTCTTAAACCTTTTAGAAATTTATCTGATTATTCAGAGGGAGTCCCTGCAACTTGACCCTTTCCAAAGATTTTACCATTTTGTTTGCTTGAAGGTAAAAACATGGACATCGATTTGTAAAAAAAAATAGATGGCCCCTAGTACCATTTTTTCTCTAATATTTTCCTAACATCCATTTTATACTTCATTAGAAACCTTAACTAGCCTTTATACATCACATGACATCGAGATACATTATTATAGTATAGGGACCCAACGTAGTCTAATCCATGATAGTAATGTATCTTTTTCTAATTTATTACCATGGAAATAACCAATCAAAGCAAACCATTGAGGCTATGCAACTTTCTCTAGGAGTTGATCCTTTCCAACTACGAATATGACAAGTTACTTTTGTGTTTTAATAAAATGTTTGGATCTTCACCTCTTCTAGTTAGGGTTTTCAAAATCCATTCCCTTCAACTCCTCTTTCCATTATCTATAGAGAGCTTAAAAGTCAATGCCTCTTCCTATATACATCCATATGTTCTCATCAACTTGTATTTGTAGGATCTTCCATTAAGAGTAACTTCGACTTTTCCTAACTAGTTATAAAAAAACCTTCCCATAACTACCTTTACGTGCTCCTTTTGATACTCAACAAAAATCTCATCAACCGCATTGCACTTCTCCTTGTTCTTTGTAACCTCATCTATTCCCTTGCCTTCATTAACCACATCTTTACTATCTACAAAATTGTAGATTTTTTCATTGGATCCTTCTATATTTCTATCAATAAATACACTTCCACCTATACCATAGACCTTAGGATCATGAATAAAGTTAGCACAAACAAAAATGTGGTTCTCTTGATTCACTTTTGCATAGTTCCCTTTTTGGATGGACCATTATCTCCCCTCAAGAAAGGTAAACTTGGAGTAACCTTTGCATATGTGGAATACCCATCTAAAGGGTCTCCAATGCAATTCCATAATTCATCATTTAGAACCATTTGGATGACACTAGGCTTGAAGAAATACTAAACTTGTAGTAAACCTATTAAATTTTTTATAAATATTGATACCTCACACTAAAATTGTAACTCTTTCCATCATTGTTTATACATATATGAACATATTTTCTCTTTTATAAGTTGAGGAAATTTTATTAGTTTGAAAGGATATTACATCACTACAAACATTTTTTTCGAAATTCTCTCAACGCCACTCCTACCAGATTTATTAGCCATGATAAAATCACCGAAACAAGTAACTAGCAAATAATACATACCCATTAACCACAACCTGATTGACTAGTAAGACTAAAGAACATCTAGAATCAAAATACAACCCACAACCATTAGGGATCTAACGAATTTATCGAAGTTGGGTTCTTTAGACTGGTTTCAGGAGATGATGGAGGCTAAAATTCACAGTGGATGTGATTTTCCATATGCGCTAGTCTCCCTTCCAATCTCCCCAGCTTCTCGTATATCCTTCTTTGACCCCTCTGTAAGGTGGTCAGATAATCCTGCATTTTCCATTGGTTGTGTTGCATATCATTCATAAAGCCAATGAATGCATTGTGATCATCGTGATATTCCCTACTAAGTTGCTCCTAGATAAGGGTCACATGTGTGGGTTAGTTGTAGAAAGTTTCCAAATGGGGGTGGGATGTAGAAAATCCACATAGATTCGATTGATCTTGTAAAATACTAAAATAAAACACTGAATCTATTTCTACGATTGCACAGTAGGTTTTAACCATGTACAGAAATTATCTGCAAACGAATTCTTAATAACATAAAATAAACAATAGTGAGAGCATAAAACAGTAATACACAAAGATTTTTCCCATGGATCCCAAATCGGGACTACCAGCTTGATTTTTCATTATATTATTTTTAGTGTTACAACACATATATATACATGTCGAAGCAATCATAAACCCCAATCCAGTAACCCTAGATCAGAACATAACCATAGTTACCTTGACCGGATCCACAAAATACCAAAGGTCAAAAACCATCATGCCCCAAAACCATCTGCAAACCCATTCAAAAAACCATAGGCGGGTCCGCCCACCTAAAATAGGGTCCAAGAAAAAAATTCCCAGGACGCTGCCCCAAACCCCGCGCAGGGGGCTACCCGCCCCCTGTGACCCCCCCCCCCGCGCGTGCAACTGTTCGTGGAAAGAATATAACACATACCCAACATTCTCCCACTTTTTTTTTTCTTTCCGCAAGGGGGCACAAGAGAGCTTAATCAATAGTTCATCCCTGCAACACGCATTTTTTCTCTACACCAAGAGAACTTCTGAGTGCTCATAGACTTCATCAATGCATCCGCAACATTCTTCAAAGTGTCCACCTTTACCAGCAACACCCTTTTATCCTCAACCATATCTCTCACAAAGTGATATTGAACATCAATGTGCTTTGTCTTTGAATGATGAGAAGGGTTATTAGCCAAGAAAATTGCACTTTTCCTATCATAGTCTATCCTTATAACTCGCTTCACCAACCCCATACTTGAACACAATCTCTGAAACCAAACTTCTTCCTTTCTTGCATGATTGGCTTCCATGTATTCTGCCTCTATAGTTGAAAGAACCAATATAGACTATCTTTTACTCATCCAATTGACTACACCTCCAAATAGGCTAAACACATACCCACTCGTAGATCTTCTTTGGTCCAGATCTCTAGCCCAGTCTGCATCAACAAAACCATGGATGTTCAAAACTATGTCCAATCCTAATCTTCCCTAGTAGCACAAACCATAATCACTAGTGCCACGCAAATATCTGAAAACCCACTTCACTGTTGTCGAATGCTCTTTCCCTGGTTTTGACATAAACCTGCTCAAAACTCCCACTGCATATGCAATGTGTGGTCTAGTACAGACCATTGAATACATCAGGCTACCCACTGCACTTGCATATTGAACACAAGACATATCCTCCTCTTCTTCTTGTGTCTTGGGACATTATTTAGCAGATAACTTTACACCTACAGGAATAGGAACCTTCACTAATTTACTATCATGCATATTGAACCTCTGCAATATTGTCTCGTCATACTTCCTCTATTTTAACCAGAGCTTCCTCTTTGCCCGATCTCTCTTAATTTCCATGCCCAAAATATAGTTTGTAGCACCAAGATCCTTCATGTCAAATTTGGAGAACAATTAGGTCTTAAAATCCTGGATAATTTCTTTGTCATTTCCAACCAACAACATATCATCCACATACAAGACCAAATAAATAACACAGTCACCAATTAATTTAAAATACACACGTTGATCCTCTTTTCTTCTGGTGAATACAAGTCCCCGTATATAGGTATAAAATTTCTAATACCACGTCCTTGGTGACTATTTTAACCCAAGATTCTTCATGTCGAATTTGGAGAACAATTGGGTCTTAAAATACTGGATAATTTCTTTGTCATTTCCAACCAGCAACATATCATCCACATACAAGACCAAATAAATAACACAGTCACCAATTAATTTAAAATACACACATTGATCCTCTTTTCTTCTAGTTAAGACAAGTCCCCGTATATAGGTATAAAATTTCTAATACCACGTCCTTGGTGACTATTTTAACCCATACATAGACTTTTTTAACCTGCATACTAGTTCTTTCTTACCCTTCACCACAAATCCTTCAGGGTGCTTCATGTAGATCTCATCTTCCAGATCCCCGTGAAGAAATTTTGTCTTCACATCCATCAGTTCTACCTCAAAATCAAATGCAACAGCAACAGATAAAAGTAATATAATAGAAGTAACCTTGGAAATAGGAGAAAAAAATATCACCAAAATCAATTCCTGACACCTGGGAATAACATTTTGCTACCAACCGAGCTTTGTATTTCTCCACCTTGCCTTCTACATTAATCTTCTTCTTAAACACCCATTTTCTCCCTATGGGCTTCTTTCCAGCCGGAAAATCCACCAGATACCATGCCTCATTTTTGTGCAAGGATGCCATTTCATCAACCATGGCCTCCTCCGAGAGATTTACATCCTCTGAATCCAATGCCTCCATGACAGTTCTGGGATCATTATCAATGATAGTTAAAGCAAAATTTTAATAGAAATCATATGAACTATACCTTTCTAGCCGCCTTCTTTCCCGAACAGATCTTCTCACAACTGGAGTTTGTGGCTTTTCCTCTTCTGAATCTTGTTCTATTGTAGAGTCTGATTCATCCCCCTTTAGCTCAAACTCTATATTCTCAGGTTCCTTTGGTAGGAATTCATGTTTAACAACATCTTTCACCTCTTTAAACACCACATCTAAACTGTACACAACCTTCCTTGTTTTTGGGTTCCAAAGCTTGTAACCTTTTAAACCATCCTTATACCCAATAAATATGCACCTTTCAAATTTATTATTCAACTTGGTCCTTTTCTCCTTTGAAACATGTACATGTGCATCATATCCAAATACCCTCAGATATGAAAGAGAGGGTTTCTTACCAGTCCATACCTCATGTGGAGTCTTATCTTCCAACGTCGATGAACGTAATCTGTTAAACAAGTAACATGCAGTCTCCACTGCCACTGCCTAGAATTCTTATCCTAAACTGGTACCACTGAGCATGCTTCTTGCCTTTTCCATCAAAGTTATGTTCATTATTTATGCAACTCCATTTTGTTGAGTTGTGTATGGAGTAGTCTTATGTCGTGCTATACCAAACTTCTTACAGAACTCTTCAAATTCATTCTTGCAGAACTCTCCACCATTATCTATCCTCAACACCTTTATCTTCTTATCTGTCTGGTTTTTCACCAGAACCTTAAATTCTTTAAATCCGTCAAAGAATTCATATTTCTTCCTCAATAAATATATCCATGTATTCCTTGAGAAGTCATCTATGAACGAAACATAGTATACAAACTTACGCAGTGATGGAACTGACACATGTACAAACACATCACTGTGCACAATCTCTAATATCTTGTTCTTCCTCTTAGCACCAGAAGGAAAACTCACATGATTCTGCTTCACATATACACAATGTTCATAGAAATCGAAATCGAGAGGTAAATTACACATACCTTATACCATAACATTACCATGTAGTATCTGAAGGCCCTTCTCTCCAATATGTCCAAGCCTTTGATGCCATAGCATGGTATTTTCTCTAGAGACCGCTAGGCTTTCCGCTCCACTTTTAAGAACCACAAAAATTTTGCACCCATAAATAACAGTGCTAACCTAAAGCTTGTACAGAGTTCCAATCTGAACTCCCCGCATTAATACAAGTGCTCCCCGAACCATCTTGCAGGTATCTTTCTCGAACACTATTTTTACACTTGCATCATCCATCTTGCTTACAGAAATTAGATTTCTGCCTAATGCAGGAAGATGCAGAACACCAGGAAGTGTTCTAATCCTTCCACCTTGCAGCTTCAACTTGAATTTTCCATGTCCGACGATTTTAGCCTTCCTATCATCCACTAATAAGACATCACCACCATTATACTTCTCATCCTCGCAGAACCAATCCCTATGGGGAGTGAAGTGAAAGGATGCACCTGAGTTAATCAACCATGCCTCGTGATCTACATGTGTATTCAAAGAAGAATCCAAATACACATCCCCATCTTCATCTGAGGTGGTTTTTGCCTCTACAGAAGGAGAATCATCAGATCCCTTTCCTTTCTCAGGAGCTTTAGATCTGGAGTCCTTTTTGAAGTGCCCTTCATTTCCACATTTCCAACACACCTTTACAGGCTTTCCTGGATATTTATATCTCCCTCTAGATTTAGATCTCCCACTCAAAAAATTAATTTTGTTTCTGTTCTGGGACCTTCCTCGTACAAATAAGGCATATCCATTCTGACCCTCCATATTTCTCCGTCTCATTTCCTCCGACAGTAAGGTTGAGACAATTCATCAAAATTCAAGGTAGGTTTATTGCTACCTATTGCAATAACTAGATTGTCCCATGAATCTAGTAGAGAACACAACAAATTGATGCACTTATCTTCATCTGAGATTTTAATATCAACAGATGACAACTGACTTATCATAGTATTGAAGGCATTCAGATGCTCTGTCACCGAGTCTCAATCCTTCATCCTCAGTTTATATAGCTTTTTCTGCAGGAACAATTTATTAAGCAAAGACTTAGATTAGTACGAAGTCCATAACTTGACCCACAAAGTCTTCGTCGTAGCTTCCCTAGATACATTCAACAATATTGAATCTGATATACACAACTGTATTGTGCTCTTTGCTTTCCGATCCAACTTCGCCTAGTCTTCATCTGACATTTCCATTGGTTTAGTACCAGGATCTACCGCGATCCACTCATATTTATCCACCAGCAGATCCTCCATCTTGAGCTTCCACAACTCAAAACTCTGACCATTAAATTTCTCAATCTCTATATTTCCACTACTCGTCATCTTCCTTCACCGCAATAATCGGTCCCACAGGTCTCCCACTCAACAGGGTCTACTAGAGGCCCAAGCAAAAACCCCCAACAGCAAAGGCGTCCCCTTGAAGCTGAAACATCTCTGATACCAAATGTGGGTTTTAACCATGTACATAAATTATCTGCAAATGAATTCTTAAAAACAAAAAATAAACAATAGCAAGAGCATAAAACATAAAACATATATACACAAAGATTTTTCCCCTGGATCCCAAATCTAGACTACCAGCTTGTTTTTTAATTATATTCCTTTTAGTGTTACAACACATATATATACATGCCGAAGCATTCATAAACCCCAATCCATTAACCCTAGATTAGAACATAACCATAGTTCCTTTGACCATATCTACAAAATAATAGGGGCTGAAAAACATCATGCCCCAAAACCATGTGCAAACCCATGCACAAAACCATAGGCAGGTCTGCCCACCTAAAATAGGGTCCAGAAAAAAAAATTCTTGGGGGACTGCCCCAGACCCCATGTAGGGGGATACCCGCCCCCCTGTGACCACCTCGTTGTGCCCGGCGTAACAAATAGGGAGGGCTCCCCCCCCCCCCCCCGCGCGTGCGACTATTCATGGAAAGAATATAACACATACCCAACATGCACAATCACATGAACAAGAAGGAGAAATAATTTCATTCACACAACAAAAATATATATCTGGGGAAAGACTCAACTAAAATCCCTGCTATCTGTGCATTGCATAAAGTCAAGAATATGAAACAATATAATGCTTCTCCCGGGCTTGATAGCTCTCTGCACTATCTCTAACTATCTCACACTGCCAATCTATGCACAAGCTTCTCTTGGCACACCTTTCTCTCACAAGCTCCACGCACAAACTTGTACTTCATATTTCTTGGTCTCACCAAAACAATGAAAAGACTTGCGCCTTCATTCCTCCTTTTGAAGGAATTTTTCTCTAATTAAGTAATGATTTATTTTAGGTCTTCTACTGACTGCATGCACCGTCTGTACAATTTGGATGATTATACAATTGATATTACACTTCCCTTTAACTCCAATCTAAACTATGTCTTTTTTATAACTAACATGAAACAACTATTTATAGTTAATTATCAGTTATATGATTAATCATTTCATGTGAATTAAATAAGATTTAATTAACTGGACCTCTTGCTATCTCATCCATCAGATAGAAATATTTAAACTAATTTTAACTCAAACGATCGAGTTAACTAATTACAACTCAAAATAAACTGGAACTGGAACCTCTAAAACTTAGAGTGAACTCTACATGCCTCCAGTTTGACCCCCAACTCAAATTGACTGAGTTAATTAAGTCTTCCTGACTCATTTAAGTTTTCATGTGATGTGGAATTGCAATTTACTTCTAATTTAATTAAGGGAAAATTAAATTAGAACCCATTTTGGTGCCATTTTCAATATTTCTTGTTGCCATTTTCAACACTCCCTCTCAACAAGAAAGGAATTCAAAGCTATCCCGATCTGTTACCTTTGGAATGTTCTGCATGCAACACTTCTCTCTAGTGTTGTTGCTACTACAACTTCTGAAACTGAAAAAGCATCCAAACTGAATCAATATGATGCATCTGTCACCAAAGTATTTGATTGCTACTAGCTACTGCAATTTCAACTGAAAACTCTGCACTGCTGCTGAATCTGCTCTGTGCCCCCAGTATATGACTATTGCTAAACTCTACATATGTCACTATGACATTTGACTGCATTAACCACCACTGATCCATCCTACTACTGTGTACTATGTGCTACCGTAACAAGGTAATGATCCATGAGACAAAACATCTCAATGAACCCTTCCCAAATCTATATCTCTCTGGGGCTACAAATCCAAGTCACCCCACCTCACTCTTGGAGGTATATCTGTGAACATGGCGAACTATGATCTAATCATATTGCCGCTGCTACTGTTTTGTTGATGCTTCCACACTGCTGCTACAACTACTGCAATAATGAGTATGATCTCCCCAGATCCTGAATTATTAGCTTCCATAGGGATGCTCCCTCTAAAAATAAGCTCCCTTTGAGTCGTTGTTTAAATTCAACAATAAAATGCAACACACACACTAGTGTGGGATCACAAGTCACACAGTGATGGGTCCTAGCAATACATTAGTGGGCAAGCCTATTTATTAAATAAATTGGAAAATTAATTGTAATATTATCTCATAACAACTTCTAATAGCTAACTAAGTGTGATAGACTTAGTTAGCTCAATAATTTCGATTTGAGGGTCTAAGGATAGGCATGTTGAGTGATTATATTATTTATAGGGTCTAGTTGCAGTTGTAGCACTAGTGTAGCGTGGGTGGGATTGGTTAACTCACAATAATTGAGTTAAAATCAGTTTAACTAGTTCTAACTGTTTGATGAGCTAGTGGAAGATCAAGTGAATTAAAATAGATGTAATTCACCAGTATTGATCTAACAAGTAACTAATGATTCACTATTTATAGCTGCATGCATGCTAATTCTGGTGGATACCTAGTTGCACAAAGGTTGGCTAGTAAACTAGCAGTTGTATTTTAGGCAAACTACCCAGGTGCAGTTAGAAAACCATGGGAAGCCCATGATGGATTTCACAATCAAGGAAGGCTGGATTTCCTATTTAATAGGGGTTTAATTCTCTAGGGATTGTATAAGCAGGGTAGGTTGATAATTGGCTATGTGTTTTTCCAATTTTTCCTAGATCAGTGTGAAGCAATTGATAGAGTTTATGAGGCTGTGGTGAGCAAAAATACATTGTATTGTTTCATGATTCCTTGGTTGATTATACAATAAAGATGGAGGGGTTTTGAGAAGTTTCTTTCCCCAGGAATATATGGTGTTGTGTATTTACTTAATTATTTCTCTTACTTGCATGTGTTTGAGCGATCGTGTTTTATATTCCACAAATATTGTATAAGGATTCAGTATCATGTTTTAGTACATTACATGATCGGATTGAGTCCATTGATATAATTTCTACATGGTATTATAGTTGTGTTAGAGACTTTATACATGGTATCAGAGTGCCAAGAATCACAATAATGGAGAATAAATTTAGCTTGTGTTGAACATTATTCAAATTTACAGGGACTTTCTTTGGAGTCGTAAGCGGATCAAGATGTCTTTCAATGGCTTGAGACTCAAATATGCACTCGTGGGTAGTTCGAATTATATTGCATGAAAGGACAGGATGGAGGCAGTGTTGGAGGAAAATGGGTTGAAGGAATTCATAGATAATGATATTCCCAAGCCCGTAGCAATAGATGCCCAACTTCTTGATGCATGGCAGAAGAGGTAGAAAAGGTGAGGAGGATCTTGTTAGAGGGAGTTAGAGATCACATTGTCTTGAGTTTCCATGGAAAGGAAACTCCATATGATATGTGGAATGCCTTGACAGATATGTTTCAAAGCAGCAATGACCACAGAAAAATAGCACTCAAGTACAAGCTCAGGAAAATCAAAATGGAGAAGGGTGACACAATCCATAAATACTTGACCAAGTTCACTCAATGTTGAGATGAGATTGGAAGTGTTTGGATTATTGTAGTTGATGATGACTTGGTGAGCCTAACACTTCTAGGCCTTCCCAAGAGCTGACATAGTTACCAGGACTCTGTGAGTGAGAGGGATAAGTTACCATATTGAGAGTGACTTTGGTCAGATTTGGTATAAGAAGAGTTTCAGCGGAATACCAAGGATGGATCCTCATCCAAGACTAATGATGTGGAAAATTGTGCCTTGCCTGGTAAGGCATAGAAGGGGAAGGGGAGGAAGTCCCATTCCAAATCTTAGACTAGGAAGGAAGGCAAGAAGCATGACATGTCAAAGGTGAAATGTTTTCACTGTCGTGATCATGGAAACTATGCCACAAATTGTCCACAAAATAAAAAGAACAACAGGAAGGCTCGAGGAGCTGCAGTGGGTGAAGCTTTGGCCTCACAGTTTGAGTTGGACTTTCTCTCATCGCATGCATGGCATCAACTGTGATGGGATATATGTGGTACTTGGATAGTGGAGCATCTTTCCACATGACGGGAAACAAATAACTCTTTAGTAGCATGGAGGAGAAGGATATTCAGATGCACATCGAGATGGGTCATGACAGGAGGTATAGCGCTACCGGGATTGGTACAGTTACTTTCCAGAAGCAATCAGGTAAACCTTTCTTATTAAAATATGTCATGCATGTACCAGGCTTGAAAAATAATTTAGTTTCAGTTGCTATGTTAGAGGATCTTGGATATGATGTGCTTTTTAGTTAAATAAAGGCATTCCTTCGTCGTAAAGCGACAGAACAGGTAAAGAAGTTTGGGGTTCTTGTGAATAGCCTCTACAAACTTGATGTAGGTGGTTGTGAAACATTGAGCAATAAAGTAGGGAAGGTAGTGAGCCAGGATACAGGTGAGTTATGGCACAGGATATTGGACCATCTACACCATAGTGCTTTGAGGATCATGCAACAGATTTCTACAGGTCTTCCAAAGGGTACTCTTGCGCAGATAGACACATGCAAGCGATGTACCATGGGGAAGTATACTAAGGCCACCTTTCAAGAGAAGGAGAACCGAGCAACGATAATCCTTGAGATAGTTCACTCAGACGTGTGTGGAACATTCTCTACGCCTTCCACAACAAGGCACAGGTATTATGTGATTTTTGTTGATGATTTTTCTAGAAAGTGTTGGATCTTCTTTCTGCAGGAGAAAGATCAAGTGTTCTCCAAGTTTTGTGAGTTCAAAGCACTGGTATAGAAAGATATAGGGAAGAAGGTGAAGTCTCTGAGGAGCGAAAATGGTGGTGAGTATATCTCTAATGAATTCAAGAACTTTTGTGCCAAAGAAGGAATTCAGAGAGAATTGATTGCACCTCATAACCCACAACGGAATGGGGTTGCAAAAATAAAGAACATATCAATTGTGGGAGAAGCACGAGCTATGTTACATGGCCAGGGCCTACCATTACATATGTGGGTAGAGGCATGCAACACAATGGTATTTGTGCAGAACCAGAGTCCTCATCGGATACTTGGTATGAGTAAACCGGAGGAGGCTTTTTCAGGTAAGAAACCAGATGTTTCATATTTTAAAATTTTTGGCTCATCTGTCTATTTCCATGTGAAAAAAATGATAGAACCAACAAAAAAGTTGGGATATTTGTGGGGTACATTGATACTCCCCACAACTATCGAGTGTATTTTTCGGCTAACAGGATGACAGTTTTCAAGAGAGATGTTAAATTTGATGAGGAGAAAGCCATGTGATTGTCCCTTGAGAGGGAGCTTGACTAGCATGCAGATGAGGAACTCTTAGTTCCAAAGGATGAACCTCAGGATGTGGAGCAGCCACAAGAAGAGGATCGTGGAGTGGCAGAAACCACTCATGCAGAGCCATCCACCATAAATGGTAGGAAGCGCACCAGAGAGGCTGAAAAATTGATGCTAGGTGCAACAGAGCATGTAGGAGCACCTACATCATAGTGTAGGCAAAGAAGGTCCCCAAACAGGTACACTGGATACATGGCTCTTATGAGCAAGTGTATTGTGACAGAACCATCCCCTTTTGAGGAAGCAGTGCAGTAGCCAACATGGGTTGATGCCATGGTTGAGGAGTATGACTCCATTGTCAGAAACAATGTATGAGAAGTGGTCCCAAGACTAGTGGGGAAGTCAGTGGTTGGATTCAGGTGGATCTACAAGGTAAAGCAGGAAGAAAATGGGAGTTTGGAGAAATACAAGGCCAGATTTGTGGCTTGGGTATTCTTACAGGTAGAGGGGATTGAATATGAAGTGAATTTTACACCGGTTGCAATGTACTCATCAATTAGATCTATCCTTGCACTCCCAGCGCATATGGGATGGCATATACATCAAATGGATGTAAAGACAACCTTTCTCAATGGAGTTATTGAGGAAGAAGTGTACATTGAGCATCCAGAAGGTTTTGAGACCTTTGACAGGGAGTCGCATGCGTGCAGGCTCAAGAGAGAACTGTATGGGTTGAAGCAAGAACCTTGTGCTCGATACACCATGATCAACAACTATTTCACTGGGTTGGACTTCACAAAGAGTGAAGAGGATGTGAACCTATATCATATTGTGGTTGATGTTAAGCTTTTAATTATTGTACTTTATGTTAATGATCTTATACTGACATGTGATGATCAGCTCATAACTTCTTGCAAGAGAGTTTGAGATGAAGGACATGGGGCTCTTGCATTATTTCCTAGGCTTGGAAATATGGAAAAGAGATGGGGATATATTTGTATCTTAAGGCAAGTATGCGAAGTAGATTCTGAGGAAGTTCCACATGGAGGGAAACAAACCCATGGAGACTCCTCTTGCAAGTAACTGGAGGAAGGAGGATGCTACTTCAGGTGAGGTAGTGGATGCTATTGTTTACAGGCAGCTTGTGGGTTCACTTATGTATTTGGTGAACACATGACCAGACATATGCTACGCAGTTAACCAGCTTAGTCAAGCTATGGTTAAGCCTACCAAGATCTTTTGGAAGGTATGGAAGCATGTGTTGAGATATCTCAGGGGCACTACAGAGTATGGATTACGGTACATATGGGAAGAGGGAGTGAAGCTTCAAGGCTTCACCGATGCAGATTGGGCAGGTAGTCTATCAGACAAGAAGAGTACATCAAGGGGAATCTTCAACATAGGACAACAAAATTTTCTTAGCACAACAGGAAGCAGAGGTTATTTGCACTCATTTCAGCCGAGGAAGAGTACATGGCAGCTAGTCAGGCTACATGTGAGGCCATCTGGATGAGGAATATACTTATTGGTTTGTTCGGTTATTAGATGGATCCAACGGTGATACATTGTGATAATAACTAGAGTTGCATAAAACTCTCGGTTAATCCAGTATTCCATGACATGTCCAAGCATATTGACATCTGGTACCACCATCTCAAAGATTGTGTTCAAAGGCGCATTATGTTGTTGCAGTACATTCCCACGGAGGATCAGGATGCAGATACCTTGACGAAAGCACCTACGAAGAGAAAATTCGAATACCACAGAGGCAGGATTAGGGTAGCATATAATCCCTTTCTTGTTGAGAGGGAGTATTGAAATTCAACAAGAAAATGCAACACACACACTAGTGTTGGATCACAGGTCACATAGTGATGGGTCCTAGCGATACATTAGTGTGCAAGCCAATTTATTAAATAAATTAGAAAATTAATTGTAATCTTATCTCATAACAAATTGTAATAGTTAACTAAGTGTGATAGACTTAGTTAGCTCAAGAATTTCGAGTTGAGGTTCTAAGGATAGGCATGTGGAGTGATTCTATTATTTACAGGGTCCAGTTGTAGTTGTAGCATTAGTGTAGTGTGGGTGGGATCAATGAACTCACAATAATTGAGTTAAAATCAGTTTAACTAGTTCTAATTGTTTGATGAGCTAGTGGAAGATCAAGTGAAATAAAATAGATTTAATTCACTATTAGTGATCTACCAAGTAATTGATTATTCGCTATTTATAGCTGAATGCATGCTAAATCTAGTGGATACCCAGTTGAGACAAAGGTTCAAGGCTAGTAAACTAGCAATTGTATTTTAGGCAAACTTTTGAGGTGCAATTATAAAACCATGGGAAGCCCATGATGGATTGCACAATAAAGGAAGGCTGAATTTCCTATTTAATAGGGGTTTAATTCTCTAGGGATTGCGTAATCAAGGTAGGCTGAGGGCAAGCTGATAATTGGATATGTTTTTGTCCAATTTTGCCTAGATCAGTGTGAAGCAATTGGTAGAGTGTATGAGGTTGTGGTGAGCACAAATACATTGTATTGTTTCATGATTCCTTGATTGATTATACAATAAATATGGAGGGGTTTTGAGCAGTTGCTTTCCCCAGGAATATCTGGTGTTGTGTATTGATTTAATTCTTTCTCTTACTTGCATGTGATTGAGCGATTGTGTTTTATATTCCGCAAATATTGTAGAAGGATTCAGTATCTTGTTTTAGTACATTACATGATCGGATTGAGTCCATTGATATAATTTATAAATGGTATTATAGATGTCTTAGAGATTTTCTACAGTCTCGATCTCCCTATGGGAAATCTCACTGCTCCCTCATGGAAAATCACACTGTCCTCCTGCATTGGAAACTGAACTACATAGTTATGTGTTGCGAATCTCCCAGCTAGAATTGTACGTGCATACTGCAACTGGGAAATTCACATTGCCTGTTTCACTGCATCTAGATTTGCAATTGTCTCTTGGGTACGTAATGCAACTAGATTTGCAACTGCCATCTAAATGATTGACAATGCCTGCTGACACTAAATCTGCTACTATGATACTGTGGGCTCCTGTAGCAAAGGTGATGGTCCTGCTACAATAATATATAATTGATATGTCTGATCTCCTTGTTGAAACTACGGTGGATCATGCCCATATGTCACGCTTGGGACTATTTCTTCATATCACCCCACCTCACACCTAGAGGTATGGCTACATGTACTCTTTTTTCCAACTTGGCTTGAAATTTCCCCCTACTGGAGGTCTCTTCTTGAGTGGATGCCTCCACTCGGTCTCTTCTTTACTTCTCTAATTGTGGCTACTCCACAACTTTCTGAGGCTTCTTCTGAGGTTCCATGTTGGGAGGTAATTCATGCTCCCTCTCAAACACCAGGTCTCTAACCTTTGCCTTGCTCCTCAATGATTTGCGTGCATCTTTTGACCTTGAGAGAATATAGGTTCTTGACTCGCAAACTGATCCGTTTCACCTTTCCCATGGTTATGTGTCTAAGGAAAACCTTTCCTTTTCTAAATATTACAACATAGCCACGATCCTCCAAAATCGATATAGAAACAATATTCTTCTTTAGTCCTGGAACAAACAAAACATTTGCATGTCTGAGAGGGGAGCTAGGATCCCTCTAAAAAGTAACTATATCGATACCGGTCATGCTATACCTCTTGTCATCTCCAAACTCTATGTTCTACTTGAGGTATTTCTCCTCCAAGTCACTAAAGAGATCTCTATTCCCCGCCATATGGAATGAGGCAACGTTGTTGAGATACCACATGCATCCAATTACAGTGTTGTCCATGCATGTAATGAGAGTAAAATGAAGCCCGCACTGTGAAGTTAGAGCTTCACCTGCTGCTGCTACTGTAGGATCCTTCTTTCTTTCCTTTTGTGGACATTTCGTTGCATAGTGCCCGTACTCGTGACAGTGAAAACACTTGATGTTGGACAAGTATTTATTCTTGCACTATGCGCCTTGTGACTTCTTTCTTTTGGCTTTCTTGCCTTTTCCGACTAATGAAAAAACTTCTTCTTTGTCTTTGGAAGAGGTACGGTCTCTGGTGTTCTGCCTTATCTCTTCCTGTACCAAGTCAGACCACAATCGCTCCCACTTTAGTACTTTCTCCCTCCCATTTATTAAATCTTGGTAGCTGTGCCAACTCTTGGGCAGGCCTAGAAGTGCTAGGCTCACCAAATCATCCTGGGAAACTATCACACCAACACTTCCAAGCTCATCTCAACATTGAGTGAACTTCGTCCAGTATTTTGGTATTCTCTCACCCTCCTCCATCTTGATCTTTCTGAGCTTGTCCTTTAGCGCCAACTTCCTGTGGTCACTGTTATTCTGAAACAAATTTGTTAAGGCCTTCCACATAGCATATTGAGTTGCCTTTCCATGGAGGTTCGAGACAATATGATCTCAAACTCCTTCTAATAGAATCCTTCTCGCCTTTTCTACATTCTTCTTCCATGCATCAAGATTTTGAGCATCTCCTACTGCAGGGTTGGGAATATCATTGTCTATGAATTCCTTCAGTCCGTTGTCCTCCAACACTGCCTCCATCATGTCCTTGCGTGCTATGGAATTCAAACTACCCTTAAGGGAATATTCGAGTCTCAATCCACAGAAAGACATCATGATCTGCTACTGGTCCTAAAGAATAAATCTACAAATTCGATTCACCTGTTCCAAAGAAACTCTAGTTCTTCCCTTCTATAGTGATTCTTGCTCTGATACCATGTATAAAATCCACATAGATTCAACTGATCTTATAATATACTAAAACAAAATACTGAATCTATTTCTACAATTTGCGGAAACCAATTGCGACCGCACAATCACATGAACAAGAAGGAGAAATAATTTCAATTGCACAACACAAAGATGTATCTGGGGAAAGCCTCAGCTAAAAACCCTGCTATCTGTATATTGCATAAAGTCAAGAATATGGAACAATAAAATGCTTCTCTCAGGCTTGAGAGCTCTGCACTATCTCTAACTATCTCACACTGTCAACATGTGCACAAGCTTCTCTTGGAACACCTTTCTCTCACAAGCTCCACGCACAAAGTTGTGCTTTTGGTTGCTTGGTCTCACCAACTCATGTTCACCAAAACAAATATTAAACATGTGCCTTCATTCCTCCTTTTAAAGGCAATTTTATCTAATTAAGGATTGATTTCTTTTAGGCCTTCTTCTGACTGCATGCACCATCCGTACAATTTAGATGATTATAAAATTGATAGGGCACTTCCATTTAACTCCAATCTAAACTGGGTCTTCCTTAGAACTCACACGTAACAACTATATATAGTGAATTATCAGTTATCTGATTGATCACTACATGTGAATTAAATCAAATTTAATTCACTGGACCTCTCGCTAGCTCATCCATCTGTTAGAACTAGTTAAATTGATTTTAATTCCAATAATTGAGTTAACTAATTACAACTCAAAATAAATTGTAACTACACCATCTAAAACTTAGAGTGAACTCTACATGCCTCCATTTTGATGCCACACTCGAATTGACTGAGCTAACTAAGTCTTCCTAACTCAGTTAGCTTGTACAAGTTGTCATGTGGTGTGGAATTACAATTTACTTCTAATTTAATTAATAGAAAATTAAATTAGAATCCCTTTTGGTGTCATTTTCAATATTTCTTGATTCCATTTTCAAATAGGGAGCTTAATAATCCTAGGTGAATGGGAAATATTTTGGTCCACTGCTTCCCCTAGGTCATTGTCTGCCATCACGTGCCCCTCTCATTCACTTATCGGGTTGATACCCCTTCTACCACTACCACGTTATTAGTGCATATTATCCTTTCTAGGATCCACCCAACTCCTTCCTCCAACTGTCTGTCACTTAGCTCCATAGCAAAACCCCTCTTGTGGGCCGCTCAAACCACTACATCACCATGACGCTACAGGTCTCCCAAGCCAGGTAATAATAAGGCCCTTGTTAAATGCACATAGGGTAGCCAGTAAACTAGCCAACCACCATTCCACACCCTCCCCCCAGAACACTTCGTGATACCCACCAGTAAAGCCACACCCCTAGCCTACACCTTAAACCCTATGTTAATAGATAACATAGGTGGTTGTCAAACAAAAACTAATATCCCTATACACTATGGCACGCCACCCAATCCACAACCCCCTTACTCCTCCACAACACTGTCATGTACCAAACACCACCGACCCAGACATGAGTGACACCACCACCTTTCTTGCCCCACCTTTGGTAAAACCACCATCCACCTCAACTAAGCTTCCTAGCCCATCGATGGTCCTCCAGAACGCAACAATGTACACCAAACAGAACCGAGCTTCCCAACCAGAAAATCCTATTACAAACATTGTAGAAATCACAACAAAACTAAGCATTGACTCAAAGAAATCTTACCAAGATCTAGGGAAAATATCGACCATCTAATTCCTTACTGCAATTAACCATTCAGAGGCCCCCGAGCACCAAAGTCTCCACAAAACTCCAATTCATGTTGTGATCGAGCTCGTCTATGTGAGGGTCCCAGGTTTTCTCTCTCTAGGCGGTCTCACAAAGTTTACTAGCTTCTATTCTCTCAACAAAGAGTTTGCATACCTCCTCATGCTAATGTCATTCCCAAGTCGGATCTAATGGCACTCCAAACTAAACATGGATTACCAGACCGTTGCACAACACCCTACTTCCCATTCTAGAACTCAAATAACCAAACTCAAGGAAAAAACACCAACTTAATCGCTTCTCCATCTCCTCCTCCCGAATCCTTCACCGCACACTTGCGTGCATGCATTGCCATGCTTGGCATTCACTCATCAGTTAAAACGATGGAGTGGTTACCCCAATCCCGTCATCACTCTACGCTGCCACCTAATTGGGATGAAAATAAATTTAATTTTAACCAAATTTTAAATAACTTTTTTTAAAACTAATTTTGACATAACAATATTAGCAAAATTATGAAAATCTTATTTTCCCATGTGCATGCAAGAAGAGTCTAAGATGATGTACAAGAAAAGTTATATTCAACACAATATGCACTTGGGTAATAAGTACATTACATAGATATTTAGGTCAATTATTAGATAATCGGTATCTCCATTTTTACTTTAACATTTAGGCCCTATTTCGAGATCCAACTTTCATATTCAATTTTCCGAAAAAACAAAAGAAAGAAAAAGTTACGAAATAGTTAGGATGACTTACACGTATCTTAGGAAGGTGTATATGGAATTTTCCCACTTTTGCATAACTTCATTCTACATCTTTGGCCCTAAGTCAAATAAACAAGTAAATGAAAGATACCATGGAACCTTTGAACTTTAATGGAGAAATTAGGATTCTGTCAATTTTATCAAAGTTGGTTGATTGTACGTAACTTCATTCCACATGTTTGGTCATCTATCAAATAAACAAGTAAATTAAAGATACCATGGAACTTTGAATTTTGATATAGAACTTGGTTTTGTGTCACTTTAATCAAAGTTGTTGACATAGGAATCTTACCAAAAACTTGTTGACATAGGAACCTTACCAAAAACTTGTTGACAAAAGGTCAACTTTGCATCAATTACACCCATGTGCATGTCAGTGCTCGTTGCTATTACACCAAACATCAAATCTAACTCCAAGGAGTTGGAATCCATCACTGTATAATATACCTAGAGGATCTCCATTGGAGTAATGGCCGAAAAAGTTTAAGTTCTAATTGAATATGATGATTTGATGTAGGTGAGATGCACGTGTTCCTTAAAATCAAGCCTAATCATATATTATGAATGTGATTTTTTTACAAGTGTATTTATCCCTATAACATTATCAAACTTAATCATAGATTTTAATTATGATTGGGATTGGTTTGTCCATTGTACTATTCCATTTTTAACCTATTTAAAAAGGACAAAGAAACCGACATCTCATTTCAAATTTATTCTCTTTTAATGATAGAATAATTTGAGGACATGAACAAATCAATAATTCACTATCACCCATAACATTATCAAACATTTATGAAAGGCGTTTCATATATATAATGTTTTTTACAAGGTATATGTATAAAAGAACATGAAACAAATAATTTAGTGTGGACCTTCAACAAATAATTCATTGTATCAATGTACATTTACGTGTACTTCAACAAATAATTCATTTGTATAAGGACTTGCTACCAACATCCAAGTACTAAAGTTTTATCACATGGGTACTTATATCACACGGGCCCTTAGATGTGAACACCTTTTATTCTGTCATTGTTGACCTTAACAAAAAGAGCGGAGTAAGAGCATATTTTTCTATTTCCCTTGTGATTATGGAAGTTGTTTCAATTAATTATAAAAAAAACTTCTTTAAATATAATATAATATATAAACATATATAAAAATAAGGGTTGTAAAGTTAAATAGTTGAGCATACAAAATTGTTAATATAAGCTTCTATCTTATCTAACATTAGAGGGAGAAAAACTTTGTTGTTTAAATTCCATGTCATCTTTAAGCTTATGGACTCTTTCCTCATCCTTTTGATCCTTTTGCACATAGTTAACTGAAAACCTCTGATTTGAAGTTCTGCACTGAGTGCATTTGCTAAGATTAATGAACCATGTTTCTTAACATGTTATAATTTTTTTCTAAGACAACAATCTTTTGTCTTTGCTAAACCAATAAATTCACGATGACTGCATTCTATGAAGCACAATCACGTTCATTTTCCTTAATCTTAGAATTCATTGAAAATAGGGAGGTCCTATTACCTTGAATGCACTCATTGTGCCTTCTCAAGGTCATGTAAATCTCTTGGAGATCTGAGTAATTCATTGTGTCCATATTTGAAAAAGAGAGGAGTTGAGCTAGATCTTGACCGAGTTAAATAGTGCCACCAATATACAAAGGAAAACCAACCAACAAATTACCATTGAACTATATTGCTAGAACCTTCTTTGCTTCAAATTGATGTTGCTCCTCCTTGTAAGAATCAAAGAAAAAAATCTTAGAATTGAGAAGCTAAACATGCCTAGAGCAAATTCTATGTGTTCCAAAGTCCCAAACAAGTACTCTAGAATGAGAGAAAGCTCATAAGGCACAACATAATCCCCAATATTCAACAAAACTTTCCAAAAACCAAACTACAATGATAAACAAAAGACTAACTCCTTTTGGTAATTATCCTCTAAATGACACTAGATAAAACAACCTATTGACCATATTTTGATAAGATGGACTAGAAAAATAGAGAGACACTCACTTGATTTGTTTCAGAATGCCTATGTGTACATTGGATTCCATTGCAATTTTTGTGTGTGGACAAAAGCATGATCCCATGTTTCTCACAAAAATCCATTCTAAATGATTCAATAGTTTGGACGATAGTGAATTCATGGATGTAAAATGGGATGGGTTATTATCCTTTGAGGTCCTTTTCATGCACTTAAGAACTAGTGTAAGGAAGGATGCCATATGGGTTAGTAACTAGATATGAGACGTGGCTTAATTCCATGAAAAAAATATACTGGGACAATGCATTGTAAAAGCTCGCATTATTTTTTATAGTGCCTCGGCTAAGGGTTGTGGCTTTGTTACCAATGAGTCTAATTTCAAGTTTAGCTCCCTCCAAACTTGGAACAAATAAATTCCATTCAAAACGAGAGATTTTGGTGATATACAAGCTTCTTGTCTATTGTGGTTGAGTTAAAGATCATCATATTTATGACAATGCTCGAGTCCCTATAATATTCAAGGTTTCTATGTTGTGTTCCTTTGCAATAAGAAGATCTTTAATTAAAACATATGCTACTGCTTAATTATTTGTAGTTATTGCAAGACTTTGGATGAAAATTACTTTTGATTTTTCCTTTATATCTAATAGAATAGTGTAGTCTAACTAATCGATGTTTTTGACTTTTTTCTAAGGATATTTCCTATTAGATCTTACTCGAAACCTAGCGAGAATTTCTTGGAATGGTATGTTTTAGTTTCTTCATGGATTTTTCAAAACGCTAAATCCATTTATGCATTTAAAAAAAACATTTTAAATCACAAAAATTCACAATCTTATGAAAAACAATATCACTCAATTTTAGAAAAAAAAAAAAACTTAAAAATATCTATTAATAAAACTGCACTTAATAAAATTACATTACTCCATCGTTTCCAAAACAATATTATTTTAATATATGTGTGTGTGTGTGTGTGTGTGTGTGAGAGAGAGAGAGTATGTGCACCCATTTGAATAAAAAATTATTTTTAATATGTGACCTCTAACTTTTATGTTTTTTAATAACTTTAGACATCTCTAAAATTACTAATATTTGATTTTTAAGCTCAAGGGATTATATGAGCCCAAGTTGTTTAATTTATCTTTATTTTTAAAATTTAATAAAGAATTAATTTAAAAATAAATGTAAATTAATTATATATATAATTAATTTACATTTATTTTTAAATTAATTCTTTATTAAATTTTAAAAATAAAGATAATTTAAACAACTTGGGCTCATATAATCCCTTGAGCTTAAAAATCAAATATTAGTAATTTTAGAGATGTCTAAAGTTATTAAAAAACATAAAAGTTAGAGGTCACATATTAAAAATAATTTTCTATTCAAATGGGTGCACATACTCACATATTAAAAATACTTTTCTATTCAAATGGGTGCGCATATCTTTACTTACCGAATCAAGTGACTATGGTGTGACTAATGGTCCAAATCGAGTAAGTATGACTCTCAATAGTCCAAATCATTGAGATTTGAAAAATCCAATTTTCCCTCTCAAGAAGCGCTTGAGTGGCTCATATCACATCTATCATGGATTGCATGAGTTGTAAAGGTAGTTTTGGAAGATCTGTCCACAACTAAGTTTGAAATTCTTTCAATTGAAACCATTTATTTAATTTAATCCTATGCAAAGGGACAACTAAATTAATAATTACACCTTGCCAAAACTTTCAGTTTGGTTGTTTTTGCATTAAACAAAAAAAATTGTCAAACACCATGAGTAGGATGAATTATGGTAACATAAAGTTTCTATATGGTCACTGCAAAAATTCCCTCATAATAAGAATTCAAACCCTAATAGCTATTAGAGTTATACATGTAATGATTACTCAAGTAGTTAACTCAGAATCTTATGATGCACAGTGAACAATAAGCCATATAATCATAATCTTATGATGCAAAATGAACAATAATGGTTAATTAACTCAAAGCTCTACATGCTCTATGATGTAGAGTGAACAATACTGATATTACAAAACTTGATTATTAATTAATTTATAATATAAATGTAAAATGAATAAGACAAAGCTTGATTATTAATTAATTTATAATATAATTGTAAATTGAATAAGCTTTTTGTTGTATGATAGTGGAAGTGTGGTTCATATTATATAAAAAATATTTTTATATTTATTTTTATAATTTATTATTATTTTTATATAAATAAATTAATTTGTATAATTTATTAAAGTGTGTCTTATAAGAGTGAATAATTATAATAAAGAGATGGTTTACAAGGTATTTTGTTAAAAAATATATTTATTTAAAAATTTGATTTGAGGTTCAAGTTGAAACAATCTATTTTTCTCATTTCAATGTTATTAAATGATAATATTATGTTTTTTAGTTTTATTTTTGGAAAATTTTGTGGATACATTTTTGGGTAGTTGTTTAAATCGATTGCTATACTATTGGCTCATAGTTATTATTTATATGATGTTTATAATGTTTATAGATTTTTGTTTTTCCATGACATAATATTCTTAAATAAAGATTTTTTTTAAGAAACAAGTAGATTTGTAGATTTATATTAATCTAACTCGGAAACAAACCAACTCTGAAACAATAAAAAAATGTTTTTCTTCATTAGTGTTCCAACCTTGTTCAGAAAACATCCTACATCTACTTTGCCTTGTCTTAATTATAATTCTAACAACACTTGTAATGTGAAGTCTCTAGAAGACTCCACATAATTCTACATAGTTGCAAAACATACAAAATTATGACATCCAACTACATAAAAGTACTACTCGTTGCTTGCATTCTTGCTTCCAGTTGATTCTTCCTTATCGACTTCCATCTATAGGGGGGGAACCATTATCATTCCAAGTTCTTCACCATCCCGCGGTACTACTTGTTTGCCATGAGAAGAGGCTTCATAAATTCCAAATACTTATGTTAGGACACACAATGTAGCAGTTTCCATAGATACCTCTATATTATTCACTTTGAATGTCAGATTTTCCATCTCCAAGTTCTTCACCGTCCAATGGTACTACTTGTTTACCATGAGAAGAGGCTTCATAAATTCCAAATACTTATGTTAGGACACCCAATGTAGCAATTTCCACAGAGACCTCTATATTATTCACTTCGAAAGTCAGATTTTCCATCTTAGTGGCCAAATTTTCCATCAAGCGCTGGAGACGTTCAACATCCCCGCGCAGATCTTCCAATTGACGAGAGACCATAATGAAATGGGAATGAGCCTTTGAGACTATTTAATCATCGATCTTGGTAACAAGAGCCAAGAGGTCTGACTTGATCGCCTCCAACTGATCCTCTAAAACATTCCCAATACCATTTATATATGGAGATGCCATCGTGGATATTGCTTGACCTTGAACACGAACCAAGAACAATCTTATTGCTTGCAAGCTCCCTTTATAATGCATGCCACAATCCACGATGCCTCTAAATTTGGACTTTGTGCATTGATAGTCGACATCCCTTCTCTTAGCATTCATATCTCACAGTGTCATCCCTATCACTGTCACTCCTCTCACACTCGCGTGTAGAATTAACTTCTCTAGATCAAACGGAGTAGCTACCAGCGTTAATTTGACTGTGAGGATTAAATTCAAGCCAAAATGGAATCCACCTGTCCTCTGTCATGAAGTTTTCTTACCGAAACTTCCATATGGAAAGTTGAACACAGTTGTCCTGCTTACATGAATTCCACCTTTCGAGATCCTTCCTCATCTTAGGCTTGGTGTTTTATCATAAATGGTCCGTCAAAACTTAATTCCTTTTGCATCATTAATCGGAGAGACTCTTTCCATACTAAATGAAATTTCATAGGATATGGGATATAGATGAATCGCCTTGATCATACATTATCACTCGTTGCTTGAGGTTTGCACCAGTATTAGCTTGCTCATCTGTTGTTTGGGTATTTTCCCTCTTTAAATGGAAGAATTCAACAACATCAAATTTCTTAATTAGAATCCCAATTTGATGGTGTGTCGATGGAAAATTTTATTCTAATCTTTCGACAAGTTTGTGACACTTTTGAATTATGATCAATGAATCACTAACTACACATAATAGTCAAATTCCTCTCAATATTGTTATGCTCATTCCTTACCAAAGGGTTAAAGCTTTTGCTTGGTTATTTGATGCTTATTTTAACCCCAAGCAAATTTCATCTCTATTTCTCCATCAAGACAATAAAGGACCCTACTCCTACCTCCCCCAAATTGCCCTTTGAAGCTCCATAAAAAAACAATTAGTGTTTTCCTTGGAAACCACACCATTCCTTAAATTAATCTCCCCAAATTACCTTTTGAAGCTCCATAAAAAAGAGTTAGTCTTTTCCTTGGAAACCACACCATTCCTTAAATTGATCTCTTGTCATTCTAATTAGAAAAGAAGAAGTTGATCTCTATGAGACTTGAAGGTACCTGAATGATAAGACAGCCTAGTTAATTTAAGGCATTCCTTTTCATCATTTAATTTAAGGCATTCCTTTTTATCATTCGAATGATGTTCCATATCCTTCGAATCGAACCGCATCAAAGATATGACTTCAAACAGCAATTGAGTTGTTTTCATGGTTGTTGAAGATTGCCTGATTGCGGGAGAGCCAAATTGCCCCAGCATAAATATTAATATTTAGGAATGACAACCCAACATCTAATTATTGCCGAATCAGATTTGCGACCTGACTGATAGAGAAATTTCCATCTTTCGAACATTTTGGACCAGTCCGATGGGATATTTTAAATTTGTCCAATTGGATGGAAGGCAATTCTCCAGACTTCAGATGAGAAGGATCACTGTTGGAACACATGATTGACATCCTCTCCAGTCTCTTCACAAAAAACACATCGCGAGGGGCCTTATATCTTTATTTTTTTCCAAATTCTCCTCAGTCAGAATCTTCCCGTGAACCATGAACCAGCTTACGAGCCACGACTGAGAGAGATGTGGCGGGCAATTGGGGCATTGCTAGACTTTCCAAACACCATCGTCATCCCAAACTGAAATATCAGCCAGGCTATGAAGACCTTGCACTTCCATCCAAACTGCTAGATCCCGTGCTCCTTGATCTGTGTTAGCCAATAGGGCAGAAGGAACCTTTCCATAGATGAATGCATCTACCATTCCCAGATCGCCAACCAAGGTGCTCCAAAACTATAGGGGCTGTTGCTTTGCATAACTTCCCTGTCCTTCCCGAGATTCGATCTTTGGCCTGAGCAAGCGGTTCTTGTGGAAATAGTTCCTTACGAACACTTTCTTCCACCCTACTTTGGAGTCTGAGAGGTGTAGTTCATGTAGTCGGGATCTTTTATTGCCAATCCTCCCAATTGCAACCTGACTATGTTCCAATTCACCGAGTGGAAACGAATTTCATTATATTATGAATGACACTCTTCAGAGCAAGAAGCCCTGATCAGATATACAAAGGGAGGGAGGAAAGCACTGAATTTACGAGTACAGTCTTTCATGCCACATTCAACCAATGTGCTTTTCACAAATAGATTTTTTTTTTTAATATCTTTTGAAGGATTACTTTCCATTCTTTGCCATTCGAAGGATCTATGAAATGGGAAAGAAAGTATTTTTAACATCTCAGAAGTTAAAAATAGTTTATGGGACAGATTGCTTCTCCAAACTCGGCCCTTTTTCTGAGATGCCAAGATAAGTGAATGATTTCCAATCCATAACCACTAGAAAACCCAAAACATTCAATATTTATTGCAAAGCACAACTCTATGGGACATTCGATGGTTTGCCAGGAGCAAGGATATTGATCCCATACACATATATGGTGATTCACAAACCATTGTTCGGGCT
Organism: Pinus albicaulis; assembly: GCA_034641835.2. Taxonomy (NCBI): domain Eukaryota; kingdom Viridiplantae; phylum Streptophyta; class Pinopsida; order Pinales; family Pinaceae; genus Pinus; species Pinus albicaulis. The sequence continues at coordinate 159,405,654 of CM076576.1, read as the reverse complement.
TTTAATGGTTGTCATTCCTTCGATCCTCCACAACTCAGATATTGGCGCATAAGAACGGAGGAACTCCTCAAGACTTTTTGATGTGCACCTATTGACCATATCTACCGGGGATATAATTCAGAGTCTAAAAGGGGATTGCAGATGATGGTGGGTACCCTACACTATGTTCACACCATTGTTGATCTAGAGGTGGATTGAGGACACATACAAATACCATGATTGTCATTTCACCTCTTTTTTTTGGTTCATTTATAGTTTCGTTTTTGTTATTTGCTGGATGTTGGATAATGAAAATGTAAAACTTATGAATTATTCTTTTTTTGGATCCCTATCACATGCGCTGCTTATGCGCTATATGAGGTTGTCTGCTTCTACTTGTTTCGCCTTCCATCTACTTCATAGTTTATCTCTCTTTACTGCTGAAGGGGTGGTCATTGTTTCCACCACTTTGAATGCATGTAAATGGCACAAGAAATGCAGAATATGATGGAATATGCATACCTAGTGTAAATTGTTTTATTTATCTTTAATGAAATTGTTTGTTTGAGTCCAATTTTTTTTTTAATAGAGAAACAATAATTTTAGAGGCACCACCAACAGGTCGTCAACATACTTGGAATGATTGATCTCTTTGACATTTCGTGCAATACATAGTCCCAAGAGCTTTCCTTCTTGCAATGCTACTTCTAGGATCTCATTTTTCACTAATATTTTCTTCCCTTATATTATATCAGCATAGATCCATCTTAACCACTAATCTACCAAGAGCTGAAATAGATCAAATCACATTATATTCCAACCTCTTTTTAGAATACAAATTTTGAAAAAGTTTTACATGTCAAGGGATTTAATCCCATTTAGTGCTTGGTAAATACATGATTAAGATATAACTATAGTGATAATTTTTCATTGTTTAAATCTAATTCTATGCAAATCTTTTTTTAGAATACAAAATTTGAAAAAAGATTTACAAGAGTTTTAATCTCATTTAGTGCTTGGTATATAAATTATTAAGATAGATATATAATGGTAATTTTTCATTGTTTAAATTTTATTTTTGAATATTTTATTGTTATTAGTATTTTATGTTAAAAATTGAATGAGTTAAACATTTTCTTCTTATCAAGAAGTAACTATATTATTTTAACTTTAATTACTTTTCCCTTTCCAACATTAAAATATTTTACTAAAGTAAACGTCTCTCACACACACATATAATTTATTTATTTGAGTTCTATACTAGAGAAATAAAAGTTTTTTTATTATTATTTACTTTATCTTTTAAAGTTGTATAAAATTATATTATTTAACATAGATATCCAAATATTGTATTAATTAATGGAAGAGTGGAATTGAAATATCAACAAATCAAGTAGAATGAAAGTAAAATATCAACAAACTCAGTTAATTGTTGTATTATTCGATTTTTAAATGTTGATTTGTATGGTTATTTAATTATTATTATTTTTCTTCGTTTTGGCCCACATTATTGTTATTTTTTGAGGACTTGACATACTTACACATGACACTCATACTGGATTTTAGAATGAGCCTCTCGGCTCAATAAGAAAAAAGTATACAATTATTTGCAATAATTTTATACATCCTACTATAATTCTTATAAAGTTACTAGTAGTTGAAATGAGACGTGGCAACCTACAACTTTGGGATTTTAGCTTCTTCTTTTCAATCACTTGCCATTTGACTGGAAAAGGATCTAGTCAAACTAACTATAAATTATGAGGTGGTATATTATGATTCACAGAGGAACTAATTATTTGTTTGATTTGGACAAATTGGTTTTCTAAAGTCTTTTTCTGCTACCTAAAGAGGCTTCAAGAACAATTAATTCCTCCTAAAAAAGAAGGTTAGTATCTATGTTTTCAATATCTGTTCTTGAAGAAGGAATGAACTTCCCTATCTAAACTTGTGATGATTGATCCTCATTATGATTATCTTCATTTGTTTTTAAAGAAAGCTCCAATTTTTCAATTTTATTTTTTATTTTTTTTCCTAATAAAATGAGCACGAGCTTAATAAAATGAATATGAACTTAAAAACATATAAATTACAAATATCTGAGAAAATAAAATATTCAATAATAAAATATTATTTTCTCATAATATAATATTTAAATATATTAAAAAAATTTACATTTGAAAAACATTCTATTAAAATTAAAATTAAGAAACCAAAAAATAATACAAAATATTTCCCAAAACCAAGTACCCTCTTCAGAAACTTTAAACAATATGTTTGATAAAAAATAAAATTAACTAACAAAAATATTTTAAGAAAAAAAAAGAAGAGAAAGTTCGCAATTTCTCATCCAAGATTTTTGAATGCAAATTCCCCATAAACATACACAAACAAAATTGCAAGTAGCCACTAATGTAATTTAACTCTATAAACATGCGTGAATGTTCAAAATTGCATGCCAGTACCTCATAAACACACATACAGTTGCATGTAAACATCATAAAGATTGGGTGGAGAACGTAAATTTGTAAAACACAATGGGGATAAACAAAAACATAGATAAATATTTCAGGAGGATGGAAGATTTTGCCAAAGTATCGAGTTATGAAATTATTAAGTTTATGAAATGATATTTTTAATGTCTATAAGCTTAAAAATAGTTTAATTGTGATTTTTTTTTGCAATGTTGATAACAATTTAACTTAATTTTTTCTTTTTCTTTTTCAAATGATTTATTTTTAAGAAAAAATAATTAAATTAATAAAAAAATATTTAGAATCTATAATAATAAAAAAATCAATAAATATATATTTTATAATAAATGTGTTATTTTTTATATCGATAAATTAAAATATAAATTTAATTATTACTCTCATATCTTTTATTATGAATATTTGTATTATATTTATTTAAAATATTATTATGATATAAAGATTAAATTATGATTAAATTTTATTTTTAAAATTAGAAAAAAAAAACATAATAATAATCCATTTGTAGTTGTGAATATGAATAACTTTCAAAATATGCATGTTTATTGTTGTATTGATATGAATATCTAATAAATTAATGTTTTTTCTATATTATTGTTATCAACCAATTACATTATTGATTTTTTATTGTGTTTTCATATTACTAGAGTATTATTATTTAATTTTTATTCCTAATTTAAATCAAGACAAAGATTCAAATTACAAAAATGTTAGAAATTTATGTATGTGAAGCTAATTTTAAAAAGGCCTTAAAATTTTATATATGTATTTTTTTTCTTTCAAATAAATAAATATTTATGGATAACAAGTTTCAGTATTTTATAGATTTGAGGTTTTTATTAGTATTTTGAGTATAAATGTTTTTAGGATCAACAACATCCATTCTTGATAAATTCCACGTTTCGAACCAAACCACCGTGGTTAATCTTCAGGAAAAGATCCATGAAAGATGATTTTGTTAAATGATGATTTTGTTTCTCACTTTCTAAATGAATATTTATGGATAATAAGTTTTAGTATTTTGTTAAATGATGCTGATGATGATCAATGTTCACTAAGACTCATATGGTCTAATGGATTCTAAGAAATGTAAGAGATTAATCTAAATTGTTAGATTTAAGACTTTTGTGATCCATAATGTAGATGAATGTCTTTAGGATTAATCACATCATTAGAATTTGGTTGAGGTTTGGAACCAACTAAATAGTTAGTTGGTTCATTGTTTGGACAAGATAATGAATAAATAGTGGGGATGCATCATTCCTCAGAACCGTTGAGAACTAGCCATTATTTAAATTAGTAAATTACTTATTAGAAAAAATTATTAAAAATCATTAATTGTTAAGAAATATTATTAAATAATAAAATTATTTTAAAATAAAATATTTGTATTTAAAAATAAAATATTTTTATAATTTTTTTTTTAATTAAATATAAAAATAAATTATTTTTTTCCACATTAAAAAATCGAACTTTCTATTATAAATAGATAGTCTCAGAACATATGCAGAGCATTTCAAAACAGAGCCATTCCCTTCTTTCAAAGGGGGATGGTGACACAGCTGCTTTACAAGACCTGTGGTGATGCAAAACAGCCAGTAAAAAGCAAAAAAACCTCTCAAGGAGCCAATGCATCCCCTTTAGCTCATTATCTCCCGGATATGGAACCGAAACAGAGATGAGAGCAGAAGGATATGAATGCAAAGACAAATCCCAAGGCTTCCATGGAACGAAAAGAGGGACTGGCAGTAGAAACTATCCCAGTCCCCAAAAAACAACATTTTTTATCAAAAAAGGAGCCCAGAACCTCCTTACATAAGGAAAATAGTTTTGAGCTCATATAAAGTAGAAGTTTTAGAGTTTTTTAGGAGCATATATGAACATAAATAAATAAAAACAACAGAGTTTAAACAAAAGCCGGTTGTTCCCTAACATGAACAGCCCCATTCACCAGCTCAGTTACTGTCCAGGACCCCAAATCTTGCTGAGCACCTTCTTTTGATAATCGATCTGCTTCCTGGTTCCTTTCCCTGTAAATGTGACAAACAGATATCTCAGTGAAGAAACATTTAAGATGACGGATCTCCTTAAGCAAAGGTAACAAAATATAATTCCTGCACTCCTGGGTCCCATTAAACCAATTCACAGCATTCCTAGAATCACCAAAAATCTGAATCTGTCTCAAATGTTTTGAAATCAACCAGCAAAGAAGAAAATGGAGGGCTTTAAGCTCAGCAAAATTATTTGACCCTTGCCCAAGGCCCACTGAAGCACAGAGAGAGTTAGCATGAGAGAGATGAATAATTAAGCCAGCACCACATGAGCCATTTAAACTAGAGGCCCCGTCGAAGAAAGCCCACAGAATTGAGTCGTTGATAACTTCAGGCTGAATGTTTCGAGGAGGGCCTAGACCAGAAGAAGAAGGAATGTTGTCATAGATGGCAGCTCCTTCTGCTGCCAATCTAGCAATAGGAAAGGAATACTCATTGAAAATAGCCTTGTTACGAGCAATCCACGTTCCCCATGCTATAAGAAGGGGGATAGATCTAACTTTATAATTTGGAGCCTCCTGCCACCATTGGTTCCAAGCCTGAAAAAAGTCATCACCGCGCCAACTGAAAGGAATATTAATCAATCTTAAAGTTTCTGCCTAGAGACTGGAATTAAAGGGACAAAGAAGGAAGAGGTGGAGAGCGGTTTCTTCAGCTGACTTGCAGAGGGGACACCAGCTCGGGCCCGATTTCCCCCTCTTTTGGAGGCGGTCCCAGGTTGGCACTTTATTTTGGAGGATGTACCAAAAAAAGAGTCTGGTCTTGGCTGGGCATTTCAGCTTCTAGATTGGTTTATACCACCAGCTCGGGGCTCCCCTCCCCACTTGAGACATCAACCACTTATAACCCGATTTAGGAGAGTAAAGGCCTATCTACGCATACACCCAATGCAATTCATCACTTGTATATGAGATCCGAACAGAAGAAAAGAGTAAGGCTGAAACATAACAGTTCCATTCTTTCAACCACCTGCCATCTAAATGCAGGTCCACACCTGTGAGCCAGCCTTGTTTCACAAGGGAGGTTGTTTTAGGGTCAGCTACCTGATTCAAAGTATAAAAGCCTCTTTCATTGAGAAAATATACCAGAGTCGGAGAGAGGGAGAAACTGTCAGAACAACCAACCCATGGATCACAACCTAGACGGACTTGAGTACCATCTCCAACATTCCAGGCCAATCCTTGTTCAATTGTCTGAACCGATGCCACAACAGCTTTCCAAACAACAGAAGCATTTTTTGAGGACTTGACTGGAGAGCGAATCCAATCCAGAACAGAAAATTGGTTGATATATTTTCTTTTTATGACCGACACCCAAAGAGAGTCTGTTGAAATCAAACGCCAAGCAAGCTTAGCTGCAAGGGACTTTGCAAAGGACGACAGATTTTTAATCCCCCAACCTCCCCATTCCTTGGGTTTAGTGATTTTGTCCCAGGCAACCCATGGGGTGACATGTTCCAGTTTTGACCCTGCCCAAAGGAATTTACTGCACAGTTTATCGATTGAGGGCAAGATTCCTTTTGGGACCCAAGAAAGGCTAGCCCAATAAACTAGAATGGCCATCAATACTGACTTAATTAGGACTAGTCGGCCTACCCTCGAGAGCCACCTGAAACTCCAATGATTAAGCCTTTTTTCAACTTTAGCAAGCAGCCACTTCCAGTCACGGATTCTGTAGTTGTCAGGTTTAAGATAAAAGCCTAGATATTTAAATTTTTCCTGCATGGATCTAACTTCAAAATTCAAAAGGCTTCTAACTCTTCCGATCTCTTCAGCAGAAAGACCAGAGGGAGTAAGGGTCGACTTTTGATCATTAATTTGGAGGCCTGTTGCTTTAAGGAAGAGTTCCAACAGATTTTTTAATGCACGACAATCCTCCATACTCCCATTGACAAACAGAAAAATATTGTCCACGAAAAGGAGATGTGCAATCCAAAGATTTTGCGCCACTTCAATGCCTTTGATGTTGCCCTGCCTTTTGCTTTTATGTATCATTAGACTTAACCCTTCCGCTGCCAGGAGAAACAGTAGAGGAGATAAAGGGCAGCCCTGCCCGAGGCCACGTTCTGGGTTAAAAAAAGAGGTTGCAACACCATTAATCAGTAAGGCAATAGCAGAAGAGGATACATAGCTCATGATCCATCTGACAAAATCAAATCTAAAGCCAAGGTGAGTGAGTAAAAGTCTCAGATACAACCAACTGAATCTATCATAAGCTTTAGACAAATCAATTTTTAAAATAGCCCATTTTCTTCCACTTCGCTTCAGACTATGAAGAGATTCCTGAGCTACGCCTACGACTTCATGGATTTGTCGGCCATTCAGGAACCCAAACTGTTACGAGGAGATGTGACTGGAGAGGAAAGGCTTAATCCTAGAGGCTATGAATTTCGCAATGATTTTATATACACAAGTGCAAAAAGAAATAGGCCGGAAGTCAGTAAAGGAGTTTGGCCGGTCAGATTTAGGAATCAAGGCAAGGAAAGTGGAGTTTAAAGGGGGGAAAATGGATCCCGAGGCTCTGGATTCATCTACTACATCTACCAGCTCATCCCCTATAACATCAAAAATGTGCTAGAAGAATTCAACAGTCCATCCGTCCGGACTTGGACTTTTGTCCCTTTGCATTCCTTTGAGAATGTCCTCCACTTCTTGTTTAGTTACAGGATCCATGATGGCCTCGTTGCCTTCTTCATCAATGAAACTAGGAAAAAGCTGGGCAACTCTGATAACTTCTGCTATGGACGCTTCAGCTGGGGCTTTAAAAAGGTCTTTAAAGAAAAAAATACCCAAGGAAGCCAAATCCTCAAAAGAAGAAGCCTATTCACCATTATCATTAGGAATTTCCCAAATTGTGTTTGCAAGCTTCCGACCTTTAGCATAGTTTTGAAAGAATTTAGTATTTTCGTCTCCCACTTGGAGCCAGATCGCTCTACTTTTCAGGCGCCAAATTTCTTCCCTGAGCTAAAGGATGTTTCTCCTGGAAGCCTCCAACTCCTTGATTCTAGTCCTCGATTCCACAGAGGCATATCCTCCCCCTTCAGGTTCTTCCAACAGTGCAAGTTCAGTATTGAACCTCTTGAGCTCCTCTTCTTCCTTCGCCTTTTTTTTAGCAGCCCAACTTTTGGAGGCTGCTTTCATTTTCTTCAAATTGTTCCAAAGAAAGGCACTCCTTGAAAATTCAGGGCTAAAAGTATCTTTCTCCCAAGTTGCTGAAAAGAGTTCATTATACGAGTCATCCTTGAGCCAGGCAGAATTAAATCTGAAGGGAATTCCTGGTTTTTTGCCATCACCTTTAATTTCCAGAAGGATAGGAAAGTGGTCCGAGATGCCACCTTCACCTACCCAATGCCAATAGTTCATAAGTTTATCCACCAAAACTTTGCTTAACAGAAAACGATCAATCTTCTTACCCACCCAATCCTGCCCAATTCTTCTGTTTCTCCAAGTAGGTCACAACTTCAGAAGGGGAATATCCACCAGATGGGACAGGGCCAGATGGTTCCTGAAGAAGTCAGTTAAAGGGTCAGCTCTGGCCGAGGAGCCCCAAGACTCTGCTTCCCCCAAAGAAAAGTTCAAGTCTCCACCAATGATTAAATTGGGGTGAGCAAGCCAGGAGGAGCTGAAGACAGAGGTCCAGAAAATCTCTCGGTCCACACAAGGCCCATAGATATTTAATGAGAGAAAGGTAATATTGAGCTCACTAGAAAAAAGCTCCAAGGCCAGAACATTCGTAGAACCCCAAGAAGAGACATATTTAAGCTTCTTAGGATTAAAACCAGTAACCACACCCCCTGATCTCCCTATTGCATCGAGGGCGAAAAAGGACCAGTCAGGCAGAAGTTTGGAAGTAGAACTGATAACCTCGTCCCCTTTCCCCAGAGTTTCTTGTAGCTAAACAATGTCCGGATTCTGAGAACGCACAAGTTCTTTGAAAGCTAGCTAAGCCTCTGCAGTTGAATGAAAGGGAAATCATGGCACATCTTCTGGAGGTGATCGCTCTGCTCTAAGCACCCTAGTAAGAGACATCTGTTTACCATCAGCAATATCCACAACAACTTTCGATTGTGCTTTGGAAAGGTTGGATTTTCTGCCTCTCATTTTCCTATCCCCTATCACTACAGGATTCGGAGCGAGACCACATACTGCCAGGCCAGACCCAACCCTGTTTTCCCGAGGTCTGAGGTTATAAGGAAGAGGTTCAGAAAAAGAGGTCCGAGAACAGGGGACCTATGGAGCACCAACAGCTAAAGAGGAAGGGAAACCAGAAGGGTCGGGAACAGACAGGATAACACTATCATGGGACGAAAAAGAGATGTTTAAAGCTGATAAATCATTTAAAATTTGCCTGGAGGGACCAGGCTCAACAAATTCAGAAAAAGGAATACAAGCAGTGGACTGAAACGAGAGAGGAACAGAGGAAGACATACCCGCCTGAGACGCCCCAACTAGTTCAGCAACTTGTAGGGGAACCAGGAAGTCTGCCAGATCCTCAAGAGGGAGGGAGAAAGGGCCTGCTGCTGCCTCCTGGACCTGTTCCGCGATCACCACTGGGGGAGGAGGAGCCTCCTGCACCATAGGACCAGCCTCTGCAGCCTTAGGAGACTCATCTAGATCTGAAAAAATGACCTTCTCCTTCCTGTATTGCTTTCTCTGTTTGCGTCTATGACGGTGACCAAGCGGACACTCCTTCGCCAAATGACTTGTCTTATGACATCTATTGCACTGAAAGGGAAGGTGCTCGTAGTCTAGTGTCTGCAAAAACTCCAAATCCCGGTAATAAAGTATCATCGCATCCGCAAGGCCTTCCCTCGGATTCAAACTCACCAGTATACGAGCCACACTCTTATCCTTGGTTTGAATGTATGACTTGTCAGCTTCTAGAAAGGTGCCCAGAGTGTTTCCTATTGAGACAAATACAGAGTCTGTCCAGAACTGCAGAGGAAGTCCAAGGAGCTTGACCCATACCGGCGATTCCGCCATTTTTTCCTTTTGAGCGTCGAAGAGGGGGGTCCATCTTCTAAAAAGAATGGGCCTCTTCCCAAAAAACCAGTTTCTTTCGAGAACCCAATCCACTTGTTCTTTCCTTTCAAACGTGATATTGAACCAACCTCTTACAAGGATTGAAATATCAACAGGGATACCTGGTGAGTCTTTCCACATTGATTGAGCCCAATCAGTGATGTAATCTGCCGAGTATTTTCGGCCCCTTACTCTTCCAAAAATCATAATCACAGTTAGTTCCATAACTTTCTCAATGCCAATATCCACACCCAACAGACATTTTGGTCGGGCTTCTTTCGTTTTAATGGATTTGGATTTCTTCCGCTTCTCTCCCACAACTTTCTTGAAACCCTCCTCTTATACCGTCGGGTTGATTTTAGGAACATCAACCCTTATAGATTTGAGCAAGATCTGCCTGAGGTCCTCAATGGATCTGGGAGGCACAAAATCCTTACTTAGGCCCGGCTGGGCACAGGCCCCAGAAGCAACTTCGAAACGAGGGGCATACTCCTGATTTTCAGAGGCCGAAGATTTCAGAGGGAGATCGACTGCCTCGTTCGAGGAAACCCTTGACTGAACGCAGGGGCCTAGAACCCCATCCCTCACAGGAAAGGGCAACCCTCCTTCATTCTGCACGACTGGCGCTAGATCCTCAGCACCCCTTGAGGGACAGCCTTCGAAAGAACATTCTCCACCCCAGGAAAACACAACCCCACCGAACCTCCTGAGGAGGTCTACCCAAAAGAGAAAGACCAACAGGGTTGTCGACCCCAGGCAGATGAGGACCCGACAAAAACTGAAAACCACTACAACCCACAATGTCTTCTAAAACTTCTGTAGAAACAAAGGGAGCATAGTTACCTTGAGGCACCAAGAAAGGCAAAGACCTATCTGGGGTGATCGCCGCTTTGAAGAGTTCTTCGGAAGTCTGAGGACGTCCACTGCGCGGAAACTGTGGACCGTGGAGATGATGCCCACTCCTGGAACCGACAAGGTTTTCGCTTACCAGACCAACCCCTTGCGACAAACCTCCTAAAGCCGCTTCAACAGCGATGTCATGAGAAATCGGTTTGGGAAAGAAGTGCTCAAGGTTCTTCTCCGAGATTTCAAGTTCCCAGCAGGTGAGAAGGTCTTCAGGAGAGGGTTCTAGCTCCACTGAGACATTGTCGAAACCCATTGTAATCGTCGACTAACCCTCTTAAGGAAACAACAGAAAGGCGCAAAACCCGCTTAACCACAGAAACCCTAACTTCTGAACTCCGTTGAGGAAAACCGAAAACGCGTAAGGGGAAAATATCCATACTGATAGTTGTATAATTAACCGCCGTACGTCTGGCAGCTGATCGCGAGCCTGGAGTAAGAGACAAGGAAGAGCGCTGGGAACTTCTGCAGAACCCGCAATCGAACCCCTGTCACATCCATCCCGACTCTCTATCGATTCGACCACCCCTCTGTATATAAAAATAAATTATTGAGTTAAAAAGTGAACATAAACTTTTTAAATAAAAAAGTTAAAAAGTTTATATATATAAGTATTTAATAGAATTAAATAATTATTTAAAAATAAAATATTTTAATAAATATATATATTTTAATTAAATATAATAGAAAATTATTAGACTAAAGAGTTTATATATATTATTACTTAATAAAATTAAATAAGTATTTAAAAATAAAATATTTTAATAAATATTTGTTTTAATTAAATATAATAGAAAATGATTAGGTTAAAGAGTGAAGATTTAAAAAAAAAAAAGAGTTAAAAAGTTTATATATATATATTATTGTTTATTAAAATCTAAAAATAATATATAATAAATATAAAAATATTAAAGAAAATAAGAATAATAATAAAAAAAGACAAGGAAATTAAAAGCAAAGACAGGGGAATAAAAAGGCCAAACACAACAAAAAGAAATTACTTGGAGAGAGCCCAAGTCCAGCTCTTACTTAATTTCCAACCATCATCTCTCTTGAGATTCTCAGCATGTCTTTCAATTTCAATAGTCTCCCTCAAATTCCTATGGTGGAAGTGATCAACTTTAGCAACGACTTTGGAGTCCTCAATACATACATGGTGACATTTCTGCATGCTTTGCAAGAGCTGAGGTGCAGGACCGATTGTGTTTAATATCTGTAACATGCTCCCAGATTCTCTGTCTAATGGATCAACCTGTTTCTTTAATGCTAAAAAAGAAGTGAGAAAAATGTTCCGAGATCCTCACAGTTTTGTTGAGTTAAAATGTTAAGAAGGTTGATGGTGTGACAAATATTTTGAAAATGAAATTGAATGTAAGTATAAGATGGACAATCTAAGAGGAAGTGGTTTTCATCTCAACTTTTCTTAAAACAACACAAGTGACTTTTGTTTTTTAAGAGGAATTGGCCATTGACCCTACTCTAATTTTCACTTGACACGGGTATCCCCTTCCATAGACACAGGTGAATGCCTAGATTTCAAGGAACTTCCTCGCACATAACACTTGGGGAATAACTCTTTCACTTATGTTTTAGTACAAATTAATAAGGTTTTAATTTGGAGATTTTGATATAATAGGAAATCGATATTTATTATAGTTGGTGCCAATAGTTTGTAACTGAAAATTTATGCAGCTTATCGATAGTTTAACATTGATAATTTTTTTTGTTATTTTTTATTATTATTTAAAATTATTTATTTGCAACCTGATTTGTTGAGGTCTTATTATGAGTTGTTTAGCAACTTCCATTTTTATTAGTTACTATTTTTTTGTTTTTAGTTTTATTTCTTTTTTATTTAACATTTTGATTTTTTTTCTTTTTTCTATTATTTCCATTTTCATGAATTATAATTTTTTTCCATATTTTTTTTCTGGTTTTTTTTTAAGATGATAAATTTTAAAGTGGAAAAAATAATTAAAAAAACTTTTCCCAATAATTTTTTTAAAATTTTATTACTTTTTAATTTGACTTATATTTTTCTTGTCTTTTTCTATTTTTTTTCAATTCCAATTACATAATCATAATTTTTTTAGTATTTACAATTAATAACTATTATGATAAGTAACATTTTTTTTTTGATAAAAATCACATCATCATAGTTTTGTCTATGCTTTCCCAACCATTCAATTTAAATAGATTAAGATAATTTTTTTTTAGCCCTTATAATATAACAGCTAGATTTGTCTGAACAAATAATATTTTAAGATAAAGAAATAATTGTTAGAATATAGTTGTTAATATTGAATTAAGGGAAATAATTAATCAAAAGGAATTTTTAAGTGAAATGAATATCTAAAAATAAAAATAAAAAAAATATTTAAGTCAAATTTAAATAATGAAAACAATAAAACAATTAATCAAATCAATATAATAATATAATAAAATCAAAATTTAATATAAATTTTATAAAGAAAGTTTTATTGATGTATGGTTAATAATTTTTAGGATATAGGAGCATTTTTTTCTTAACTTTGTTGAATTTGTTTTTATTTAAGCATAATTTTTATAATTTAATAATATAATAAAATCAAAATAATATCCGGATTAAACTTAAATAATCAAAACAATTAATTTTAAAAAATTTAAATAATCAAAACAATTAATTCTAAAAATATTTAAAAAAACTCAGTGGTGTCTTGGTTAAACAGTGATGACGCTGACCGTTATAGCATTCCTTTCCAGATCAGGGTGATGTATCTAGACATGTTGATGAAGATGGAGTAAAAAAAAGAAAGAAGAAAAAAAGAGAAAAATGAAAGGTAATCCCAAGCTTACAAAAAAATAATAATAGTTTTAGAAATTTGTGAGCATTTTTTTCCTAATTTTATTAAGAAAGTTTTATTGATGTATGGGTTTTAGGACGGAGGAGCATTTTTTTCCCAATTTTATTGAATTTGTTTTTATTTATACATAAGTTTTATAATGTCTACATCAAGTTCTTCCTATCAATTTGAACCAAATATTATCTATATAATTTTAAACCAAATATTATCTTTCTCGATATTGATTTGAACCAAAAATAATCCGTATAATTTTAAACCAAACATTATCAACAAAATAATCCATATAATTTTAAACCAAACATTATAAATTTTTTTGAAAAGAAATGAAAATTAAATTGGCTTACTTCTTTATTCACTTTATTTCAAATTTAAAAAAATATACACTATTTAACAAATAATTTGGTGGGATTTTTGTTGTTCAAAATATGTTTTCAATTATATTGTAATACGTTTTTATTTCATAATTTTTTATTATTTAAAATGTTTTTAACACTTTTTTTACCAAATTTAAAACCGATTCTATTAAAATAAAAACAAAAACTACAATTTCCCCTCCCGAACCAAAAACTTCAAACTCCGGCCAATAAAATTATCCTTATACTACCAACTATGCTTTGTGTGAACTCTCCAACGTAAAGAACTTTGGTCACAACTTTCTCACATGAGCCGAATATTTTTAGGCATACGCGTGGCCGGACATTATTCACTAACAGGCAGAACCAATTCGTCCTTGACGTCGGCACGCCACGCTTTTTTGAATTCTACTACATTACATTGCATAACAGTAACGTGGGCGTCTATGTCCTACTTGAGGCATTCACATGACATGGTAGTTCAGAAGAAGCATTATATAATATAAATGTAACCACTGCAATCATGGGTAAAAAACACCATTCAACACGATTCCCCAAAAGAAACATCACAATCTTCCAAAAGAGAGTAATAGAAATCATATATCTACTGATACTCCTACTCCTACTCCATAAGTGAGGAATCCGCTCACCTCAGCTGCTGTGGAGAAAGTTCTGCTCTCATTCAGTAAGTATGTATGTTGGGCGTGTGTATTATTCAGTAAGTGTGTTGGTTGGGCAGGTGTTGGGCATTACAGAGTCTGCATGATATTGTGGCGGGTTTCCAGATGGTCTTTCTTTTAATGGACAATAAATGTGATGTGAAAATATTTGTGAAAGGTTTTTGGGATTCGTTTTTAATGTTGTGAATCCTAATGATAGATTTGAAAAGTAGGAAGATCAGGTGGATAACATTGTTGTGAAGTGGGTCTGTGGGAGTTTCGGGATTCGTTGCTTGTTGTTTCCTTGGGCTCCGAGAAGCTACTAATATAAGGTGGGCTGCAGCGCTCTTTTGGGTTCTGTCTAGTCTGTCGCACACATTTGTTTAATGCGCCCTGTGCTGTGGGGGGTGTTTGGAGAGAAGTGAGTTCATGGTTTTTTCACTATGTTTATTGATTTTGGTTTCCTTTTGGGTTATTATTATTGTTTTTTGCATTGCATTATTGACACAAAAACTGGCTTGATTCTTCACAGATTTGATAGAAAGCTCACCTGTTTTTTTACCTATTTTGGCCTAATGCTCCTCAAGGCTTTTGCTTCTTTGGCTTTTTAAGTTCTTATTCACTCACTGGTTTTTCTGTCTTCTAGGTTGTTTACATTGTATGCTTATTCCCATTGTCACTGGGAGGAAGATGACCAGGGGATCATTGGACATTGAATTTGCTCTTTTTGGGGTGGTCCTGCTTGTAGTAATCTGTAATGGAAAGTCAGAAATTTGGAAGATTGGCGGTAGCATCAGCAGTAATGTTTCAGAGCTGTATTGGGAAGAGGCAAAAGAGTCTTACCCTCCAGGTGCTCTTATGGTGGGCTTGACTCTTGTGAAAGGTGCAGCGGAGATAGGAGCTGGCAAGTGTTTCTATTCATTCAATCCAAAATCGATCTTGCAATTTCTGTAATGTTTCATATGTATGTGCTACTGCTATTGAATATTTAGAATTCAATACCATTTTTCTTAACTTATTGGTGCTTGGTCTGGTCTCTGTTTTGAGGATTTTTCTCAAAATTTTCACAAATATCGCTTTCTGGTCAGTGAGGTTGATGTCCAACGCCTACATTGTGATGTTAACTACAGTATATGCTAGTTGTGTTTGTGGCTGCAATAGTTTTTTACTTTACTGGTGCCTCCCTCATTTCCCTGGTGGATTTTGCAAGCATTCGGAGAATAGCCCTCCATTTCTTCTTCTTGTTCCTGATAGAAGGTCCTCTAATTTCATTTGATATTAACGCATCTTTCTTCTCTGTTACCCAGGTCAAGTCTTCTAAGCCGTAGTACCTTCATCCTGCTTCCTTGCAGTAGATTTTGGTAAATTCTTAAAATTACCTGAAAGTCTAGATTCATTTAAGCATCTCTGGTGAAGAGGGTTTTGGGGGCATAGAGTAAGGGAAATCTGCATCTAGGTGGCAATATAATGGCTGTTAAAGGTCACTAAATGGAGTGTCATAGTTCATGTTGAAAAAATAGATTATTACGCGCTAAAAATTCAAACAATATTCTGGTCAAAGAGTGATTAAACCTTCATCATCAATTCATTCAAGATCCCGATGTTGACTAAGTAAATAATGCTTCTTAATGATCATCCTATTTGTTTCGAAGTGTATTCTTGGTAATGAGAAGTACATACCTCTGAGATCTGTCAAAAACTAAATATGTGAGCATAAATAACTTTAAAAATCAATTCCCAACCGCCAGGGAAGGGCACATGGTGAGTCAAAGGTATGAGGTCCTGCAAAATGGTTTTGGGAAGTTGCTTGGATAAGAAAATGACACTACTAGAGAGGAACAAGCATAGTTGAAGTGAGTTCTCCAAGACTTGGTTGCTTTCCTTGATATAGGAGGAGAAATGACTAGAGAGAGTAATTAGTACCAGCATAGATCCATATTAAGTCCAGATCTGTCAAGCAATAAGAGGGATCAAATCTTTGAAGTGTAAATTTTTTGATCGTTTAGCATGGATCTGGGCTAAAATGAAAAGAAGGGTAACAATATTTCTATGTAAATATCATATTGATAGTGTTATATTTTTGTATAAATCTGAATCTCTCATTTTCTCTCTCTTTATACCTGTTTTATATTAGGTGTACATATCAAATCTCTCTCTCTAGACTTTTATTTTTATTTCTATCTATATTGGACTAACACATAATATCACCATTATTTTTTAATATTTTTTTAAACCGACATGTAAGTGTTACCCATGTTTGTATAATGTGACAACATTTTTATCGTACGAGGATGTAGAGCCCTTTGCTACTCTCGGTGTAATAAAGGTTGAACATGGTAGAAGGTGTATGGATCATGATCACCCTTAGGATGAAATAAGTATGATTATAGTCAAAGGATAGCTGATCAACCTCACATCTATGCAAATATTTGCTTGTAGATTTGAGCATATATGCTTGTTAGAGATCAAGATCTTTTACTATAAGCAAATACTTTGCTATGTACTTCTATATGTAAGTACGAGGCACATGATACAGATTCATATGTTATAACACTAATTACTCGATGATAATGGTATTACAAGATGACATAATTGGACATCAACCTGTACAAAACTTCCTATTGCTCGGATTCACCTCTACCCGAATCTTTCATCTCTCTCTCTCTTGATCACTCAACTTGTTGAATTGTATGTGTTTACAACCTCTATCTTGACCTATCTTTATACTTTTAATGAGAACAAAACCCTAATCTATTTTTGAGTTTACTCATAGTCTAAGTCATACATGCATCATGCATGAGATATACCTTTCTAGACTTGTAGCTAAATATAATACTATTCACTTTTTTACTAAGTGAATTACAAAATAGAATGACTTTTCCAAAATATAATTATTTTTTGAAAATATAATTACTTTTTGAAAATTTCTTGAACTACTTCTTGTATGTTCACACTGAATTCGTGCAGAAGTTCTTGTTCGAGCTTTAATTCTCAATGCTCCCATTTAACGAGGAAGTATTTTTGCTCTAATCCAAGCTTGTTTTTGGATGCCTTAAACTTCCCTTGTACCAAGGGCTTGGTCATAATATTAGCTATTTACCAATTCATGGGAATATATTGGAGCTTCACTACTTCCTTCTACATCCTGTCTTGTATGAACTGATATTTGTTCTCTATATACTTGGACCTATCATGAAACATTGGATTCTTAGAGAGTTTGATACAACTCTAATTATCATAATAAATGTTTGTAGGTTTCAACTCCTGATCAAACAATTTTGTGTAATATTCCCAATTAGCAGCAACTAATTGGCAATATTAATTTTTGCTCAGATTTTGCTTTTCTAATGTTCAGCCATAAATAAAAGGGTGTTGGGACCCATAACCCAACTTAGAAGAAATAAACTCCCTAAAGTCACTTAGCCAACATTATGATTTCAATGTGGGGCCCAGGGGGACCAAGTGACAACACAGGGAGAGGGACAACGCAGAGGCAGCGTGGGCTAGGCAGCCTAGTGGTAGCGTGGGCTAGGCAGCCCAGTGGTAGCTTGGGCCAGGACAGCGCAGAGTAGGCAGGGCAGCGTGGCAAAGGAGGACAATGCAACACAGTGGGGTCCAAGGGAATGTTAGGGTCTCAAGCATAAAAGGGAGTGAGGGCCTAGCTTCTCATTCATTCTATTATGCATCTTTAGAATTTTTGTCTAATAGATATTGAGCACGCTTACGTTGTTTAGCTAAGTCTACAACGGTGTCTCCGAGCGAAGATCCCAACCTTAGCCTCGGGGGACTTCCAGTGCCTGCTCAGGTGAGGAGCTTTACCTTGAGTTTTTAGAGCAGATCACGCAGATCTATCCATCCAGGAGTTACGCAGTCTCTAGGCAGCCCAGTCACTCACAGAGGTTACGCAGTTTTGGAGGAGCGCAGCTCCGAGAGTGAGTGACCTTCAGTAGTTTCAGTCCGAGAGAAGTGTGAGGGGATCAACCCTTCACAACTTGTCTTTTGGAGCAGATAGAGGCCAACATTTCTAGCCATTTAGTTCAGAGGCCAGCGTACTCACCAGGAGTGCATAATTTTCCCAAGGGGGTTGGATTTTGGGGTCAGCCTTTCCGGAATTCCTTCTTGGGTTTTTCCAGAGTTCCTTGCTGGGTTTTTCCGGGTTTTTGGAGGAGAGTTTATAGCCGAAGTTTCATAATTTTCTGAGTAGTGGAACAACCTCAGAGCAGCTCCATTCCAGCTAGAAGCAACACTTTCCAGCAGCAGTAGCAGCTCAAGAAGTTACACAGTCATTAGGAGAAGCAGCCATCCAGAGTAGGGTTTGGAGAGTTACCTCAACTTGCCTTGAGCAAGCCAAGGTGCCATCATTCTGATCATCTTATTGTACTCATTCCCTCTTTCTAGATTTGTAATAAAATGGCTCAGCTTTTCTGAAATGGTTGCAGTGATTTTCATGGTGTATCTTTATTAGCTGTAGTGTTGTTTATGTTGCTTTGTATTGTTGTTTATTTCCTATTCGGAATATTACAGTGGCATAAGAGCTCATAGAATTGGCTCAGCCTGTGGAACAACTCAGCTTATGACACTCAAAGACAAAGAATACATCACCTACCGGAAGCAGCAGTACAAGAGCAGAGAGCAGAGGCTCGAGCCCACATTTGGTGAAGGGGACTACGTTCCAGTAGAGGACACAGAGGAGGAAGCACCCATGGCAGAAGAAGCAGATGACAAGAAGGAGTTCGGTAATCTCCTCTTGAAGTCTGTAGAGGAACTCTCCAGAAAAATAGAGGAGATAGTTCAAAAGATTGCTGGGGAGAACAGACAGCGTGAGACCCCAAGGGGATTTCACATTGGAGAAGGGTCCGACACCTCTCATCACACACAAGAGCAGAATGCAGCGCAGCAGGTGGTGCTACGCACTCCCCCACGTTTCACTATGCCCACATTCTTGATTGCAGGGACGAGAACAGGAGGACTCCAGGAGCTGGAGATGGCTCATTATGGGGATTATTTTGCAAAGTATCAGTCATACGGGTTTGAGTTTGGTGAAGCTCTCTCTTTCCACGATTTCTGCTAGCTAAAGAACAACAACAAATCCCGCAACTAGAATAGAGGAGGCAGGTACATGCAAGGAGGTGAGCTGCAACGTACCATGGTTAGAATTTTCTTGCCAACTTATGACAGGTCATCTAAATGTTCAGAAAAAGCTTGGGTAGAAAAGCTGGACATTTACTTTCAGTTAAACCAGATGGCGAAGGTGGAAGCCATCAAGGTGGCAGTGTTGCATCTTGAGGGGGAAGCCCATGATTGGTGGTTCCATGGGATGGCCACGCTGGGTCACTCAGTAGTGACAATGTATGTAGAGTTCACCTGGAGATTGGTGGAGAGATTTGATCGGAGAAGCATTTTGTCGAGTTGACCAAGCTCAAACAGACCGGGAACCCAAAAACTTACATTTCTGAGTTCTTGAGACTTTCAGTGATGGTGCTAGACTTGTCTATAGCTAGGAGGATTTACATGTTTATTGATGGGTTGGCAGAGCCTCTGCGTGGGTTAGTCAGGTCCACTAGGCCTGCTACACTTCAGTATGCAGTCGGGAGGACAAGGGACTTGCAGGATGCTTTGCCCAGGGCTAGAGCTCCTTTCCCCCAGAGACCGACATTTCAGCGAAAGGGGAAAGACCTGAGAGAGTTCCATCGCCGAAGGGGAACCAGGGCCGAGGGCCATTGGACGATGACGCTCGGAGAGATTTGAGATGGAGGAAGCTATGCTTCACATGCCAGGAGCCATGGGCACCGGGTCATCGATGTGCCGCAGGGAAGGCATATTACATTGAGGTCTTCTTTGATAGTGAGGGAGAAGAATATGCTTATGAGGAGTTAGAGGGAGATGCTAGCGCTAAGGCACCTAGAGGAGATCATCCACCACCACCTTCCCTAGGAGCAGGAGGGACAACGTTTGCAGCCACAGGAGGAGTCCTTGCATCTTTGTGAGGAGTTCCAAAGTATTTGGCATTGCGTGTCCGAGGCATCGTCCAGGGACATCATGTTTTAGTTCTTGTAGATAGCGGGGCCACTCATAACTTCATTGATGCCCAACTAGTACAGAGGAGGGGCATACCGACAGAGAGTTTTGATGGCTTCTCAATGTTGGTTCCAGGTGCCAGAACCATGCAGTGTATGAGGTATGTTCCAACATTGGAAGTGACCATGGGGACGTACACGATGATAGACCACTTCTTTGTGGTTGACATTCTAGATACCAATGTGGTATTGGGAGTGCAGTGGCTGATTACGCTGGGTATGGTCACCACAAATTGGGAGACACTAGAGATGGATCGGACATACAAGAAGAGTGGGAAGCATGTGATGATCAAAGGCATGCACACATACCCTTCGCAGATAGTTTCAACACACCGGATGGAGGTAGATTTTCGGAAGTGGGACATAGAGTGGGCAGTAGAATTGCGTATTTCAGAGGCAGGAGTCACAGGGCAGTTAGTCCACCCGATGTGCAATTTTGGACAGATACTCCACAGTTTTTGGGAACATATCACCGGGGGTTTGAGCATACTATTGAGTTGGAGCAGGGGGTCCAGGCAGTGATCACCACCCCCTATAGGCACCCCAAGGCTTACAGGAATGAGATTGAGAAAGTTATCCATGAGCTCTTAACACTGGGACACATTCGACCCAATACTAGCCTGTTTGCTTCTTATGTTGTTTTGGTGAAGAAGAAGGATGGCACATTGCAGATGTGCTTTGACTACAGGGCACTCAACAAAAAGACCATGAAGAACCGATACTCCATCCCCAGGATTGACAAGTTGATGGATGAGCTGAGGGGATCGAAGTTCTTCTCCAAGATCGATCTGAGGTCGGGATACCATCAAATCAAAGTGAGGGATCAAGACGTTCCGAAGACTGCATTCAGGTGCCACTATGGCCATTTCGAGTTTTTGGTGATGCCCTTCAGGCTAACCAACCCACCAACCATCTTTCTGTGAAAATTCCTGAATACAGTTATGCAGAAATCCTACTGTAGTATCATGCTTTACTTCTCCTACTTGATTAAATTATACAAGTTATTTTCAGAAAATACCGAAGTAAACACGACTAACAACCTACACATGCAGATCATTTACTAAATATTACGCTCATTCAACAAAGTGACACTGATTTTTGGACATAATTCCCTGGAAAAACCGAAGGCGGGAAAATCGGTGCAACATATATGAGGGTTTATTATTATTAAGTAGGATCCAAGTGCAACAAATCTGGGCACCAAATTTGGTTAACTCGACAGAGAAAAAGTAGATCTGTAGCTAACCTGTTGTTCTAAGATCAAGATTATGACTGATCCACACCCTCAGACGAGATTTTCAAGACTCAGCCCGATTCTGGCCCTAGAAACCCCAATGCTGCCCCTGAAGCCCCAACGTCAGCCTTGCTAGGCTCTGCGTGCCTCTGCGCTGCTCAAAAGGGGATTGCGTAACCCCAGAGTGGGTGACGTAGTCCTTACGCTACCTCTGGAGGCCCTGTGTAACTTTGGAAGCCCTCTGAAGCTGCAGCGTTGCCCCTCTTATACTTTTTCGTTGAACACATCAACGACCGTGATTAAATCACTCATCAACGACTGAGATTAAAAGACTACTTGATCCGCGTCATTTAGAACAATTCAGCACATGTGTTAATTAATTCACTTTAATTATTTAATTTCCTTTAGTTTAGACTCAGGGATCTGGATTACATTAAAATAATTAATTATTTGAATAAATTTAACACCAAATAAAATTTCTCCAAACGCTTTCTAGGTTTTGGAGTTGATGTGTTTCTTAGCCCCTCCACCAAGTTTCAGGGTTAGAGCACATGTGATGCTACCCCAACTACCCAAAATCTCAACACTCCCTCTTAGCATGGAGTGTGCTCTAGCAATACATCCACACCATGTACTGCAAGATCTTGGTATTGGTTTCTGTGCTGCTGATGCTTGGCCTGCTGCCCTCCATCCATTGCACTGCTGCTTTTTGTACTGATGCCCATGTCATTGCCACTGACACCGCCACATCTGTACTACAACCCCCTCTCAACTTGCTGCATCATGCTGCCCATAGCACTGCCACTGCTAACTGTTGCTTCGCAACTCAATTGCTGAGAAGTAAGCAACTAAAAGACTCCTGCCCAATCGTTGACAGACAAGTCAGGCTGCATCCCATCACTGAAGCTCCCTTGGCTGCTGATTTACGCTGTCCTCTTGAAGCCACTGCGCTGCTACAGCTCTACACTGCGTGAGTATGGCCTCTCTGCACTGCTACAGCTCTGCACTGCGCGAGTATGGCCTCTCTGCGCTGCTAAAGACCCATCAGCCTCTGCGCTGCTGCCTCTGCATTATGCTGCTCCCTTTGCAACTTTTTAGCACTGCCCTCTGCTTCACTGTGACCTTCTGCAATCATCTCTCGACTTATCCCGCTACCGTCTTAAGGCTCTCGTAGCTCGTATGTGATCCAAGAGTAGAGCTAACTCAAGGATCCCGCCACCTGATCTGTAGCTGCTCTACAGATCCATGTCATCCCACCTCTTCTCGTGGCACATGAGCACTCATGGCTGCATCATCATCAGAGCCATCATCCTTTGCTGCTGCAGCCTTGGATTCAGAAGATCCTTTGTCCTTCTTCTTAGGACAAGTGCTGGCGAAGTGTCCAAGTTCACCATAGTTAAAACACTGGACCTTGGAAAGATCCCTCTTCTTCTTCCCTTGCTACTTTCGTTCCTTTGATGCAAGGGCTGCATCATCCTCCTCTTCTTTCTTCACTCTGGCTGATCCGCTTCCGTTGCTTTGCCTCTTGGTGAATCTCCTGATTTCCTTTTGACGGAGGATTGCCCACATGTCTGCCCATGATGGTAACGCTGCCTTGCCCAAAATGCTTTGGGCAAACGTTTCCCATTCTTTAGAGACTGCATTTAGGGCAGTCCTCACTAGGAGCCCCTCATCCGGATTTGCACCCATGGCAATTAGTTGATCTCGGATAGTCTGAAGTTTGAAGAGGAATGGATCTATCTTCTCACCCTTCTGCATCTGGAACAACTGCATTTGATTCTCCAGAAGCATCCTTCTTTCGACAGAGCCTCCTCGATACATCGTGTCCAATGCTACCCACATCTCGTTTGTGTTATTCTTTTCAGCAATATGAGGCACGATGTGGTCTTTGATTCTGTCCATAATCAAACGCTTAGTTCGCACTTGATTTTCTTCGTACTTCTTTAGAGGATCTGCATCGGTTAGCACAGCTAGGACTTTCTCTGAATGATCCTTGAGGCCATACTCATCTAGGACTGATAGGATCCTGGCCCTCTAGATAACGAAGTTGGACATACCATCCAACCTATCCTGATCTCTCAGTCCATATGGCGCCATCTGCTCAGATCTGTTAGAACAGATACTCTTCTCCCTCTTTCTGTTGCAATACTTAATAGAAAATGCTGCATCTAGGTTTCTTGGTGATTAGAAACCCTTCTATAGTAGCTGCTCCCTCCGACAACTGATTTCCCTCCTGGAAATCTTCAGCCAAACAAAATCAGACAATACTCTCTGATCCCCCTGATCGAATCTCAGATTTGTTTGGCTCAGATCTGCTTAGTGACTTTCTTCCTCTCGCTCTTTGTTGACTTAGCTAGGCACAATTCTACACCGGCAGAATCTCCACCACACCAGCACTACTGAAGATCTGAAGCACTGCTTCCGGATCTTGGCAAAACTTTTCAGCAACAGGAAGAATGATTGGATTGTGTCCCAACTAACTGGCCCAGCGTAGCCTCAACGCTACTCAGAAGTGGACTGCGTAACCCTAGATTGGGTGACACAGTCCTTATGCTGGCCTGGAAAGGCTCTGCATAAGCCTGATGGCCTTCTGTAGCTGCAACGTTGCCCCTTCCTGGGTTTGCGTCCTCCTGTTGCCAATTTGCCCTTTCCAGATCCCTGTTGCTTCTGCTGTTGTCCTGCAGAAAAAATATTCTTCCGCTGATTTGTTGGAGATTCATCTTGATCTGCTATCGCTTTGATACCATGTGAAAATTCGTGAATACGGTTTTGCAGAAATCCTACTGTAGTATCATGGTTTACTTCTCCTACTTGATTAACTTATACAAGTTATTTTCAGAAAAAGTATTAAAAAAATACTGAAGTAAACATAACTAGCACCCACACATGCAAATCATTTACTGAATATTACGCTTATTCAACAAAGTGACACTGATTTTTGGACATAAGTCCCCGGAAAAACCTAAGGCGGGAAAACCGGTGTAGCAGGTATGAGGGTTTATTATTATTAAGTAGAATCTGAGTACAACAAATCTGGGCACCAAATCTGGTTAACCCGACAGAGAAAAAAGTAGATCTGCAGCTAACCTAATGTTCTGAGACCAAGATTCTGACTGATCCACTCCCTCAAACATGATTTACAAGACTCAGCCCGATTTTGGCCCTAGAAACCCCAACGCTGCCCCTTAAGCCCAAGCGTCAGCCCTGCTAGGTTGTGCGTGCCTCTGCGCTGCTCAGAAGGGGAATGCGTAGCCCCAGAGTGGGTGACGTAGTCCTTACGCTGCCTCTGGAGGCCCCTGCGTAACTCTGGAAGCCCTCTGAAGTTGCAGCGCTGCTCCTCCTGGGCCTACGTAGCGGCTGAAGCTGTGCTGTGCAATTGTTGTGTAACTGCTGCTGTTGTTGCCCTTGCTCCTTTGTGCTATCCCTGAAAGTTGCTGCTTTGACTCTTGCTGACTCTTGTCTCCAAAATCAGATCATCCCCTCAGCCAATACTACCCCTCGCTGCAGAAAACTTCTCCATAAATTCTTAGCAAACCGTGCCTTAGAATTCCAGCTTAGTTTCTCAGCTTTGCCTGTGTGTGTGTGTGTTTCTCCAACTGACCCTCAAGCCTTTCTCTTATACTTTTTCGTTGAACACATCAACGGCCGTGATTAAATCACTCATCAACGACCGAGATTAAAAGAGTGCTTGATCCACGTCATTTAGAACATTTCAACACGTGTTAATTAATTCACTTTAATTATTTAATTTCCCTAAGTTTAGACTTAGGGATTACATTAAAATAATTAATTATTTTAAAAACTTTAACACCAGATGAAATTTCTCCAAACGCTTTCTGGGTTTTGGAGGTGATGTGTTTCTTAGCCCCTCCACCAAGTTTCAGGGCTAGAGCACATCCGATGCTACCCCAACTACACAAAATCTCAACACTTTAAGTATTGCATGAACCACTTCTTCCGTGGTTAGTTGAGGAAGTTTGTGCTGGAGCTTGGTGTTCTTTGATAATATCCTCATATACAACCGCAAATGGGAGGAGCACTTGCAACACATTGAGGCTGTACTGCGTATTTTGGAGGAGCAACATTTCTATGCTAAGCTCTCCAAGCGCGAGTTTGGGTTGACAGAGATGCTCTACTTGGGGCATATCATTGGTGTGGACAGAGTGAGAGTCCGTAAGGAGAAGATCCGGGCCATCCGAGATTGGCCGGAACCGAAGAATGTGACAGAGCTCTGAGGATTTGTAGGCATTTGCAGCTATTACCGGAAATTTGTCAAGGGATTTTCCCAACTTGTTGGACCCATCACAGATCTCACCAAGAAGGGGGTATTTGGCTGGACTGATACTGTGCAAAGGGCTTTTGACAGGCTCAAAGAGTTGATGAGTAGCTGTCCGGTATTGGCTTTGCCGGACTTCATGCAGCCCTTCATTATGGAGTGTGATGCTTTGGGGGAGGGAGTAGGCGCAGTGTGGATGTAGGGGGGCCACCCTATAGCTTTCGAGAGATGGAAGCTATTATCGCATGAGAGGTTGTATCCGATATACGACAAGGAGATGTTGGCCATTATGCATGCATTGGCCAAGTTTCGACAGTATCTGACAGGCAATAGGTTTCGGGTGAGGACTGATCACAACAACCTCCGGTTTTTTTTGAAGCAGAAGTAGTTGCAGGAGAGGCAGCATAAGTGGGTCAATAAGATTCAGGCCTATGACTTTGACATTGAGTATGTCAAAGGGAAGAACAATGTGGTGGCAGATGATTTGTCACACATACCAACAATGATGTCCTTGATGAGCCTAGATGTAGACTGGAGGGCTCAATTGTTAGTGGAGTACTCTAAGTACCGCTTTGCTTGTGAGGTACTGGACGACCAGATTTCAGATGATAGGTACAGGGTGATGGATGAGGTCATCTATCACCGAGACAGGATCTTCTTGATTGGGGATTGCCAACTCAAGGAGAAGATATTGCGTGCATCCCACGATTCTCCGCTATCAGGCAACTAGGGATTCACAAAGACCTATAGGGCCATCAGGGAGAGGTTCTCTTGGAGAGGCCTGAAGGAGGACGTACTCCGGCATGTCAGGGAGTGCGAAGTGTGTCAATGGAACAAGGGGGATATGAGCCACCCAGTTGGATTGCTACAACCGCTTCCCATTCCGGAAGGAAAGTGGGAAAGCATCTTTATGGATTTGATTACTGGGTTGCTCATAGTGTAGGGCAAGGATTGCATATTTGTGGTTGTTGACTAACAAAGTATGCCCATTTCTTCACCATATCAGCACGGTACAAAGCTGCACAGGTGGCCGAGCTATTTTTTCATGATGTTTTCAGATTACATGGTCTTCTTAAGACCTTAGTCAGTGATAGGGACAACCATTTCATGGGCGGCTTTTGGCAGGAGCTATTTCGTTTGGTGGGTAGAGAGTTAATTCCTAGTACCAGCTATCACCCTCAGATGGATGGGCAGACGGAGATAGTGAACAAGTGGCTGGAAGGCTACCTGCGGAACTATGTCACGGGGCAGCAAAAGGCATGGCTGCGTTTGCTTCACCTGGGAGAATACTACTACAACACTACTTTCTGCGTCTATCGGTATGTCTCCATTTTATGCCTTGTATGGATATCATGCTCTGAGTTTTGCTGATGTTATGTTTGGAGCTAGCAAGGCCTCGAGGGCCAAGGACTGGATCCAAGAGAGCCAAGATTTACTCCGGGTTCTTAAGGACAACTTCACCACAGCACAGAACCAGCAGAAGCTGTATGCGGACAGAGGGCGGGTAGAGAGATAGTTTGAGGTAGGTGACTTGGTTTACCTCCGACTTCAGCGTTATAGGCAGTCCACGCTGAAGCAGAAGGGGGCTGAGAAGCTTAAACCCCGCTTCTATGGACCTTACAGGGTGATCCATCGGGTAGGAGATGTTGCTTATGAGTTGGAGCTGCCGGCAGGGAGTAGGATACGTAACATTTCCCATGTATCATGCCTAAAGAAGGCTTGGGGGTAGTAAGTGACTGCAACAGAGGAGCTTCCACCTACAGATAATGAGGGGCATTTGGTGTTACAGCCAGAAGCCATTCTAGACACATGGGAGAGACAGTTATGAAGCAGGATAGTCAGGGAGTATTTGGTGAGATGGAGGAATCTTCCGGATGAGGATGCCACTTGGGAGAGTGAGAAGATCTTGCAGCATCCCATCTTTGCAGTTGCTTGAGGATAAGCAACATTTTGGCGGGGAGGACTGTAATATTCCCAATTAGTAGCAACTAATTGGAAATATTAATTTTTTCTCAGATTTTGCTTTTCTAATGTTCGACCATAAATAAAAGGGTGCTGGGACCCATAACCCAACTTGGGAGAAATAAAATCCCTAAAGTCACTTAGCCAACATTATGATTTCAGCGTGGGGCCTAGGGGGACCAAGCGACAATGCAAGGAGAGGGACAACGCAGAGGCAGCGTGGGCCAAGCAACCCAGTGGCAGCATGGGCCAGGACAACGCAAAGAAGGCAGGGCAGCATGGCAAAGGAGGACAGTGCAGAACAGTGGGGCCCAAGGGAATGTTAGGGTCTCAAGCATAAAAGGGAGTGAGGGCCTAACTTCTCATTCATTCTATTATGCATCTTCAGAATTTCTGTCAAACAGATATTGAGCACGCTTACTCTGTTTAGATAAATCTGCAAGTGTTGTTCAGCACACAGGTGTCTCCGAGCAGATCCCAACCTCAGCCTCAGGGGACTTCGAGTGCCCGCTCAGGTGAGGAGCTTTACCTTGAGTTTTCAGAGCAAATCACGCAGAGCTATCCATCCAAGAGTTACACAGTCTCCGGGCAGCGCAGTCGCTCACAGAGTTTACGCAGTTTTGGAGGAGGGCAGCTCTGGGAGTGAGGGATCTTCAGTAGTTTCAGCCCCGGAGAAGTGTGAGGGGATCAACCCTTCACAAGTTGTCTTTTGGAGCAGATAGAGGCCAACATTTCCAACCATTTAGTTTAGAGGTTAGCGTACTCACCAGGAGTGCGTAATTTTCCCAAGGGGGTCAGATTCCGGGGTCAGCCTTTCCAGAATTCCTTCTTGGGTTTTTCCGGGTTTTTGGAGGAGAGTTCATAGCCGGAGTTTCATAATTTTCTGAGCAGGGGAACAACCCCAAAGAGCAGTTCCATTCTAGTTAGAAGCAACACTTTCCAACAGCAACAACAACAACAGCTCAGGGAATTACGCAGTCACTAGGAGAAGCAGCCATCCAGAGCAGGGTTTGGAGAGTTACCTCAGCTTGCCTTGAGCAAGCCAAGGTGCCATCATTCTGATCACCTTATTGTACTCATTCCCTCTTTCCAGATTTGTAATAAAATGGCTCAGCTTTTCTGAAATGGTTGCAGTGATTTTCATGGTGTATCTCTATTAGCTATAGTTTTATTTATGTTGCTTTGTATTGCTGTTTATTTCCTATTCGAAATATTACATCTTGCAAGTAAATTGCAAAGTCAAATGGCCTCACAAGTAGTAGTATTGGCTACTGTGTGCTCTACCTTCACTGGGATAAGTGTTATAGAAGTTTGCTTCTCGCTAAACTAGGATATCATTGTCGATCCCAAGTTAAAGCAACACCTCGAGAGGCTCTTCCTATCTGCTACATAGCTTGCCCAATCTAAGATTGAATAACCCTAAAACTTCACATCACCATCTCTAAGGTATCTCAGACCATACTCCACTATTCTCGTCAAATACTTGAGCACATGTTTTGTGGCTACCCAATGCTCTTGCGTTGGCTCCACCATGAAGTGACTTAAGATATTCATTGCAAAACATATATTTGACTTGGTGTTGACCAAATACGACAGGGAACCAATCAATTTGCTATACGTCATGGGATCCACCAACTTTGAATATGAAGTTGTCACCTTCTTTAGATTAGTGATCATGATTCATGGGTTTGGCCATAGGTTTGTAGTCCTCCATCTAAAACCTCTTCACGATTTGAACATCATACTTACCTTGCCCAAGGAAAATATGTCCTAGTCTTTGCCAAACCTCCATCGCTAAGAAGTAATGCATCATGTCAATATCTTTCGTCTCAAACTCTATTGCCATAGCTACTTTACACCTAACACTGAGCTTCTCTACACTTGTTAGAAACAAGTCATCTATATACAACACCAAAATGAGTAGATTAGTTTGAGTGAATATATAATAGAAGTTATAATTTTGTTTCGTGTTCAGTGAAGCCCTGCTATAAATATCCATCTATCCCTAAATACCATGCTCTTAGTGCTTACTTGAGTCCCTACAAGGGTTTCTTCAACCAACAAACATGGGACTCTTTACCATGTACCTCAAATCCCTGAGGCCACTTTATGTACACCTCTTCCTCATGATTCCAATGCCCATTAAGGAAAGCTTTCTTCACATCCATCTGATGTATCCTCCATCTTATAAATGAAACTAAGAATATAAATACTCTAGTGGAAGTGTACTGGGTGATTGGAGCAAATGTCTCCTTGTAACCTACTCCCTCTCTTTGGGAGAACTGTTAAATTGGACAACTAGGTCCAAACTCCATGTTGTGATGCTCAGATGAAGACATTGATATTTTTATTGGGCTCCTCTTTCAGAGAGGTGCAAGATTGATCTAAAGATCATCTTGATCTGATGAGCAGAACATTTATTTTGAATTTATTTTTAATACTTTCAAAATATGTGCAGGTCGGCCTTAAGGTTTTACAACCCTAGCAAATGTGTCACACACCCTCAGTGATTGATATGAATAGAGTCAACGTTGGAAGACATTTCACTCATCTCATCCTCACACATTCTCTCTCCTCTTTTGATTGGTTCGAGCTACTTGGAGGCAATTTTCTGTTCACACGTGGGAAAGGACGAAGATATTTCAGTTGCATCTAGGGTTTCCATCGCAGGTTTGACCAACGTTGACTTTGGTCAATGCATGGTCAAAAGGAGTTGAATTTTGGCATAGACTTCGATTTCTGAAGTCCATACATTTTGGCACAAGAATCGAGGTCAAAGGTTGACCACAGACCGAGCTACGTTGAATTTTACTTCTTGTTGTTATGTGTTGACTTTTCCAGGGTTGACTTTGAGTTGACCGTTTCGCTGTTTTGAGGGTTGTTGTGACACAGGCTGGGCTGGTTGACCAAGGAGACTTTGCTGGTTGAAGCATCCTGCTAATCGCCGTAACGCACCAACAAATATATATTTTTCTGGCTTGTCTTCTGTTGATCCACTGTTATGTTCTATCAACATTTTACTTAATGATTTATGTGATTGCTGTCTAGTATTGAAGAGAAAGCAAAGTTGCATCAAGCATAGAACATCTACATAAATTTACATGGTATCAGAGCTGAAGTGAAGACAAAGTCCTAATTTGTAGCAATCATCGAAGAAGAAAATGGGTTCCACAAACTATGGCTTCAAGGAGGATGACAAATTGATTGGGAAGGATGACTTCCATGCTTGGAAGATGATATGGGATCATAAATTGGAAGACCAAGATGTCATGGACTATGTGCTTGGTAAAATCCAAGAACCTCCATCCACTGCTACTGCTGCTGCCAAAACAAAGTACAAGAAGGGGGAGATCAAAGCAAAACTGATGATCAGGGAATCCATTCATAAGAGTTTGGTGGCCTACATCTCTGAGCTAGGCACATCCAAAGAGATGTATGATAAGTTGGTCCTCATGTTCAAGGCCAACAATGCAAATCAAGTACTATTCTTCAAGAATCAATTGAAGAATATGAAGAAGGGCAGGGATGAGTCTGTCCAATCATACTTTCTGAAGCTGACCGAGATCAAGAACAATCTGCTGGCTATTGGGGAGACAATAGCTGATCGAGAGATGGTACCCAATGCACTTGGAGGGCTCTCATCTAAATGGCATGTGTTCAACACTACCATTCTAAATAATAATGTGATACCTGACTTTGACGAAGTACTGTCAAGATGCGTTCAAGAAGAATCAAGAATGAAGGAGTATGGAAATGAAGGAAATGTTGCATACGCTGCTCATTCTAGAAAGAAGAACTCTGGTGGTCCGAAGAATAAGGGAAAAGCAGGGGCCCAAGGAAAGAAGGGCAAGTGTTTCACTTGTCATAGGCCTGGTCACTATGCTAGAGAATGTCCTTTCAAGAAGGATTCTTCCAATGGCGATGACAACAACAACAATCGGAGGAATGGCAATCATAGGAACAACAGGTTCAAGGGAAAAAGGAAGGCTTCCTCCAGCGGAAATGATCAACCTTTCAAAAGGTCAAGAAACTCCAGGTATGAGGAATCACATGTTGTTGATAAAAGAAATGAATACATTCTTGTATCTGCCCTCTCTGTTACATCCCCACCCGACACTATGGATGTCTGGTTAATAGATAGTGGTGCCTCAAGGCATATCACTGGGTTCAAGGAAGCACTTTCTGATATGATTGAGAAGGATACTAATCTGGAAATTATCCTTGGAGATAATGCCACATATCCTGTGAAAGGGACAAGGACTGTGACCCTCCACTTGTCTCAAGGACAAGTCCTACATTTGCAGGATGTACTCTATGTACCAAAATTAAAGAAGAACCTTGTGTCTATATCAGCCATGGAAGACAAAGGTTTCAATGTGGCATTCACCGATGGAAAGGTGCGCATGTGGAAGAAGAATCTCAAGGAAGCTATCGTGATTGGTTTTAGAGTTGGAACACTCTACCAGGTTGAAGGAAGTCCACTAGGAGCTATGACATGTGATACTATCCAACAAACTGAACTATGGCACCGGAGGTTTGGACACCTTCATTACAAGGCCCTTCCCGAAGCAAGGAAGGTGGTGACAGGGATGCCCGATTTTGGAAATAATCATGAAGGTGTATGTAAAGGTTGTGCCGAAGGAAAGCATACAAGGGGACCTTTCCCCTCAAGTGTCACAAAGACATCTGATATTTTGCAACTGGTCCATTCTGATCTATCTGGTATGTTGCCCGTGACATCCCTGGGAGGATGTTCTTACTACATGACATTCACTGATGACTTCTCTCGCAAAACTTGGATATACTTCTTGAAGAAGAAGGATGAGGCTTTCATGTGGTTCCGTACCTTCAAAGCCTTGGTGGAAAATATGACAGGGAAGAAGATCAAGATTTTGAGGACCGACAATGGCACTGAATATGAGTCAAATGAGTTCAAGGACTTTTGTAGAGAAGCTGGCATTAAGAGGGAGACTACTACTGCCTATACTCCTGAGCAGAATGGCGTTGCTGAACGAAAGAACAGGACCATTGTGGAAGCTGCCCGTGCCATGCTATGTGACCAGGGTCTACCGAAGTTTTTGTGGGGAGAAGCTGCGAATACTGCTGTATACATTCAAAACCGATGCCCTCATTCCGCCCTGGACTCCAAAACTCCCGAAGAGGTTTTCACTGGTAAGAAACCCGACGTCTCACATTTTAGAATTTTTGGATGTCCTGTTTATTTTCATGTGCCAAAAGAAAAGAGAAGTAAGCTGGATGCTTCTGGGAAGAAAGGAATGTTTGTGGGCTACAACGAAACCTCTAAAGCCTATAGAGTCTATGTACCTGGTCAAAGGGAAGTAGAGATATGCCATGATGTCACTTTTGATGAAGATGCTTCCCTGAAGAAAGTAGTAGATCTTCCAAGATCTGAAGAAAATCATGAAGAAAGGCCTGGAAATCAAGAAGAACCGCAGGATGAGACAATGCCTGATATTGAAGGACCAATGGACCCTATTGATCCATCTCCTTCACTGGGAAAGAGACCATCATGGCTCGGGGACACCCTCGAAGATGCTGAGGGTCATGCTGCCCCAAGGGGGACATTCCGAGAAAGCAAGAAGCCGTGTAGATACCAAGGGTATCTAGCTGCCATGAGTACTATTGTACAATTTGAACCTGGATCTTTTGAGGAAGCCGTAAAGCATCAAGTCTGGAAGGATGCTATGCACGAAGAATATGAGTCCATAATGAAGAATGATGTCTGGGATGTGGTTCCAAGACCAAAGGACAAAGCAGTTGTCACCTCGAAATGGCTCTACAAGATCAAGCATGGATCTGATGGAAGTGCTGAAAAGTTCAAGGCAAGGTTCGTTGCCCGTGGCTTCTCTCAAAAGGAAGGCATAGACTATGATGACATATTTGCACCTGTGGCCCGATATACCACCATTCGATCTATCATAGCCCTTGCTACTACGCAAGGATGGAGTCTCCATTAGATGGATGTGAAGACCGCATTTCTGCATGGTGCAATAAAGGAAGAGGTATATGTGGAGCAACCTCTGGGGTTCGAAGTCTAGGATCGGGACACCCATGTCTGCAGGTTGAAGAGAGCCCTCTATGGGTTGAAGCAAGCACCCAGAGCTTGGTACGAGAGGATAGATAGCTACCCGATGAAGTTGGGCTTCACTCGTAGTAATGCTGATCCGAACCTTTACTTCAAGGTTGACAGGGAGAAGCCTCTCGTTCTGGTGCTGTATGTGGATGACCTCTTCCTGACAGGTGCTGACCCTCTCATTCATCAGTGCAAGAGGGAGCTCGCTGCTGAGTTCGAGATGAAGGACCTAGGACTGATGCACTATTTCCTAGGCCTAGAGGTCTGGCAGAGACCTGGCGAGATTTTCCTTTCTCAAGGAAAATACATTGTGAAGCTTCTGGAAAGATTTGGTATGGTGGACTGTAAGTCCGTGTCGACACCAATGGAGCTCAACTTTAAGAAGTTAAGCGACAGCGCTGTTGGGCCCGTGTTAGCAAATCCTACCGAGTATTGTCAACTCGTAGGGGCCCTGATGTTCTTAGTGAACACCCGTCCAGATATATGTTTTGCAGTGAACACTTTGAGTCAACAAATGGTTGAGCCTCATCACTTTCACTGGGTTGGTGCCAAGAATCTTCTGAGATATCTTCGGGGCACGATAAACCATGGGCTAAGATACATTGCCGGGAGCGTGACACTCCTTGGATATACTGATGCCGATTGGGCTGGCAGTGTGGTGGATCGTAAGAGCACATCGGGATGCTGCTTCAATCTTGGTTCTGCTTCGATATCATGGATGAGCAGGAAGCAAAAGTCGGTGGCTTTGAGCACTGTGGAGGCCGAATACATTGTAGCGAGTATGGCTTGTTGTGAAGCAGTTTGGTTGCGAAAGCTCTTTAGTGAGCTGTTCGGACATGTGCTAGATACCATCGTGATACTCTGTGATAACCAGAGTGGGATTTGCTTGTCCGAGAATCCCGTATTCCACGATCAATCCAAACATATTGATATCAAGTACCACTTTATCCGGGATATGGTACAGTGAGGCGCCGTAAGGCTCGATCATATAGGATCTGATAAGCAGGTCGCGGATATTCTCACAAAGCCACTGGGGAAGGTCAAGTTCCTAACCTTCCGTGAGAGTCTTGGTATCGTGGAACGACCTTATGATGTGGGTCCTGTTGGACGATGAGCTCTGGGAGCTCTGGGGGGCTTTGGGGATAGCTTCTTGGAGCTATAAGCACTTACGGGGCTAGGCTTGCCAAACCTTGTGGTGCTTCTGCTCCACCGTTATGATGTTTGAGTTGGTTCACCTCTCATTATCTGTGCCCCGTATGCATCCTACCCATTGAGTTCAAGGCTCATGGGAAGTACCTCTCATTGGCCAGTGAGGTGGGAAAAGCTAGAGACTAGTAGCAAAGACTGATGGACACATCAGAGATTGCTGTACTCTCTATCTAGGATGGCACGGTCCAACCACTTAATCTGGGATCAAGTATAGTGAGGTTTCGGACCTCCAACTGACTTCAGGTCAGGTAAACCAACTTCGGGTTGATATGAGACTCTTTGTGAGTCTTATAGAGGTTTCAGACCTTTGAGCTGAATCTGTCTGCTGGGAATGATGTCTTTGTGACTGACCCACTTCTGTTCAGAAATAAAGAGAGGCCAGCAAAGCAAGTTACGGAGGGATGACGGACAATGTTTGATTAGACAGGTGGATGGAGTTCTCCCTAGTTGAGAGGGAGTGTTAAATTGGACAACTAGGTCCAAACTCCATGTTGTGATGCTCAAAATGAAGACGCCAATATTTTTATTGGGCTCCTCTTTCGGAGAGGTGCAAGATTGATCTAAAGATCATCGTGATCCAATGAGTAGAACATTTATTTTGAATTTATTTTTAATACTTTCAAAATATGTGCAGGTTGACCTTAATGTTTTACACCCCCAGCAAATGTGTTACACACCCTTAGTGATATTTCACCCATCTCATCCTCACACATTCTCTCTCCTCTTTTGATTGGTTCGAGCTCCCTGGAGGCAGTTTTCTGTTCACACGTGGGAAAGAAGGAAGAAGATATTTCTGCTGCAGCTAGGGTTTCCACCGCAGGTTTGACCAACGTTGACTTTGGTCAACGCATGGTCAAAAGGAGCTGAATTTTGGCATAGACTTCGATTTCTAAAGTTAGTACATTTTGGCACAAGAACCGAGATCAAAGGTTGACCACAGATCGAGCTGCGTTGACTTTTACTTGTTGATGTTATGCGTTGACTTTGAGTTGACCGTTTCGCTGTTTTGAGGGTTGTTGTGACACATGCTGGGCTGGTTGACCAAGGAGACTTTGCTGGTTGAAGCATCCTGCTGATCGCTGTAATGTACCAACAAATATATATTTTTCTGGCTTGTCTTTTGTTGATCCACTGATATGTTCTATCAGCATTTTACTTAATGATTTATGTGATTGCTGTCTAGTATTGAAGAGAAAGTAAAGTTGCATCAAGCATAGAACATCTACATAAATTTACAAGAACCCTCTTGCCACAATTATTTCTTTGAACTTCTCAATGCGTCCATCTGTAACATGCTTGATTTTGTAGAGCCACTTGAAACTCGTAAATGACTTGCCCTTTGGTCTTGGCAGTATGTCCCAAACATCATTCTTCACGATGGAGGTATACTCCTCCACCATTGCAACCTGGCATAATTTCTAGTCAGTTTCCTCTTGGAAACTGGAAGGCTCAGAAACTAGAGTGCTACTCATCAATGCCATATAGTTTGGAAACTTCTTTATAAGTTTGCTCCCTCTAAATGTGCTCTTAGGAGCTTCAAGATGCTCCTAAGGATTTCCATAATTTTTGAGTGAACCGTCAAGGCCTCCTAAAATAAGTACAAGTGGCTGTTGTCTCCCTCTCCTCACTTGAAGGCTGTTGTATTGCTTTGGAAATCACTAGTGACCTTGGCTCAACCTTCAAAGCTTCCTATTCTTCATCCTTTATCACTGGAATAGGCTCGTGGGACTTCTTGGACGTAAAGTCTTCCTAAAAATTTATATCCCTACTCACTATTGCCTTCCCATACTTTGGAATATAGACACTATAAGCCTTTGAAGTTTCATTGTAACTCACAAATAAACCCTTCTTGCTAGATGTGTGAAATTTTTTGAACTTAAGTTACAAAAATCATACAACAATTTTCTAATTTACTTCTCCTACTTGTTCGATTTAATTAACAAGTTATTTTTCTGAATTATTCAACAAAAACATCAAAGTAACTAATACTGCAGCGTACACATACATACAGATCATTTACTGAAGCATAACACACATATGACTAAGGACATAGTATTTTTTGGACAATGTTCCCAGAAAAACCCAATGTGGGAAAACCAGTGTAACGACTCTTAGAGGGTTTGTTTATTAAGAAGAATATCTGAATACAATAAAGGGCACCAGTATTGGTTTGCCCAATAGAGAAATCATCACAAATGTACCTCTATCACTCGGAGATAGAAAATATGGCTGATTCAGCTGAGGCTTCACACCTTCTGAATCTGAATACGAGCCCTTTCTGGCCCACTGAAAATCCTAGCGCTGCCTCTCCCGGCACTGCGTCAGCTCTGTGTTGCTGCTAGAGCCTCTAGCAGCACAGGCTGCTCTTGCGTCACCCCTCTGGGCTCAGCGCTGCCTCTGCGTCACCCTGAAGGGCCTGTGTTAGCCTCTGCATTGCGTTTGCGTGAGGCTAGCTAGGCTGCGTCCCTCCTGCTGGGTCTCTGCGCTGCTTGGTACGGATCTGCCTCTCTGCCTATGTATTCTCGGCCTCGGATCTGAATAATCCCTCTCCGATCTGCCCCTCACTAGCACTGCAAGCTTACTCGAAAATTCTTAGCAAACCACGCCCCAGAATTTCAACTTAGCTCAAGTGCTACCGCTCTGTGTGTGTTCTCCAACTGACCCCAAGCCTTCCTTTAATACTTTTCTCGTTGAAGAATCGATGACTGTGATCTAATCTCTAATCGACGGCTAAGAGTAGAAAAGACTTGATCCCCGTCACATAGAACATTCTTACCCACATGTCTAAATTAATTCACTTTAATTATTTAATTTCCCAAAGTTCGACTTAGGGTCTCCATTAAACTAATTAATATTTTGAATAACTTAGGTTCTGGGTTGAATTTCTCCAAACGATTTCTCCAAAGTTTCGGAGCTAGAGCACATTCGATGCTACCCAAAATCTCAACACTCCCTCTTAGCAAGGAATGTGCTCTAGCAATGCTTCACTCTAGAAACGTTACTCTGCTGCCCCTCATCCACTGCGCTGCTGCCTTTTGTACTGCTGCCCATAACTCTGCCACAGTCGCTATTGCCTTTTGTACTGCTGACCATAACTCTGCCACAGTCGCTATTGCCTTTTGTACTGCTGACCATAACTTTGCCACAGTCGCTGCCTCATTTGTACTGCAGCTCCCTCTCGAATGTTGCATCACGCTACCCATAGTACTAGCACTGCTAACTACTACATTGCACCTCAATTGCTAAGAAGTAAGCAAATGAAGGACATCACCGAAAATACTGACGGACAAGTCATTTTGGCTGCATCTTGATTTTGAAGCACCCTTTGCTACTGCTCTGCGTTGACCCTCTGAAGCTCTGCGCTGTCTGCTGCTTTGTACTACGTAAGCACTGCTGAAATCCCATCAGCGTCTGCGATGCTACTTCCACGTTGCTACTGCCTCTCCTCTGCGCTGCTCCAGTCTTCAGCATCCCAACACTACCAAAGTGTCTCCATGATCCTCTGCACCAACTAACTCTAGTCATCCTGCTACTGTCTTTAAGGGCTCTCGTAGCTCGTATGTGATCCAAGAGTTTGGGCACCTCAAGGATCCTGCCCCTCTCTGCAGTTCAAGAGAACTACAGATCAATGTCGCCCCACCTTTTCTCTCAAGGTACATGAGCACTCATAACCACATCATCATCACTGCCATCATTCCCTTTGGCTACTGCAACCTTGGAATCTGAATCTTCCTTGCCCTTCTTCTTCTGAGGACAAGTATTGGCGAAGTGTCCCAATTCGCCACATCTGAAGCACGAGACCTTTGAGAGGTCCTTCGTCTTCTTCCCCTGATGCTGCCTTTGTCCCTTCCATGCGAGAGCTGCATCTTCCTCCTCTTTCTTTATCTTGGCTC
This sequence comes from Pinus albicaulis, assembly GCA_034641835.2. Taxonomy (NCBI): domain Eukaryota; kingdom Viridiplantae; phylum Streptophyta; class Pinopsida; order Pinales; family Pinaceae; genus Pinus; species Pinus albicaulis. The sequence goes on along the minus strand of CM076576.1, from coordinate 159,366,608 downwards.
CTCCGCTGCTGCTGCCCCTCCTGGTTATCCTCTGGATTTCTTCTCGACGAAGGATTGCCCACATGTTCACCCAGTTTGGAAGTTGTGCTCTGGCCAAAATACTTTGGACAAATGTCTCCTAATCATCGGTGACTGCATTCAGGGCAGTCCTCACCAAGAGACCGCCATTAAGAGTTTCCCCCATTGCAACTAGCTGATCTCGAATAACTTTCAATCTGAAGAGGAAGGGATCAATCTCCTCTCCCTTGTCCATCGCAAACAGAGTCGCATCTGATTCTTCAAAAGCATCTTCCTCTAGATGGAGCTACCTTGATACATCGTTTCTAGTGCCTGCCACATTTCATTTTCCGTCTTCTTCTCGGCAATATGTGGGACCACGTGATCCCTTCACCCCATCCATGATCAAGCGCTTAACCCGTGCCCGATTTTCCTCATACTTCTTTAGAGGATCAATATCGTTTGAAACGACCACAACCCTCTTGGCATGTTCTCTAATACGATACTTGTCAAGGACTGACAAGATCCTGGCTTTCCAGATGACAAAGTTAGACACATCGTCCAACCTATCCTGATCTCTCAATCTGTGCGAGGCCATCTCTGCTAAAAAAATGTCGAAGCAAAAAGGCTCCTCTCTTCTACTGCTGCTACTCTCAGCAAGAGACTGAAACTGGGTTTCTTGGCGATAGAAACCCTCTAGAGACTATGCTCCCTCTGACTAGTGATTTCCCTCCCGGAAATCCTCGACCAACTCTATCGAATCAGCCCTCTACGATCACTTCACCGATCGAATCTCAGATTTCTTGGCTAGAAAATTTGCTGAGGAATTGTTCCCCCTTACTTTGTCAACCTTGCTAGACACTGTTTTGCACCGACAGAAACAATTCCCCACCAACAACTTCGAAGATTAGAAAACTGCACTTCCAGCCACAACAACCGGCACAACGCCACTTCCTCCTGGACTTCGTCACCCTCTTGGGTTTGCGTCAGCTCAACGTGAGCTTGACAGGCTCTATGTCACCCTTTTGGGCCCGCGTCAGCCTCTGCTTGAGCAAACAGGCTCCGTGTCACCCCTACTGGGTCTGTGCTGTTCCTCTGGTGCTGCGCTGCCTTTTTCTGGATTTGTGAGCTTCAACTGCCCTCTTGCATCAAAAAATCTTCAGCTCTTTGTTTATGGCTTCAACTTGATCTGCAATAGCTCTGATACCATGTGAAAATTTCTGAACCTAAGTTACAGAAATCCTACTGCAATTTTCTGATTTACTTCTCCTACTAGGATGATTAAATTAACAAGTTATTTTTTCTAAATTATTCAGCAAAAATATCAAAGTAAATACCACTGCAGCCTACACATACACACAGATCATTTACTGAAGCATAACACACATATGACAAAGGACATAATATTTTTTGGACAATGTCCCCGGGAAAACCTAATGTGGGAAAACCGGTGCAACAACTCTTAGAGGGTTTGTTTATTAATTAGAATATCTGAATACAATCAAGGGCACCAGTAGTGGTTTTCCCAATAGAGTAATCACGACAGATGTACCTCTATCACTCGGAGACAGAAAATATGGTTGATTCAGCTGAGGCTTCACACCTTCTAAATCGATGAATACGAGCCCTTTCTGGCCCACTAGAAATCCTAGCGCTACCTCTACCGGCACTGTGTCGGCTCTGTGTAGCTGTTAGAGCCTCTGCGCAGCACAGGGTGCTCCTGCGTCACCACTCTAGGCTCAGCGCTGCCTCTGCATCACCCTGAAGGGCCTGCGTCAGCCTCTGCGCTGCCTCTGTGTGAGCTTGGCTGGGATGCGTCCCTCCTGTTGGGTCTCTGCATTGCCTGGTATAGATCCGCCTCTCTGCCTATGTATTCTCGGCCTCGGATTTGAATAATCCCTCGCCGATTTTCCCCTCACTAGCACTGCAAGCTTACTCGAAAATTCTCAGCAAACCACACCCCAGAATTTCAACTTAGCTCAAGTGCTACTGCTCTGTGTGTGTTCTCCAACTGACCTCAAGCCTTCCTTTAATACTTTTCTCGTTGAAGAATCAACAACCGTGATCTAATCTCTAATTGACGGTTAAGATTAGAAAAGACTTGATCCATGTCACTTAGAACATTCTCACCCACATATCTAAATTAATTCACTTTAATTATTTAATTTCCCTAAGTCAGACTTAGGTATTTTGAATAACTTAGGTTTCGGGTGGAATTTCTCCAAACGATTTCTGGGCCTTGGAGATCTCATGTGTTCCAGCCCCTCCACAAAGTTTTGGAGCTATAGCACACTCGATGCTACACAAAATCTCAACAAGATATCTCCAACTTTGTCTTCTCTACCAGTACATGGTTATAAACTGGACAACCAAAGATGTGAAAATGACTCACCTCTAGCTTCATACCAATGAATTCCTCCTTTGGTGTCTTCTCCTAGATCTTGTGTGGACACCAATTTTGGATGTAGACTATTGTGTTGCATGCCCCTGCGTAAAAGAAACGTTGATAAGTCCTAGTCATGTATCATGGCCTTAACAACATTTATAATGGATTGATTCTTCCACTTTGCAACCCCATTCTATTGTGGGTTGTACGAAATAGTTAACTCCCTCTTGATTCCTGCCTCGTTGCAAAAACCCTTGAATCCCTTGGAGTTATACTTTTGCCCATTGTTTGATCTCAAGACTTTGATCTTCTTCCTTGTTTGGTTTTCAACTAGAGCATTCAACTTTTGGAACTTGCTAAATACCTTATCCTTGGCCTTTAAGAAATAGATCCAAGTCTTGTGAAAGAAATCATCAATAATGGAAACATAATACATGCTTGTTGTTATTGATGCTATTGACATCAGTTCGCAAACATCCGAATGTTCTAGATCTAAAATTCCCTTAGACTTGTGCTTGTTGCTTGGGAAAACAACCTTGGCATGCTTGCCAATCATGCACCCTTTTCATAATCCATGTTGTTTGATACCGAACTCTGGAAGACTTGTGATTGTCACCCTTAGAATAGGCAACACCTTGTGAAGTAGGTGCCCCATCCTATTGTGCCACGACTCACACAAGCTGTCATTGTTATACGCTAGGACTTGAACATGTTCACCTTGCAACCTGCACAAATTACCTTCTCTAACCACTATTAGCTATGTTATATCCGTGCTAAAATCCTCCAGTTTGATGAGGACTTGTTGATTCTTCAACTGCTTTCGATTATATATATTTGACTAACATTTATTACTATTTTTTAAGCCGACATGTAAGCATTACCCACGTATTTGACAACATCTCTATCATATTAACGCACTTAGCTACTCTCGCTACAATGAAGGTTGAATATAACAAAATGTGTAGTAGAACTTGATCTCCCCTAGGACAAAATAAGTATAGTTGCATTCACAAGATAGTTGATCATCCTCAAATCCATGCGAATATCTGCTTGTAGACATTGTGAGCGTGTGCTTGTTAGAGATCAATATTTTTAACTATAAACAAATACTTTGGCATGTGCTTCTACATATAAATACAAGGCAACTAGTGCAAATTCATATGATGTATCATTGATTAGTCAACAATAATGGTATTATATGATGTCCTCATCTCAAACATGAACCATTTTAATCTTTATTATTTTCTTGGAGGAATTCGATTTGTGACCATATCTAGGTGAATGTGTTATCCTTATGAGTAGATTAAGTCATGCAATGTTTAACCAAAATATGGTAAAAGTACCCCTATGACTGCACTCTGTATAGATTATATCATAATTAAGCAAGGATCATGTTCTCGTATGTAGATGCCATCGTATGTATTAAAAAATCCTACGTGGTCCTTATGCTCTTATACCTATGTGATGGAATTATGTTGTGAACTTTGTTGAGATGTCAAAGTTTAAGAGTGAAAGAAGAACAAAAAAGCAAGAAGAAAACATATTATGTCAATTAGTGACTAAAGATATATCAATGGGAATCAAGTGTACATCGAATATTAATAGTAAACTATGGGTGTGCTTAGGGCGTTTCTTCTTTAGGAGATCACTATAACAATTGCAAAAATGTATGTAAAAGTATGCAAATGTGTATGTGGAAGTCAAGATGAATCCTTAATCATATAGTGAAGAATGTCAAGATCGAGAGAGAGAGAGAGAGAGAGAGAGAGTGAGAGAGCTCTAACCTATGTCACATGGTCGAGTTCAATAATGATTAAGTTCGATTTGAATTCGAATTTTAAGGTTCGGATGAGGTTTGTCATTAAATTCGACTATATACATTTTTCATTACACACACATAATCTTTTAAAAAAATATAATAAACAATAAATTAAATTGTCCAATATTTATGCTAATATAATTCGCATATCTTTATAACAAAATTCATATAATTAAATTATACAATAATAAATTTATATTAACATAAAAACTTTATTATATTATATAAAACGATATACAATTTTATTTTCATATATCATAAATATAATCTTTATATAATATAATATAGATGTAATTAATAATATATAATATAATATGTAATTACCGATATAGAGTATCAACAACCATTTATATAAAAATGTATATATAAAATAGACAACGATTTATTTAACTCTCTTACTAAAATTATATTTGGAGGCTAAGTGACTTTGTTAATGCATGACTTCATTCAACAGAGGGAGGCCAATAGGTTGTGAACGGACTCCATAAAAAATTGGATTCTTATCCATATTTCGTTTGGGCTCCACAAAATAAGAATAGCCATAATATTGATGATTTGCAATTGCTGGCTTAGCAAACCTATGGGTTGTGCAATCTCTACAATTATAGTCATTAAAATGCAAGACAAGTCTCACTCCTAGATCCACTCCTAGATTTTAATTTGAAACCATGAACACTACACTCTTCCTGCATACACATGACTCCACAAAACCCAAACCCTATCCCTAGCTCAAGCTCTCGTGTAGCTCTCTCTCTTTCTATATATATATATATATATATTACTCTCCCTATAACCGTAGCCCTATGTATAAAGAGACAAAGAGAGCAGGAGAGGGAGTGCTATGGAGGAGCTAGGGGTAAGAAAGGTTATATTTGTTTTTCTCTGTGTATAGAGAGAGGGAGGGAGGTATGGGGGAATACACACACACACACACACACACGTAGAGAGAGAGAGAGAGAGTTATGGGGGGGGGGGGGGGGGGGCTAGTGTAGGGTTATATATAGTAATGGGGGAGCTATGGGTAGGGTAGTGTTATATATAACCCTGCCCTATCAGTGGCTTATATGTGTGAGTGCTATGGCTAGGGTAGGGTTATATATATAAAGTTGTACCCTAGCTCTAACTCCCCCATAACTCTCTTTAGGGCTATGACTAAGGCTAGGGTTTGGGTTCGAGGGGATTACAAGTGTATGCAAGAAGAGTTGGTCATTGTTTTGGAGGTGAAATGATGTGTGTGTGTGTGTCTTCTTTCATGTCTTGTTTTGGGCGTGTGGTGTGTTATACGTCTATATCCACGTTTACCCTTATATATATTTACATGTTCCTTCATGTCTTTTTTCAAGGTGTTGTGTGTTAGACACTAGTATCCACATGTACTCTTGTCTTAGATGTCACGTGACTTGGCCAATAATATGCTTGATAATGTTTTTTGGAAGAAGGCAAGTTAGTTGAGCAACCTCCACATATAATGGTTAACCTATATTGGAGGAGCAACTTGATTTATCAACTATTGTAAATTCACCATAATGAGTTTGATAATATCTTCTAGAGAAAGGCAATTAAATGGAGCTTACTATGTGTAGATGTAGGTAGTGGTGGGCTCTGGGATCACAAGTGTATGGAAGAAGAGTTGGTCATGGTTTTGGAGGTGAAATGATATGTGTGTGTGTTCTTTCATGTCTTGTTTTGGGCATGTTGCGTTCTATATATTTGTATCCACGTTTACTCTTAGATATTTACATGTTCCCTCATGTCTTGTTTCGCGAAGTTGCGTGTCAGATACTAGTATCCCTAATGATACAATAATGTGTTTGATATTGTCTTCTAGAGGAATTTAATTAAATGGAGCTTACTAGGTAGAGGGAGGCAGTGGTGGGTTCTCTCCCTTATATATTTACGTGTTCCATCATATACATATTTACATGTTCCCTCATGTCTTGTTTCAAGGTGTTGCGTATCAGATATTGGTATCTGCATGTACCCTCGTCTTAGATGTGATGTGACTTGGCCAATAATATGCTTGTTGGTTGATGTTGCTCAGACAAGTGTTCTAGCTTTAGGTGGTGTTAGTGAGGCTAGGAACACAAGAGAAGAAAATATCTCCAAGCCCAAGTTATTCTTTTGAATGGAATGTCTTAATTAAATTAATTAATCAATTTTTAATTATTTTCCTAAGTTTAAACTTAGGGAAATAGATTAATTAATTTGTAATAATTGAGACATGGTCTATTTTCCTCTAGAGACTTCTAGAAAAGTTTTTAAGTGATCTTAGCCATCGATTAGATCATTCTAGATGTTGGTTGTTGATTTCTCAATGAAAGATTGTAAAGGAAATCAATGGGCAACCTTGGAGATAATGCTCATGGTTATTGAGATTGACACTAGCGAGGGTTTCAACAGTGGTTATGTTGAAAAATGTGTAACTAGGTTCGGTCTTCAGTATGAAATGTATTTTTGATTCTTGTAAATTATAAAATGAAAGAAAAATATTATTACTATTTTTGGAGAATGGGTTTCATGCTCAAGGTCTTTTATTTTATAGATCAAGCACTCATTGAGTGCTTCTAGGGTTTTCCGTAGGTCAAGAAGTCAAAAGAGTCATTGTCATAAGTTGAAGACCCCATCAAGCACATTGTAACTTGTAAAGAAAATTATTTTTGTCTTTAAAAGTGTCAGAATACCCTCCAAGACCAAGTCAGCCTAAAAGGAAGAGCCATGTCCACCTTGAGCATATAAATAGAAGAGAACACGTCCTACTTGAAGCACATTCACTCACCACTCATTCTAGTGAAGGAAGAGGAAGGAGAAGGCAGTGAAGGAGGAAGAGGACGAAGAAGATCTTTGTTTGGGCTATTTTCTCTCACATGTGCTAAGGAAGACTAGGGTTTTTGCTGTAGACCTAGGTTTTCTATCTACAAGTTCAATCTTTGGAGAAAAGAAGGCAAAGAGGTCAAGCGAACGTCACCAAGGGTCATCCTCAAGCTCCAAAAGTTAGGGAAAAGCAAGCGAAGGTCATCTTCAAGCTCCATAAGTCCGGGAAAAGCAAGCGAAGGTCATCCTCAAGCTCTAGAAGTCCGGGAAAAGCAAGCGAAGGTCAAGGGAAGGCTCTAAAGGAAGATCAAAGCTCACACGTGTGGAAGCTACAACTGTAGGGAGGCCAAAATTTCAGATTTGCAGTAGGAGGCTGAAAATCTTACTGCATAAGGTCGAAGAAGTGTTGCTGAAAGAGATTTGACTGGGTTTGACTGGATCTAGGTTAGCACATCATTCGAAGAGGTTGGTCTTAGTCTTGGAGGGTATTGGTTGTTAGAAAATGTAACTAGGTTTGGTCTTCATTTAATGAAATTGAGTGATTTTGTAATGTACTTGACAAAAGAAGAAAGAAAAGAATTATTATTATTATTATTATTATGACTTGTTAAAGCATGGGATTCATGCTTGGGTCACCTGTTTTAGGTCAAAGTCTCCATTGGGGACTTCTTGGATTTATTCTGAGTGAATAAAGTCATTGTACATTTAAAGAGACCCTTCTTGGGCTTTCAAATCATGTAAAAAGGTTTAATATTGAGTAAAATATGAATTATGTGACCTCCACACCAAGTCGGCCTAAAGGGGATCATGTCGCCCTAAGAGACACCTATTCGACCTCACCTGGAGCCTATAAAAGGAAGGAAATCGAATTCATTTGGAGCACTCTCTCTCACAACAAGTTCGATATCTCTTGTAGCTGGGCAAAATTCGAAGTCTGTTTCCAGGAAGCCGAAACAAGTGCGAGTTTGGGGAAGTCTACGAAGAAGAAGAAAAACAAAATTTTGGTGCCTCTTCCTCTCTGTTTCGTGCCCTAGATTGGGAGATCGAAGTCTTCCAAGTTTTGCTGCTGCCTAGTCGAAGTTGCTGGAAAGGGGTCAAAGATCAAGTGTTAACCTGTCTGCAGCTAACCTGTTGTTCTGGAGTCTGAAAACTTGATCGATCCACACCCTCAAACAGGATTTACAAGACTCAGCCACTTTTTGCCTCTAGAAACCCCAACGCTGCCCCTGAAGCCCCAGCGTCAACCCTGCTAGCCTTTGCGATGGCCTAGAGAGGTCTGCGTAACCCCAGACTGGGTGACGCAGTCCCTACGCTGCGCTGGATGGCCTCTGCGTAACCTTGGAGATCTTCTGCTGGCTCAGCGCTGCCCTTTCTGGGCTTGCATAGCGGCTGAAGCCCTCTACGCTGCGAAGCTGCTGCTCCTGGTTGCTGCCTTTCTGCCTCTTGCTGATTCTTGGCACTAGGATCAGATCATCCCCTTTGCCAATACTACCCCTCTCTGTAGCTGAAACACTTCTGGAAAATTCTTAGCAAACCCGCCCTAGAATTTCAACTTAGTCTCAGTGCTCTGCCTCTGTGTGTGTGTTCTCCAACTAACCCCAAGCCTTTCCTTTATACTTTCTTGTTGGGAAACCAACGACCATGATCTAATCTTGAATCGATGGCTCATATTAAAAGAAAGCTTGATCCGTGTGATTTGAGTCATTTCCATCACATATTTTAATTAATTACCTTTAATATTTTAATTTTCCTAAGTTAGACTTAGGGTCCTTAATTAAAAATATTAATTAATTAATTATCTCCCAAACATGATGGAATTTCCCAAATCCCTTTATAGGTCTTGAAGATCTTATGTATTATAGTCCCTTCGCAAATTTCTGGAGCTAGAGCACATTTGATGCTACCCCAACACTCCAAAAACTCAACACTCCCTCTTAGCGAGGAATGTGCTCTAGTACAATGCAAATTCACCCCGAAGCTCTGCACTGATCTCTGGTGTGGGTCTTTGTGCTCATGCTGGACCTGCTGCCCTTCATCACTACACTGTTGCTGCCATTCCATACTGCTGCCCATGACGCTGCCACCACCACTGCCACATCTGTATTGTAGCTCCCTCTCAATCTGCTGCACTGTGCTGCCAACTGCTGCACTGCAACTTCAGTTACCGAGAGAAACAACTGAAGCTCCTGCCCAATCTTTGACAAAAAAGTTAGTTGGGCTGCATCCTCATCACTCAAGCTCAATAGGCCGCTGCTCTGTGTTGACATTTGGAGGTGCTGCACAACTACAACTCTGCATTGCGTAAGTAGTCCTCCTCTGCGCTGTTGAAGTCACATTAGCCTCTGTGCTGAAGTCCCCTAAGCTGTTGCTGTGCTGCGCTGTCCTCCTAAAGCCTCTACGCTGCTGCAACTCTATACTGCGCTGTTGAAGTCACATTAGCCTCTGCGCTGCTTCTGCATCTGCATTGCGCTGCTCCCTTCAGGTTTCAGCTCCGCCTCTGCTGCATTCGTGATTTTTTGCACCAACTGCTCCACTTGTCATGCTACTATCTTTAGGCTCCCGTAGCACGGATGTGATCCAAGAGATGAGCTACTCAAGGATCTCGCCACCACTCTATAGCTGCTCTACAGATCCATGTCACTCCACTTTTGTGGTTCATGAGCGCTCATGGCTATGTCATCTTCAGAACCATCGTCCACCACAACAGACTTGGAAGTAGAAGCTTCCTTGTCCTTCTTCTTCTGAGGACAATTGTTGGCGAAATGTCTTAGTTTGCCACATTGGAAACACTTGATCTTGGATAGATCACGCTTCTTCTTCCCTTGCTGCCTCTTTGATGCCTTGGCTGCATCTTCTTCCTCTTCCTTCTTCACCTTACTTGATCTCGTGCTGTACTGCCTCTTGGTGAACTGACGAAGTTCTTCTTGACGAAGGATTGCCCACATACTGTGCCAGTTGGGAAGGTCCGCTCTGCCCAAGATGCTTTGGGCAAAAGTTTCCCAGTCCTCTGTGATTGCATTGAGTGCAGTCCTCACCATCACATCATCCTTCACCTTTGCTCCCATGGCAGACAATTGATCTTTGATCGCCTGAAATCTAAAAAGGAAGGGCTCGATTTCTCCTCCCTTGGCCATCATGAATAACCGCATCTGGTTCTCCAAAAGCATTCTCCTTTGGACATATCTTCCCTCATATAGGGCAGTTAAGGCTTTCCACATCTCCTGAGCCATTTGCTTGTCGGCTATGTGTGGAACTATATGATCCTTAACCCCATCCATTATGAAGCGTTTTGCATGTGCCGCAGCTTCCTCATGCTTCTTTAGGAGAGCAGCATCGGTTGGCTTGGCCAGGACTTTTTCTGCATGGTCCCTTAGACCGTATGCCTCCATGACTACCGGGATTTTGGCCTTCCAGATTGCAAAGTTGGACAGACTGTCCAACCTATCCTGATCACGTAGTCCGTGAGGTGCCATCTGCTCAGCAAATCTGTCGAAACTCCTCCTCTCTATACTAGAGATTTGGATCTACAGTACTTGGCGAAACAGGCACCCTCTGCTCCCTCTAACCTCCTCTCTTGGAAGTTTGCCAAATCAAACGAATCAGCTCTCTTCGATCCTCTGATCGATTTGCAGATTTCTTTGGCTAGAAACCCTCTGAGAAGCTGTTCTCCTCCCGCACTTTGTCACCTAGTGCTTAGGCTAAATTCTGAATCTTCAAAAGCTTAACCCCATCAGCAACTTCTGAAGCTCTGCAGCATTGCTTCCGGCACTCTGAATCAACGACGACTTTAGATCTGCGTCACCCTTGTTGGCCTCTGCGTGAGCAGATAATCCCAACGTTGTCTCTGCGCTGCCTCTGCGCAGTAAGTACGTGGGCCTGTGCTCACTCTGGCCTCTGCGTGGCTCTGCTCCCTCTGTTGTTGCGTTGTCCCTTTTGGTCTGACTTTCTGCGGCTGCTGTTGCTTTCTACAACAAGGATTCTTCAGTCTTCTGTTGGTGATCCTGCTAGATTTGCAATCGCTCTGATGCCATGTGAAATTTTTTGAATATTACTTTATGTAGAAACCCTACTGTTAGATTTGGTTATACTTCTCCTACTTAATCATGCTATTAATGCTGAAAATTCAGATTAACATTGAAGTAAACACATAACAAACTCTCACCGATCCAGATCTAAGCAAAAGATACATGCACACAGACAAAGTGACACACAAGATTTTTTGGAGAACTGTCCCCGGAAAAACCCAATGCGGGAAAATTGGTCTTCTGGCTACTGGAGGGTCTATATTATTAAGTAGTTTATGAATACAACAATTCTGGGCACCTTACTGGTTAACTCGACAGAGAAAAATAGATCTGTAGCTAACTTGCTGTTCTGGAGACTAAAAACTTCACTGGTCCACACCCTCAAACGGGATTTACAGGACTCAGCCAGTTTCTGCCTCTAGAAACCTTAGCGCTACCCTTGAAGCCCCTGCGTCAGCCTTGCTAGCCTCTGCGTGCCTCTACGCTGGCTTGGAGAGGGCTGTGTAACCCTAGACTGGGTGACGCGGTCCCTACGTTGCCTTGGATGGTCTCTGCGTAACCCTGGAGGTCTCTTGCTGGCTCAGCGCTGCCCTTTCTGGGCTTGCGTAGTGGCTGAAGCCCTCTATTTTGCGCAACCCTCTACGCTGTGCAGCTGCTGCGCCTCTGCACTGCTCCTGGTTACTGCCTCTCTGCCTCTTGCTGATTCTTGGCACTGGTATCAGATCATCCCCTTTGCCAATACTACCCTTCTCCACAGCTGAAACACTTCTGGAAAATTCTTAGCAAACCTGCCCTAGAATTTCAGCTTGGTCTCAGTGCTCTGTCTCCGTGTGTGTGTTCTCCAACTGTCCCCAAGCCTTTCCTTTATACTTTCTCGTTGGGAAACCAACAACGATGATCTAATCTTGAATCGATGGCTTAGATTAAAAGAAAGCTTGATCCGTGTGATTTGAGTCATTTCCATCACATGTTTTAATTAATTAACTTTAATATTTTAATTTTCGTAAGTTAGAATTTAGGGTCCTTAATTAAAAATATTAATTAATTAATTATCTTCCAAACTGGATGGAATTTCCCAAATCCCTTTCTAGGTCTTGGAGATCTTATGTATTGTAATCCCTCCACAAATTTTTGGAGCTAGAGCACATCCGATGCTACCCCAACACTCAAAAAACTGCTTAGGGATATTGTGAAATGCTATTTGAAGTTTTATTAGTGATGTCATATTTGAGATTTTGGTATGTTTAGGAAAACCTAACTTGTTAGGGTTGAATGACAAGGTCTAAAATCTCGAACCATTGAAGTTCTGGTAATGTTGGGTTTTCTATGTTTCTACATAGAAACCCTAACTCATTAGGGTTTGGTGGAATGTGTAGGCAAGGCCCTTATAATGCCTTAGAAATGATTTCCTTGGTATGTGTGTATCAAACCCTAGTCTAATCAAATTTAATGATATGTTGTGAAGTTTGGCTTGACTATGATATTAAATGCCTTTGCATGAAACCTTAGGTATATGAATATATGTCCTTTTGGTTAAAACCCTAGCGTGGTCTAGGTCAATGTATATCTAATGTATTAATGTTGTCGCATATATGATATGCCTTTGCATGATAATGAATTCCTAGATTCATGTGTTGACCTAGTTATTGATGGTCATAAATCTTAGGATTTAATATAAATCCTTGTCTGAGATTCTAGGATGATGATATTTGGAAATCTAGAGATTTGCAGCTAAACCCTAGTAGTAGTTAAATTCTCTAGTATGTGTGGTATAACAATATGATATCTATTTATATAATGATTGTTGAGGTTGTGAAAATGAAATTGTAGGGTTTTGGAGTTAAACGTTAGTAGAAGTAAAAATATCTGATGGATGATAATATGATGATTTGAGATTTGTGTAAGATTGATAAAATCTGAGTTTTTGATTGGATTTGATGGTTGATTGAAAATCTAGGGTTTGCAACTAACTCTAGTGGAAGTTGGTCATATTAATGACTAAGTTGTGATTGACTTTGATTGATTCTCTTGTGTGAAATCTAGGATTGGTATAAATCTCTAGTGGAAAGTCTAACATATGAATTCTAAAAGTTGTTAGATATCTTGTAGACCTATATTTAAAGTTGTTTCTAGGGTTTTCTATATGTTGTAGTAGGGTGTGTTACACCTTTGAAACAAACATTGAAACCCTAGATAGAATGAAAGTTGTTATGAAGTAGTCTAGGGTGTATGACAAAGTCCATAGTAAAATGTTGAAGAGTGTATGTCTCTTGTTTGTAATTAAGTCTGGGTATTTGATAAGTATAAAGTTGAAATGCTTCCGTGATTTTGATATGTCTAAATTCATGCTTCTATAGTTTTGGTTGTACTTGCTACCTAAGTTGTGCAGGTACACAATCTGCAATATAGTGAAGATGCTCGTTAATGTGATAAGCATGATAAGGATGATTTTAACTCTGATGAAATGGTTGGAAGCCACGAAAGATTCTCCGATGACGAAAAGAAGAAGCTAATGTCCCTGAGAAAGCTTGAATAGAAGAGATCTCCCTAAGATTAGGAGGGAGTCTGGATAAATATGCTCCCTGGTTGAGAGGGAGAGCATAGTTTGGTTTGAATTGAAGAATGAAATTCAGAGGATATGTTGCTGCATGAAAAGTAGAAGTGTATGATGAAGGAATATTCAGTCAAAAGATTCGGTTGATAGTTCTACTATGAGAAGTTGAGAAGCAACATCAAGTTGTTTGAAAAGACCCCGAAGGTTTGTATTTGTTTATGTACATCTGAAAGTATATTATTGATTGGGGTTGTGTTTGTACAGGAAAATCTCTCGAAGGATTTTGATAGCATGTTAGTTACCAATTAGTTTGACTGGGAGAGATTGTTCATCCATGATCTGCTGGATCAAGGGGTGTTGAGGCTTTGCGAGTGAAGCATTGCCTGGGAGGACATACGGCCAAAACTTTGTGTTGATGTCTAGGTCCCAAAGTAGGGAAGGGTGATGTGGGTCATAGAGCTTTGACCATTGATACACACCTAGGTCCCCTGGGTTGATGGTTAGCAAGTAAGCCTGATGGTACCTAAAGGGGTTGAAAGCTTGAGTCCATCTTAGTCCCACATGGATAGATTTCCTTGGTCAGGGATCTAGTTTGTGGCATTGCAGTGCCTAAATTGTTGAGAGACCAATGGATAAATTGCCCTGGTCAGGAATCTAGTCCATGGCATTGCGGTGCCTAAAGTTCTTCATTATTCATATAGTGTGAGATCTTCCATTGTATTTGTATATGATGAATACCTCCCTAGTTAAGACGGAGTGTTAGAAAATGTAACTAGGTTCTGTCATCATTTAATGAACTTGAATCATATTGTAATGTACTTGACAAAAGAATAAAGAAAATAATAATTATTATTATTATTGTGACTTATTAAAGCATGGGTTTCATGCTTGGGTCAACATGTTTTAGGTCAAAGTCCCCATTGAGGACTTCTAGGATTTATTCTGAGTGAATAGAGTCATTGTACGTTTAAAAAGACCCTTATTGGGCTTTTGAATCATGTAAAAAGGTTTAATATTGCGTAAAATATGAATTATGTGACCTCCACACCAAGTCGGCCTAAGAGACACCTATTCGACCTCACTTGGAGCCTATAAGAGGAAGGAAATCAAATTCATTTGGAGCACTCTCTCTGATAGCAAGTTCGATATCTCTTGCCGCTGGGAAAAACTCGAAGTCTGTTGTCGGGAAGTCGAAAGAAGTGCGAGTTTGGGGAAGTCTAAGGAGAATAAGAAAAAAAAAATTGGTGCTTCTCTCTCTCTGTTTTGTGCCCTAGATTGGGTGATCGAAGTCTTCCAAGTTTTGCTGTTGCTGGAAGCCATCTGTTGCTGCCTAGTCAAAGTTTCTGGAAAGTGGTCGAAGATCTGGGAGGCTGACTTGGTGTGGAGGGAAGGTCTGGTATATGTCTAGGGTGAAAAGTCTCAAAGAATAGTATTGAAAGGAAGAATTATCTTGACTGGGTTAACCCCTCGAGGGGTGTTTTGCCCTGGCATAGTGCCTGCATCTGGTGTCTATTGTTTTATGTGTTGCTACTTTGGTAATTACTTGATGAACTAAAAGAAAGAAGATATATAGAATCGTAATAACAAGAAACATCACTAGTAATTATCAAGAATAAGAAAATCTTTCTGCCTTTCTGATTTTCTAACATTGGTCTCAGTCTTAAAGTCATGGAATTCGTTAATTGAGGAATCTATAAGGAAGAGAAGGGATTTGTAGGTTTTCCTCTCAAGTGGAGAGGTTTTGGCCCTGGCTTGCAGCCTATATTTTGTGTTCTTGTTCTTCTTATTTTGGTAACTGTTTGATGATTTAGACATCTAATAATAAGGAACAAAGTTAATAAGTAAAAGGGCATCACAAGCAATTGTCAAGTAACGAGAGTTAATTATAATCATTGCTCTATAGAATTCTCAGCAAGTTGAAGCAGTGAATATTTCCATGGTTTTCTTTCGTTAGTATTCTTCCATTTTCCGAGATTTGGAGGAATTCTCCCAGATTTCTTTTGCAGACAAAGAGGCCAAGTTGTTGAGGCTGTGAGGATTCCAGGCTGACCATGTTTTCTCTAAGGAGGCTGATATTTCTTGTGGAGGCCATATTTTGCCAGGAGGAGGCCGTACGAGATTGCCAGGAGGGTCATACGAGTTGCTAGTAGGGCCGAGAGGCTAATTCCATCCAGGATGTGAGCATTAGAGGGTCCAGGAGCCGCACGCGTGAGGTCGTAGAGGCTGTATTTGCCAGTCTGAGGGCGTGTTAGGTTGCAGAGGGAGGCCGTGAGCCTTCAAGGGGTTAGATTGATTTGTGGAGGTGAAGAAATATTTTGTTGGGCTTTGTTGAGGTTTGGAAAGCATTATTGTAATATTTATCAATTGTAGAATTTGTTGAAGATTAATAGAACTCCCAAATCTAAAGAACTGGTTTTCCCTTTGGGGTTTTTCTAGGGACGTTTTTGTCCAAAATATTGTGTCCATTTTGTGATTCATTTTCTCTCTGAGCTTCCACAGTTTCTTTTTGTGAATATTGCAATCATGTTTTTATTCAGTATTGCTGTAAAATAATTTTCCTTAGAATTAAATCCATTGGATAATTATTAGTTGATTGCAATAAGTGATATTTTTATCGATTTTTCACATGGTATCATAGTAGATCTGAAGCGTAGGGGTTTGGAAGAGGAAGCCAACTGTTTAATACCCAAATCGATTTCTTCATTTTGTTCCAAATTTACTTGGAGGAATTTTACTAGTGTTATTTTTTGCATGAGTGGTCGAGATTTCAGTCAGGCCCTGAGATTTTCTAGAGGGCCATGTTGCCCAGATCTAGCCGCATGTGTGGAGTGTTGAGGACCGAAATACTCTAAGAGGGATGAGAGGGCGAGGTCAAGTTCTCTTGAGTAGGCCGAGGCTTCTAGAGGCAAGGTCGTGAGGCCAGGTTGCTAGCCGAAGGTCACATGTGTGGGCCGTATTGTTTTTCAAGAAAGTCGAAAATTCATAGAGAAGCCGAGATCGCTTGTAGAGGGAGATCGTGAGGTTTTCCAAATACTTTTGTTAGCTAGTAGAAGAGATCTCGAGGGCTTCCGTAATGGCTTCAACAGGATCGAGGGACCAAGATAGGTTGGATGGCGCATGTAACTTTGGTGTTTGGAAAATTCGGTGCCTTATTATTTTGGAACAACATGGGTTGAAGGAGTTTGCTATGACACATATTGTTGTACCAACATATCCTATCATGTTACACGATTACTAGAAACATGATGCCAAGGCCATACGTATTATTCTAGATGGGGTCAAGGACCACATTATTCCACATTTGGCAGAAGAAAATACTGCGAAGAAGATGTGGGATGCCATCAACAAGATTTTCCAGGATAAAAGTATGAATCAGAAAATGATCTTAAGAGAGAAGCTTAGAAGCACCAGACAAAACAAGGGAGAGAATGATGTCAGTTATATCATTGGTATCAGGACAATTAGAGATGAGCTAGCAGCCACTCGATAGAAGGTCTATGATGAAGAGCTTGTGAGAACAACCTTGAATGGGTTTCATAAGCAGTGGGATGTTTTTGTGCAAGTGGTTAGTGGAAGATCTGATTTTCTTACTTGGGACCGCTTGTGGAACAACTTCACACAAGAAGAGCTTTGACTGAGCCTTGTGAAAGGCAACAATGGAACTAGCATTAGTTCTGACTAGAAGGGAGATGACAGCGAGAATGTTGCTCTTGCGAGCAAGGGCAAAGTGAAGAAGGGATCCAGTAAAGGGTTCAACTCCAAGGAGGAAAAGAAGGACATATTGAAGATCAAGTGTTATGGCTGTCACGAGTTTGGCCATTATTGCAGCAATTGCCCGCACAAGAAGAAAGGTAACAAGAAGGGCGAGAAGCATACAACGACAATCATAAATGAGCTTTCTAGACGGATAAAGGATGAGTTTGCACTCATTGCTTGTAGTAGTAGTCCAAGAGAGCTGTGACATAGTGGAATGGGCCATAAGGTGACAAGTGTTCTAGATGTGAGCATGGAGCACGATTGTGTACAACGTAGAACACCTTCCTCGCTAAGAGGGAGTGTTGGTTGATGTAGCTCGGACAGGTGTTCTAGCCTCAGGTGGTGTCAGTGCGACTAGGAGCACAAGAGTGGAAAATATCTTGAAGCCCAAGTTATTGTTTTGAATGGAAGTGTCTTAATTAAATTAATTAACGAGTTTTTAATTATTTTCTTAAGTTTTAACTCAGGGAAATAGATTAATTGATTAGTAATATTTGAGACATGGTTGATTTTCCTCTAGAGACTTCTAGAAAAGTTTCTAAGTAATATTAGCCACCGATTAGATCATTTTAGATCGAGATCTTTGCTGTTGATTTCTCAACAAGAGATTATAAAGGAAATTGACGGACAACCTTGGAGAACATGATCATGGTTATTGAGATTGGCACTAATAAGGGTTTTAGCAACAGTTGAAGCAGTGGATATTTTCCAGGGTTTTCTTTCATCAATATTCTTCTAGTTTCTGAGATCCGGAGGAGGAATTCTTCTATAGTTCTTCTAGAGACAAAGAGGCCAAGTGGTTGAGGCCATGAGGATTCCAAGAAGGTTGTGTTTTATCTGAGGAGGCCGAGATTCGTTGTGGAGGTCGTATTTTTCCAGGAGGAGGTTGTAGAAAATTTAACAATGGGATTCAAATTGATCTTGTAATGTACTAAAACAAAATAATGAATCTTCTACAATTTGCGGAAACAAAATATGATCGCACAATCACATAACAATTAAGAGAAAGAGACAATCAATCACACAACACAAGATGTATTTGGGGAAACCACGCTGCCTAAAACCCCGCTATTTGTATATTGTATAAAGTCAAGACCATGAAACAATACGATGCTTTTCTTTCTTAGAGAAATTCCTGCCCTTTGTTAACTGTCTCACTCTGATCTAGGAAAAATCAGTCAATTAATTAACCAATTCTCAACCTTTGCTCAGCTTGCCTTGCTCACACATTCTTGGAGGAATTGTCACCCTATTAAATAGGAAATTCCCAAGAATTGATTGCGCAATGCATCATAGGCTTGCACGTGACTCCATTACTGACCTGTACAATTTGATATGAGCCACACTAGCTGGTTCGAAACGCGTCGGCGAAAATTCCCTACATGTGATTTTCACCGAAAGAATTTCTTACAAAATTATCATCCCTTTGACCTTAGTCTCAACTGGGCCTTTGTTAATTTATGCCAATGTTCTATGCCATTTCAGATTAGGGCATGATACTGAAAAAGATAGAACATGCTTAATAGATCAATAGAAGACAAGCCAAAACAGAGATGAAGAGTGGTGGTGTTACGGCGATCAGCAGGATGCTTCTACCAGCAAAGTCTTCAATAGGTCATTCAGCCAAGCGTGTCACACATAACCCCAAAACAACCCAAACGCAGCTTCCAATGCTATCCAGAGAGAGAATTCCTCCACATCGATGTGTGTCAAATGAACTCCAAGTCTCTCCAATATATAGGAATCTTTGGGGGTGTGTGACACGTCCTTTAAGACATTTAAGTCAATATTTTATTCCAGGCCGACCCAGCACATAAGTGGAATAAATTCAAAGTACATGTTCTGCTCATTGAGATGATCTATAGATCAATCTTACACCTCTCCGAAAGAGGAATCCAATAAAAATATTGCGATTGTCATCTGAGCAGCACAACCGGAGTTTGGACCTAGTTGTCCAATTTTAACAGCCTTTCTTAAAGCTGACATGCAACAACTATTTATAGCAAATTATCAGTTAACTGATTGATCAATACTTGTGAATTAAATCATATTTCATTCACTGGACCTATCACTAGCTCATCTCTCAGTTAGAACTAGTTAAACTGATTTTAACTCAATTAATTGATTTAACTAATTACAACTCACAAATAACTGTAACTGGTCCCCCTTTAATCATGGGGCAACTCCACATGCATCTTATCAGACCCTCAACTCGAATTTCCTAAGCTAACTTAGTCATTCTGACTTAGTTAACTAATACAAGTTGTCATGAGATGAAATTACAATTTCTCTTCCAATTTAATTAAGGGAAAATTAAATCAGAAGCCCCCATTGGGTGCCATTTCTTGGTGCCATTTCAACACTCCCTCTCAACAAGAAAGGGATAATCTGCTACCCTGATCTTGCCTTTGTGGAATTCGAATTTGCTTCTTGCTAGCGCCTTCGTGAAGATGTCTGCATTCTGCTCCTCCGTGGGAATGTACTCTAATGACATAATTCGCCTCTTGACCCAATCTCTGAGATGGTGATATCAGATATCAATATGCTTGGACCTGTCATGGAATATTGGAGTAACCGAGAGTTTGATGCAACTCTGGTTATCAGAATGTATTGCCATCGGATCCATCTGTTGACCAAACAAACCAACAATTATCTTCCTCATCTAGATGGTCTCACATGCTGCCTGACTGGTCGCCATGTACTTTGCCTCTGTTGAACTAAGTGCAACTGATCTCTGTTTTCTACTGTACCAAGAATAGCTACTGATCCTATGCTGAAGATGCCTCCTGATGTGCTCTTCATGTCGGATGGACTTCCTAACCAATCTACATCAGTGAAGCCTTAAAGCTTCACTCCCTCTGTCTGTCTATACCATAATCCATACTGTATAGTGCCTCTGAGATATCTCAACACATCCTTCCCTGCCTTCCAAGAGAGCTTGGTAGGCTTAACCATAGCTTGGCTTAGCTGATTAATTGCGTAGCATATGTCGGGTCGTGTGTTCTCCAAATACATGAGTGAACCCATAAGCTTCCTGTAAACAGTAGCATCCACTACTTTGCCCGAAGTAGCATCTTCGTTCCTCTAGATTCCTTCTAGAGGAGTCTCCATGGGTTTGCTGCCCTCCATATGGAACTTCCTCAGAATCTCCTTGGCATACTTTCCCTGAGAGACAAATAGCTCTCCATCTCTTTGCCATATTTCCAATCCAAGAAAATAGTGCAAGAGCTCCATGTCCTTCATCTCAAATTCTCTTGCAAGATCCTCTTTGCAAGACCTTATGAGATGCTCGTCACCTGTCAGTATCAGATCATCGACATAAAGTACAATAATCAAAATCTTACCATCAACCACAATATGATATAGGTTCGCATCCGCTTCACTCTTGGTGAAGCCTAACCCGGTGAAAGAACTGTTGATCCTGGTGTACCAAGCACGAGGTGCTTGCTTCAACCCATACAATGCTCTCTTGAGTCTGCACACATTCGACTCCCTGTCTAAGGTCTCAAAACCTTCCGACTGCTCAATGTACACTTCTTCCTCAATAACTCCATTGAGAAAGACTGTCTTTACATCCATCTGATGTATCTGCCATCCCATCTTGTGCTGAGAGTGCAAGGATGGATCTAATAGATGAGTACCTTGCGACAGGTGCAAAAGTCTCATCATAGTCAATCCCCTCCACCTGAGAGAATCCTTTGGCCACAAATCTGGCTTTGTGCTTCTCCACACTCCCATCTGCTGCTTGCTTCACCTTGTAGATCCATCTGGATCCTACAACTGACTTCCCCGCTGGTCTTGGGACAACTTCCCATGCACTGTTTTTGATAATGGAGTCATACTCCTCAACCATGGAATCAACCCACACTGGCTGTTGCACTGCTTCCTCAAAAGAGGATGGCTCTATCTCAATACCTTCGCTCATAAGAGCCTTGTATCCAGTGTACCGCTTTGGGGACCTTCTCTGCCTGCACTGTGATGTGGGTGTTCCCACATTCTCTCTCGCATCCAGGAATAATCTGTCAGTCTCTTTGGTGGATGGCTCTGCATGAGTGGTTTCTACCACTCTCTGTTCCTCTGCTTGTGGCTGCTCCACATCTTGAGGTTCATCCTTTGGAGCTAAGAGCTCCTCAGCTGCATGCAACTCAAGTTCCCTCTCAAGGGAAGTTCACATGGCTTTTTCTTCATCGAATTTCACATCTCTTTTGACCACTCTCATCCTGTGTGCTGGCAAGTACACCCAATAGTTGTGAGGTGTATCAGTGTACCCCACAAATATCGCCAACTCTATTGTTGGCTCTAGCTTCTTCCTGGCATCTTTGGTCACATGAAAATAAACAAATGAACCAAATTTTTTAAAATACGACACATTCGGTCTCTTACCTGAAAAAGCCTCCTCTGGTGTACTAATCCCAAGTATTCGATGAGGACTTATGTTCTGCACAAATACTACTGTATTGCATGCTTCTGCCCAGAGATGCAACAATAGGCCCTGATCATGCAACATAGCTTGTGTTGCTATCACAATCGTTTTATTCTTCCTTTCTGCAACACGATTCTACTGCGGGTTATGAGGTGCTATCAATTCCCTTTGAATTCCTTCTAAGGCACAAAAGTTCTTGAATTCGTTAGAGATGTATTGTCCACCATTGTCGCTCCTCAGAGCCTTCACCTTCTTCCCTGTATCTTTCTCGACAAGAGCCTTGAACTCACAAAACTTGGAGAATGTCTGATCTTTCTGCTGCATGAAGAAATTCCGACACTTTCTTGAAAGATCATCAACAAAAATCACATAATACCTGTGCTTTGCTATGGAAGCTATCGAGAATGGTCCACACACATCTGAGTGAACTCTCTCAAGGATTGCCTTGGCTTGGCTTTCCTTATCGTGAAAGGTGGCTTTGGTATACTTTCCTAATGTACACCCTTTGCATGTGTCTCTTTGCGCAAGTGCATCGTTTGGAAGTCTTGTAAAAATTTGATGCATGATCTTCAAACCGTTGTAGTGTAGATGGCCCAACCTTCTTTGCCATAACTCATCAATGTCTCGACTCTCCACCTTCTCTGCTTTAGTGCTCAATGCTGCATCGTATTCTACATCTAGTTTGTAGAGATTCTTTACTCGAACCCCAATATTTTTCATTGGTCCCGTGGCTTTGTGACGAAGAAACACCTTTCCTTCACTAAAGATCACATCATAGCCACGATCTTCCAACATAGCAACAAAAACCAAATTCTTCTTTAAACCAAGGACATACATGACATCTTTTAATGTGAGTGGATTACATGACTCCCTCTGAAAGGTAACTGTACCTACACCGGTAGCTCTATACATCCCGTCATCACCCATCTCGATGTGCATCTAGAGATCCTTCTCCTCCAAGCTACTGAAGAATTCTTTGTTGCCAGTCATATGGAATGAATCTCCATTATCCAAGTACCACACAAAACCCATCATCGATGACACCATGCATGTGATGAGAGTGAAATCCAACTCGAACTGTGAAGCAAGTGCTTCACTCGCTGCTCCTCTTGAGGCCTTCTTGTTGGTCTTCTTTTGTGGACAATTTGTGGCATAGTGTCCGTGCTCATGACAATTGAAACATTTTACCTTTGACAAGTCTCGCTTCTTGCCTGCTTTTTTGGACTCGGATTTGGAATGGGACGCCTTCCCTTTTCCTTTCTTCGCCTTTCCAACCAAGGCACAATTCTCCTCATCATTAGTCTTTGATGAGGATCCATCTTTGGTGCTCTGACGAATTTCTTCTTGTACTAGATCAGACCATAGTCTCTCCCAATCCGATAGCTTCTCCCTCCCATTCACAGAGTCCTGGTAGCTATGCTAGCTCTTGGGAAGGCCTATAAGAGTTAGGCTCACCAAATAATTTGAGGCAACAGTTATCCCAACACTTCAAAGCTCATCTCCACATTGAGTGAACTTCGTCAAGTATTTTTGGATCGTGTCACCCTTTTCCATCTTGATCTTCGTAAGCTTGTCTTTCATCGCCAACTTCTCGTGGTCGCTTCTATTCTTATATAGATGTGTCAAGGCCTTCCGCATAGCATATGGAGTCGCCTTCCTGTGGAGACTCGAGACAACATGATCTCGAACTCCCTCTAACAAGATCCTTCTCTCCTTTGCTACATTCTTCTTCCATGCATCAAGAAGTTGAGCATTTGTTGCTGCGGGCTGAGGTATATTAGTATCTATGAAAGCCTTTAGTCCGTTGTCCTCGAGCACTGTCTCCATCCTGTCCTTCCATGCTATGTAATTCGAATTGCCCTCGAGTGCATATTCGAGTCTCAAGCCATTTAAAGACATCTTGATTTATTGCTGAATCCTGAAGAATAAATCTGCAAATTCGAACCTAATCAAAACAAACTCTGTACTTCGCTTCTTATTGTGATTCCTGGCGCTCTGATACCATGTAGATAATCTAACAACGGGATTCAAACTGATCTTGTAATGTACTTAACCAAAATAATGAATCCTTCTACAATTTGCGGAAACAAAGCACGATCGCACAATCACATAACGAGTAAGAGAAAGAGACAATCAATCACACAACACAAGATGTATCTGGGGAAAGCATGTTGCCTAAAACCCCACTATCTGTATATTGTATAAAGTCAAGACCATGAAACAATACAATGCTTTTCTCTCTGAGAGAAATTCCTGTAGAGGTTGTACGAGATTCATTAGGAGGGCCTTACGAGTTTCTAGCAAAGTCGAGAGGCTAATTCTTCCCAGGGTGTGAGCATCAGAGGGTCCAAGAACCACACGTGTGAGGCTGTACAAGCTGTATTTGCCAATGTGAGGCCATGTCAGGTTGCAAAGGGAGGCGGTGAGCCTTCCATGGGTAAGATGACTTGTGGAGGTGAAGAAATATTTTGCTGGAGCTTTGCCGGGGTTTGGAAAGCAATATTGTAATATTTATCAATTGCAAAATTTGCTGAAGATTAATAAAATTCTCAGATCTGAAGAACTAGTTTTCCTTTCAGGGTTTTTCTAGGGATGTTTTTGTACAAAATATTTTTGAATTTTGTAACTATGGTTGTCTTCATAATGTATATTTTCATCATTTATACATTTATTATAAGCATATTCTTCATGCTACTGTCAAAAAGAAATTATTAAAGCATGTTCTTCATGCTCAAAAGAAAATTATACTATTTGTATTCGTCAAAACAAATTAGAAGGCTTCTTCTTCAAGACCTTCCAAAAGAGAAAATTTGAATATGTATTATGTGTCATGGTTCCACAAGAGGACCAAGTCGGACCCTCCTGTTCAAGTCGGCTTGGCCCCTTTGAGGCACTCATTCGACCCTCCTAGAGGACTATATATAAGCATTTGTTTCTCCTCCACGAGACACACAATTCGACTGACACTTAAGACAAATACATCTGCTCCCAAGCGAAGGAAAGAGGCTGAAGTCAAAGAGAAGTTGACCGAGTCAAAGGAAGAAAGAAAGAAGCTCACATGTGTGGAGGAATTCTCTGTTGCAACTTGCATGTGTGGCAGGTACAGATCGAGTTTCTGTGGTGATTTTTTTGTGATATGCTCAAACTTTTGTAGAGAGAGAAGGCTGAATTTCAGCCTCCTATTGCAAACCTAGACCTTGATCGAGCTTGAATTAGAGTAGTCTTGGAGGAGGGTTCACTTGGCATCTTGGTGGTTTGCAGGTCTTGTCATCTTGCTGGTCAGTTTGCCTATCATCTTTACTTGGACGTCACTCTTGCTGACTTGATTCCACAATGAATGGTTGCTGGGTTTTTCCCCCATGTGGGTTTTCCTAGGGTAAGTTCTTGTGTTCTTATGTGGCTGTCTCTTTACTGTTGAACTTCTCTGTAGCTTTTTGTTTTACTGTTGAAGTTCTCTGTGTAATTGTTTTATGATGAATAATAAATGTATGAAAAGATCAATCTAAGAAAAATCATAAGAAACAATTATCATTTTAGAGGACTATTGAAAAACCAACAAATATAGTGTCCATTTTGTGATTGGTTTTCTCTCAGAGTTTCCACAATTTATTTTGGTGAATATTGCAATCATGTTTTTATTTAGTATTTGCAATAAAATAATTTTGCTTAGAATTAAATACATTGGATAATTATCGGTTGATTGCAATAAGCGATATTTTTAATGTTTTTTCACAATGTTTGATATCGTCTTTTGGAAAAAGGCAAGTTAGTTGAGCAACCTCGATGTATAGCTTGTATTGGAGGAGCAACTTTATTTATCAATAAAATCACCATAATGAGTTTGATAATTTCTAGAGAAAGGCAATTAAATGGTGGTTACTAGGTAGAGGTAGGCAGTGGTGGGTTCTCTCCCTTATATATATTTACATGTTCCCTTATATATAGGTAGTGTTGAGTTCTCTCCCTTATATATATTTATATGTTGCCAGGAAACGTGGGGATGGGGACGGCAACAGGGACGAGGACGGGTGCGTCATTTTTTGAAACAAGGGTGCGTGGGTTCGTCGGGGGTATATATGTGTGTGTGTGTGTGTGTGTGATTTGTATAACTAAAAAATTTATGATTTAAACTTTAAAGATTTAAACATGCACATCGTTGAACATTCAACATTTACATTGAAATTTCAAAATTTCTAGTTGATATCAAGTAAAAATTGGAGTTTACACATACTTGTAAATTTGGCCCCAAGCCAGTTTCGCCCAAAACTATGGTAGGGAAAGAGAAGGCCACAAGTTACATTCTTGGAAAAAATGTAAAAAAATATTACAGTTAAAAGACTGATTAGAAAAGCAAGTGATGTCGGTTGGCCATGAGAGAATGTGGAGATTACAATAGAAAAACAAGAGTTTGGAATCACAGTATATGGCAGTAGATTGTTTATTGCATTTTCTTCAAGATTATAATACTCGTCATAAGGAAGCTTTCCCATCTTTGATATCATGGGTCGATTTTCTATTTAGAATTAAATTTTAATTTACTAATTTTGTTATGCAAACAGTGAAGTTTGAACACATAGAAATTAGAATTAATTCATGTTGCATGGTGAATTTTCAAGAGCTACCTGTGAATATTCAAGTAGGGATTGCATTTCTGTGGATTGCGTCTCTGTGGGAACCTCCAGTCACCGGCACACACACTAGCGAATGCCCTAAACACACCAGGGAATGCTTGTCGTCTCAATAGTCAAACTGAATGGTTGTTGTCTCAAACAGAATGTCCTCGTCGAAGAGTGAAGCGATTTTAGGTTTTACGGGTTATGTATTCACATTTTGAATTTCCATGATTTTTTTATATTTAAATTTTGTTTCAAAAATCGTTCAACAAAGAACCCTAAAGAACCTAATTTCGGGGTTCCAAGTACCCTAAACATCAAAAGCACCCAAATTTTTTAAACGAAGAACCTGGTTCTTATGGGTTTGTTTCGGAGGAACCCGAACCCGAATCTGGTTCTTGGGTTTGAGAACCCCACTCCTGGGTTCAGGAACCCATGCAACATAGATATTTATATGTTCCCTCATGTCTTGTTTCGAGGTTTTGCATGTTAGATACCAGTATTCGTGTGTACCCTTGTCTTAGATGTCACGTGACTTGCCCAATAATATGCTTGATAATGTCTTTTGGAAGAAGGCGAGCTAGTTGAGCAGCCTATGTTGATTTTTGTAGCATCGGATGTGCTCTAGCGTTGAGATTTTGCAGAGAGGCTAAGACACATGTATTCTCCAAGACCCATGAATCGTTTGGGGAAATTCCACCCAGAAGTGACTTAATTAAAATAATTAATTAGTTTTTAATATTTCGTAAGTCTAAATTTAGGAAATATGATTAATTAAATGGTATTAATTAAGTCGGGTGCGAATCTTCTTCTACATAAAGGCGTGGATCGATTAAGATCTAATCATGGTTGTTAATATGTCAATGAGAGATTATAAGAAGGAACTCGATGGGCACTTGGAGAACACACTTGAGATTTGCAAAGATTGAATTTATTGGGAGATTGAATTCTCAGAGTAGCAGCGCTGAATTGCCAGAGAGAGATCCAGTGATTTCGTTGCAGTGAGGGGCAGAGATAGTAAGACTAGAGGAAGGTTTCCAGATCCGAGGAGTGCAAGGCAGAGAAGACATTGAGAGCCACAGAGAGGCTGCGTAGTGCCACGCAGAGGCAATGCAGAGCTTCAGAGGGAGTCCGCTATTTAGTTGGGAGACAGTCGAGATCCAATGCCAGAAGGTACCCTGTGTGAGTCCAAAGGGCGAGGGAGTCGAGTTTCCAGTGAGCAAAAGATCAGAAGGAGAATGGGACGCAGTTGTTCGAGCTGAGACACAGTGACTACGTAGGCTAACGCAATTACTGCATAGAGACAACACATGGCAGCTAATCCTGAGCCCAGATCAGTGTCGGTTTGCCAGTGATAGTGTGAGATTTTCTCACTAACTCTTTTGTCAGTATTTCTCTATAGTGGATAGCCAGTTTGGGCATCCAACGATTTGTACTTAGATTATTACTGCATAATAATAAAACCCTCAGCTGCTGCACCTGTTTTCCCAAATTGAGTTTTTCTGGGGACTTAGTCCAAAAATAATTGTGCAATGTGTACTTAAGTGTGTGTGCATCTAGTCTTTCCTGCGTTGTATTTTCTGCAGTATTTTATGTTGTGTAGGCTGTAGTGTGTTTGATTTCGATATTTATTGTATAACACCGTAAATAATTTGTTCAATAATTAACAAATAGGAGAATTCTAATTAGTTGCTGCAGTAGGATTCCGAGTAACGGAATTTTCACAGCCTCGACATATAGCTTGTATTGGAGGAGCAACTTGATTTATCAACTACTATAAAATGACCATAATGAGTTTGATAATGTCTTCTAGAGAGGAAATTAAATGGAGCTTACTAGGTAGAGGCTATGTCACAAGGTTCGTCGAACTTCAGCCTTGAGGTTCAAAATTTGGCGAACCTTAAAAAAATTTGAGGCTCGACGAACGTCATCGAACCTCATAGCCATTGACCAAGTCCATAGATCAAAACTCATAACCCCATGTCACAACTCAAGCTTGTAATCTATCCTTCCAATTTCCATGTTCGTGATAGCATTTTTTTATGTTTATTGATGTTATCTTACTATTTTATCCTATATTTAATTTTAAAGTTATTATATGTATATATATAGAAAATGTATATAGAAGAATCTAATGGCGAACTTCATCAGAAAATTCGAACTCGAACCAAACCTAATCATTGCCGAACCCAAACTTGAACCCGAACCCGAACCATGTGACTTAGGGTAGAGGTAGGCAGTGGTGAGTTCTCTCTGGAGTCTGCATTGATGCTCTCCTAGTTTCCAAGGTTGACAAGCATCCAGAGCTGTGGTTGTGGGGCCAGAGGTGGGGGGTGCGGAGAGGTGGGAATCTGGTCATATAATCCCTTTGGAAGACAACTTATTCATCTTTCACTGCCTTTTGTACTTGAGCCCTTTTCAAGGTGCAATTTGCTCACTGGCATTATAACCATGTCCTCTATCTAAGTTATAGATACATAAAATGGTTTCCAGGTTTCTGAACATCAATTGTGTTGTTTGATTTATCTTGGTAAGTGTAGGATAGCATGCATGTTTACAAAGGTAAAACAAAATACTATGTTATAACCAAAGTGTTCTGTATTTAGTGGAAATTTTACAATTATTTCTCTAGAATTTGATAGTTATATGTTCAATTTAATTTAAATAACAGATAATTTGTGGAATGATTTATATACTAGAACATGCAAGTCATTGATCCTAATCTTTTTCGTTGAGTGCAGTTTGCTTGGATGGAACATTACCAGGTTATCATCTAAGTAGGGGATGGGGTTCAGGAGCAAATAATTGGCTCATAAACCTTGAGGTGCACCTCTTTTTTTTACAATTTTATTTGTTGTGGTCGCAAAGAGATGAGTACTCCTAAGGGCATCTTTCATACATTTGTGGCTAACCATAGGCTTTCTTATGTTTTTCTTAAAATGGCAATGGAATGGAATGGAATCTGGATGACATATAGACCTTAAAGACAGGTGTTAGGATTATAGGATCATACTATTCTGCTTAAGTTTTCTTAACAAAATCCAAATTTTAAAATTTTGAAGCTTTCTTTTCTTGGCCTTGTTAATATTGCTTATTGTGCTTGATCTTTGTATGTCCAAAATTAACCAGTCAATCAAGTTATTTCACACGAGACTAATCTAACCTCCTCATTCTATATCTTTGTTGATTGCATGATTCAGTGATCTTATTGGTTAGTGGATTTTTAATTGTTCATGTTGAATATGCACATTGTTCTGATTGTTATTTTGTTGATCTGAAATAAGATCATGAACAAAACAAAATGGTTTGTTGATGGCTTTTTTAGTGGTCTAGATTACAAGTTAATGGCATAATGAGAAGTGGAGAACCATGCTACGTAGTTGCTACAAAAGTGGGCAAGATTGAAAATCGGGTTTGTAATTTTGAGATTATAGGGGCATATGAAGTCAGATGAAGACAAAATTTGGACTGTAGGGAGACGGTGCATATGTACATGTGCTCAACATAAATCAGCCTTAGATTCATTGATTTATTCCTAAAAGATGCAAAATAGCTGTGGATGTAATTTGGCCATAACTCAGTCATATGATGTCGTTTTGCAATGAAATATTAACAGTAGCAAGCTGGCAGCTATATTCACGTGTCCACCAAATTTCATTGGAGGTCCTCGAAAATTCCAAAACACAGTTAGATCTGTCATCTCTTTTAAGGAAAAGAAAGGTTGGAAGCCCAACTGTCTTCAAAAACACATAAAAGGCAGGAGAATTGGAGAGCTGAGGGGGAATTGAAGCTGAAGCCAAGTGAGAGACAAGTTGAAGGTGAACTTGAGGTCTGCATAGTTAATTTGTGAGAGAAGTTAAAATTTTTTGTGGATTAATTTTATGCCAATGAGGTGAAGAAGGAAGAATAGACTGCCAAGGCAGAAAACAAAGGTTTTGTTGTTATCCTTGAGAATTGCCAAGTTGCAAAAAGGGCCATCAGAGCCATTGATAAATTTCAAAATTTGGTATTTCGCCGTCAATGTCATTGTAATCTGAATATATGCCTAAGAATAATATAAAGGCAAAAAGAGCTATTATTTGTGGGTTTTCCCAAGGTTGGGTTATTGCCTTACTGTTATGTTGAATATTGTTTAATTTAATTCTGTTTTCTGCAATTAAAATTCAATCTGCAACTTTATTATAATAATAATATTTAATGCACAACGAATAGCGAGCAGGGGTTAACAATTATTTTAATTTCACATTTTAGTATTTGTGCTGGTGAGATGGAGAGGCTGTAAGCCTATTGGTTATGGATCAATGGATCACATAGCCATCAGACCCAAAGTTTGAAAACATGGTGAACAACCTGTATTATAAATACCTGCAGTGAACACTGAGAAAGTGTAGAAGCATTTGTTACAACGTCTAGAGAGGATTAGAAGACTAGAAATGATAGGGACTTCTCATGAAAAACATAACAAAGAAGATTTCGAAGCTAGGTTTACTTAGTTGGAGTGCATTGACTGAGATTGTAACAAAAATTGTTGGTAATGAAGGATAGGGACACTCAATCGAGATTGGACATGAAAAGAAATGGCTGACCAAGAAGATTTCAAAGGTGAGAAGCTTGGAGACTTGGGTAACAATAGTTTTCTTCCTCCATCTTCCAACATTCCATCTAAGATTGGAGTGAAACTTGAAATACTAACTTAAGATGGCCAAGGTAATGCTGAGAAGCTAAAAACACTGGTGGAAAAGGTTGGAGGTTTATTTTGGCCTTTATTCAACCTAGGGTGATTGTAAGATATTTTGGCATTCCTTTTGGGGTGGGGTTGTGTTAGCACAAATTTCTGCACTGTATGTAGATTGGAATAACTTCAAAAATTCTGCAGTGGAAATTAGTGAAACATTTAGGAAAATTTACCCTTGTGTCACAAGCAAATTTTCCTCTCCGCTAGACTGGTTCTTGCCAACCACAAGGGGGTGTCCCTAGTCTCGCATACACTGTTTCAACCTGTAAATGTGAAAAATAATGCAGAAAAAACAAGCATGCAATGGCTATTTTTGACTGGGAAATCGGTGGCCAAATAAGTCTTAAAATAATTTTGTGTTTGTTGTGGTGGAATTGTCTCCAGCATTAACTTTAAATTGGGAAAATAAATAGACAGAAAGCACTCTAAGTGGCTGATTTTTAATCAAAGAAAAGGCTCATAAGTTTTATAGTATTGCACAAGAAAACCATTAAAATATTGACAAACCCAGAGTGACTAAACAGATTAAACCTATGCTTTATTCTGCAAAAGCCATGAAGATTATTACAGAACTGAATCCAGTGATATTCCTGCACAATAGAACAGAAGGTAGAATAAAGAAGGGGAAAGAAATCCTGAGAACAAAGTATGAGCTGCTGCCGAAGAAGATCTAACTTGTTCAAGAGTGACCTCTTCCTTTTAGTGATCAATGAGGTTGAATTACCAATGCAAGACTCTCCCTATGTGGATCGATGTGAGAATAAAGGTGAACTGTCCATGCACTTGGGTGATGTGGAGGTTTGCTTGAGTGTGACTAACATTGCAAGTGAAGAAAGCTTAGTTAATTGGAGGGAAAAGTGGAATAGATAATCCATGCTCCTTGTTGACTAGAGGAAAGGTGGAGTGAAGTGAGGATAAAGTGGAGAGAGATAAACCAATGTGCATTAGTCAACTAAGGATGGAAGGGAGTGAAGTAGTAATGCACTAGACTAGTGAAGAACTAGGGTGAGGTGGAGATGGACTATCCATGCACATGGAAGAAGAGGAGATGATTCTAGTCCAACTGAAATTGAATTAGAGAGAGAGAGTCAGACTAAAGCAAAGTGGAGAAAAGAGCATGCATGGATTTAGTTATCTGAAGAGAACATCTCACAGACTCCTCCATTCATGCATGTGACTTAGTTAACTCCAGAAGATGCCAAGTCACTTATAGACACAATGCACGTGTCCTAATAGTCTGCAGTTGACTCACTAAAGTGACCTAGTTAACTCACTGACACATTTCGTACACCTCAGATGATTTGTCACTTCACTCAAGCTCATGCATGCACCCAGATCTTGCCATTGTCACCTTGACAAGCTAACATGTGTCATCCCTAGAAGCTGCCACATGTTACCCTTGCATGACTACTGCTATAAATATAAAATTGTCCGTATGCCCTCAAGACCATACTTTTTGATTAGGAGTTTGAATACACCATCAGAATTGCCATGCAAAATTTGCTAAAAATAGAAATATGTTGCATGTCGATGAAACTATCCTCATTGGACTCTGTTTTTAGTGGGGAGTGTGTATATGTGACCAGATCTAACATGAAAAATTGCTAAAAATAGACCCATCTTGCATGTCGCACTTGCTCCTTCTTGGCTATTGGAGATTTATTGGATGCATTTCAATATTTGGAAGCTATTTTTGATTGTCTTTGGAGCTATTTCTTTGAATAATGGATGGATATACTACATGTTGTCTTGTAAGTGCTTATGGTTGAATATTTTCTATCTTGAAATTGTCGAATGTATGGAATCGCTGCTTCTAGGTTATCCTATTTTATGCCCTAATTGTTGAAAATTAATTTTGAAAGGCTATCTGGTTGAGTATTGCATATGATATTCATTGTACAACATGTAATGAATGTTCCTAGTGGAGGAAATCTTTAATCTCTCCATCAAACTCAATTTTCTTTTGAAGTGGCTAAATGCTAAAAATTGATACCTAGGAAATCAATTTTTAGCCTCCTTAGAAAGGATCTAGCTTATCTATTTCATCTTTGACTCCAGATGCCTAAAGGACAAGGCACTAGTCCAAGTCATTGGTGATCAACCCTAAATTTCTCCATATTTTTATCCCCTAAAATTAGTCCCTTTAAGGCTAGGGAGAACATCTAGGGCTTGCAGCAAAATTTTGGGGAGGAGGATTTTTGGTGATTTGAGAGCCTAAACATTAAGCTTAGGGTCTAGGCTACCTATTCTTCAAGTTTGGTGGGCATCCACTCAAATTTCATCCATTGAATCTGTTGCCTTATGTGTTGCCCTAAGAGGGAAACCCTAGTTATTTTTCCCTCAACTTGAGGAATTCCTTGAGGGTTTCATGTGCCTTGGCTTAGTTGAATATCATTGTAAGAAACCCTTTCCCTCAGGCCTTGACCTTGTGAATACTTCTCACCATCAAAAATTTCAAAACCCTAGGTCTTGAGCCTTCTTTTTTTTAGGGCTTTTCTTTGAGAGCGTTTTGCTTCTTTGAAGCCTTTAGCCATTATTGACCCTCTTTCTTGAATGAGCTCTAGCTTGATCACTTTGTGCCATATACCTAGTATATCTATTCTAAGTGATCTCCTTCCTACCGATACTCCTACCATTGGTGAAAGTCCGTAAAGAGTTGGGGGTTTTGGGCTGAGGTGACATTGGGCCTCTACACCATTGTTAGCACTTTGTCTAGCTCTTGTCTTATATGGTTTCCCTCTCCAAGACCTGCTAGATTTTGTGGTAACATGTTATCTATCATAACTTTCATTAATCATGCTTGTAATCAAGTTTTATTTAATATTTAAGAGCATATTACTATGAATCACATGTTGATTTGGATGATTGGCCACTTCTGGTTGTATAGTTGTTCCCATGCTTCACCTTGGTGGTTATCCTTGGCCCCTAGTCCATGTAGCCTTCTTTGAGGCCTTTCTTTCCATTGTCTAGGAGGGGCACAAATAGGAGGCATTGATTGATGTTGTGTGCCCATGGTAATCCATGCTCATTACTTTTCATCTTCCCTTGTTTTCATGTCCCAATCTTTGGGTTGATTGTTCTCTATCGCTGGTATTGGTTCCATGACTTCGTCATTCGTGAATAGGGGCCCATAATCTTTGCTTGGTTGATGTCGTAGATGTGAAAATTTCTGAACCCAAGTTACATAAACCCTATTGCTAACTATTGATTTACTTCTCCTACTTGATTTATTATAGAAGTTATTTAACTGAATAGTCAGAAAAATAGCAAAGTAAACACAAATACCAGCGTACACAACTACATATCATTTACTGAACATCACGCACATATGACAAATGACACAGATTTTCGGACAAATGTCCTCGAAAAAACCCAATGCGGGAAAACCGATGCAACAACTCTAGAGGGTTTTATTATTATGTAGAATCTAAATACAACATTCTGGGCACTAGAAACGCTTTTCCCTATAGAGAAATTACACGGTAGCTATACCTTATCACTCAGAGACAGAAAATATGGCTGAATCACACCCTCAATCGAGAATTACAGATAACGAGCCCTTTCTGGGCCATTGGAACCTTAGCGTAGCTCTTCCTGCAACTGCGTCAACCCAACTAGCCCAATGCAACCTCTGCGCATCATAGGCTGCCCTGCATCTCTCTAAAGGCCTTTGCGTCACCCTTTGCGTGGCCTCTGCGTTAGCTTGGCTAGGCTGCGTCCCTCCTGCTAGCCTATACGTTGCCTTGGTATGATGCTGCCTCTCTGCTGTTGTATGCTCGACCTTGGATCAGATCATCCCTTGCCGATATTTACCCCTCATTGCACTGCAAACTCACTTCGAATTCCTTAGCAAACCCCACCCCAGAAATATGACCTTGCTTCAGTGCTTCTGCTATGTGTGTATTCTCCAACTGACCGCAAGCCCTTCCTTTATACTTTTCTCGTTGGAAAACCAACGACTGTGATCTAATCTCTAATCGACGGCTCAGATTAAAAGAATGCTTGATCCACGTCACTTAGAACATTTCATCCCATGTGTAAATTAATTCATTTTAATTTTTTAATTTCCCTAGGTTAGACTTAGGGTCCCCATTAAAAAATTCAATTGTTTGAATAACTTTTACACTAGATGGAATTTCTCCAAATGCTTTCTGGGTCTTGGAGATCTTGTGTGTTCCAGCCCCTCCACAAAGTTTCGCAGCTAGAGCACACCCGATGCTACCCCAAAATCTCAACACTCCCTCTTGGCGAGGAGTGTGCTCTAGCAATACTTCCACACTGAGGCATTGCTTTGATCTTTGGCATCGGTCCCTGCATTGTTGATGCTTGGCCTGCTGCCCTCCATCCACTGCGCTGCTACTTTCTGTACCATTGCCCATGACTCTGCCACAGTCAATGCCACATCTGTACTGTAACTCCCTCTCAAATTGCTGCATCATGCTGCGTATAGCACTGCCACTGCTAACTGCTGCACTGCAACTTAGTTGCTAAGAAGGAAGCAACTGAAGGACAAACACCCAACAACTGACAGACAAGTCAGTCAGGCTGCATCTCATCACTGAAGCACCCTTTGTTGATGCTCTGCGTTGTCTCTCTGAAGCACTGCACTGCGTAAGCACTGCTGAAGTCCCATTAGCCTCTGCGCTGCTGAAGTCCGATCAACCTCTGAGCTGTTGCTGCCTCTCCTCTGTGCTGCTCCAGACTTCAGCGACCCAACACTGCCTCTGTTTCTCCATAATCTTCTGCGCCCACTACTCCAGTCATCCTGTTACTGTCTTAAGGCTCCCGTAGCTTGTATGTGATCCAAGAGTTTGGGCACCTCAAGGATCCCGCCACACATCTATAGCTGTTCTACAGATCAATATCGCCCCACCTCTTCTCTCGAGGCACATGAGCACTCATTGCCACATCATCCTCACTACGACTGTCCCCTTTCACTGTTGCTGCCTTGGAATCGGTTGCTTCCTTGTCCTTCCGTTTAAGACAAGTGTTGGCGAAGTGTCCAAGTTCACCACACTTGAAGCAACAGATCTTGGAGAGGTCCTTCTTCTTCTTCCTTTGCTGCCTCTGTCCCTTAGATGCAAGGGCTACATCTTCCTCCTCCTCTTTCTTCACCTTGACTCCTTCGGTGCTGCTTTGCTTCTTGGTTATCCTCTTGATTTTCTACTGATGAAGGATTGCCCACATGTCTACCCAGGATGGTAGCGCTTCTCTGCCCAAGATTCTTTGGACCCTTTTAGGGCAGTCCTCACCATGAGCCCTTCATCTGTAGTTGACCCCATAGCAATCAACTGGTCTCGGATAGTTTGCAGCCTAAAGAGGAAGGGATCGATTTCCTCCCTTCTGCATCTGGAACAATCGCATCTGATTCTCCAGAAGCATCTTCCTCTGGACGGAGCTTCCCTGATACATCGCATTTAATGTTGTCCACATCTCATTTGC
Organism: Pinus albicaulis; assembly: GCA_034641835.2. NCBI lineage: Eukaryota > Viridiplantae > Streptophyta > Pinopsida > Pinales > Pinaceae > Pinus > Pinus albicaulis. The sequence continues at coordinate 159,330,047 of CM076576.1, read as the reverse complement.
CGTGTTCTTCCCAGCAATATGTGGGACCACATGATCTTTTACTCCATCCATGATCAAGCGCTTAGCCCGCGCCTGATTCTCGTTGAACTTCTTCAAAGGATTAACATTGGTTGGAACGACTAGGTCATTTTCTGCATGGTCCTTGATGTCGTAGTCATCCAGGACTGTTAGGATTCTGGCTCTCTAGATTACAAAGTTGGAAACACCGTCCAACCTATCCTGATCTCTCAGTCCATGAAAAACCATCTCTGCTCAATCTGTCGAAACATGTACTCTTCTCCCTCTTCCTACTGCAACACTCAACATGAGACTGGATCCATTAGGGGAATTTTGAGGTCTAAAATGGGCCTCCTAAGGAAATAATAAAATAATAGCTAAACCAATAAAATAATATTTATGAATTTTCAATTCTCTTTTTGCACCACAATCCATGTAACCATAGTTAAATTCAATTCAAAAGTTGTACCAACATAAAATTAATAAAAAAATTGTATTGATATGACTATAAATAAGAATGAATTTTTCAAGAAAAAGTCATTATCATTGAACAACTAATGCATTTGTCCTTTGTACTTAAATAAATTAAAATAAAATATAAATATAAATTTATAAATTCTTAATTATATTATATGTTATTAATTAAAATATATATTATTTAAATTGTATAATAACATGTAATTAATATATAATATAAAAATAATATAATATAATATAATATAATAAATGTATAGGGATATGCATTGTTTCTTTCAAGAAATATGAAATGACAATAATATTTTTTATTCAAAAAGTGTGAAATGACATTTATTATGAGTACTTTACTTTGACTTTAAAAGTACTTAGAGCACTACCATGGTTAACCATGAGTTTTTATCCACCATTGAAAATGTAACAAGTAAGTACTTTTAACTCAAGCAATGCCACTTCAACCATTAGGGATGATGCCATCCCCTAAAATGTGATTGGTTCTCATAAAGTGAATTTTGATTGTACATTTTCCTTAGGAGGCCCATTTTAGACCTCAAAATTCCCCTAATGTGGGTTTCTTGGCGATAGAAACCCTCTAGAGTAGTTGCTCCCTCTGAAAACTGGTTTCCCTTCGGAAATCCTCCGCCAAATCACCTGAATTAGTCCTCTACGATCACCCTCCTAATCGAATCTGTTATCACTACGTTGGTACAGATGGGATTAATTGCAGGTTGAAAATATAGAGGATTTGCTACCATTGGGCTAATGGAGTCAACATCAAGAAACTCAATGAGCATAATCCTTCTTGTGGAAGCTGAGGCAAGTGAACATTTCAATGAAGAGATAACACAAATACACAGGAAATAGCATCAATTCAATATCTAAAGGAAGTCAAAGCATGGTTTCCATGAATTCTGAGTAATTAGACATAAACATATTGCAGATAAAAACATGAAACACATAAGACATGAACTCATTGAAACATCATTCGAATCTCAGGTGAAGAAGGAAAAATATCCACTGTATATTACTGAATATGAAAGATTTTACAAAAGTAGCAGCATGACTCAATATTCCCCAACCCTTCATTCATCAAAATACTGCCTATTAATAGGCATCAGACCTTTACATCGAATCTGCCAACAAGGCTAGATCATTAAGTCCTTTGCTGCCACCTAGTCTAACCATAAGCTAGATATTTGGAACTAAAAACTGACACCTACTAACTTTAGGAGTTAGAGGCCTATTAGGACTCTACTTCTATTTATTACATTATCCAACTGAAAAACTGCATGTTTACATTGAGATAATCCATTGCTTGAGTGGCACCGACCATGAGCATGACATAAATGCCTCCATACAATTAAAAACTGATCATCCTATTTTTTAGGGAAATGACAATAATGACCATGAAGCCCTATCTTTAGGCTGATCTGTAGCATAAGACAACCTCATTTAAGGAGATGACCTTACTGGCATATTCCACTACTATCCTTTTTGCTTCCCACGTGCTTGGCTGGCCTTAAGCTTCCCTCTAAAATTCAAAAAAATTGATCCAACCTGTGTGTTGCAAAAACAGAGTGCTGTAGGCAATTCTGCAGCAACTTTTCGTAGCGCCTCTGTTTTAAACACTTTTGCAAATCAATTTGACTTTTTGCTGCCACGAGTCCTTTCCTTAAAATAGGTTAGGTGGGCTAATACAAAATTTTCCCAAAATTTAATTTCAAGTTTAACCACCCTTTTTATCAAAAAGAGGTCTACAGAAATTTCGTAGCGCTTTTTGGTCTTCAAGCCTAGCAGGCGCTACGAAAATGCCTAATCTGTCAGAAACGCGGGAAAAAGTCCCTTTTTTCAAAAATTTCACCTTTTGATGAGTAGAAACTGCTGGGTGGCATCTTCAAAACTGACAAAAACTTACCCTACTCAATCCTTGGTAGTTTTATCCTTCTCTGAAGCTTGAATGTCTTTAGGCTCATTAATGACTGTAATTTTCAGGCCTCCCTTTTTTAATTCATCCTGTATCATTTCCATTTGTTCTTGAAGGTCTTTTACTTGATTCTTCAATGATCTTCTTTCAGCTTGCAAGTGCATATTCCTCTTTCTGGTATGTTTGGCTAAAAGCCTTAGGGGTTGGGTTCTTTTCAATAGTTTTTTAGCATCAATTATGGATCCTTTAAAAATTGAAAGTTCACTGTGCCATTTCTCCATCATCTGATCAAACTCAATCTTTTCAGTCCTGTGTTTCTCTGCATCCAATATTAATTCAATTATTTCTTCACTTGCTTTTCTTAGTTGTTCTATGAGGAGCTCCTTTTCTGATTTTTCAACCACCTTCTCCTTTCCTTTTCTCTGCACAATGATAACTTCCTTTACTGGAGAGAGATCAATAACTTCTTGTATCAAAGGCTGCTTTCCTTTATCAATAGCTTGAGACATAACATCTTTGGCCAACTGTGATCTAGTTAATGGTTTTCTTGGCTGGAAGACAAACTCTGCCTCTTCTCCAGTGAAGTCAAGCTTTTTGGCAGTGATAACCTTCTTTTGCTTTCTGCTCCCTCCAACATCAACAACTTGGACTACTGGGGATTCTTTTATATCTATAGCTTGAAGGATGGCTTTCAAGTTACCTTTCTCAATTGATTGACCCTTTGTTTTACTCCTTGTCATCTTTTCTTGTTTATTCTTGCTACTGAATTTTGGTTTTTTGCTTGCAGGGGCTGACAGTGGGATTGGTGTCTCTTGTGCAGGTCCTGTATCAATCTCCATTGGATCTTCTTCAACATTCATAGGCTGTACAATATGCTCTGTTTCTTGATTTTCTACCTTTGTTTCATTAACAGGCTGCTCATTCTGAATTGAGTGAGTGTCCTTAGGTTTAACAGTCTTCTTAGGAGTCACTACATCAACTTCATATCCATTAAGAAAAAGAAAAGAAGACCAATCTTTGTTTATTTTTCCTAATTCCTCCAGCAATAATAGCTTAATAAGCCCATGATGAAACACATATGTATCGCTGTTTTGTGGCCTAGCCTGCACCTTATTTTCCATCTTGTTCAAGCTTCTAAACAGGTAAAAAGGAAGATCAATGGCTTGCTTACCAGAGAAATGCATCAGAAGCTTGAAGTGATATTGGTACACCATGTGGAACCTCCCTTTGCAAGTGAAATACTTCTAAATGATCATTAGCAGTTTAGAGTAGTCTTCTTTCAAATATGTTCTTGGAATCCCAGTAGCTATGTCAGTTCCAACGTATTCAACCTTCATGAATTCATCACAATTTTGTAGCTTGAATTTAGTGGACTTAAGCCACTCTTCACCTTGTCTTGGGATCTCTGTTTCTTGGGCTATTGTCTCAGGGGAGACAACAAAGTTCAACATTCCTACTTTAGATGCTATGCCAGTGAAATTTATTGCAAATTCCTTTGATATTTGAATATGAAAACCCTGCAACTTCTGGCAGAATCTCATACAACCTGCGTTTCTGAAGGCTTCAACGAAATTGGGCTCATCGTTCAACAACTTTAGGTCCATTGGTTCAAATCTCATACAAGAACCTCCCTTATGTACCTTCTTCTTGGTTGCCATCCTCTTTATACTGCTCAACTTCCTCACTATTGTGACACCTGCAAATAGAAGGATGGACAGAGAGCTGCTTTGGGACAAAGATGAACCTGCTTTGGTGACAATAGAACACTGCACGCAAAAGATCAAAACTGACTATGACAGGTATGAGCTGAACGAGCTAATGACAGGCAGGAGTGAGTGGAAAACTATTAAAACAAAGTTAAAAACCTAATGGTGGAAAAGATGAAGAATGAGGTGGAAAGCGGGAATAAAAGCGCATCAATCATGATTTAAAATGATGATGACTACCATAACTAACTGGAAAAACCCCACTTTAACCCTAAAGCAATGAAAAAATGCCATGTCATTCAGACCTCTGTCTCCCACAGAAAATCATGATTCTGTAGCGCCAACAATTTAAAATTTGACAGATTTGCTATGGAAAGTTTGGGTGTTTCCGTAGTGCAAACTGTCATTTCGTAGTTATGTGCGCTATGAAATCCGGTAAAAACAGACAGGTTGACAGTAAAGTTTAAAAATGAACCTTGAGATGATATGCAATGACAACCGACTGACAAGACATGATTTATGATGATTTTTAGCCTTAGGATAGAAATGATTTCCACCCCCCTTTATCAATTTCCTGATCTAAATTGACATAACAAAAAAAACTAGGAAGACCCTATCTAAGCAACCTTTGCAAAACTTTGAGTGTGATAACAGAATCTTAGATTTGTTTGACACAAATCTGCTGAGTCACTGTTCTCCTCCTGCTTTTTGTCACCTTTTCTAGGCATTGTTATGTACTGACAGAACCTATGCCACACAAACAACTTCTGAAGATCAGAAACTGGACTATCGACACTTGCAAACTGCACAACAACTCACCAACTCGGACTGCATCACGCTCTTGGTCTGCGTCAGCGTCTACGTGAGCATACTGGCTCAACGTCCCTCTTCTGGTGCTTCGTCAGCTTCTGCGTAAGCAGACTGGCTCTGCGTTATCTTTCTGGAGCTGCACCAGTCTTTGCATGAGAAAACTGTCTCTGTGTCACCCCTGCAGGGTCTGCTATCCCGCTGGTGATGCGCTGCCTTCTTCCAGATCCGTGCTGCTTCAACTGCCCTTCCTGCAGCCAATATCTTTAGTTGCTTTGCTGATGGACCAACTTGATCTGCAATCCTTTGATACCATGTGAAAATTTCTGAACCCAAGTTACATAAACCCTACTGCTAACTATTGATTTACTTCTCCTACCTGATTTATTATACAAGTTATTTAACTGAATATTCAGAAAAATAGCGAAGTAAACACAACTAGCAGCCTACACAACTACAGATCATTTACTGAACACCACGCACATATGACAAAATGACAGATTTTTCGGACAAATGTCCTCGGAAAAACCCAATGAGGGAAAGCCGGTCTAGCAGCGCTAGAGGATTTTATTATTATGCAGAATATAAATACAACATTCTACATAGAAATTACACGACAGCTATACCTTCTCGCTCGAAGACAGAAAATATGGCCGAATCACACCCTCAATCAGGAATTACAGATAACGAACCCTTTCTGGCCCACTAGAACCCCAACGCATCTCTTCCTGCAACTGTGTCAGACCAACTAGCCCAACGTAGCCTCTGCACAACACAGGCTACCCTGCTTCTCTTTGAAGGCCTCTTCGCTGCCTCTGCGTGGCCTCTACGTCCCTCCTGCTGGCCTCTGCGCTGCCTTGGTACGATGCTACCTCTCTATTGCTGTATTCTCGACCTTGGATCAGATCATCCCTTGTCGATCTCTGCCCCTCATTGCACTGCAAACTCACTTCGAATTCCTCAGCAAACCTTGCCTGAGAAATTCGACTTAGCTTTAGTGCTTCTGCTATGTGTGTATTCTGCAACTAACCCCAAGCCCTTCCTTTATACTTTTCTCATTGGAAAACCAATGACCGTAATCTAATCTCTAATTGACGACTCGGATTAAAATAATGCTCGATCCACGTCACTTAGAACATTTCATCACATGTGTAAATTAATTCACTAGAATTTTTTAATTTCCCTAACTTAGACTTGGGGTCTCCATTAAAAAATTTAATTGTTTGAATAACTTTTACACGAAATGGAATTTCTCCAAATGCTTTTTGGGTCTTGAAGATCTCTTGTGTTCCAACCCCTCCACAAAGTTTCAGAACTAGAACACACCTGATGCTACCCCAAAATCTCAACAATAGAAAGAAATGAAAAAGCATGAACCATATGATGAAATGCAAAATATTGGCTGGGATAATATAGAGTGCATGGACAAAATCCTAGCCCGAGCTCTAACCTCTCATTAGCCCCCACCCAATTCTTGGCTAATGCGTGAACAAATCAAAATAAAAGGAACTTTGACATGCCAAGCTTGATGAGCAATAAAGCGTTCATCTTTAAGGGGTAATTGATGCGTAAATAAAAGCTTATGACCCAAACTATGCAAGAAAATGAAAATCATTAAAGAATAGGACACATAGGGGTGGTAAAAATAGGTTGAGAAAAGGGGTAACCTAGGTCCCACGATTACTCCCTCTCGACATTATAATACTCAAGAATGATGGTACTTTATATTTGGTACATAGATGGTAGCATCTTCCATGAATTAAAGCCTCGCCATACAACTTTTCACTTGCACCTTTTCATTGATGGGTCGGCCTAGGAACTCTTCCTCCCGTTGAGGTTGGAAGCACCTAAGAGGGCCTTTGGATAACCCTCAAATATCTAAGCATGGTAACTTGTTTACAAACCCTAAGCTAGAAAGACATTTGAAAATGGTGCTTGTGTGAAGTATTCTTGTGTATTTTGCATTAAATATGGTTCATTGTGATACTTTTATGGTTTCTTTACCTATGATGACGATCTCACTTGATTTTGGGGGCATGCTTTAGATGTATTCTCCCAGGTACTATTGTTATCCCTTGAGGGATTAATTGAGACTTCTCTGGGACATTATCGAGCATGTTTAGCCCCAACTTGATGATCCTGGAGGGAACCATAGCCAGGACGTTGAACACTATGAGAAGAGCATTGAACTTAGGGTTGATTCAACATTGATGCAGCCCATCTCCTCTCCTTCTAGAGCATGAAACGTTGCTGAATGAAGATAGGGCATGTCTAAGAAAGATGATGTGCCCTAGAGACAACAACAAACCCCTAGATTGGCCTTGCACCTTATTGATGAATGTTGCCCCTGTTCCTAGACCAGTTTGATGTTGACGTTGACTTGAGATCCCTTTGGAATGGATAGTACACCTTTCTTAATGATGGCATCGTGCCCTAGCCTTGTGATGTCACTCTCATGAGGCCTAAAGTGATGATCTGGGCTTAGTTGAAGATGATATCTTGATGAGGAGGGTTTTGCTTGATGATTGGATACCTTGTTTATGAGGAGATGGTTTTGAGTGAGGAGCACTCATGTGACCCATCCTTTGCATCTTTTGATGGATATATTCACTTTTAGAGGATGATGTCACCCTTGGGGGCCTTTTTACTCACACATTTGGGTTAAAATTTTAAAAGTTCTATCATTGAAAGAGCTATCTTTTAGGTTGGCTTGTGACCTACTTAACTTGTAAATGCTTAAAATATTATTTTTAGGGATTTTAGTGTAATTTTGTGTTAGTTTTTGTAGATGTGTTATAGCCTCGAGATTTTACAGAGAGGTTAGAATACATGGGTACTCCAATACCCAGAAATCATTTATGGAAATTACACCTAGAGACGGCTTAATTAAAATAATTAATCAATTTTTTTAATATTTCCTAAGTATAAACTTAAGATATATGATTAATTAAAAGGTATTAATCAAGTCAGGTGTGAATCTTCTAGAAAAAGGCATGGATTGAGTTCTAGTTAATTTTGGCCATTGATTAAGTTTTAATTATGGTCGTTGATGTCTCAATGAGAGATTATAAGAAGAAACTCGATGGGGCTTGGAGAACACACTTGAGTAGTTCGATTTCACTGGCAGATCAATTTCCTGAGTAGCACCGCTGAGTTGCCAAAGAGAAAACTAGTGAACTCGAAGAAGTGAGAGAGGTGCATGAAAGTGAGGCCAGAGAAAGATTTTTCCAGATCCGGTAGGTGCATAGTAGAGAGGCAGCGCAATGCTTCAGAGGAGATCCATATTTTTGCTAGGGAGAAGAGTTGATTCAGAGCCAGAAGTGGAGAGAGAGTCCGGAGGCTAGGAGGGTCCATCTTCCAGATAATAGTTGATCAATTAGTGAGAGTGAAAGTTGTTCTAAGCTGTGGGGACGCAGTACTGCGTAGGCTGACGTAATGACTGCGTAGAGGTAAGGTAGCACTCAACAACTCATCTTTGTTGAGATTTTGTGTAGTGGGGGTAGCATTGGATGTGCTCTAGCTCCCAAAATTTGTGGAGGGACTAGAGTACACATGATCTACAGGACCCAAAAAAGGATTTGGGAAATTTCATGTCGTTTGGGAGATAATTAATTAATTATTTTAATGTATTTCCTAAGTTTAAACTTAGGAAAATTAAATAATTAAGGTTAATTAAATTAAACATGTGATAAAATTGTCTTAAATCACATGGATCAAGCTTTCTTTTAATCTTAGCTATTGATTCAAGATTTGATCATTGCCGTTGGTTTCCCAATGAGAAAAGTATAAAGGAAAGGCTTGGGGTCATTTGTAAAGACACACAGAGGCAGAGCACTGAAGCTAAGCTGAGATTCTAGCGCAGTGTCTGCTAAGAATTCTCAGAAGTGTTTCAGCTGCAGAGAGGGGAGTTTAGGTAAAGGGGATGGTCTGATCCCAATGCTTAGAATCTGCAAGAGGCAGAGAGTAGTTTCCAGAGGCAGCGCAGAGAAGCAGGAGCAGCAGCAGCTCCGCAGCGCAGAGACAACTTCAACTACGCAGGTGCTGCGCAATCTCTTTGAGGGCAACATTAGGCAACAAGAGACTCTCAGGGGTTACATAGAGACTCTCAAGGGCATCGTAGGCACTGCGTCACCCTGTCTGGGGTAACATAGCCCTTTCTAGGCCAACGCAGAGCGACGCAAAGGCTGATGCAGGGGCTTCAGGGGCAATGCTGGGGTTTCTAGGGCCAAGATCTGGCGAAGTCCTGTAAATCCGTTTGAGGGTGTGGATCGGTTGATATTTTGGCTTTAGAATAGTAGGTGAGCTGCAGATATATATTTTCTCTGTCGGGTTTTCCATATCTAGAACCCAGATTCGCTGTATTCAGAAATACTGCTAATAATAAAGCCCTCTAGCAGCCATCAAACTGGCTTTTCTGCATTGGGTTTTTCCGGGGACTATTGTCTAGAAAATCCTTGTGTCACTTTGTTTATGTCTGCATGCACTTTTTCTAGATCTAAATTGGCGAAAGTTTGTTATGTGTTTTGCTTTGATATTAATCTGAATTTTTAGCTTAATAACTTAATTGAGTTGGAGGAGCTAACCAGATCTAATAGTAGATTTTTGCATAAGTAACATTCAGAAATTTTCACATGGTATCAAAGCAATTGCAAATGTAGGAGAGTCACTAGCAGAAGACTGAAGGATCTTGTTGTAGAAACAATAGGAAGTGCAGTAGCAACAACAGAAGGGCAGATATGTAGGGACAACGCAGTTTTAGAGAGACCAGAGTTACGTTGAGGGAAGGGTGACGCAGTCTCCTAGCAGGCCACGCACTTACTGCGCAGAGGCAGCGTTGGGATTGTTTGAAGCCAGCCAGAGTGACGCAGATCTGAAGCTGTCAGATCCAAAAGTGCCTGAAGAAGAGCTGTAGAACTTCAGAAGGTGCTGGTGGGGTTCAATTTTTGAAGTTTTCAGAATTTTAGCCGAAGCACTAGTGACAAAGAGCGGGAGGAGATCGGCTTCTCAGAGAGTTTCTAGCGAAAGAAACTTGGAGATCCATCTGAGGATCGAAGAGAGTTGAATCATTGTTTGATTTGGCAGATTTATAAGAAGGGAAATCAATTGTCAGAGAGAGCAGAAGGTGCCTGTTTCGCCATGGACCTTAGATCCAGATCTTTAACACAGAGAAAAGAAGCTCCGACAGATTTCTGAGCAAATGTCTCCTCATGGACTGCTTGATCAAGACAAATTGGATGGCATATCCAACTTTTCATTTTGGATGGCTAGAATCCTGATAGTCCTAGAGGCATATCATCTAAGAGACCATGAAGAACAAGTCCTGACCACGCTGACTGATGCAGATCTCCTGAGGAAGCATAATGAAGCCGCGGGACATGCCAAGTGGCTGATAATTGATGGAATTAAGGACCATATTGTCTCACATATAGCTGGGAAGAAAACAACTAATGAGATGTGGAAGGCCTTAACCTCCCTATATGAGGGAAAGTCCGTCCAGAGGAAGATGCTTCTGGAGACTCAGATGTAGTCATTCATGATGACCAAGGGGGAAGACATGCAACATTTTCTCTTCAGATTACAGTCGATTAGAGATCATCTGACTGCCATGGGTGCAAAGGTGGAGGATGATGTGATGGTCAGGACCGCTCTCAATGCAGTCACAGATGAGTGGGAAACCTTTGTCCAAAGTATCTTGGGCAGAGCAGACCTTCCTGACTAGGACAACTTGTGGGCAAGTATGCATCAAGAAGAACTCTGCAGAATCACCAAGAAGCAGTACAACACGAGATCGAGTAAGGTGAAGAAGGAAGATGAAGAAGATGCAACCTTGACATCAAAGAGGTAGTAGGGAAAGAAGAAGAAGGATCTATGAAAGATCAAGTGCTTCTAGTGTGGTGAACTAGGACATTTCGCCAACAATTGGCCTCAAAAGAAAAAGGACAAGGAAGCTTCTTCTTCCAAGGCTGCTGTGGCGGATGATGGGTCAGAAGATGATGCAACCATGAGTGCTCATGAACCACGAAAGTGGGGCGACATGGATCTATAGAGCAGCGATAGAATGACGGCGGGATTCTTGAGCAGCTCATCTCTTGGATCACATCCGAGCTACGAGAGCCTTAAGACAATAGCGGGACAAATAGTGCAGTGGGTGCATAGATCACGGATGATGCAGAGGCAGATCCGAAGGCTAGAAGGAGCAACACAGTGCAGATGCAGCAACAATGTAGAGGCAGCAGCAGCGTAGGGGCTGATGTGACTTCAATAGTGCAGAACAGAGCTGCTTACACAGAGCAGAGCTGCAACAACATGGAGGCTTCAGGAGGACAACGCAGTGCAACAACAACATGAGAGACTTCAACACAAGGGGCTGTTGTGACTTCAACAGTGCAGAGGGAGTTTGCTTACGCAATGCAGAGTTGTAGTTGTGCATCATCCTCAATATGATAGCACAAATCAACAACCAATGGAGCTTCAGTGATGAGGTTGCAGCCCAAATGACTTGTCTGTCAAAGATTGGGCAGGGGATTCAGTTGCTTCTGTTAGCCACTGAAGTTGTAATGCAACAATTAGCAGTGGCAGTGTGAGGGGCAACATATATAGAACAGATTGAGAGGGAGTTGCAGTACAGATGTGGCAGTGGCGGTGACAATGTCATGGGCAGTAGTACAAAATGGCCACAACAGTGCAGTGTTGAATGGCAGCAGGCCCAACCTCAACAACGCAGAAACCAGTGCCCAAAATCTTGTAATGCATGGTGTGATGTATTGTTAGAGCACACTTCGTGCTAAGAGGGAGTGTTGAGATTTTGTGTAGTGGGGTTAGCATCGGATGTGCCCTAGATCCCAAAATTTGTGGAGGGACTAGAGTACACATGATCTACAAGACTAAGAAAAGGATTTGGGAAATTTTATCTGGTTTGAGAGATATTTAAATAATTAATTATTTTAATGTATTTCCTAAGTCTAAACTTAGGAAAATTAAATAATTAAAGTTAATTAAATTAAACATGTGATGAAATTGTCTTAAATCACATGGATCAAGGTTTCTTTTAATCTTGGCTATTGATTCAAGATTTGATCATGGCTATTGGTTTCCCAACGAGAAAAGTATAAAGGAAAGGCCTGGGGTCATTTGTAAAGACACAAAGAGGCAAAGCACTGAAGCGAAGCTGAGATTCTAGGGTAGGGTTTTCTAAGAATTCTCAGAAGTGTGTCAATTGTAGAGAGGGGAGTTTAGACAAAGGGGGTGGTCTAATCCTAGTGCCTAGAATAAGCAAGAGGCAATGCAGAGAAGCAGGAGCAGCAACAACAGAGAGGGCAGCAGCTGCGCAGCGCAGAGACAACTTTAGCTACGCAGGTGCTGTGCAGTCTCTCTCAGGGAAGTGTTAGGCAGCAGGAGACCCTGAAGGGTTACGCAGAGACCCTCTGGTGCATCGTAGGGACTACATCACCTAGTCTTGGGTCACGCAACCCTTTCCAGGCCAGCGCAGAGGGACGCAGAGGCTGACGCTGGGGCTTCACGAGCAACGCTGGGGTTTCTAGGGCCAAGATCTGCCTGAGTCCTGTAAATCCCGTTTGAGGGTGTGGATCAATCAATATTTTTGCTTCAGAATAGTAGGTGAGCTGCAGATCTATATTTTCTTTGTCGGGTTTTCGAGATCTGGAACCCAGATTTGCTGTATTCAGCAATACTCTTAATAATAAAATCCTCCAACAGCTAGCAGAGCGGTTTTCCCGCATTGGGTTTTTTCGGGAACTATTGTCCAGAAAATCCATGTGTCACTTTGTATGTGTGCATGTACTTTTTCTAGATTTGAATTGGTGAAAGTCTGTTATGTGTTTTTCTTCGATATCAATCTGAATTTTCAGCTTAATAACTTAATTAAGTAGGAGGAGCATAACTAGATCTAACAGTAGATTTTTGCATAAGTAATATTCATAAAGTTTCACAATCTTAAGCCAAGGTCAATGTCAGATCTCCAGTGGGGGTGAGATGTTTCTCACTAGACTCTTTGTCAGTTATTTCTCTATATGGTGTGCTAGATTTAAAGCAACCATAGATTTGTACTTAGATTTACTACTGCATAATAGTCAAGCCCTTAGCTATTGCACTAGTTTTCCCGAGCTGAGTTTTTTTAGGGACTTAGTCCAAAAATAACAGTGTTATTTGTGTGTGTGTGCATCTATCTTTCCAACGTTATTTTTATCCCGCAATATTTATTTTGTGAAGGCTGTAGTGTATTGGTTTCGATATTTACTGTAGAACACAATAAATAATTTGTTCAATTTATTTAACAAATAGAAGAAACTAAATCAGTTGATGCAGTAGGATTTGAGGTATCCTAATTTTCACATTTTGCCCTAAATTGACTTGGTTTCCCTCATAAATAAAAGCAAGTCGATTTAGGAGGATCATTGTTACACATTTATTTATTTCACTCGTGAGAGAGTGCGTGCACTAGTTCTCTTCTCTCTTGGATGCAATGGATCACTAAAGGATAGTGCAATGGATCACTAAATGATGGTGAATTGTCTTGGGGAGGACAAAATTTCTTTGTGGATTTTCTCTTGGATTGATGAAGTGATGCTATAGTGAATTGTGCTATTTTTATTATAAGTATCTTCTTTCATTTTGTAATGTTGTGTAATTAGGGTTTCTATGAAGTTTCCATGAAATGTTGAATACTTTATGGCTCCAAAATCTCCTTTACAAGATTGGTCAGCTAGTATCCATCAAGGAAACATATAATAGGATTTCATGACAAACTTTCCTACTAATTGAAAATAGCTAGGGTTTGATTGAGAGGCTTCCTCTCTCTTACTCACTCCAACCAAGGTCTTCTTTTTCATGGTAAACTAGGACTAGGTTACAACAAAATATGCGTTAAATAACATGAAGTACCTTAAATGTTATAGTCCTAGGGTTAGGGTTTTCAACTCTTGAATTGAAAAAGGAAAAAGATCATTTTTATCCATTTTTAGCCATATTTCTAGGGTTTCATAATTGTTCTGTGCATTCTCAGCCATTGAAAGGTTGCTTTGAGCTTTTCCCTTATTTTCCCTTTTAATAGCCCTTCTCAGTTTGTTGTTTATCGTCACTTGTGGTCTATTTTTATTATTGTTGTCATAAATTTTGCATGCTATACATCACTTTTATTTTAAACCATAATTCGTAACAACAATTGTTTAATTAAGGTAGCATGTGTTTGGAATCTATTTGAGGATCTCTAAGACTTATCTAACCCCTTTATACTTATCCATAGGTTCTTTGAGCTTGCTACCTCATTTCATCGAGTCGTACCTTATTGAACATATTTTTGGGGTGTCTAATTAATAGGTTCCTCAGAAGGTATTTAGCTTGGGAGTCCTTGGGTTACTTAATCCCTGAGACTTGTTTATTGTAAACCTTATTTATAACAACAATCGTTTAATTAAGGTAGTGTGTGTTTAGAATCTGTTTGAGCATCTCCATGAGTTATTTAAGCCCTCTATACTTAGCCATAGGTTCTTTGAGCTTGCTACCTCATTTCACCTAGAGCCCCACCTTATTGAACATATTTTTGGGTGTCCAATTAATAGGTTTTGTTACCACTCAAACTAGCAGGGGCTCTAAAAGGGGGTCCTTGGAGGGCTACTACTAGTTCAAGGGCAACAAATGGAGCAATATCCCATTATCACCTCAGCTAAGGCTCCCTACTCTTTACGAACATTCACTGATGGGAGGAGACAATGATAGGGTTAGGGGTGATCCTAGGTGCCTATTCACGAGAGAGGCTCAGATATATAGCTTGCTTACCTTAGGAGGCAAGGTTGAAGGCTCTCAAGGAAGGGCTCAAGGGGAATTTCACCGTGATGAGTAGACAATGATAGGGTTAGGGGTGATCCTAGGTGCCTATTCATGAGAGAGGCTCAGATATATAGCTTGCTTGCCTTAGGAGGCAAGGTTGAAGGCTCTCAAGGAAGGGCTCAAGGGGAATTTCAAGGTTAAGGTTTAGGGAATGTATCTTATAATGAATGCCCTTAAACCCTAAAATTCTTGTGGAGGCTTGGATTCCAAGTGTTCCTTGAAGAATCACTTTTAATGGCTTGTGGGACCACACAAGACCAAGTGGACCCGAAGGGTAGGTCAAGGGGGTAGGGTCTAGCAACAAATGACATACTTGACCTATTCCGGTGGGGAAAGGGATCAAAGAATGAATTTTTCAACAAAGAAGGTGAGGATCCCAATGAGGTCTTTGGCCTAAGGAAACCAGGGGCAAGATTTGGTTTTGAGGCTAGGGCTTGAGGTATCTCACAATCTAACTATTGGAATTGCTTCAAAATTTGTGGGTGTCGAGGAGAAACACCAACGCAGGTGATGCCAAGAGATAAAATTTTTCCTGTGGATGGTTTGCAAAATAAATGACACCTTAGGTGACCTATGGCGCTAGACCTCGAAAATAAAAGGTGGAGGAGAATAATATGGATTGACCACCTTTATGGTGGACCAGTGCCTAGTCCTTTGGGGAGATTCCAGAGTCATGAGTTATAATGACTATGGACATTCAGTTTTCTATGTCAAGGAGGGCTTAAAGACAACTTCGCTGACCATTAGGGCAACAACAAAAGAAACTTCAAGAACTTTATACTTTGTTTGCAAAATTTATGGCTTGTCAAGATGAAATTCAGCAAAGAAACATCTCTAGGAATATTATTTCATAATACATGGCCAATACATTGTGCATCACTATCTAGAAACCCAATTTCCACAACTTCGCAATAATGGATGCAACAAATTAGCCCTAATACAACGAAAATCCAGCAATAATGCATGTGACAAAATAAAACAGAAAAAATAGCATTAAATGTACTTACATGTATTAATAGTATATCCAACCATTCATCATTTGCCAATTAAGAAGCTCCAAGACAAAACGAAAATAATCCAAACATCAAATTCATTCCATGCTCCAAAATTTCGCCCACCAAGAAGGAATAGCAAAAATATCAAGAGAGATAATGATCCAATCCAAGTGATAACTCAAAATGAATTCACATAACTTCTATTTATACACTTATTAGGAGTTCCATTTACCTAATTGGGCCTACATTAGCCCCTAAAATAAAATAATGTGCAAAATAAATAACTTTTGGTGGCAAGCCCACCAAACTAGCTCATAAACAAAATAATAAGCCTCTCAAGAGGTCAAATGATGAATAATACATGTTGTTGGGCCCTTTAAGAGGCTCGATGAAGTCCATAAGTGCCATAATGATGAATAAGACTCTAAAAAGTGATGGAAAATGGGGTGGCCCCTTCTTCTCCAAACAATAAACTGTGGTGCTCCTAGTGGGTGTGGGGGCACACAAATAACCTCATGGGTTTCCAAGTAAGTCGAAGATGCCTGTAGAGCATTTGTAAGGGCTCAGATGATGGAGTAAGTGATGCCACATCAATGTACAGGTCCTAGGTCACCTGCTAAGTGTATGGTATAACTATGGGGTTGGTTGGGCATGGCAAATCAGGTGCATCTTCCTCATCCAATAGGTGAATCTCGACCAATCTTCGAACATCTATGGGGATCCATGGAGTGTTGTCTACTGCAGTGGAGGCCCATGGCTCTCAACACACACCCTACATGTTCCAATGTATCCCTTTGGAAAGTAGGGAAACCAAACTCAGATTGGAAACGATCTGCAATCCTACATAAGATCCAATGCGTCCCCTATCCCTCCAACACACCAGGTCATTAAAGTAATCAAATAAAAGAGCTTACAAACCATGGACAACAAGTGGACACTTCATAATGTCATGCCCTTCCATAGTGGGGCTTTGGCATGTGTTAATGTCTCCAAGCTCCAAAGGGAGTTAACCAAGTACCCTATTAGGTGGTTTCTACCTTTAAAGGGGACAATATGTTCTAGGTACTTCCTTCAAATGGTGGTGGCATGTGATAAAGAGGTGAATGGAATAGGGGGATGAAAGGGGAAATCCTGGGCCACATATCGGGGGACAAGGGTAGCTAGAAAAAGGGAAGCCCACACTTGGTGTATAATGTATAGGAGGGAGCAATCGTGGTACATGAGGTGCCTCGACCTTGAGTTGTCCAACCTTCTTATATGCCTTTTTCCTTTTATGATTTTTCTTTGATTAACTGCTCGGGGCTCAAAGGATAAGAGCATGATGTGCAAGGTATAGCAGTGGATACCCCTTTTAAGGTAGGGCGGTTCATTTCCCACCAGGGGTTGGGACAATCATGGGTTTCTGAATGATAAATGGAACTAGGGTGATGGCCATGGGTATGGGGTAGAACTCATGCATTTACTTTTGCCCACGTGCTAAATGTTTTTGTCACGACCATCTTTCACATCTTGTGGTACATTTTCCTGTTGAATATGGCCAATTATGCTTTTACTTTTTCTTTTCAGCTGCATCAACCTTTGGGGCATTGTTCCAAGCCAGAACCAAGGTGTGGGCAAGGGGAAGGGGAGGCTAACGCTATGTGGACCTAGTGGAGAAATGTGGACCCAGGTGGGAAATATGATGAACGGGGTTATAATAAACAGAAGGGGAGTGATATATATGGACGAGGGAGGGGGACCACACAACCAAAATCAGGGTTTCCCATGTAGTACCACCCTAAAACCCAATGGTCAGTGAAGGAGATACCACGGGATTAGGATCCAAGGGCAACATCCAAAAGAGGTCTATGGGACAAAAGCACATACCTAGCTCACTCTTTGGGCTGAATCTCCCCATCAATCCGTGCCCAGAATTGTCCATGATAAGCAAACTCAACACTCAATTACCAAATGACAAGGCATATCTTTAGGTTCAGGAGGCCTGCCTTTAAACATACAATCATGATAGATGGGTGAGGGACCATATGACTGGCTCAGGTGGCGCAGAAATGCCACAACGAGCTAGTTGATCGCTGGAAGGGGCTGCTGGCTATCGGTTGAGGACCATCTTGGAGAAGATTTTCTCTTAGGGATATTACCCACAAAGTGGTGGGTAACACATTCCTCATAGGGTATTTATAATTTAGCTTGGGAGTCCTTGGGTTACTTAATCTCCGAGATGTGTTGGGAAACCTCTCTTGTGGGGATAATATCCATGCACAGAACAATAGGGAAACAACCATTGAGGTAACAGTGGCGATTGATCTCATTCTTGCCCTTAACCTGAGTGCCTAGTGAGGCTTTGCACTAGGCTGCTAATTTTGTGGTAACAATGCCCAAACTTTGTAGTTTACATTGTAGTTAAGCTTTATCTTAGTATTGGTATCTTTATTGAAGAGGTTGTGAATTCCATTGTATATACCCTTCCACATTTTGCTTTATTGATTGTAAATATTATTATTATTATTATTATTTTTTTGTTTGTTTTTTTTTGTTTTTCTGTAGATATAAGATTTATTTTAAAGAAAAGGATAAAAGAGTCAAAACATATTTCTTTGTCTATTTAAAATTGTTTGGACACACTTTGTAATGGTGGGAGAGTTATCTAGATACACTAATGCTAGGCAAAAAGCTCATGGTTACAAAAGGGGTGAGTTCAAGGAATTGTTGAAATGATGGTTTTATCCTCTAGGCTATGAAGAAGAAGAACTATGAAATGGAAAATTCTTTTGGAAAGAACAAGGAAAAAGTGTTCAATAACACCTATTTGAATTTCGAAGGCAAGCCATCATGGTGTTATCTCTTTGGAAGAGCATGGGAAAGTAGTGAAGTACCTTGGAGGCCTATTTAGCCATATTTGAAGGCAAATACAACTAAGTGAAAAAAGCATTGATGGGGCAGGCGGGAAACAACTCTACATTAAGTTGGACTTCAAGAAGGAGCTACTACAAAAGGATCATGAAGAGACCAACAAGATCAAAGGAAAAAGTTATTGCAACCATGACCCAAAAGGGAAAGATTCTAGTAAACATTGCAAACACTGTGATGTAGATGAACACATAGATGAGAAGTGTTTGAAACTTCATTTGGGATTGTGTCCAAAATGGTACAAATTTAGGAAGGGAGCAATACAAACTATGAAGATGGGAGAAACAGAAGAAAAAAGCACCTATGACGTGGTGAAACTATGGTTTGCGCCATATTGCATCAATTTTGGCCCAATAGAGATATAGTTTTAATATTCCAAATCAAAGTTGAAGTGAAGGGCGAGAAGGTAAATACTTTGTTTGAGAGTGTTTCACATTGTAATTCGATGTTTAAATATTTAGTAGATGAGCTTGGTCTAGAAGCTTATGAAATAGTACAATGCTGTTATTGGGATGGATCCAAGAGAAATCTTCCACGAGAATCACTAGGGGATGCAAGATTAGGTTTGTTAATGCTGATTATAA
This sequence comes from Pinus albicaulis, assembly GCA_034641835.2. Lineage (NCBI taxonomy): Eukaryota > Viridiplantae > Streptophyta > Pinopsida > Pinales > Pinaceae > Pinus > Pinus albicaulis. The sequence continues at coordinate 159,310,807 of CM076576.1, read as the reverse complement.
TGATGAAGTAGAATGTGAAGTTATACCACTAGATGCATGTGAAGTGATGTTTGCCAGCTTGTACTTATGGGATTGGGATGTGGCTTTCTACAAGAAAGAGATATTGCTTGGTTAAAGGTGGTAAGGCTTGCCTTATCAAAGTGCACAAAGGGAGAGGAAGAATATCTCTTTTATTAGTGAAACAAGAACAAACAAGTAGACTAATTGAGACAAGCAAGAAGTAAGCATCTTTCATTCTTGATGGAGTATTGGACTTGGTGAGACAAGTGGAGGCCTTTTTCTTTTGTCTACTTTCTTGATGAAACTTTGGGAACTATTACCACTCAAATTGTATGTTGGAGATGGTGAAATCTCTAACCCACACCGCATTGATTTCTGATAGCTTGGGAGGTACTCCAAGCCCTAGGGTTCAGTGTTTGGTGGTTGGAGCATCACAAAGGTCTCTTGTGGGCTTGGAACCCAAGGTTGGGGTCTTGCACCCATTGATGTTTGGGCCAAAACCATGGAGCATTTTAGACATGTGATGGATGGAGATGATAGAGGATGTTGAGGAGAATCCAACACAACGAAAATCGTCGAATTCCGAGTTGTCTACAATGAGTTATGAATTTTTGAAGCTATTGTGTGGGCTTGGTTAAGGTCGGCCTAGTAGTTGGAGACCTTATGACAACTAGACAAGCCTTCCTCAAGGAATTCGTTGGAGCCACATGTGAGGGTATATATTAGTCACGTGTGTTGTAAGGTCTCAATTCATTATTTGAAATAAAACACTTATCTGATTTCTTAATTTAAGCAAAAATTCAATTGAAAGAGGATTTAAACATAAAATCTAATGAGAGATTCATAATTTAACTTAATTCTAAGTTGACAAACAAATAACTAGCTGATGCAGAGAGGAATACCTGGAATTGTGAGATGCAAACCAGAATTTAGTTGATGATTGCTAGAACAACTGAACAAATTGCCGGAACCATGATCCTTCTCTTCAGCGCAACAGACAGATTTCAGAACCAATCTGTTCCTCCCAGCCAATTTAGGATTCAATCCTAAATCCAGAGGACACCTCCTCTGCCCCCGTGCCCAGAATTCTGAGAACAGTAAGTCTCCCTTCCACAGTTTTCCATTTTATCAAAACAACTTATCCCCTTCAAACAAAATTTAGCAAAACACTCCTTTTGATAATAACCTCCAATTTCATGCAAGAACAAAAGACCCCTTCTCTTTCATGTCTCGTAGTTTAAATAACATTCCCCTCCACCGCCATCGCATTCTTCCACCGCCATAACATTCCTCCACCACCACAACTCCATCGAGATTTGATTTACATTAATGTAGAAATGAATGTCTTTATGGAAATGTCATTCAAATAAATGAGGGTCTGAATTGTCTTTAAGGGAATGTCATTCGAATTAATGAGGATATGAATGTCTTTTATGGAAATGTCATATATGGTTGTCTTATCCATGGTGATTTTAGTTTTAATTAATTATTCTTTAAGGTCAATTTTTATTTTTGTATATTTATATTTAACTTAAGTAACTTCATATTTTTAATTATTTCTTTTTATTAATCCCATTTAAATATAAATATACTTATATATATATATATATATATATATATATATATATATATATTAACTGATGTTTTATCATATTTTGGTGAAAACAAATGTAATGTGATTTTCTATTTGTTTTCAAACTTAGGTAATCTTAAATATTAGCAGGTACGTATACTAGTGCGATGTGCGCGATATATGCATGTGTAGCTATCACATGCGTATATCGTATACATGCTAATATTATTTTGCTTATAACTTGGGAATGGGTCGTTACATGTGTGAGGTTATTAGAGCATCCAAGTGTTAAAATTCTAAGGAGAATCATCACCTATCGTAGCCGCAGTACAGAGTGGAGAAGGCTGAGGAGCACAAGCACTGATTTAGGGTCTGTTTTATGGGATTGTTAAGGCCGAGGTACAACAAAGGCTAGTCAAATTGTTTCTAGGCTGTTTGGTGCTATATTGAGGGTGGTTATCCATGTATCAATAGGCCACAGACTCTGTAGGAATTACAGAGGCATCACATGTCTGTTCTAGGCTTGCTGGAGGGGCCATAAGGCCTATTACCTAGTGCAGTGACAAGGGAACATGCAATGTGGGAGGCAACAAAGCAGGGAAGGGAAGCCACATTGTTTTTGAGGATTGTTGCAGTGGTTAGAGAGGGTTGATAGGGTCTACGTTGATGCATTAACCAGAATGACAACCCACAACAGTTGCACTAGCTCATGAAGGTATGTTCTCATGTTGAATTGTTGGGCCTAGTTTGAACAATTGGATGGTATAGTTTGAAGCTTGTGGAAGCGAAGAGGAAGTGGGCTAACTTGGTGGTTAGAAGCCCTTTCCAAGGAGCAAATTCCACAGTGATTTAGTTGTTGGATTGGGCATTTGAAGACTTGTTGGAAGGCAACATGACAGTGCCCAAAGTAGCCTTGACAAGTAGTCATAAAAGGGAGTTTGGCAATTGAAGATTGGGTGAAGTTGTTGGAGTCTATGTGTATCTCTTTAATGGACAAACGAAGCTACTAAGAAGGCAGATTGGTGCTCAGGTATTGGCCAACCTAGAGGAGCATATTGGATCAACCCGTGTTCATTGTAGCAGAAGTGACTTGCAACAGTAATATGGGGCAACTCTCCTAGAGTCTCTATGTGTTGTTTCTTGATGGACTAAGTGGAAACTAGAGAGCGGACCAAAAGAAAAGGACTGGCAAGACGAGATACAACATAGAAGATTTGATTTTGCACTAGAGCAGCGAGATTGTCATTTTTTCTTGTATTCTTGTACTTGTGGATAATTGCGGGCCATTATCCCTTGTACGGGAGCCCCAGACAATTGTATTATATGTTGATTAATATAATGAAGTTGGGTTGAAAAATTTGTAAAAAGTTGTCTATATTTGTGCATGTGTGATTTACTGTTGTTTATATACCACTGTGCAAAGTAGCTTTGTTGAGAATCTTGGTTTGGTAGCGTCAGAGATTTTAAGATTCTATCCTAAACACCAGGATCGTGGAAATTCAACACATTAGACAATCCAAGTGGAACCTCAATAAGTCACCCACTGTCACCTCAACAACTTACTCAACCTCTTTTGATAGGCTCTCCTCCGACTTCAAGGGGGGCTCCCCTATTAGGATCACTAGGGCTTAACTAGAAGAGTGCAAGGTGATGTCAAAAACAGCCTTAGTGAAACAATGTTTACATTTTTTATATAGATGAAGAAAAAGGTGAAGTAAGGACTTGAAGACTAGTGCCTGTATCCTTCAAGGATGATGGAGTCAAGGTGAACTGAGTGGAAAAATGAGATCCTCTTAGGTTGATATTATTGACTAAATTAAAGGGAGTGGGTTTGGTATAGGACAAAAGTCGCCCCCACTTTTGCTTAACCTCCCTGATAACTTTCAAATCTATTTAGGGGCGACCTTTCTTCTAAGTGGTGTCTCTAATCTTCAATCTCTATGTGGGGTGAAATACGGGATCCTACACAATTCATATCTCCTCTCTAGAGATGGTCCAGTTGCTTGGATCGATGCACCTACAAGCAAAGAAACTCAAGTGGGGTACTCACCTAGTTGGCTCCTTCCATGTAGCATATTGGCTCCTCGATGGCAGAAATTGTTAGCCTGAGCATAATGTTATTGATTACTAGGAATAGTTAGAAGAGTATGCATCGATTCATATATCAACAAAAAGAAAAACACTTAAACCACATTAGAAATAAGTTAGAACTCTTAACAAAATAGACTCTCAAAAGATGTCTTCATTAATCTTCAAAGAAAGAGGAATGCTCTAGGGATCCAACAATGATTACAAATGAAGAAGCCCTTCCTTTATATAGAGAGGGTAAGGGACTTCGGTTACAATACAATATAATTATTTTTGAAATTAACTCAAATCTAGTTACATCTAACTACTTCTAAAAGTAATTCTTTTAAAATAATAAAAACAAAAGCTAAGTGGACAAAGCCACGTGTACAATGACGTTTATATGAAGCCCCACAATATTTGAAAAAATAATTATTTAACATCCTAGATTTCTTTGACAAAATGAACATGTTTTGCAACAACTGAAAAATAATCAAATGGCTCGAACCTCCTGTTACACAAAATTTGGCAAGCCCTAAAGAGGGAAAGCCTATAGGACCAAGAGCTAGACTAAGTGCTAACAATGGGACATTGGCCTATTGTCACAACAACCAAGGTCCCTTGCTCTTTACAAACTTTCACCAATGGGAGGAGTCTCGGTATGATTTTGTCACTTGCTTGTGGTGTTTTGAGCACTTTTGGAGGATGACGTCATGGGGAAGGAGCCTATTTCCCCACACACGTGGGCTATTCTGACATTATTTTTAATGTTTTTGAGCTATTATGAGGTTGGCGTATGTGAAAATTCCTTAAATTTGGAATCCTATTGCCAAAATTGGTATTAATTCTTCTAAATGATGAATTAATTATTGAGTTTATTGGTAGGACAACATCGAATTAAACACATTGCAACCTTCACTAAATAAACAGTGGAAAAAAATACAAGTGCGGAAACAAAACTAAACAAGAGAAAATCATAGACACATTTGACACAGTTGTTTTTGGACCAATGTCCCCAGAAAAAACCAATGCAGGAAAATCGGTGCATCAGCTGAGGGTTTATGTATTATGTAGTAACTTTTCTTCATACAAACTGGATGCCTTTCTAGCTATCCTTACAGAGAATTTGACTAGCAAGAAAGCTGGTGAGATTACCTCACACACTGATACTGAAAGTCAAATTGGCCAAAACCCCGGATGGCAAGCCCTCCACTGCCTCTTCGCAGTCTTTGCGTAGTCATTGCATAGTCTCGACGTTACTCTGCGTGGGGACTGCGTGGATTTTGCGTTCTGGCTTTTCTGCTTGCTAGATCTGACCCTCTGGCCCCTTTCAGTCTCACACCCCGACTCTTCGGCATTGGATCTGACTGATCTACGAACCTCCTCAAGACTGCAGCGCTGCCTCTGCGTAGCTGCTATGCTGTATCTGCTGGTACTTCTTTCTGCCTTCTCTGCTGTGTATTCTCCGGCTCAGGAATAGACTTTCCAATCGAAATTACTGCCCCTCTTTGCGTAGAATCTCTTGATCAAAGTTTCTCCCTGAGCATTGCTCACTAAAGAAATTGATCTCCTGATTCTTCCTCCGTCTTGTGCCTTTTCCAAATGACCCTTCAAGCCCTTCTTATAATCTTCTCATTGAAACTTCAATGGTTGAGGTTAAATCTCTAATCAGCGACTAAGATTAACTTTTGACTTGATCCGCCTTTTCTAGAACATTAACACTCATATTCTATTAATTTACTTTAATTATTTTATTTTCCTAAGTTTAGACTTAGGGTCCCTTTAAAATAATTAATTATTTTAATAAAATACAATCTAGGTGGAATTTCCCGAAACAATTTCTGGGTTATCTGGAATACATGTGCCTAAGCCTCTCTACAAATTTTGAGACTTAGAGCACATTTGATGCTACCCCAAATCAACACTCCCTCTTAACGAGGAATGTGCTCTAGCAATACACCCTCTATGTACTGCTCTGACTATGTATCATCTCCATCTAGGATGTTGATGTCTGACATTGCTGCCATAAACTCTGTGCAAACACTGCATCTGTATTGCTGCTGATACTGCCACTGTCAACACTACATCTGTACTGCAACTCCCTCTCAATTCTGCGTCTGTGCTGCTGCTGACCATGCCACTTCTAACTGTTACTGCACTGCAACACAGTTGCTTTCTGCAATTGAAAAACATCCAAAACTGAACAAGTGTTCAACATGATGCATCTCGGTGATGAAGATCTGACTACTTCTAGCCTCTGCGCTGTTCCTCTGAAGTTGTTGCACTGCTGCTAACTCTACTTTGTGTTGCTCAGACTCTGGTGCTGCTAACTACTAGACTGTCACTTCTGCACTCCTCTGCACTAAATGGCACCCGTCTATCTTGCTACTTCTGATTTGGGCTCCCGTAGCAAGGTGATGATCTGAGAGAAGACTCCTCAAGGGTCTTGCCTAATCTGTAGTTCTACTAAACTATAGCCCCAGATCACCCCAACACTCTCCTGGCGATATCTGGGCAATCATCGCGGATTCTTCCTCCATCTTCGCAGCTACGTCCTGCGGATCATTCTTCTTATCTTTGTCCTTCTTGAGAGGACAATGTGTGGCATAATGTCCCATCTCGCTGCACTGGAAGCACTGGATCTTTGAAAGATCCTTCTTCCTCCTGTGCTGCTCCTGCTGCCCCTTTGATGCAAGGGCTGCATTCTCCTCCTCCTCCTTGGGCTTTGAACCACTGCTATTGCTGCCATCAAGTTTGCACTTGATTAGATCTCTCATCTCTTCTTGCTGAAGAGATGCCCACATTGCATCCCAGTTTGGTAACTTCTCTCTTCCCAGGATGCTCCGGACAAAGCCCTGATTGTCTTCGGATGCTGAATTAAGGGCCAGTTTGACCATCTCTGTGGCCTAAGGAGCTGCTCCCACAGTTGCCAGCTGATCTCAGTTCCCCTGAAGTCTAGATAGGAACGAATCCATGCACTCTCCCTTCTGCATCTTGGTGGTCTGCATCGTCTCCTCCAAAAATATCTTCCTCTGCTCAGAAGAATCCTGATATAGCACGGCTAACGCATCCCATATTTCCTTGGTTGCCCCTTGCCAGAAATGTGTGAAACAATATGATCCTTCACTCTGTCGAGGATCAACTGCTTGGCTTTAGCCATGTTCTTCTTGAAGGCTCTTAACAGTGCAACATCTACCAGTTCAGCCCAAGCACTGTCGATAAAGTGCTTGAGGTCATGTTCATCTAGAAGGAAGGAAATCCTTGCCTTCCAGATTACGTAGTTGGAGGCACCCTCCAACCGGTCCTGGTCACGCAACCCACTTGCTGCCATCTCACCCAATCACTGTCGATTTGCTGCCTCTAACCCTTTGCGCAGTTGGCTTTACGCACTCCCTGCTGGACCAAGCCACGAACTCTACTGCTTCTGCACTGGAAATCTGAGTTTCTTGGGCAAGAATCTCTCTGAGGTCAAAAATCCCCAAAATGTGTCTTCAACTACTCTTCTAACGCTTTCTGCACCAACAATCACTGCTTCACAAAAACTGCGTCACTACAACTTGCTAATCTGCTGTGCTGCTCCCTCTGCCACTGGCAAATTGTAAACTGGAAAAATCCTACATCTCTGTCGGCTCACTCAGAGAGATTTTCCTTGGTGATCTAGCCCTCTTGGCTTGGACTGCGCAGTCACTGGGAAATCGATCTGTTGCTTATGCAACTCTTTGATCCCTAATTTCTTCTTCAACACTGGGTCCGTTGGATATGTTCTTTTGTTCCTCCTGCACTAAGCTATACTAGCTCTGATACCGTGTGAAAATTCCTTAAATCTGGAATGCTATTGCAGCAACTGGTATTAATTATTCTAACTGATAAATTAATTATTTAGTTTATTGCTATGGCAACATTGAATTAAACACACTGCAACCTTCACTAAATAAACTGTGGAAAACAAATACAAGTGCGGAAAGAAAGCTGAACAAGAGAAAATCATAGACACATCTAACACAGTTATTTTTTGACCAATGTCCCCATTAAAACCGAATGCGGGAAAACCAGTACAGCAGCTGAGGGTTTATATATTATGCAGTAAATTTTCTGAATACAAACTGGATGCGTTTCTGGCTATCCTTACAGAGAATCTGACTAACAAGAAAGGTGGTGAGATTACCTCACACATTGACACTGAAAGTCCAACTGGCTAAAACCCCAAATGGCAAGCCCTTCACTGCCTCTTCGCTGTCTCTGTGTCACTCTGCGTGGGGACTATATGGCTTCTGCGTTTTGGTTCTTCTGTTGGCTGGATCTGACCCTCTGGCCCCTTCCGGTCTCACACCCCGGCTCTCCGGCACTGGATCTCACTGATCCTCAACTGATCCACTGACCTCCTCAAGACTGCAGCGATGCCTTTGCGTGGCTATGCGTCGACTTTGTGTAGCTGCTATGTTGTCTCTGCTGGTACTGCTTTCTGCCTTCTTTTCCGTGTATTATCCGGCTCAGGAATAGACTTTCCAACCGGAATTATTGCCCCTCCCTACGTAGAATCTCTTGATCGAAGTTTCTCCCTGAGCATTGCTCACTAAAGAAATCGACCCTTGATTCTTCCTCCGTCTTGTGTCATTTCCAAATGACCCTTCAAGCCCTTCTTATAATCTTCTCGTTGAAACTTCAACGACCGAGATTAAATCTCTAATCAACGGCTAAGATTAAATTTTGACTTGATTTACCTTTTCTAGAACATTCACATCCATATTCTATTAATTCACTTTAATTATTTTATTTTCCTAAGTTTAAACTTAGAGCCCTTTTAAAATAGTTAATTATTTTAATAAAATACAATTCGTGTGGAATTTCCCAAAACGATTTTTGGGTTATCTGGAATACATGTGCCTAAGCCTCTCTGCAAATTTTGAAATTTAGAGCACATGTGATGCTACCCCAAATCAACAACATATAACCTATCACTTGTTTAACACTTGAGAAAACTTGCATTAGGGATTTTACTTATAAATTTGTGGAAATAAAAGTTGTTAAGCCTCATATAAATAGAGGTCTCCCTTATTTCATTTTCATCATCACACATTTATCAGTCTTCTCTTATAAAGGAGTGCAAATTAATCTCCTTGAATCAACTTGGGCAAAATGTGATCTTTTTATGGTGCAAAATTCTTTTGGAGATAAAATCTTGCTTGGAGATGATTTGCTGGGATTGAATGAAGTGTTTCTTTAGAGAATTAAGTAAGTTTCATGCATATTTTCTATATTTTGCATATTCTATTGGTGTAGTAAGGTTTCTATTTGTGCCATGATTAAATGTAAATCTTCTCTATAACATGCAAAATTGTTCTCTTTGAAACCTATAAGGAAACTCTGTGTTATCCTTGATAACAAATAGGTTTGTCTAGGTTTGTATTAGTTGACTTAGGTTAGGTCATTAGCGTGAAATAAGGTCATGAAATTCATTAAATTTTAAATTTTGTACATAGTTTAAGTGGTCTAAATGGTCATTGGTCATGCAATAAAGGTCTTATCAAAGTAAATTTCAAAAAAATCTGATTGCATGGGTTAAAAAGGTAATTTTGTAACACTTAGCAACTTATTCTGGAGTTCGCAGTGTTTTCTATGTAAAATAGTCTGTTTTCGCTACGGAAGTGCCTGACAGTTCCATAGTGAATTTGCCCTCCCACTAACTGAAAACGCTACGAACTGTGTCTTTACTGCTAACGGTGGCATAAGAGGTATCTTGTCATCATTTCAGTGGTCAGAACACACTTTGTCATCATAGTACATTTCAGTTATGTGTCACCATATGTCATGTGCATGCATGGTAATTATCATGCCTTCCATAATTTTGTTTTCCCACTCATCCCTCTTTCCTAATTTAGCCTAGCCTGATCCCTCATTCGAACAAAAAAACCTTGCCTTTCATCCTTGTAAGTTGTTTAAGCCTTTTTCCAGCTGTCTTGAGTCTTGTTTTTTGTGTAGTAACTATCTTAGGCTAGCTGTTACCTGTGTCAAGGAAGGTGCTTGTTGTCTTAAATAATTTTACAGGTGTCAAAGTTTGAAGCTGATCAACGTTGTATCTGAAGGCATGGCTTCACATAAAAAGCCAAACAAGGGTGGTTCTGTGGTCAGATATGAGCCCATGGATATGAGGCTGATTGCAGAAGACCCTAGCTTCTCACAAGCCTTCACAAATGTAGGTTGTTTGAGGTTTTTCCAGAAGCTGTAGGGTTATCATGCACAAGTGTCCAAAGATTTCGCTGTAAACTTCCTTGGTATAGGTTTGAAGGTGGGCATCCTCAATTTTTCTGTTTCTCCTGAGACCATTGCACAGGCAACTGAGATTCCAAGGTTTAGAGAGGAGTGGTTCAAGGCAACAAAGTTTAAGCTTCAAAATTGTGATGAATTTCTAAAGGGGAAGCACATAGGCATTGACATGACCTCAGACATCTCTAGGAATTGCCTCAAGGACAACTATTCAAAACTGCTGATGGTGATTCAGAAATATTTTACTTGTGAAGGTAGATTTCACATGATTTTCCAAAACCACTTCAGATTGTTGCTTCATTTCATAGGTAAACAACCTCTGGATTTACCATTTTTTCTGTTTAGGAGTTTAGGCAAAATGACTGACAAGGTGCAAGCTAAACTTGAAAGTAGTGATACTTCTATTTTTCATCATGGTTTGATTAAATTGTTAGTTATGGAGGAGTTGAAGAAGTTGAACAGGGATTGGTCCACTTTTTTGTTTTTGAGTGGGTATGAGGTGGATGTCCTCACTCCAATAAAGGCACCTAGGTGAAAGACAAATACTCCTAGGAGAGACAAAGAACCAAGAGTTGAAACAGAGGTTGAACATGAGGTGGAGGCGCAGGCAGAGGTAGAGCCAATGGAGGTAGAAGTTGATCAGTTGCAGGAGACAATGGTGCCTCAACAAACCCCTACCAACAGTAAAGTAAAAAACTGATACAAGAGCTCACAGAAGGATCACTAGAAGTCAGACAGAGGGAAAAGACAAGCTTGAAGACATCTTGCACGCAATTGATATTGAGGAAACTCCTGTTGTGAAGCCTGTAAAGGTTAAAGGAGCAATAATCAAGAAAAAGGGTCTTAGAGCTAAGAAGCTAGATTTTTCCAGTGAAGATTCAGGATTTATTTTTAAACCTAGGAAGCCAGTCACTAGGTCACAACTATCAAAGGAAGGAAAATCTGAAAAGCTACATAAGGAACCAAAAGAGAAGAAACAACCAGGAAGGGAAGAAATCATAGAGTTATCTGGAACAGAGGCAAAGGTGATCAAGACAAGGAAAGGCAAAGATAAAGTTCAAGAAAAGTCTGAATTGGAGCTTCTAAGAGAGCAACTTAAGGAAGCTAGAGAAGAGGTTTTAGAAGCTAAACTGGAGTTAGTAGATTTTAAACAAGAGAGGAAGGAGCTCACAGACTTCAAAAAAGAAGTGAGCAAACAAATTGATTTTTATGATGAGGTTGTAGAGAGGTCAAGGAAGATGTTGAAAAGAACATTACCTCTGCACAAAATGATAAAACATATATTCAGAAGGAACAGGTGGTTGCAGTTAGAAAGAAGGAAGCTACAAGGCCAAGTCAAAGAATTAGAAATCCAAATGGAGATGGTGCAAACAGAATTGAAGAAAAAGTGTTTAAAAATGATTGTAATGGAGGACCCTGCTGCCCCTTGAAAGATGGTAAGACACACATTTTTTGGCCATTTTTATCTTATGGTACAATATCAAGTTGTTTACAGAGCTGCAAGCAAGTTTTTGGAGCTTTAAGGAGGCAAAATTGCAAATTCTCGTGAAGTTAGGTAAGTTCATAGCGAGCTCCAGGCTTGAAGTTGAGTTTTCGCTACAAACTCCCTGTAGAATCTTTTGAATTAAAACTTCCAAAAAATATCATGTCAAGGGTGAATGACAACATGTGTTTACCTTATTTTATCTAATGAAGACCCTCCAACAAGCAGAAAAGTTAGAAGATTTGCAGAAGGTGGTGTAGTGAAAATATTACAAAAACTATGCTATGAACTTGCCTTAAAATAGTCTATGTTTCCAGCGAGCTAGAATTTTGGTCTTTTTGAAGCATTTAATATATTTCATGGAGTAGATGAGTCATCAAAAGAGATTGAGGAGTATCATTAGGACACTTGTTGATGAAGACCACTCAACAAAAGGATGACATGGCTGCCAGGACACAATTTTTGCCGCCTTACCAACACAACTCATCTTCAAATTCAAAATATCAGGACCTGAAATTTAGCATGACAGTTTGCCACCTGATCATGGTTGTTGCCACGTAAACAAGATTGTTTGGTTCGATAGACATCATCAGCAAGGGTTAATTAAAGTTTTTTGTGATGCAGTTAATAGAGATAGAGTCCTTTTAGGTTACAAACTCTTTCCAATAGAATTGTCTCTATTTTCTCTCAATGTATTGAATTCCTTTTTGGATTACACCTCTAGATCAGTTTCGAGAGTCTAGCCCAAGTGACAGACATATGTAAAAGGGATTTCACTCTATTAAATAGAAGAGTTTTAGAGTTAGATAGGGTTGATGGATGTAATGACCAAAGCTACTATTGTAATATTTTTTCCACTCAATTAATAGACACTCTATAAATAGAGGAGTTTTAGAGTTAGAGAGCGCTGATGGATGTAATGGCCAAAGCTACTATTGTAATCTTTTTTCCACTCAGTTAATAGACAGTTGCAGAAGATTTGTTTTTCAGACCTGAGATTCTGATTGACTGCTTATGTTTTTTTTGTGTCCTTTATCTTTTGAATGTTATTTCAGCTTGCTCATACATAATTACTTGGAATTCATAAATTACTATGCTCCAACTTCGTTTGTGTATCTTGTTTGCTGTCAGAATTGTTTTATAAGAACTCATGTACCTCAGTTTCCATGAATGATACTTTACGTGATTGAATTTCCATTTCGATTCCATGCCCAATGGTAGCCCTCACTCATCTCCCACCTGCAAAAACGATCTAAAATATATATAAGAGTTAGCCATCTTCATTTTAAGCTTGTTTATTGAACATTATACCTTTTCTCGAGAGAGCTCTCTCTGGTTGGAAGGGCTAATTTCCAACCCTAAGTGGTTTGAAATAGTTTCATCAAATCGACTGTTGACCAGCCCAATTAGTACCAGTTTGGTGATAACATTTATGGTGCATCTGTCGGGAGACTGAAAGTCATATCATCCTGGGTGACTCTTGTCAAAGGAATTGAGCTTTTGAAGCTAGCATGAGATTAGACAATTCGAACGCTGTAGTTCTACCTTGGCGACTCCATTCTTGAAGAATTCAGAAAAGTCATATTTTCATGGTAACACTACTGGGAAATGAGAGACTTAGACAGAACTACAATTTCTTCAAGTTTTGAATGTGTGGACTTTTTAAAAATTTATGGATTTCCAATATCTTTTGCTGAGAGATGCATATCTTTTAAGTATTGGCCCTAAATTTGATGGAGAAGATTTAAGCTTGACTTTAAAGCATGTATCAAAGTTTCGTGACATTATTGAGCTCCTTAGAGTCAAACAAGAAGATGTATTCTTTAGGCTTTTATATAATTCATTCCAAGGAAAGTGTAAAAGTTGGGTGGAAAAGTTACCTGTTAGATCTATTAAATCATTTTCAGTTTTCTGGTTTATTTTCTTGGAAACATGGATGGAGAAGACAGAGTTTGTGGCAGGCACTCTTTCCATTCAGGAGTTCACAGGATGGTGCTCTGATGTAGAAATTGGTGAGAAATTTTCTTCATCATTGTCTTTTTATTTAAAGTCATATAAATGAAATCCTGAAAATAAGATCAGATTTTTAGATGAATTTTCTCTTGAGATTGAAAAAGATATTGAAGATATCGAAGCTCAAATTCAGTCTTATCATTTTCAAGATCAGATGCATACCATTGAAAGTTTTTTGCAGCCAAAACAAGAAGAGGAGCTATTGTCTTTTGACATCAAGATGAAGAAATGCTTCGTTTTAAAAAATATATCAGATGACACAACTAATATGATGACATGGAAAATAAATGTGAAGTGTTCATCTATGAGGATTTCTTTGCTCAAGATTTTGAAAATATTTATCAAAAAGATCATATCTTTATTGATCCTATAGCTGACTAAATGGAGAGTTTTTTCAGCCTGAGTTTTCATCCATGTCTTCATTGTGAGAAACAGATCCATTGTGAGTTTCCATTGTATTTTCCATTTTCGATTTTGTTGGTGCATAGTAAAGCAATCCTTTTATTTCAGCAGCTACTTGACTAGCTTCACTGGCATTTTTGTGTCATTTGATTTAGTAGTTTCTTAGTAGTATAGGGTAGATAGGTGTGTGTGTGTGAATAAGCTCAAGTATTCTGAGCATCTTTTCAGTGTGTACAAATTTAGTTTTTAGCTTGGATTGTAGTTTGGTTTGGTTGCAAATAGTTCAAAGTTGCAGGTGTGGATGATCTCTTCAACAAGTTTGAGCTCGAGGACAAGGCCATAAAAGCTTGAAGAAGATTTCATCAAGTTCATAATTTTTAGTTTTCAAGTAAGGCACTGGAGCTGTTGGTTCTTTACTGCACCTCAGGGGCGCAACATCCCCAATGGAGTCACTGTTATTCCTTTTAACAAATTGGTTTGTCTAGGTTTGCCATAGTTGAGTTAGGTTAGGTGATTAGGGTGAAATAAGGTCATGAAATTCATTAAATTTCAAATTTTGTACATAGTTTAAGGTTTCTAAATGGTCATTGGTCATGCAATAAAGGTCTTATCAAAGTAAATTTCAGAAAGATCTGAGTGCATGGGTTAGAAAGGTAACTTTGTGACACTTGGCGGCAACTTTTTCTAGAGTCCGAAGCATTTTCTGTGTAAAATAGTATGTTTTCGCTACGGAAGTGCCTGATAGTTCTGTAGCGAATTTACCTTCCCACAACTGAAAACGCTACGAACTATATCTTTTCTGCCAACGGTGGGATTAAGTGGTATCTTGTCATCATTCAGTGGTCAAAACACACTTTGTCATCATAGTACATTTTAGTTATGTGTCACCATATGTCATGTGCATGCATGGTAATCATCATGCCTTCCATAATTTCGTTTTCCCACTCATCCCTCTTTCCTAATCTAGCATGATCCCTCATTCGAACAACAACACCTTTCCTTTCATCCTTGTAAGCTGTTTAAGCCTTTTGCCAACAGTTTTGAGTCTTGTTTTTTGTGTAGTAGTTGTCTTAGGCTAGCTATTCCCTGTGTCAAGGAAGGTGCTTGCTGTCTTAAACAATTTTGTAGGTGTCAAAGTTTGAAGCTGATCGACGCTGTATTTGAAGGCATGGCTTCACATAAAAAGCCAAACAAGGGTGGCTCTGTGGTCAGATACGAGCCCATGGATATGAGGCTGATTGCAGAAGACCCTAGCTTCTCACAAACCTTCACAAATGTAGGTTGTTTGCCTTCACAAATGTAGGTTGTTTGAGGTTCTGCCAGAAACTACAGGGATATCATGCACAGGTGTCCAAAGATTTCGCTGTAAACTTCATTGGTATAGGTTCGAAGGTGGGCATCCTTAATTTTACTGTTTCTCTTGAGACCATTGCAGAGGCAACTGAGATTCCAAGGTCTGGAGAGGAGTGGTTCAAGGCAATAAAGTTTATGCTTCAAAACTGTGATGGATTTCTGAAGGGGGAGCACATAGGCATTGACATGACCTCAGGCATCTCTAGGAATTTCTTCAAGGACAACTATTCAAAACTGTTGATGGTGGTTCAGAAATATTTTACTTGTGAAGGTAGATTTCACATGATCTACCAATACCATTTCAGACTGTTGCTTCATTTCATAGGTAATCACCTCTGGATTTACCATTTTTTCTGTTTAGGAGTTTAGGTAAAATGGCTGACAAGGTGCAAACTAAACCTGAAAGTAGTAATAATTCTATTTTTCATCATGGTTTAATTAAATTGTTAGTTATCGAGGAGTTGAAGAAGTTGAATAGGGATTGGTCCACTTTTTTGTTTTTAAGTGGGTATGAGGTGGATTTCCTCTCTCTCCAAGAAAGACACCTAGGTCAAAGAAAAATACTCTTAGGAAGAACAAAGAACCAAGGGTTGAAACAGAGGTTGAACATGAGGTGGAGGTGCAGCCCATGGTGGAGCCAATGGAGGTTCAGTTGCAGGAGACAATGGTGCCTCAACAAACCACTACCAACAGTAAAGTCAAAACTGATACAAGAGCTTATAGAAGGATCATTAGATGTCAGACAGAGGGGAAAGGAAAGCTTGAAGACATCTTGCGGGCAATTGATATTGAGGAAGCTCCTGTTGTGAAGTTTGTAGAGGTTAAAGGAGCAAAAATGAAGAAAAAGGGTCTTAGAGCTAAGAAGCTAGATTTTTCTAGTGAAGATTAAGGATTTGTTTTTAAATGTAGGAAGCCACTCACTAGGTCACACGTATCAAAGGAAGGAAATCTGAGAAGCTGCATAAGGAACCAAAAGAGAAGAAACAAACAACAAGGGAAGAAATCATAGAATTATCTCCAACAGAGGTAGAGGTGATCAAGACAAGGAAAGGCAAAGAGAAAGTTCAAGAAAAGTATGAATTAGAGCTTCTAAGAGAACATCATATGGAAGCTAGAGAAGAGGTTTTAGAAGCTAAACTGGAGTTAGCAGATTTTAAAAAAGAGAGGAAGGAGCTCACAGAATTCAAAAAAGAAGTGAGCAAACAAATTGATTTTTATGATGAGGTTGTAGAGAGGTCAATGAAGATCTTGTAAAGAACATTACCTCTGCACAAAATGATGAAACATATCTTTAGGAGGAATAGGTGGTTGTAGTCAAGAAGAAGGAAGCTACAAGGACAAGTCAAAGAATTAGAAATCGAAATGGAGATGGTGCAAACATAATTGAAGAAAAAGGGTTTAAAAATGATTGTAATGGATGACCCTACTGTCCCTTGAAAGATGGAAAGACACATCTTTTTTGGCCATTTTTATCTTAGGGTACCATATCAAGTTAGTTACAGAGCTGCAAGTAAGTTTTTGGAGCTAAGGAGAAACAATTGCAAATTCTGGTGAAGTTAGGCAAGTTCGTAGCGAGCTCTAGGCTTAAAGCCGAAAAGCGAGCTCTAGGCTTAAAGCTGAGTTTTCGCTACGATCTCGCTGTAGAATGTTTTTAAGCAAAACTTTCAAAACTTATCATGTCAGGGGTGAGTGACAACATGTGTTTAACTTATTTTACCTAATGAAGACCCTCCAACAAGCAGAAAAGTCATAAAATTTGCAGATGGTAGTGTAGTGAAAATGCTACAAAAACTACGCTACGAACTTATCTTAAGTTTTTCCAGCGAGCTAGAATTTTTGTCTTTTTGAAGCATATAATATATTTCAAGGAGTATATGAGTCATCAAAAGAGATTGAGGAGTATCATTAGGACACTTGTTGATGAAGACCTCTCAGCAAAAGGATGACAAGGCTGCTAGCACACCATTTTTGCCACCTCACCAACAAAATTCATCTTCAAATTCGAAATATCAGGCCCTGAAATTTAGCATGACAGTTTGCCACCTGATCATGGTTGTTGCCACCTAAACAAGTTTGTTTGGTTCGATAGACATCATTAGCATGGGTTACTTAAATTTTTTTGTGATGCAATAAATAGTGATAGAGTCCTTTTAGGTTACAAACTCTTTCCAACATAATTATCTCTATTTTCTGTCAATATAATGAATTCCTTTTT
Source organism: Pinus albicaulis (assembly GCA_034641835.2). Lineage (NCBI taxonomy): Eukaryota > Viridiplantae > Streptophyta > Pinopsida > Pinales > Pinaceae > Pinus > Pinus albicaulis. The sequence goes on along the minus strand of CM076576.1, from coordinate 159,293,437 downwards.
GGATTAGACCTCTAGAGCAGTTTCGAGAGTCTAGCCTAGGTGGCAGACATATGCAATAGGGATTTCACTCTATAAATAAAGGAGTTTTGGAGTTAGAGAGGGTTGATGAATGTAATGACCAAAGCTACTATTGTAATTTTTTTCCCACTTAGTTAATAGACACTCTATAAATAGAGGAGTTTTAGAGTTAGAGAGGGTTGATGGATGTAATGCCCAAAGCTACTATCGTAATATTTTTCCACTCAGTTAATAGATAGTTGCAGAAGACTTTTGTTCAGACCTGAGATTCTGATTGAGTTCTTATGTTTTTTTTGTGTCCTTTATCTTTTGAATGCTATTTCAGCTTGCTCATGCATAATTACTTGGAATTCATGAATTATTATGCTCCAACTTCCTTTCTGTATCTTGTTTGCTGTCAGAATTGTTTTATAAGAACTCATGTGGCTCAGTTTCTATGAATGATACTTTATGTGATTGAATTTCCATTCTGACTCATTGCCCAATGGTAGCCTTCACTCATCTTTCACCTGCAAAAAGCATCTAAAAAATATATAAGAGTTAGCCATCTTCTTTTTAGGCCTGTTTATTGAACATTATACCTTTTCTTGAGAGAGCCCTCTCTGGTTGGAAGGGCTAACTTCCAACCCTAAGTAGTTTGAAATAGTCTCATCAAATTGACTGTTGAGCAACCCAATTAGTTCCAGTTTGGTGATAACATTTATGGTGCGTCTGATAGGAGATTGAAAGTCATATCATTCTGGGTGATTCTTGTCAAAGGAACTGAGCTCTTGAAGGTAGCAGGGGATCAGACAATTCGAAGGCTGTACTTCTACCTTGGCGACTCCATTCTTGAAGAATTCAAAAATTCATAGCTTCATGGTAATACTACTGGGAAATGAGAGACTTAGACGTAGCTACAATTTCTTCAAGGTATGCATATGTGGACTTTTCAAAAATTTATGAATTTCCAAATCGTTTGATGAGAGATGCATATATTTCAAGTATTTGGCCCTAAATTTGATGTAGAAGATTTAAGCTTGACTTTAGAGCATGCATCAAAGTTTTGTTACTTTACTGGCTCCTTAGAGTCAAAGAATAAGATGTATTCATTAGGCTTTTATATGATTCATTCCAAGGAAAGTGTAAAAGCTGGGTGGAAAAGTTACCTGTTAGATCTATTAAATCATTTTCAGTTTTCTGGCTTATTTTCTTGGAAACATGGATGGATAAGACAGAGTTTGTGGCAGACTCTCTTTCCATTCAGGAGTTCACAAGATGGTGCTCTGATGTAGAAGTTGGTGAGAACTTTTCTTCATCATTGTCTTTTTATTTAAAGTCATATAAAGGAAATCCTGATAATAAGGTCGGATTTTTAGATGAATTGGCTTGTGATCTTGAAAAAGATATTGAAGATGTCGAAGCTCAAATTCAGTCTTGTCATTTTCAAGATCATATGCAGCCTGTTGAAAGTTTTTTGCAGCCAAAACAAGAAGAGGAGCTATTGTCTTTTGACATCAAGATGAAGAAATGTTTCGTTTTAAAAAATAGATCCGATGACACAACTGAAAATATATGATGACATGGAAAATAAATGTGAAGTGTTAAGCTATGAGGATTTCTTTGCTTAAGATTTTGAAAATATTTGTCAAAAAGATCATAGCTTTATTGATCCTATAGCAGACTAAAAGGAGAGTTTTTTCAGCTTTAGTTTTCAGCCATGTCTTCACTATGAGAAACAGATCCATTGTCAGTTGCCATTATGTATTCCATTTTCGATTTTGTTGGTGCATAGTTAAGCAGTCCTTTTATTTCAGTAGCTACTTGACTGGCTTCACTAGCATTTTTGTCATTTGATTCAGTAGTTTCTCAACAGTATAGGGTAGATAGGTGTTTGTGTGAATAAGCTCAAGTGTTCCGAGCATCTTTTCAGCATGTACAATTTTAGTTTTTAGCTTGGATTGTAGTTTGGTTTGGTTGCAAATAGTTCAAAGTTGCAGGTATGGATGATCTCTTCAACAAATTTGAGCCCGAGGACAAGGCCATAAAAGCTTGAAGAAGGTTTCATCGAGTTCATAATTTTTATTTTTCAAGTAAGGCACTGGACCTGTTGGTTCTTTTCTACACCTCGGGGGTTGGTTCTTAGTTGAGTTAGGTTAGGTCATTAGGGTGAAATAAGGTCATGAAATTCATTAAATTTCAAATTTTGTACATAGTTTAAGGGGGTCTAAATTGTCATTGGTCATGAAATAAAAGTCTTATCAAAGTAAATTTCAAAAAAATCTGATTGCATGGCTTAAAAAGGTAACTTTGTGACAATTGGCAACTTTTTCTGGAGTCCGCAGCGTTTTCTGTGTAAAACAATTTGTTTTCGCTATAGAAGTACCTGACAGTTATGTAGCGAATTTGCCCTCCCACTAACTGAAAACGCTACGAATTGTGTCTTTTCTGCTAATGGCGGGATAAGCAATATCTTGTCATCATTTCAGTGGTCAGAACACACTTTTTCATCATAGTACGTTTCAATTATGTGTCTCCATATGTCATGTGCATGCATGGTAATCATCATGCCTTCCATCATTTCATTTTCCCACTCATCCCTCTTTCCTAATTTAGCTTGATCCCTCATTCGAACAACAACACCTTGCCTTTCATCCTTGTAAGCTGTTTACGCCTTTTACCAACAGTCTCGAGTCTTGTTTTTTGTCTAGTAGCGGTCTTAGGCTAGTTGTTACCTGTGTCAAGGAAGGTGCTCACTATCTTAAACAATTTTGAAGGTGTCAAAGTTTGAAGCTGATTAGCGCTGTATTTGAAGGCATGGCTTCACATAAAAAGCCAAACAAGGGTGGCTTAGTGGTCATATACGAGCCCATGGATATGAGGCTGATTGCAGAAGACCCTAGCTTCTCACAAGCCTTCACAAATGCAGGTTGTTTGAGATTTTGCCAGAAACTGCAGGGATATCATGCACAGGTGTCCAAAGATTTCGCTGTAACATTGGTACAGGTTCAAAGGTGGGCATCCTCAATTTTACTATTTCTCCTGAGACCATTGCACAGGCAACTAAGATTCCATGGTCTGGAGAGGAGTGGTTCAAGGCAACAAAGGTTAACCTTCAAAACTGTGATGAATTTCTAAAGGAGAAGCACATAGGCATTGACATGACCTCAGGCATCTCTAGGAATTGCCTCAAGGACAACTATTCAAAACTGCTGATGGTGATTCAGAAATATTTTACTTGTGAAGGTAGATTTCACATGATCTACTAATACCACTTCAGACTGTTGCTTCATTTCACAGGTAAACAACCTCTGGATTTACAATTTTTTTTTGTTTAGGAGTTTAGGCAAAATTGGATGACAAGGTGCAAGCTAAACTTGAAAGCAGTGATACTTCTATTTTTCATCATGGTTTAATTAAATTGTTAGTTATGGAGGAGTTGAAGAATTTGAATAGGGATTGGTCCATTTTTTTTTTTTTTTTGAGTGGGTATGAGGTGGATGTCCTCACTCCAAGAAAGACACCTAGGTTAAAGACAAATACTCCTTGGAAGGACAAAGAACCAAGGGCTGAAACAGAGGTTGAACATGAGGTGGAGGTGCAGCCCATGGTGGAGCCAATGGAGGTAGAAGTTGATCAGTTGCAGGAGACAGTGGCGCCTCAATAAACCCCTACCAACAGTAAAGTCAAAACTGATACAAGAGCTCATAGAAGGATCACTAGAAGTTAGACAAAGGGGAAAGGCAAGCTTGAAGACATCTTGCACGCAATTGATATTGAGGAAACTCCTGTTGTGAAGCGTGTAGAGGTTAAAGGAGCAAAACTCAAGAAAAAGGGTGTTAGAGCTATGAAGCTAGATTTTTCCAGTGAAGATTCAGGATTTGTTTTTAAACCTAGGAAGCCACTCACTAGGTCACAACTATCAAAGGAAGGAAAACCTGAGAAGTTGCATAATGAACCAAAAGAGAAGAAACAACCAACAAGGGAAGAAATCATAGAGTTATCTCCAACAAAGGCAGAGGTGATCAAGACAAGGAAAGGCAAAGATAAAGTTCAAGAAAAGTTTGAATTGGAGCTTCTAAGAGAACAACTGAAGGAAGTTAGAGAAGAGGTTTTAGAAGCTAAATTGGAGTTAGCAGATTTTAAACAAGAGAGGAAGGAGCTCATGGACTTCAAAAAAGAAGTGAGCGAACAAATTGATTTTTATGATGAGGTTGTAGCGAGGTCAAGGAAGATGTTGAAAAGAACATTACCTCTACACAAAATGATGAAACATATCTTCAGGAGGAACAGGTGGCTGGAGTAGAAAGAAGGAAGCTACAAGGCCAAGTCAAAGAATTAGAAATCCAAATGGAGATGGTGCAAACATAATTGAAGAAAAAGGGTTTAAAAATGATTGTAATGGATGACCCTGCTGCCCCATGAAAGATGGTAAGACACACCTATTTTGGCCATTTTTATCTTAGGGTACCATATCAAGTTAGTTACAGAGCTCCAAGCAAGTTTTTGGAGCCAATGAGAAAAAAATGCAAATGTTGGTGAAGTTAGGCAAGTTCATAGTAAGCTGCAGGCTTGAAGCCGAGTTTTCGCTACGAATTCGCTGTAGAATGTTTTGAAGCAAAAATTCCAAAAAATATCATGTCAAGGCTGAATGACAGTATGTTTTTACCTTATTTTACCTAATGAAGACCCTCCAGCGGGTAGAAAAGTCAGAAAATTTGCAGAAGGTGTAGTGGAAATGCTACAAAAAATATGCTACGAACTTGCCTTTAAATACTCTGTTTTTCCAGCGAGCTAGAATTTTTTTCTTTTTGAAGCATTTAATGTATTTTAGGGAGCAGATGAGTCATCAAAAGAGATTGAGGAGTATCATTAGGACACTTGTTGGTGAAGACCACTCAACAAAAGGATGACATGGCTGCCAACACACCATTTTTGTCACCTCACCAACGCAGCTCATCTTCGAATTCGAAATATCAGGACTTGAAATTTAGCATGACAGTTTGCTACCTCATCAAGGTTGTTGCGACCTAAACAAGTTTGTTTGGTTCGATAGACATCATTAGCATGGGTAATTAAAGTTTTTTGTGATGCAGTTAATAGTGATAGAGTCCTTTTAGGTTACAAACTTTTTCCAACAGAATTATCTCTATTTTCTCTCAATGTAATGAATTCCTTTTTGGAGTAGACATCTAGATCATTTTCGAGAGTCTAGCCCACTTGGCAGACATATGTAAAAGGGATTTCACTCTATAAATATAGGAGTTTTAGAGTTAGAGAGGGTTGATGGATGTAATGACCAAAGCTACTATTGTAATCTTTTTTCCACTCAGTTAATAGACAGTTGCAGAAGACTTTTGTTCAGACCTGAGATTCTGATTGAGTTCTTATGTTTTTTTTGTGTCCTTTATCTTTTGAATGTTATTTCAGCTTGCTCATACATAATTAATTGGAATTCATAAATTATTATGCTCCAATTTCCTTTATGGATGCTGTTTGATGTCATAATTGTTTATAAGAACTCATGTGCCTCAGTTTCCATGAATGATACTTTATGTGATTGAATTTCCATTCGTACTCCATGCCAAATGGTAGTCCTAACTCATCTTTGACCTGCAAAAACCATCTAAAATATATATATATATATATATATATATAAGAGTTAGCCATCTTCATTTTAAGCCTGTTTATTGAAGATTATAACTTTTCTTGAGAGAGCCCTCTCTGGTTGGAAGGGCTAACTTCCAACCCTAAGTTGTTTGATATAGTTTCATCAAATTGACTGTTGAGCAGTCGAATTAGTCCCAGTTTGGTGATAATACTTTGAATGTGCATTCCTTATATTTAAATTGTCCCCTTAGAAGGAAATTTCTAGGGTATTAATTAGATATCCTAATCATTGTCCCCTTACTTGAGCAAGCCCATTCTCATTTAATTAGCCCTAAAAGACTCCATTTTCCCAATTAGGACAAGGCACTAATAATTTATTGTGTTGATCACCTATTTAATTAATTTAATTTCTTCTTCTTTATCCTTTTTTCTGAGACGTCTAGTGTTAGTTTCTAGGGTTTTTCTGTGGAAAATTGCTTAAAATTGAATTTTAGTTTGAAACTTTGATGTTTATGTTTCATTAAGTGGGAATTGCATAAATTAATAACGTAAAAGCAAAATATAGCATTGTCACATTGTGAAACGTCCCTCTTTGGCGCTGACGTCATTTCCAATTTTCCACTTATGCATGTTTTCAAAATTAAAATTCTATTAATAAACCCTAATCCTTGGTGGCTATTGGAAGGCCTTGTTTACTTTTGTTGATTGTCCATTAAAATCCCTTTTCTTTGGATGTTATATGAGATCATGTACTCCATCATTGCAAATAAATGAAACCTTAACTTATAACAACCCTCAAGTGGGTCTAGGAATAGAGTAGTTGAATCTTGGCATAGAACATCTAGGGCTTCTAGGTTTCGTCGATATTTCATCCCCCTTTAAAGACCTCATATCTATCACCTTGATCTATTATACTTGAATATAGACCTCCATATTGATCACCTTGAGCTATTATAATTGAATATCCTATAGGTGATTAGGGAAGCCTCCCTTGTGGTCAAATACGAGTAAAGAGCAGGAGAAAGGTTATTGAGGTGACAGTGGAAACCCTTTCTCTTCTTTCCAAAGGCCTGGTTTCACCTAGTGGGTCTTTGCACTAGGCTTGCTAGATTTTGTGGCAACAGGTCACATCAACAATTTTTGAGGTATAAAAACAATATAATGCAAGGAGAACTACAAGACTAATAAATCATGACACAAGGTTGGCATTCATTGTTAGCTTAGGAAACCTAATGAACTCCCATATAATTGGTAGCTAAACGTTTGGTTCGACTCAAGTGCAATTATTAGTGCTTGGATCCTACCATTCGACCTTGATACAATTTGAATGCAAGGCATATAAGTGTCTTTAAATTTTTAGGAGTCCTTCAATCTTAGCACCTTATTGAAAAGTACAACTACAGATTCCTTTCTTGAAAATGGTGCTTCTTAGATCCTAAATGATCATCTAATATGGTAGTGACTGTGATCCACCCAAGAGGGTAACTCCTAGCAGAAATTTTTTCTCCTATTTGATTAGTCTGCCAGCTAGTGGCCTTATGGTGATCTATATATAGCTAAGTCTCAAAGCTCTCCACATATGCTTTGATGAATGCTTTTTGCCTTCTAGCATACTTCTTGAGGAAAGGTAGGTCATCTGTTATAAGGTACACTAACCATTCCTGTAAACATGTGCTTTATTTTAATGTTAAAGGGAATTCTAGTATGAATCACAGGTTGAGTTATGTTATTTTTTGTAGCATCGGATGGTGTTCTAGTCTCAAACTTTGTGGAGAGGATAAAACACGAGTTTTCCAAAACCCATAAATCGTTTCTGGAAATTCCACCTAGAGATAGCTTAATTGAATTAATTGATTAATAATTAAAAATTGCCTATGTCTAACTTAGGGAAATTGATTAATTAATAGGAATTAATTGAGAAAGGTGATGATTCTCTTGAAACTCACATGGATTGACTTATATATGATCTCTACCATTGATAAAGATTTAATTGTGGTTGTTGAAGTCTCAACTGGAGATTATAAGAGGAGGTCGATGGGGTAGATGGAGAACACACTAGTTGCAGATACTCAACGATCAAGGTAGTTTGATTTTCCAGTAGCAAGTGATTCAATAGTGAGATTGAGCTAGTTATCGAGTAGTAGATGGCAAAGGGGCAGAGTAGGAGATTTCTGAAGGAGTTTGTAGAGAGGAGGTTGAGTTTCATCTCCAGGAGGCTGCGCAAGGGCTTGCATAGGGCTTGAAAAGGGACTCTCAAGAGGGCAACTGGTAGGTCAAGGGAAACGATGAAAGGCTCAGCCCACTCTCACCACAACTGAGACTCCCTGCTCTTTATGGACTTTCACCGATGGGAGGAGACCCCGTAATGAGGAAGTCACTTATAAAGGATGGATCGACAAACAGATGTGAAGTGAACTTCGAGATCCTTTTGCAAGGATATGATTAAGAATGGAATTTGCTTGCTCTTTAAGCAAGGTACAAGACTTTGTAGGGAAACAGGATGAGGATTTAAGGGTTAGGCTAGAGGAATATGATTTGAAAAGGAACTTCCTAATCCCTAAAATGCTTATAGAACTTGGATTCTCGAGTTGTCCTTGATGAATTGTCTTTGATAAGAAATGAGACCATATGGGGCCAAGTGGACCTAATCCAGGTTAAGGGACTGTAATCTAGCAATTGATGATATTCTTAACTTGACCAAGGCAAGGGAAAGGGATCAAACAAGAATTTTCACCTAAAGATGTCAAATTGATCCTATGAGGTACTAGCCTTGGGAACACTAGGGCATAATTTGATCTTAGACCTAGGGCTTGAGGTATCTTGCAATCCCATCGTTAGAATCTCTTCAAATTCGGAGGAGATGTTGAGGACACACCAACGTAGTAGATCCTAGGAGATCGAAATTTTTCTAGGGCTAGTTCCCAGGAAATTGATGCCCCAGGTGACTCAATGGGGCTAGACCTAGAAGAGGGAGGAAAAAGGTGAAAAATATGGTTTAAATGATCACCCTTTGATGGATCATTGCCTAATTACTCTTGGGGATATGGAGTCTAGGATAATTGTGAAGATGGACTTCGTTTCTTGTTCAAGGAGGTCTTGAAAGTCAACTTCGTCCAATGTTAAGGGCAAGAGAAGAAAAGTGACCTTTAAAACATTTATACTTCGTTGCAAATGGAAGAGGCTTATTAAGATAACTTGATCTCTGGGACAATTCATTCATCAAACATTGGCCCATACTTGGAGACAAGATAAATAGAAACATAATTCCACATTGATGCCGTAAATGCATGCAACAATTAGCCCTAAAATAGCAAAAATCTCATAACCAATGTATGCAACAAAATGAAATAAAATAGCATTAAAATTCCACTTACATGTAAGAGAATATATCCAACCAACATCACATTTGCAATACAAGAAGCTCCAAGAATAGAAGAACCCAATCCATACATCAAAATTCATCCATTATCCAAAAATATCCACCAAGAAAAAATTGCGAAGTTCTTTAATGGGAGAATTATCCAAATCTAAGTGATGGTACAAATGAATCCATCCAACTCCTATTTATACCAATGTTGCAAACATCGACATTGGAATAAAATCGACAATGGTCCGGAAAGCAAAAAAATCGTAAAAATCGGGAAAATATCGGTAAAAAATCGCTAAACATCGGCAAAATGAAGATACCATAAAAATATCTTTAAAGATCGGCAAAAAATCGTGATTTCGAGATAAAATCGGGATGTTATTGAGATGTTTGCAACACTGATTTATACACCAATTAGGAGTTCGAGTTACCTAAGTGGCCTAAATTAGCCCCTAAACATAAAATAATTTGTAAAGTAACTGACTTTTGGTGACAAACCCACAAAACTAGCTCACAAATGAAATAATAAGCCTCTCAAGAGGTCAAATAATAATCTATGCATGTCGTAAGTCCCTCCAACAGGCTTGATGAGGTCCATAAGTGCCATAATGATGAATAGAACCCTCAAAAGTGATGGACAAAGGGGGTGGCCCCCTTTTCTCTAAACAATAAACCTCTGATGCTCCCAGTGGGTGTGGGGGCACACTAATGACCTCATGGATCTCCATATGAGTCGAAGATGCCTGTAGACCATTTGTAAGGGTTCAGATGATGGAATGAATGCTGCCATGTCATCGTACAAGTCCTGGGACACATGCCAAGTGTGTGGTGCACGTGTGGGGACAACGGGGCATAGTGTACCAAAATGCATCTTCGTCGTCCAAAAGGTGGATCTCTAGCAATCTTTGAATGTCTTTGGGGATCCATGGAGTGCTGTCTACTATTGTGGAGGCCCATGGCTCTCTACACACACCCTGTATGTGCCAATGTTAGCCCTTTGGAGGGTTAGGACCCCCTATAGGGGGACTAAACCCAAATGAACACCATCTACAATCCTGCATAAGATCCAATGCGTCCCCTAGCCTTGCAGTACAACAAGTCATTAAAGTAATCGGGTAAAAGAGCTTACAAACCATGGACAACAAGTGTACACTTCATAATGGCATGCCCTTCCATTGTGGGCTTTGACATGTGCTAATGTCTCCAAGCTCCAAAGGGGGTTAGCCAGGTACCTTATTAGGTGGTTTCTACCTTTAGAGGGGATAGTATGTCCAAGGTACATCTCTCAGATGGTGGTGACATGTGATAACGAGTTGAAATGGGATAGGGAATGATTGTGGCAACCATGGGTCACATATAGGGGCACAAGGGTAGCTATAAAAAGGGAAGCCCACACCTGGGTATATAATATGTAGGAGGGAGAAATCATGGTACATGAGTTTCTCGACTTTGGATTTTCCACCCTTCTTTATATGCCTTTTTCCTTTTATGATTTTTCTTTGATTAATTGCTCGAGGCTTAAAGGACAAGAGCATGATGTGTAAGATATAACAGTGATTACCCCCTCTTTGGTAGGGCAGTTCATTGCCCTCCAGGGGTTGGGACAATCATGGGTTCCTAAATGATGAAGGAGGCTCATCTAGGGCCTATGGAACTAGGGTGATGGCCATGGGTATGTTGTAGAGCTCATGTATTGGCTTTTGCCCACGTGCTAATTATGTTTGTCGTGACCATATTTTGCATCTTGTGGTACATTTTCCTGTTGAATGTGTCCATTTATGCTTTTACTTTCCTTTCTAGTTGCTTCAACCTTCGAGGTGTCGTTCCAAGCCTGACCCTAAGTGGGGGCAAGGGAATGGGGAGGCTAACCCTATGTGGATCGAGAGAGGCAATGTGGACCTAGGTGCGAGCGATGATGAATGGGGGTATAGTGAATGGAAGGGGAGTAGTATATGTGGATAAGGGAACGAGAGTCGAGACCACACAACCAAAGTCAGGGTTTCCTAAGTAATACCACCCTAAAACCAAATGGTCAGTAAAAGAGATCCCACGGGACTAAAACACAAGGGTAACATGCAAAAAATGTCTAGGGGACAAAAGCACGAACTAAGCCCTCTTTGCGCTGAATCCCCCCATCAATCGATGCCTAGAAGTGTCCATGATAAGTAAACCCAATATTCAATTGCGAAATGACATGACATACCTTTAGGTTCGGGAGGCCCACCTTCAAACATACGATCAATACAAATGGGTAAGGGACCACATGGCTGGCTCAGGTGGCAAAGAAATGGCACAACGAGCTGGTTGAGGGCTGCAAGGGGCTGCTGGCTGAGGTCCATCATTGAGAAAAAAATTCTCCTAGGGATATCACCCATGATGTGGTGGGTAACAGGGCCTCAAGAAGGCAGTTCGATTTAGTTTAGAAGGAGGTCAATTCAGTTGCTAAGTGCCGAGAATTTCTTCCAGAGGGCCAACGAATTTATCTCAGAGGTAGAGGTAGTTAGATCTGGGCACATGGAGGCAGTTCCAGGCAGTGTGAAATTCAGCCTGCACAAAGGTTGACATAGAGCAGAGTTGGAGCTGAATGTGGGGTCAGATCAGGCTGGGATTACTTGTGGAGGAGGGTAAATTCCCTCAGTTGATTTTGCCAATATTTCTCTTAGGAAAGATCACCAGTTTGGCGTCCATTTTATTGTACTCAAAATTTCTGTTGCTGCATAATATTAAAACCGTCATCTGTTGCATCGGTTTTCCAGGGACTATTGTGTGAAAATTTCAAAACTAAAATCATATTGCAACAACGGGTATTATATCTTCTAACTAATAAATTAATTATTCAGTTTAATGCTACGACAACATCGAAATAAACACACTGCAACCTTCACAAATAAAATTATGCGGAAAATAAATAGCACTGGAAACTTAGAAATACCAGTACACACACATAAATTGACACTGTTATTTTTGGGAAAATGTCCCTGGAAAAACCCAACTTGGGAAAACTGATGCAACAATGAGGGTTTTTATTATTATGTAGGAGTGAATTCTGAGTACTATAAATGGATGCCCAAGTGGCCATCCAAACAACAAGAAAATTTGGGCAAAATTATCTATGGGAATTACCCTTCTTCCACAAACTTCCCTTCAGAAAACTGGTCGTCCAAACCCCAACGTGAGCCCTTCTGCTTTGCCTTTGCATTGTCTCCCACACGTGTGGCTCAAATCTGCCTCTAAGAAAGTCGATCTACCTGTCTCTGCTGAGGAAATCGCCTCTTTGACGCTCTGAACCCTCTGCCCGACCTCTGGAACTGAGACCGAATTTTTCCTCAGCTAAATCCAACTGCCTTTCTGAAGCAACTGGGTAGTCCTCTGCGCTACCTCACTGGGAATAATTCGTCCTCTTGTTGTTGCCTCTCTGGATCTGGAAAACTTCCTTCGGATCACTGTTCCTGCCCCTCACTATCTCTGCTGCCTCATTGAAGCTCGAACTCTTCAACAACTGATTGCTGCTATAGAAAATCGAATTCTCCAAGTGACTTGGGTGCGTTCTCCATTACCACATCGATCCCTTCTTATGTCTTCCTGTTGGGACTCCAGCGACCAAGATTAAATCTTAATCAATGGTTCATATCATTTCTGGATCGATTTTTGTGAGTTTCTGGACTATTCTCACCTTATCTCAATTAATACTGATTAAGTAACCATATTCCCTAAGTTTAGACTTAGGAAATATTTAAAAATCGGTTAATAATCTAATTCAGAAACTTGTAGGTGGAATTTCCAGAAACGATTTCTAGGTTTTGGAGATCTCGTGTATTCTAGCCTCTCCACTAAATTTTGTGGCTAGAACGCATCCGAGTTTACAAAAACAAACATATTGCACCAAAAATAATGGTGCCAATTTGTGTGTATGATTGCTCTAAATTTTTCAGTTCGGCATATCTTATTTCCTCAGCGTAATTTTTATTTGTGAATAAATTGCAGTGTGAATTCTTTGTTGCTTTCCATAGCAAATAAATTGCTTAATAATTAACCAGTTAGAAGAATAATTTCCTGTTGCTGCATTTCAAGGAATTTTTACAAGTTGGATAATTGATCACTTTTGATTGTATCTTTGTTCCCTCACTCTAACTTGGAGTTTATTCCTTGCCTCTAGTCAAGTGTGACCTTCCTTGAGGCCTTTCTTTCTTTGGCCCAGGAGGGGCACGAATAGGAGGCAATGATTGATATAACACACCCAAAGTAATACATACTTATCACCTTCCATCTATCCCTTGTATGCACATCCATTCTTCAGGTTGATTGTCATTTGTCACGGATATTGGCACCCTTTATCCACATTTTTTAGTAAGGGCTTGAGAACTTTGCCACTAAGAGGTTGATGTAGCCGAAAGAATGTTAAAAGCATCTATAGCCACAAATGAAAGAAAATTTAAAGCACAAAAGATACCCAATTCCTAGCATATCATGCTGTATATAAATAAAAGGAACATCTGAATGTCCCAAACTAGAGGAGCAATTTAAAATTGCTACATTTTTAAGGGGTATTGGAATGCATCAAGCAAGATGGCAACCCAAGATATGCAAGAAAGAAAAATAAAATCATTAAAGTAAAAGGCACACTAGAGGGGTGGTAAAAATAGGCCAAGGAGAGGGGTAATTCAAGCTGCAAAATTGCTCCACATCATTACATCCAAGATGCTGGATCTCCTTTAGCTAGTATGAAGACAATGACATCTCCCTTGAAGTCAATCCCCTTCCATGTCCACCTTTCTCACATTTACTTATGGATTCATGTGTCAACATATGAACTGTCTTTGACTCCTTCCCCCCAGGGTTGGAAATACCTAATAGGGCCTTTATATAGCCCTCCCAAACCTAAGTGTGGTAACTTTTTAAAAAATCATAAGCTAGAAAGACATTTGAAGGCAAGGCTTGTGTGAAGTGCTTTTGTGCCTTTAGCATTAGATATGGTCTACCATGATATTTAATGGTTTCTTTACCTAATGATGTTGATCTTGATCTTAATGGTATTTCTCATATGTTTCTTCCCAAGTACATTTGATGTACCTTGATGGATGGTTTGACACTTATCCAACACCTTGATGAGGATATCTAGCTCAGTGTGAGAGCACTTATGGACCTTGTAGCCACAATTTTGGCCGCACTAAGATCAATGTTGGCTATTGAGGAGGCCTCGCACTATTGTACGACTCCTTCTACACCTCTAGGAGCTGAAACATTAAGCAAAGAAGCTAGGATGTTGCGAAGATTGATGATGTACTCTAGAGGACCCAACATGCCCCCAAGATGGCCTTGCACCTTCTTGATTTGTGTTGCCTTGTTCTAGGAATTTGTTGAGGATGATGATGACTTGTGATCCTTTTGGAGGGCTATTACACTCCTTTGTGATTATGGCGTTCATGCCGTAGGTTTGCAACGCTGCCTATGCATGCCCTAGAGTGATGACATAAGGCTTGTTGACGATGACGTATAGTTGAGGAATTGTGGCTTGGAGATGCACCTTTTCATGTTGAGGAGATGACTTGGAGTGAGGAGCACTCTTAAACCCTTCTTAGCACATTTCTTGATGGAGATGCTAACTTTATGAGGTTTATGACATGTGGGTGAGCTTCTTTTCCCACACACAGGGAGGAAAAAGGGGCATTTTGTTAGGTTTATTCATTATGAGAGCTATCTTATAGGTTAGCTTGTGAATTATTGAACTTTTGAACACTTAAAATCATTTTTTAGGGCCTTTAATTGTAAATTAAGCCAATCCGGCTTGGTTACTCTCCTATAAATATAGGGGAGTCGAATTGAGTGAATCGTTGTCATACACACTCAAATATTTCTCTTGCTAAGAGTGTGCACTAGCTTCTTTTCGACACAATGGCTCATTAGGGTAGCGAATTGTCTGAGGGAGGATATTTATTGCATGGAGAGACTTTCATGGATCGATGAAGTGATTCTTGGATGAATGGTGTAAGTGTATTGCTACTTTTCTTACATTTTGCTATAATTGTTAGAATTAGGGTTTTCTTGAGCCATGTTAATAAATTCTATATCTTTTAAGAACTCTTTTTTCATAATATGCAAAAATTTTCGTCAAGCATCTGTTGAGGAAACTAGATTGCATTCATTAATCTTAAATCTCTTTAAAGTGAAAGTCACTAGGGCTTGGGAGAGAGCTAGTTTTTGTCTCCCCTTCTCTATCCAAGGTCCTCTTCTTTTGACCTCGTCCTCCTGACTCCATATGCCCAATTGATTGAAGGCACTAGTCTTTGTGTCAAGCAAAAGTTTTTATTTTATTTTATTTTATGGTAAACTAGGGTTAGGGTTTGGAAAAATCTGCATTTTATAGCTTCAATTCACCTATATGTTATTGTCCTAAAATTAAGCATTGCAGCTATTAATTTTAAAGATAAACTTCATCATTTTGTGCATTTTTCAGCCATAATTTTAGGGCTGACGTTGAGGGTTTCTTACTTGTTTTGTGCATTTTTCAGCCATAATTTTAGGGCTGATGTTGAGGGTTTCCTACTTGTTTTGTGCATTTTCAGCCATTAGAAACTTTGTGTTACCGTTTCCATTGTTTTCAGTTTAAGGTCTTTGGACCTCTTGTTGACAACATCATTAATAGGCTATTTTCAGTTGCTGTTGTAAGTTTTGCATGCTGTAAACTTTAAAGTGTGTCGTTATCTAAAACCCTAACAATAATCTATAAGTTGCTGGTGGCTACTGGGAAAACTAACTTGAAAATATATGACTTATCTTAGCCTCCTAGGCTTAACCAGCGGTCTCCTTCAACCCATCAACTTTTGCACCCCAAGCCTTTCTTATTGAAAACCTTTCTTGGGTGTATAAGTTAACAAGCTCCTTAGAGAGTAGTTGACCGAAAATCTCCTAGTCATCTAATCCCCAAGTGTTGTTGGAGAAGCTTCTGTTGGGGGGATAACATCTAACCACAAAACAACAGGGGAGAAACCACTGAGATGACAGTGGTGGCTGATCTCATTGGTGTACTAGACCTAGAGTGCCTAGTGAGGCTTTGCACTAGGCTGCTAGATTTTGCAGTAATAGTGATCACAATTGAATTATGGTTGTCATGATCATATAATATATAATTAGGTATTGCTAGATTAGGGATACAAGAAAAAGCTATTTGTCCTACCAAGAGATAAGCTTCTTGGGACTTAAGTTTACCAATTAATGTCATTCATCAATATGCTATCCACTATTAAAATATAGGGTTCAATGTGGTGTTAGGATCTAATCAAAATATACGTGATGGATAGCCCTTGTCAATTTATGGTATAATAGCATTAAAAATCATTTATATATGGATAGATCATTATGTGTACCCCTAGGTATTGCATAGAGACCAACAAATGCATTATTTCTTCCTGTAAACTAGTGGATCATAAATTTTTTGCAAGTGTA
The DNA here is from genome assembly GCA_034641835.2 of Pinus albicaulis. NCBI lineage: Eukaryota > Viridiplantae > Streptophyta > Pinopsida > Pinales > Pinaceae > Pinus > Pinus albicaulis. The sequence continues at coordinate 159,277,020 of CM076576.1, read as the reverse complement.
GAATGAAGAATGCTTAGAAATACACACCTCTCCTACCTACTTACAAATGATAAATAATTTACTAATGATTTGCTTCTAAAAAGCTTCAAATTATTGTTTATAATGGCCATAATGCAAAATGAGGCCTAAAGCAACATAAGATACTTTAACGACTACCTAAAGATGGAATGAATGGTACAGGCTAGGTATGCAAGCCAAATTGATATTAAGGTGCTCTAAGATTGTCAAGGAATCTTTTGGATTATGTGGTTTAAAATGTTAAAACAATACTTCTTTAAGCATGAAAAAGCTCTTGTGGTAAGTTTAAACCAAAACGGAGCACAAGAACCCACATATTTCATATATGACAAAAGTAGGGAGGTTACTGACATATCGTTAATAAAAAACCCTAATAGGCTAACTTACATAGGGTTGAAGTTTTGATTTTCCATGGGAGATGACCAATTTTATTTTCCCATATATTACATGATTATATGACAACTGTTTATAAATATTTACATACATAAAGCAATGATGATGAAAGTTTGGCTTTCTTAAAATTTCTTGTCTTGGCACTTGCTGCAAGCTGAATTATATTCAAAATATGTACAATGCATGATCAATTATTTTTCCTTACAGGCTTGTATTGGGGCTTGATTTATTTATTTTGTTGAAAATGCCTCTTATATTATGAACATCGGAGCCAATTTCCTATTTGCAACTTTACTTTAAATTTTATGTGTCTTTGTATTCTTTAATTTCTGATTCCTGAATTATCTAGTTTTTCAATTTGTATCAGACAACATGTATTTCCCTTTTACTAAGGTTTCCATAGGACCCTAAATCCTAATTTTTCTAGTTCAACAAAATTCCATGGAAAATCAAATTTTAATCTGGGGATTCAATTTAGCATTTCTATGAACAAGGTTATGATGTTGTCCTAATACCAACATTTGTTTCTTTTAATGTTTTTGCAATCATTATGATAACTTTTGTTAGGATTGTTACAATAAAGTCTACATTACTCTTTTATTCATTTTGAGTGTTGGTTTTCTCTTGAAGATGTAATGAACACTTCTTAGTGATTGTATTACAATTGCAGAATTTTATTCTGTGCCACCTATAATATTGATAAGCTAATGCATTCTATGTTATGAGTAGAAGGTTAATGAGAGATTTCAATGTTTACTGCATGTTTCAATAGCATAGCTTATCCTCTTGGATTCTAATTTTATTGCATCTAAACTAAAGGGTGGAGGGTGGTGTAATGATTTGAGAACATGCCTTTACCGCAAAACAACTCGTCGAGGTTCATCTCGATACATGGAGCGTGAAATAGTATTCTCAGGCATTATGAGCAATAAGCGTTCAGAGAATCCAGGTAATGGAATTGGATTTCATTTTTACATTGTTCATTGCTTTGGAAAATATGTTCATATCAAAAGATTTTACACAGAAAAGTTATAACTTTCCTTTTAACAATCAAGAATATAACTCTTTAGTATAATATATTTCTTGCAATTCATCATAATCTTCTCCAATTTGCAAACTACGAAAAAATGTATGCATTTGAGTATATTTCATTTCTATATGTATCCTTGTGTGTTGATATGTACACGTAGTCAAATGCCTTTTAATTTCTTCCTTGCATACATACACATATTTAAGATGACTGTTACATATATTTGTAGTCTACCTAATCTAGAACTTATGTTTTGGTGTCGTCCTAGGGGAGTTCCCCTAATAGGGTTGGAGGAGGTGCAGACCACGGTGCCTTTAGGGCCCAAGGAATTGTAGGCCATGGTGCCTTTAGGGTCTAAGGAATTGTAGGCTATGGTGCTTATGAGATTGCAAAGCCTCTGCACAAAATATGATTTAATAGCCTACATAGAATCTGATGCTTGTTAGAAATAAGTGCCCATTTTGTAAAATGTTTGCCATGTCGATAGTGCCATGCCAACAATTGAAACAATTAATGTTGAGGATAAAATCTGGAAAATTAGTTGGGTACATTAAGTGTATTTTGTCTTCGATGAAAAAAGACATGCACACAATTTGCATGAACTGCAATCAGGTAGGATAAGTTTCTCTAAATGATAAGCACTAAAACATCTCTATTTTCCATTGGGTTAATTTGAGTGCTACTTATTTGACTTTTTGTTTTGGAAAATGCTACTTATATTAATGTAAGAAAGGTATAGATAATATAAATGCAAGCATAGTCCACCTAAAGGACAAGCAAAAGACAATTAGGTCAAACTATGCCTCAAAATCACAACTTCTTTCATCTTCCTTGGGAGAACGTTAAACATGAAATTGTACATCTATCTAAGTGAAATGTTGTTCTTTATAGTATGAGATGGGAAACATAAATCTACTCAAATAACTTCATATCTAAGTTTCCACAAAGTACATAGTGTTACAACTCTAATACAAAGCGAGACACTTCAAAATTTTAAAGGACCCTTGGAGTCATTGTCATCTAGTAGAGTGTTTTTCCAAGAGAACTTGTTGAAGAAGAGATGATGCCAAGTGTTTTATAAAAATCCCAACATTTTCGAGCACACTTGCAACCCTAAAATATTTGACTTAAGGATTCCAGTCCACACAATGTAGGCAAAAGTCACGTAAACTATATATGAAACAATTGTTCTTTGGAAGCTAATCCTTGTATTTCAAAAACCACACAAGCATCCTTTGTTTGTAAACAAGCTGAAGAGTCCATACTATTTGAAGTCTATTTGTTCTATTGGCCTCCTCATCAAAGAGACCCTAATGCATGTTCAAAGTCATGGAAGCCATATAGTGCAGAAAAAAGATGGTACAATCAGCAAGGCTTATGTTAGGATATTTAAATTTTAGACACTTGGGAGTTCAACTTGGTCTGATATGTTTTTCGGTAAAAGTGTGTTTCTTTAGTATGCATTTCTAGTTATGTAACTCAACAATCACGATATGTTCTAGATAGAGAGTGATCCAACAACTACTATTCTTCCTTGATACTAACGGCTATTGATCTGTGGCATAACAGAAAACTAGTCCATGATCTCTATTTAAATAGCCTGATGGTCATTTTACGATGATCAATTGTGAGAAACTCTCTTATGTACATTTTTTCTTTTGCATAAATAAATTGCATCAAGTAGCCATGTTGGTTGAGGCCATGGACCATTTCCCTCTTAGAGGGTTTTAACCATGTAAAAACACTGGTATTATGATCTTTGATCTGGTTGTGTGATTGGTTACTTAAGGTGTTCGTCCTATGTGGAATATCTCGTTTTCCCAAATAACTTATATATGCAAGCGGGTTTTCCATAGTGCTATTTCCAATCCTACAAGATTGGCGTTGGAGTGAGAATATTCAAGTTATATAACTCATCAAATGAAATCAATTGAAGTTATTGAATGTCAAATTGATCAGAGTACAAGAGTCCATATACCTGTGAGAGGCAATACCAAGTCTTCAACATTTGGGTACCCTCATCCCAACTAACAATAAATTCCTTTCTTGGTCCCAACCTCTTGGGAAGATGCTTGTCTAGGTGAGAAACAATTGAATTTTGAACTTTCCAAGATTATATGGAGTAGTAGACAATTCCAAAACATCTCTTACAACCATCCCAATGCTAGGGTAGTGAAGAGTAACTCTTTTTCGTGCAGCAACAACATCATTAATAAGAAAAGACCCTTTGATCTCAATTTTATGTTTCCCATGGATTTTTGTCTCCAAGTAATAATTTCCATGACTCCTTGAACAAACATTGCACAATCCCTTTCACAGGCAAAATGGCTCCTTGTAAGTTAATATCAATCAAACCTTGCCCTCTACATGTCTAGAAAAAGTACAAACAACCAAAGAAGTTAGAAACTATAAGAAGAGATTTGTCATCACCATATTTGGACCTCAAAAACGCTATCAATTGCTTATCTAGATGACCACAATATGTGCACTGTCCGGGAACCAACATAAAACATAATACACATGGTTAGCATGGAGGAAGTTACCAAGTACTTTAAGCATACTAGCCATGGGAATGTCTCTATACATCCACAAGGGGAAAGAGGGAAACCTTGTCGGATATACTTATGTAGCATGATCTTATCTGATAGGGCAGTAGTAACAAAGACAAAAACTGAAGCTTTATAGAACAAATTTTGCATTATTGACACAAACCTAGAGCTAAAACCCAACCATGAAAGCATATATGTGATGACATACTAGTCAACCCTATCAAAATCGATTTTCAGCAAGAAATCTTTCTGGCCATTCTCCTGTGCCAAGTCAACACTCCCATGTGTTAAAGTGTGTCAAGAATAAAGTGACTTTGAAGAAGGCTTCTTTGTTTTGGTCGAAGTATATGACTTGCAACCTGTTGTATTCTTGTCACCAATTCCTTAGCAAGGGTCTTGTATCATGTTGATTTATGTAATTTCTCTCCAATTTGCTGGTGTATTTGGAAGAATTTTTGGGAATAAACTTAATTATCCATGGTTTTGGAGCTTCACTATTCGAATCATGTTGAGCACTTCTTGGGCCATACGTGACATATCATGACCAACACCCTTCCATATTTAAAAAATTTCATAGGAAAGACCATTAGTTTTCTTCTAATTCAATGCTACGTATCAACCCCAAGCATACCTCATTTTGAGCTCCAAAGTTTGGATGGAACTCCTTATTTACATGCCTCTCCTACTGCAACGATTCTCTCAATGAGGGGGTATTCAACAAAGATATTTGAAAGTGCAATCCAAACCAATGTTTTGAAAATCGCGATTGGGATTAAATCGGCGAGGGGAAAAAATCGGAAAAAATCGTAAAAATCGAGAAAAAATTGGTAAAAATCGGGAAAAAATCGGCACATAGAAAAATATTCAATTTTTTTCAATTTTTTTAATATCTAAAGCACCCACAACATAAAATAAATGCATTGACACATAAATATGAAAAAATAACTAATATATAAGATGTGTAATATCATGTCTAGTGCTACATCACACATAATAGTGAATCATGTCTTGAATACTAAGTCCTTAGTCTCAACTCAACCTCAAAATATCAACAAAAAATATAATAATGTATCTCATATCATGAGTCATAATGTTATATACAAAGGAATGCACCAAATAACCTATACTACTGATTTCCTCTGCCCCGCTTGCGAGAAAATGTACCAACTTTCCCTCTAGACGAAGAAGCTGGCGGGGCTGGCAATGGACTCTGTTGTGCTCCAGATCCTGAAGCACCAAGAGCTAAAGGAGGCAAACCACGTTCTCTACCGGTAGCGGGGGTAGGTGGTGTCACCTCCTCCTCCTATTGTTGCTCCTCCTCCTCCTCCTCATGAAACTCATCATTGATTCATCGCTACTAGAAATGGGATCATCAACAAGAGATACATAAACATCATCTAGCTCAAAGTCTTCAAACTTGGATTTCTCAACCTTATAACATGATAGAAATTGAAAAAGTTTAACATGCCTAACCAATGATTTTGGTTTGAGTGAAGGGTTCATCTCCTCAACCTTAAAATGCGGTAGAAAAAGATTAACATGCCTAACCAGTGGTTTTCCTTTGAGCGAAGGGTACATTCTTGTTAAGGCCACGGTAGGGGAGTTCAACAATCAATACCACCAACATCAACAAAGTTCAACAATCAATGCCACCAACATCAAGGTTCTTAAAGGACTTCATGCTCTTGATCAAATGCCAATCTCATACCCTTACACATAATAGAATCAAATGGAAACAATGCAAATCCCCAAACCAAGAAACCCTGAAAACCATTAAGTCTGCTGAATTTTGAGTGAAATCTAAAATTCTAGTTTCTCCATATGAAATCCAATGAGGTCGAAACCACTCTTAAACATCCTGAGTCATTTCATGGTAATGTTAAAAATTTAAGTAAAAGTACTTTTAAGAATTTAACATTACCATTAACTGCCAACAGGGTGTGTCAGGAAAATGAGAGGGCTGCAAAAATAACAAAAAAAAAAAAATCGATTTTTGAACTTATAGGGTTGCTGTTTGATGGGCCCACGATTTTTACCAAAACAATCGCGAAAAAATGCCCAAAAAATCGCCGACAAAATAGTTTTGTTCAAAAAATCGTGATTTAATTGCAATTTTCAAAACCATGATCCAAACATCCTTCTAATCTTCACCAATTCTTCCAACAAGATTCCCTAGGGATTTCAGAGACCCATGATTTTTTCAGAAATGTTTTTGTGGTTAAGATAATCAAAATAATACATTGAAGGTTCAATGCCTTCTCTTACGCATTGTGTCTAGGATCAGATTTTAACTCCTTGGGTACAACATAGAAAATGTTTTTGAGAAGTTAGTTTATTTTAAATTAGATCTATAAAAACCTGAAGATATATTTTATTTTGTCTTAAATTTTGTACTACAAGTGTGATCTTGTATAGAATTGAGGAAATTCAATTAAAAAACATTCATGGTGCTTATACTTTCTTTTATATACTATTGGTTTGAAATTTAACATGGTATTAAAGCATTTGTGAGGCTCTAAGCACATGACCTAATTGTAGCCTTGTTCAAGGGAGTGGAATAGTGCCCCTTGAGTGCTAGATCAAAGGATGGAGAAAAACCACATATCTAGTTGAGAGGAGAGTTGGACCATAGAGTTGGAGGAACTATGAGTTTTCACTTTCAGGGACAAGATTCAGAAATAGGTGTAAACCAATTGAAGAGCACCATCAATGGTTGGTGGACAATCACAGATCACATAGAAGAGTTTGCCACAAGCATGAATATGAATTGGAACTACTACTGCAATTGCACAAGTAACTGAATTACTGAAGCTAATAATGATAAAAATAAAGAGCCACAAGAACAAAAAATAATGGGGGCATCAACACACCCAAGTTGATTGCATTTGCGAGCTTGAATGTATGGATGAAGAGCTTTCCAATAAAACTTTGTTCATTGAATTTGTTCAAAGGTTACAGAAGAAGGGGGAAAACGCTAAAGTGTGTGTGTGTGAGAGAGAGAGAGAGAGAGAGAGAGAGAGAGAGAGACTAACTTAAATTTCATGTCACTAATAGGACTTCAGTAATTAGGCCCATATTAAATCTAAGTCACCTGACACGGGGACACGGGACACGAAGGACAAGAGGATTCGATTGTCGGGCATAGACACGTTGACCCCTCGAAACATGACACTTTATATATATATATATATATATATATATATATATTAAAAATTAGATATTTCTTACATAAATTCATACAAATTCATTGATTCAAACATAGATCTTCATCTAGATGTAAGTTTTACAAAGATACATTGTAACATTATGCTTACAAATGCAATTGCGACATATTCATTAATGATCCAATAGGAGAAAGACAAGATATTGTAGTTTTCTCATTAAGTCATCAAAATCAAAATGTGTTACATAGGTAGTAGCAGTGCCAATGGCAAATAGAAATAGCAAATACAAAATGAAAACAACTACAAGCCTCAAGGAAGTAGGTAACTCATGAGTCATCAATCCTCATCATCCACATCAACATCACTATACTCATCATCATGGTCACCACTGCTCTCCTCTCCTGCATCCTCCTCCTCTATATCCAATATAATCTCTGCATCTTATTGGTGTGGAGGATGACCCCTCTACGGTATCACCATGATCAAAAGTGACAGGTTCTAGCATGATCCGGGTGGATATCGGTGGCCACCCACCTATTCCATTTGGACTAGCACCATCAATTCTTGCAGCTCTTCACATTCAGCACAACTTACTATTTTTAGCAGGTTTTCGGGTCCCCACTCCCGGAGCCGTTTTGGGGCCTTAATGATCCAGGTGGATATTGGTGGCCACCCACCTATTCCATTTGAACCCCCACCATCAGTTCTTTCAATTTTCAAGTTGCAACAAAACTTACTATTTTTAGCAGTTTTTTGGGTCCTAAACTTCCGGAGCTGTTTTGAGGCCCTAAACGACGTTTTTTGGAAAAACGGAGAGCAACATGGGTCCATGGACAGATGTTGCTCGTTCAAAAATTGAAGTCCTCGGATAGATATTTCTAACGAGCTATTGAGCGCATCAAACGGAGATCGGGTGCCAAAGTTATGCCCCCGGGAAGTTGAACCACCAATTTACCCAAACGGGCGCCCACAGTTTTGGCGCCTCATCTCCTACGGCTAGGTTTTTGGACGTTTCAGATTCTACATTGTTTCTCAACAATAAATAGGCCCTCGAGCCTCATTGTAACACAGTTCAGAGGTCTGTAGCCATCACATCTCTTCTCAGAGATTCGCTACCAACACCCTAGCTATTTTATTTCCATTATGCTTGTAAGCATATTTCTGTTATTTGATATTAATGAAATGAAGCATTATTTCCGCTGCATCTCTATGTTCATGGTTATTTCTGTATTCTGTTGCGTTCCTGCATAAAATCCGGATCAGTGGTATCAGAGGGGGTATGCTCTTTCTTTGTTTTTCTTTGCATGTCCCCAACGCGGTCAGGGTATAAGGAGTTAGGGCTCGATCTGGTTGAACCCTTGCAAGATCAGCCTCGCAAACCCCGACGACCTCCCATGGTGGAAGAAAAGAAAGACGAGGGAGCAGGAGATCCTATCAAAATACTTCTCGAGGAGGCCCTCGAGAAACAAAGGAACGCGATGATGGATAACTTTGCTCAAATCCTTCAACGACTGCCCACATATGGCGCATCTGCATCCAACAGCCACTCTGGAGGTGCCACTCCCTTCAAGGTACGGGTAAACTTTGACATTCCTATATTTGAAGGAAAAATAGATGTAGACGCTGTAGACAGATGGTTAAATTTGTTGGAAGGGTATTTCTCGGTCCATGACTTCTCTGACCGAGAAAAGATTATTTTTGCACTCCTCAAAGCTGCCCCCCATGTCAAAGACTGGTGGGAAACCTACCATGAGCAAGAGGGCGAAGGGGAACCCTCTCTGTTCTCGGCCACACCCACTTGGAATTCGTTCCGAGACGGCATCAAGGAACAATATTACCCTGTGGGAAGCTATGAGGACAAATACATCCAATGGACCACGCTGCGGCAACAAAAGGATCAAGATGTGCACGAACTGACGAATCTGTTCCATACCCTACGCACAAAGTTGGGTATTAAAGATTCAGAGAGACATTTGGTGCTCAAGTACCGCGGTTGTCTGCACAAACACATTCAGGAGGAAATGGAGTTCCTCGACATTACATCACTTGGCACGGCATATCGCTATGCCGCCAAGATCGAGCAGAAATTTAAGCAGAAGAAGCGAGACTTTGGATCTACGAATCCGAAAGGTGCCCCCGAACCAAAGAATAAGGGGCAAGGCCAAAGCAATGTGACTCAGAACAATACCACAAATCCAAAGAAGGACACAGGGAAGTGGTGTGAATTTCATAACAGCCCCACTCACGGCACAAACGAGTGTCGGGCCAAACAGTCTTTGGTGGCTGAACTAAAGGCACCCGAATCAGATGCATTTTCTGATCCTGAGTTAGAACCAGACAAAGGCAATGACAAAGGGAAGCAGATCATTGATGCGGATCCCAGTGCCATTGTTGCCACCACCAAGATCCAGAAGGAGGGTCTAGAGGATCCAGAGGAGGGGGAGCGCCTCTTCCAGTCGCAGATGTGGGTGAAGGGTTCTCTGCTGCAGTTTCTCGTCGATAGCGGAAGCCAAAAGAACCTCATTTCAGCAGACGTCGTGAAGCGGCTCGGCCTACCAACCATAGCACACCCGCAAGCGTATACCATTGGGTGGCTCCACCCAGGGAGAGATCTCCGCATCCGCCAGCAGTGCCGACTTCCATACAGTATCAAGCCATTCACGGATGAGGTATTGTGTGATGTTGCTCTTCTTGATGTAGCTGATGTATTATTGGGCCAACCATACTTGTGGAGGCGACATGCTGTGTATGAGTCTAGGCCTCGTGCTGTTATTATTACTTTGGGAAATAACGTGTACAGGATACCGGAGGTGGTACCGCCTCTTGTCATCTCTTTGACTACTGCAAAACAACGCAGTAAGATTGTTTCCCAAACCAGGAAATTCATTTTCCTTACAACTCACTCACGGGGAAAGAAAAGTATTGTGGCCACAGCCTCGAAACAGGGCTCCCTTGCACGGCTGCAGCAGATGGACAAAGTCATGGAGGAATACGAGGAAGTTTTCCCCTCACTCATAGAGGTTCCTCCACACTGTCAGGACAAGCACTCCATTGATCTGACTCCCAACGCACCACCACCTGATGTTTCCATGCATCCTGCAACTACACATACAGAATCCAAACATGTACTGTCTGAGGCTGATAAAGAAACCAAATTTACTAAATGCATCCAGCATGTCCACCCGCAGGTCAATATACTACTTAGTTCAACAGAATTTGCCTCATCTCATTGAGGATCTCAACGCAATGGGGACCATTGCTTCCTAAGGAGGGAGGAATGATCCAGGTGGATATCGGTGGCCACCCACCTACTCCATTTGGACTAGCACCATCAATTCTTGCAGCTCTTCACATATAGCACAACTTACTATTTTTAGCAGGTTTTCGGGTAATCCACTCCCAGAGTCGTTTCGGGGCCTTAATGATCCAAGTGGATATTGATGGCCACCCACCTTTTCCATTTGAACCGCCACCATCAGTTCTTTCAATTTTCAAATTGCAACAAAACTTACTATTTTTAGCAGTTTTTTGGGTCCTGAACTTCCGGAGTCGTTTTGAGGCCCTAAACGACATTTTTGGACATCGCGCCTCTAGCGAATATCATTCCATTCCAGAATGATATTTGTGCTGAAAGTTGTAGTCCTTGGATAGATCTTTCTAACGAGCTATTGAGGGCGTCAAGCCCCGGAGATCGGGTGCCCGAGGTTATGCCGGGAAGTTAGACACGATTTACCAAACGAGGCCCACGGTTTTGAGGCGCCTCATCTCCTACGGCTAGGTTTTTGGACGTTTAGTTCTACATTGTTTCTCAACAATAAATAGGCCCTCGAGCCTCCTACGTGCTTAGCGCACGATTCGGAGGTGCAGCCCAGCCATGCATCTCTTCTGAGAGATTCGCTACCAACACCCTAGCTATTTTATTTCCATTATGCCTGTAAGCTTATTGCAGTCATTATTTTACTAATAAAATGAAGCATTATTTCCATTGCATCTCTATGTTCATGGTTATTTACGTATTAATTTCGTTCGTTCATAAAATCCGGATCACTTAACTGCTTGGCTCATTAAGATCCAAGTTGGCCAATGCGAACTCAACACTACTGTCCAAACCCATATAATTAGGAAAGACATCCCACATCTTTGTCCTTTCAACCACTCATCCCTCAGCCTGTAAATAAGACGAAGGTTGGTGTGCACATACACCGTTGTCTCTGCCCTGGACTACTCAAGCCTGCTCTTCTTGACACTATACAAATTCCCATATGTGCTCCAATTCCTCTCACAACAAGAGGATGAAGTCACCTGAGAGAGGAGCCTCATGGCTAACCGCTGTAGAGGGGGGCTTGTTGCCCCATGAGTTGTCCACGAAGAATAAGGCTTCTTAGCCCCCCTATCTTTAATGTAATGTCTCTTCCTAATTATTTTCGCAATGTTTGAGGAATTTGCAATTTTGATTAATAATAGCCCAAGGCAGTGTTGGTGAAGGAAACATTGGAGAAATGAATTTATTTGCATGTTAGTGGAATGTGGGGCCCACTCACCCACATGAATTACACACTCAAGGAAGGGAATTCGAATTCCCTAAGGAGAAATTGAAATTAGATGGGGCCCTCATGAAGCTCATGACCAACAACTATATAAATAGGAGAAATGAGGCAGCATTGTGGGTCTTTTGTCAATTTGAAAATCGAAATTACCTTAGCTGTTCAACTGAGCCAAATTGTGTTGTTTAGCACAAGAGCTTCCCAAGGAGTGAAGCTCAACCTTTCTTCGGTGTACTTAGAGTGTGACCCTAGGGAGGATTCTTTTCCTATCAGTGAGACTAGAGCACATACGGCCATAGGATCTATGCATTTCTAGAGTTCCCCACACAGTCCTGGAGCAGTCACTGCGCCGAGGAAGGAGCCACGTTGTTGTTGGAAGAGCAGCGAAGTGGGGGCTGTTTTGAGGAGATACGGAGGTATTTGGTGATCTTTTTCTGTTGGGAGGAGTGTAACTACAATAGAGGAGAGTTTCCCATACACATAACTCACAGAAAGAGCGTAAGACTGCGCCACTCTCTCCATGACTGCGAAGTCACTGGAGTGAGGTATTTTGTAGCAACAACATTAAGAGGAGTTGGGAGCTGGGGTGTTGAGGAGTTGGTTGGAGGGCTATTGAAAAGAGATTGCTAGAGTTTTTGGAGTAGAGATCGACTGGTTCAGCCACAGTGACAGTTTTCTGTTTTGGTGGAGGGCCAAACTGTGATTGTGTAAGGAACTCAACCATAATTTCCTAGAATTTTCTGGGAAGTTTAGAGGGGGGAAAACCAACAGTTGAAGTTCGTCAGCAGTGCAGAATCAGAGGGACAATGCAACTTTCTGCGCAACAGAGTTATTGCAACGGTTAGGCATTCCTATTTCTATCACCCGAGGCTTGTAGCTTGCCTGTGCACGCCCAGGTGCATTTTCTCCAACTCATTTGTACTCCAGCACTGATTATTAATAAAGCTGGGCTAGTTTGGTGTTTTGGAAGAATTTTTGGTTTTATGTGTGTGATTGCTAAAAAAATCCTGTGTTTTTTATTTACATGTCTTTGCTTATCATTGTAAAATTATAGGAGGAATACGTCAGTGGTATCAGAACATGTTCTTGGCCAGGGTGGGGAATAGGAGCAAGTGATGCCACCGAGATATCAAGGAGTGGTTTTCCAGGAAGGCTATGGTAGAGGCAAAGGCAAAGGTCATGGTAGAGAAGGCAACTCAGATCCATTTTTAGATACTGAAGTAGAAAACCAGAGGGGAGGAATGGACCAACATGAGGAGAATGAACAACCCAGACAAAGGGGCTAGGACCAAATTTTGGAGGAGCTGCTGAGAACTAATCAACAGATGATGAGACAAGGACAAATCATGATGGATCTATCATCTGATGCAACAGGTGACGAGGCTGTAGATGGGTGGAAGGCCAGAAGGGGCAACAAAGCTTCAAGGTGATGGGGGTTCTAAAGTAGGGGGAGGCAGCCGTATCTATCAGCCCCCACACACTCCCCAACGTGGGAAAACTGGTTGTCCCTTGATGCCACATTTTGTGGATGAATCAGAACCGGAGAGGGAGCCAGATCCGATTGCAGATTTGGTCCACTTAGTTGCATCCGGTATTGATGAGTATGGGGGGTTGGATGCCCGGATTAGGCGGGTGATGTCGTTTGGTGAGTATATTCACCTCAAGGAGAGGCGTACTACGGGGGCTGGGAACCATTATAGAGGAGGATCATCCAACCAGGATGTGCAGAGGCTAGCTGGAAAGGTTACACTTCCAAACTTTGATGGTTTAGTGAAGAGTTTAACCAGGGCATGGATACAAAAGTTGGACACATTTTCATCTGAACCCCATGTGGGAAACATATGCCATTTGGTTTGCCACCCTTCATTTGGAAGGGGATGCCCAAGAGTGGTGGTACCATGGGCTGATCACACTGGGGCACATCAACATTACCACTTACACGGAGTTCACCTAGAGACTGTTGGAGAGGTTTGAGAGAAAGGACTCGGAGTTGCATTTCAGGGAGTTAGCCCACCCGAGACAGACTGGCAGTGCAGAGGCATTCATCAAAAAGTTCCAGAGGCTGGCAGTGATGGTGATAGAAATGTTAGAGGGCCAACTGATTACACTGTTTGTGGAGGGACTTGCTGAACTGTTGCGTGGCTGGGTGAGGGCTTACAAACCCACGTCACTTTAGGATGCCATTTCTAGGACCCAGGATATGATTGATGTAGTGCGCAAGAACCGGGCCTTTGTTCCCATGAGACCCATGACCCCACAGGGGAACAAAGATACTAGGCCACCACAGAGAGATGGAGGACTTGACCAGTTGGATGATGATACATGAAGGGACCCCAAGAGGAGGAGGTTGTGTTTTACGTGCCAAGAGCCTTGGGCACCTGGGCATAAGTGCACTAAGGGCAAGGCCCATTTCATTGAGGTGTTTTCAGATAGTGAGCCAGAGGAATAGGAGGCCGAGATAGCAAATGAGCCGGGAGATGAGGGAGGACCATCATCAGGAGGACCAGCACCACCACATAGAGGAGGACTGTTTGCCCCAACCGGGGGAGTCCTTGCTTCACTTTGGGGTGTGTCGAAGTATTTGACACTAAGGATTAGGGGGACCATACAGGCAGCGTGTGTCAGTCCTGGTAGACAGTTGGGTCACCCACAATTTCATTGATGCCCAGATGATGGAGCATAGGGGCATCCAGATAAAAACATTTGAGGGGTTCCCAATCTTGGTACTAGGAGATCGGACCATGCAGTGTACGAAGTATGTTCCCGAGCTGACCTTGAGTACGGGGAACTATGTTGAGATTTTGTATATTTGGGGTAGCATCAGTTGTGCTCTAGGTCCCAAATTTTGAGGAAGGACTAGAGTTCACCTGATCTACAAGACCCAGAAATGGATTTGGGAATTTTCATCTGGTTTAGGAGATATTAAATTAATTAATTATTTTAATGTATTTCCTAAGTTAAAACTTAGGAAAATAAAATAATTAAAGTGAATATAATTAAACATGTGATGAAATTGTCTTAAGTCACACGGATCAAGCTTTCTTTTAATCTTGGCCATTGATTAAAGATTTAATCTTGACTGTTGATTTATTAATGAGAAAAGTATAAAGGAAAGGCTTGGGGTCATTTGTAAGACACATAGAGGTAGAGCACTGAAGCTAAGATGAGATTCTAGGGCGGGGTTGCTAAGAATTCTCAAGTATTTCAGTTGCAAAGAGGAAAATTTAGACCAAGGGGATGATCTGATCCCAGGGTCTAGAATACACAAGAAGCAGAGAAGAGATCAGGAAAGACAACACAGAGGAAGGCAGTAGCAGCAGCAGCAAACGGCAGCAACATCAGCAGCAGACAACAATAGCAGACGGCAGCAGCAGTAGCAGCGGACGGCAGCAACAGACGGCAGTAGCAGCAGCAGCAACAAGGACAACGTGATTTTCATGAAACCATTTAGGGGTTATGCAGAGACCCTTAGGGGCAGCGTAGTAACTGCGTCACCTAGTCTGGGGTAACACAGTCCCTTCTAGTGACAACGCTGAGCATTTGGAAGCCTTTAGAGGCTGACGCAGTGTCTTTCAAGGGCAGATCTGAGGTTTCTAGGCCTAGATTTGGCTGAGTTCTGTAAATCCCATTTGAGGGTGTGGATCAGTTAGTATTGTTGGTCTTGAATTAGCTAGGTGCTGCAGATCTAGAGTTTTCTCTGTAGGGTTTTCCAGATTTGGAACCCAGAGTTGTGTATTCAGAAATATTCTTAATAATAGAGCCCTCCAACAACAAGAGACTGGTTTTCCCACATTGGGTTTTTCTGGGGACAGTTTGTCCAGAAATAACTGTGTCACTTTGTCTATGTGTGCATGTCTTATTCTAGATTTGAATTGGTAGAGATCTGTTATGTGTTTTGCTTTGATGTTAACTTGAATTTATTCTGTTGATAAGTTATATAAGTAGGAGAAGCTTAACCAGATTAACGGAAATAATTTCTGCATAAGAATTAAGATTCAGAAATTTCTACAAACTACTCACTCACTGATCATTTCTTTGTGGTTGATGTCCCAAACACCAATGTGGTGTTGAGTGTCCAGTGGTTGTACACATTGGGGAAGGTCACCACCGATTGGCAAAAGTTGGAGATGGAGTTCAAGGGGCCAGATGGGAAGCTTGTATTACTAAGGGGAATGCACTCTTATCCACCTTAGACAGTTTCATCCCACTGGATGGAGGCAGATCTACGACATGGAGATGTGGAGTGGGCAGTTGAGTTGAGGACTTGTGAGTCAGGGGCACAGGGACAAACTACGCATCCAGATAACTTGCCCTGTTGGAGAAGCACCAGGGGGTTTTTGGGGATGTTCCACCAGGTAGATCACCAGACCGTGGATTTGAGCACACCATTGAGCTGGAGGATGGGGTGATTGCAATCATCACCACCCGTTTTAGGCACCCAAAGGCCTATAAGGATGAAATAGAGCAGGCCATTTAGGAGTTGTTGAGATTGGTACAGATAAGGCCTAGCTCGAGCCCATTTGCTTCTTCCGTGGTGCTGGTGAAGAAGAAAGATGGGATGTTGTGCATATGTATAGATTACCAGTCTTTCAATAAGAAGACATTGAGGAACATATATCCCATTCCACGCATTGACGAGTTGATGGATGAGCTTAGGGGAGCTAAATACTTCCCTAAGATAGATCTGCATTCGAGATATCACCAGATCTGTGTGAGGAGTAGGATATCCCAAACACTGCTTTCCGTTGCCACTATGGGTATTTTGAGTTCTTGGGGATGCCCTTTGGGCTAACCAACACTTCTACCACATTCTAGTCATGTATAAATCACGTGTTCTGTGGGCAGTTGAGAGTCGAGACGCTTTGTCTTGGTTTTCTTTGATGACATACTCATTTACAACCGGACATAGGAGCAACGCCTTGAACATTTGGAGGTAGTGCTTCGCATACTTGAGGAGCAACAACTGTGTCCGAAGATGTCCAAATGTGATTTTGGACTAACGAAGATGTTGTACCTAGGTCATGTGATTGGGGAAGAGGGAGTGAAGGTGCATTAGGAGAAGATTCATGCTTTATGGATTGGTCCACACCCAGGAATGTGACAGATTTGAGGGGGTTCCTGGGCATTTGTACATACTATAGGAGATTTGTGAGAGGGTTCTCACATCTTGCAGCACCTCTTACAGATTTGACAAGGAGGGGAGCTTTTGAGTGGACGCAGGTAGCAGAGGAGGCTTTTGAGCACGTTAAGAGGGTCATGAGCAACTGCCCGGTTTTGGCCTTCCCAGATTTCATGCGGTCCTTTGTGCTGGAGTGTGATGCCTCTGATGAAGGGGTTTGAGTATTGCATTTGAGAGGAGGAAGTTGCTACCTCATGAGCAGTTGTACTCAGTGTATGACAAAGAGATGTTGGCGGTGATGCATGCACTGGCCAAATTCACACAGTATCTGGTAGGCAACCGATTCAAAGTGAAGACTCTAAGGACAGGCAGGCTTGTGACATTTTGGATGGCACACACAGGGATGACAAATTCTGGGTGATGTTTGGTGTGATCTACTACAAAGACCGAATCTATTTGGTACCAGGATCTCAGCTGAAGGAGAGGATTATGTAGGCAACCCATGATTCTTCCCATGGGAGAGATTCTCTTGGCGGGGGCTCAAGGGAGATGTGTTGAGGCACATGAGGGAGTGCGTGGATTGCTAGTGGAACATGGTGGAGTTGTCGCACCCGACCGATTTGCTACAGCCACTTTCCATTCCGGAGAGGAAGTGGGAGACCGTATGCATGGATTTCATCACCGGCTCCTGGTTGCACAGGTGCGGGATTGTATCTATTAAGTGGTTGATAGATTGACCAAGTTTGCCCATTTCTTCGCTATTCCATCGAGATTTTCCACCACCTAGGTGGTTGAACTATTCTTTCAGAGTTCTTCCGATTGCATGGTCTTCCCAAGACCATTGTGAGTGACAAGGACAATAGATTTATGGGGGCTTTTTGGAAGCAGATGTTCTGGTTGGTGGGGACAAAAGCTTACATCCAACACTAGCTATCACCCCCAAAATGATGGGCAGACCGAGATTGTGAACAAATGGTTAGAAGGGTACGTACGCAACTACGTGACTAGACAATAGAGAGCGTGGGTCAAGTGGCTTCATCTCGGGGAGTTTTCCTACAACACAACTTATAATATGTCTGTTGGTATGTCCCCTTTCCGAGCTCTTTATGGGTATGATGCTCTTACTTTTTCTGACATGGTATTTGGAGATAGCATGGCCCCACGGGCAAAGGACTGGGTTTAAGAGAGCTAGGAGATTCTCCGAGTTCTCAAGAACAACTTGTAGGTGGCCCAAAATCAACAAAAGATATAAGCTGATAAGCACAGGGTGGAGAGACAGTTTGAGGTAGGAGACATGGTCTACTTACGCTTGCAGCCATATAGACAGTCTTCACTCAAGCATAATGGTGTTGAAAAACTCCGGCCACGATTCTATGGACCTTACCATGTGGTCAGGAGGGAAAGTGAGGTGCCCTATGAAATAGAATTACCTTCAGAGAGCCGGGTCCACAATGTATTTCATGTCTCATGCTTGAAAAAGGCATTGGGGTAGCAGGTTGTAGTAGCAACCGAGTTGTCTCCATTGGATGATGAGGGGCATTTTGTTTTGACACCAGAGCTCATATTGGAGACCCGGGAGAGGAGGTTGAGATACAGGGTGGTCTGGGAGCAATTGGTCAAGTGGAAGGATTTACCGGAGGAGGATGCTACATGGGAGAATGAGTAGAATTTGCAGCATCCAGTTCTACAGTTGCTTGGGGTCAAGCAGCATCCAGGAGGGGAGGATTGTAATGTCCCTTCCTAATTATTTTCCTGATGTTTGAGTAATTATTTTTGCAATTTTGATTAATAATAGTCCAAGGCATTTTTGGTGAAGGGAACATAGGAGAAATGAATTTATTTGCATGTTAGTGGAATGTGAAGGCTACTCATCGACATGAATTACTCACTCAAGGAAGGGAATTCAAATTCCCTAAGGAGAAATCAAAATTAGATGGGGCCCTCATCAAGCTCATGGCCAACAACTATAAATAGGAGAAGCGAGGCAACGTTGGGGGTCTTTTCTCAATTTGAAAATCGAAATTACCTTAGCTGTTTAGCTAAGCCAAGTTGTGTTGTTTAGCACAAGAGCTCCCCAAGGAGTGAAGCTCAACCTTTCTTCGGTGGACTTAGAGTGCCACCCTAGGAAGGCTTCTTTTCCTATCAGTGAGATCAGAGGACATACTGCAACATGCTCTATGCATTTTGGTAGTTTCCCATGCAGTCTTGGAGCAGTCACTACGCAGAGGAAGGAGCCATGGTGCTAACGGAGGAGCAACAAAGTGGGGGGATGTTTTGGGGAGATATAGAGGTATTTGGTGATCATTTCCTGTTGGGAGGAGTGCAACTACAATAGAGGAGAGTTTCCCATACACAGAACTCACAACAAGAGCGTATGACTACATCACTCTCTCCATGACTGCGCAGTCGCTGGAGTGAGGTATTTTGTAGCAACAACATCTGGAGGAGTTGGAAGCTGGGGTGTTGAGGATTGGTTAGAGGGATATTGGAAAGAGATTGCTGGAGTTTTGGGAGCAAATATTGACTGGTTCAACCACAATGACAATTTTTTGGTTTGGTGGAGGGCCACGCTGTGAAGGACCAATTTGGGAGGTCAAAACCAAGGGAATCGCTCCTGGGATTTTCTGGGTTTTGCGCAAGGAGCTAAACTACAATTTCCTAGAATTTTCTAGGCAGTTTAGAGGGGGCAATCCAACTATTGAAGTTGGCCAGCAATGCAAAATCAAAGGGACAATGCAACTTTTTCGACAACAAAGTTATTGCAACAGTTGGGTATTCCTATTTCTATCGCCTGAGGCTTGTAGCTTCACTTGTGCAAGCCCAGGTGTATTTTATCCAACTAATTTGTACTCCAGCGCTGATTATTCATAAAATTGGGCCAGTTTGGTGTTTTGGAAGAATTTCTAGTTTTATGTGTGTGATTGCTGAAATTTTCTATATTTTTTATTTACATGTCTTTGCTTATCATTGTAAATTTCGAGTAGGAATACTACATCTAATTACATCATATCCTGTAAATTGACCAGTGCCATTGGAAAACTTTGCAAAGGCATCCTCCACCTCATCAAGGGATGCTCTATCCTGAAAATCTGCGTGAATGCATCTTTCCTCCCCTGTGATATTTCATCGTTCATGTGAGGAGGGAATCTGCGGGAAGGTCCACCATTCAGCGACACATGGCTGCAGTGCTTTATGTTCAATGAGTGAGCCAAACAATGTAAATGTGTGTAATTATTGTCCCACTTGTTGAGAAGAAGATCTTGTATGGTGGTGAAGAAGGCCTCTGATGATATCTTATACTCAGGCACTCACTCTATAATATAATGCTCCTCACAGACTCAATCATGGAATCCCATCTCTCATAAACCTCTCCTAGGATGGGTTGGTCTGTATCTGCAAATTGAAGCGAAGAAATGATAGGGTCCATGATCTGAATAAGTAGATCTACCCTCTACCACCAACCATCATCTAACACTGTGTCCTTCACTCTTTTTGAGGCTGCTTGATCTGTCTTTCTCCAAAATGACCAAAAATATGAAATAACCATGGCCCCGAGAGTAGTCTTTGTGGAAATTTTTGAATCTTTGCTCTTTATGCAAAAATTATTTATTGTTAATTTGGTTATGCTCCTCCTACTTAGACAAGTTATTAACTGAATAAATTCAAGTTAAAATCAAAGCAAAACACATAACAGATCTCCACCAATCCAGATCTAGAACAAGTTCATGCACACATAGACAAAGTGACAGTTATTTCTGGAAAAATAGTCCCCGGAAAAACCGGTCTTCTGGCTATTGGAGGGTTTTATTATTAAGAATTTTCTGAATACAACAAGCTTGGGCTCCAGATCTGGAAAACCCGACAGGGAAATAATAGATCTACAACTCACTGGCTGATCTAGGGCCAAAATAATGACTGATCCACACCCTCAAACGAGATTTACAGAACTTAGCCAAAATTAGGAGCTAGAAATCCCAGCGCTGACCCTGAAGCCTCTGTGTCAACCTCTGAAGCCCCTCTGACCCTCAACGTTGCTCTAGAAAGGGTTGCGTTACCCCAGACTGGGTGACACAGTCCCTACGCTGCTCCTTAGGGTCTCTGTGTAACCCCTGAGGGTTTCCTGCAGAAATTACGCTGTCCTTGAGGGACTGTGCAGCACCTGCATAGCAGAAGCTCCTGCCATCCTACTTCTCTGCGCTGCGTCTTTGAGCTGATGTCTGCGTCTTGCTGATTCTAGACCCTGGGATTAGATCATCCCCTTGGCCTAAATTCCCCTCTGTAGCTGAAACACTTCTGATTATTCTTAGCAAACCCTCCTTAGAATCTAAGCTTAGCTTTAGTGCTCTGCCTCTGTGTGTCTTTACAAATGACCCCAAGCCTTTCCTTTATACTTTTCTCATTGGGAAACCAACGACCATGATCAAATCTTGAATCAATGGCTAAGATTAAAAGAAAACTTGATCCGTGTGACTTAAGACAATTTCATCACATGTTTAATTAAATTCACTTTAATTATTTAAGTTCACTAAGCTTTAACTTAGGAAATACATTAAAATAATTAATTAATTTAATATGTCCTAAACCAGATGAAATTTCCCAAATCAATTTCCGGGTCTTGTAGTGCAAGTGTACTCTAGTCCCTCCACAAAATTTGGGAGCTAGAACACAACTGATGCTACCCCAAACACACAAATTCTCAACACTCGCTCTTAGCATCAAGGGTGTGCTCTAGCAATACATCACACTATGCATTACATGATTTTGGGCACTGGTTTTGTGCTGCTGATGGTTGGCCTGCTTCCACTCAACTCTGCACTGCTGCTGCCATTCTGTATTGTTGCCCATAACTCTACCACTGACACTACAACCTCTGTACTGCAACTCCCTTTCAATATGCTGCATCTGTGTTACTCATAGCACTGCCACTGTTGATCTGCTGCACTGCAACTTCAGTTGTTGAGAGAAACAACTAAATCTCCTGCCCAATCTTTGACAGACAAGTCAGATGGGCTGCACCCCCATCACTAAAGCTCAATAGGCTACAGATTTGTGCTGGCATCTGAAGGATGATGCACAACTACAACTCTGCACTTCGTAAGTAGACTCCCTCTGCATTACTGAAGTCACATCAGCCCCTTGTGCTGGAATCTCTCACGTTGCTGCTTCACTGCGCTGTCCTTTTGAAGCCTTCTGCTCTGCTACAGCTCTGCACTGTGTAAGCAGCTCTACTCTGCGCTACTGAAGTCACATTAGCCTTTGCGCTGCTGTTGCTTCTACACTGCTGCTGCTGCTCCTTTGTGCTGCTTCTCCCAGCCTTTAGATCTGCCTCTGCTTCATCTGTGATCTATGCACTCACTGCTCTACTTGTCCCACTACTATCTTAAGGCTGCCGTAGCTCGTATGTGATCCAAGAGATGAGATGCTCAAGAATCCCACCTTTCTTCTATGTAGCTCCTCTACATATCCATGTCACCCCACTTTCGTGGTTCATGAGCGCTTATGGCTGCATCATCTTCTGACCCATCATCTGCCACAACAGCGTTCGAAGAAGAGGCTTCCTTGTCCTTTTTCATTTGAGGACAATTGTTGGCAAAATGTCCCATTTCACCACATTGGAAGCACTTGATCTTTGAGAGATCCTTCTTCTTCTTTGGCTGCTTCTTCGATGCCAAGGCTGCATCTTCCTCATCTTCCTTCTTCATTTTGCTTGATCCAGAGCTATACTGCTTCTTGGTGAATCTGCGGAGTTCTTCTTGATGTAGAACTGACCACAAGCTGTCCCAATCTGGGAGGT
The DNA here is from genome assembly GCA_034641835.2 of Pinus albicaulis. Lineage (NCBI taxonomy): Eukaryota > Viridiplantae > Streptophyta > Pinopsida > Pinales > Pinaceae > Pinus > Pinus albicaulis. The sequence goes on along the minus strand of CM076576.1, from coordinate 159,254,409 downwards.
TCGCTCTGCCCAAGATACTTTGGACAAAGGTTTCCCACTCATCTGTGACTGCATTGAGGGCAGTCCTTACCATCCCATCGTCTTCCACCTTAGCACTAGTTGCAGTCAACTAATATCTGATCGACCGCAGCCTGAAGAGGAAATGCTCCATGTCTTCTCCCTTGGCCATCATGAATGACCTCATCTGTGTCTCCAACAACATCTTCCTTTGGACAGATTTTCCCTCATATAGGGAGATCAAGGCCTTCCACATCTCATTAGCTATCTTCTTTTCAGCGAAGTGTGGTATAATATGGTCCTTGATTCCATCCATAATCATCTGCTTGACATGCCCAGCAGCCTCCTTATGCTTCCGAAGGAGATCCAGATCTGTCGGTGTGGCCAGAGTTTGCTCTGCATGGTCTCTAAGATTGTATGCCTCAAGGACTATCAAGATCCTTGCCTTCCAAACTGAAAAGTTTGAGAGACCATCCAGCTTGTCCTAATCACACAGTCCATGAGGAGCCATCTCCTCAGAATGTGTCGAAACTTCCTTTTCTCTTTGCTAGAGAAATGGATCTAAGGCCCTTGGTGAAATAAGCACCTTCTGCTCCTTTTGACAACTGATTTCCCTCCTTGGAAATCTGCCAAATGAACAATGATTTAGCTCTCTTTGATCCTCTGATCAAACTGCAAGTTTCTTTGGCTAGAAACTCTCTGAGAAACTGATCTCCTCCCGCTCTTTGTCACTTGTGCTAAGGCTAAAAATCTGAAAACTTCTGAAATTTAACCCCACCAGCGCCTTCTGAATTTCTGCAGCTAATCTTCAGTCTTTTCTGGATTTGACAGATTTAGACCCGCATCATACTGGTTGGCTTCAGACTAGTCCAGTGCTATTTCTGAGCTGCCTCTGCGCAATAATTGCGTGGGCTTGCTAGGAGACAGCATTAGACTACGTCACGCTTCCCTCTGCGTGAATCTGCCTTTGAAAACTGCGTTGTCCCTTCAGATCTACGTTTCTGCTGCTTTTCCCACTGCTTCCTGTAGCTAGAACCTTCAGTTTCTTGATGGTGACCCTCCTAGATCTTGAATTGCTCTAATACCATGTGGAAATTTCTGAATCTTTACTCTTTATGCATAAATTATTTACTGTTAATCTGGTTATGCTCCTCCTACTTAGAGAAGTTATTAACTGAATAAATTCAAGTTAAAATTGAAGCAAAACACATAACAGATCTCCACCAATCCAGAGCCAGAACAAGTTTATGCACACATAGACAAAGTGACACAATTATTTCTGGACAAATAGTCCTTGAAAAAACCCAATGCGGTAAAATCGATCTTCTAGTTGCTGGAGGGTTTTATTATTAAGAATTTTCTGAATACAAGCTTGGGTTCTAGATCTGGAAAAGCTGACAGAGAAATAATAGATCTACAACTCATTGGATGATCTAGGGCCAAAATAATGACTGATCCACACCCTCAAATGAGATTTACAGAACTCAGCCAAAATTATGGCCTAGAAACACCAGCGCTGCTCCTAAAGCCTCTGCGTCGGCCTCTGAAGCCACTCTGACTCTCAACGCTACTTTAGAAAGGGCTGTGTTACCCCAGACTGGGTGACGCAGTCCCTATGTTGCCCCTTAGGGTCTCTGCGTAACCCTGAGGGTTTCCTGCAGCAATTACGCTGTCCTTGAGGGACTGTGCAACACCTACGTAGCACAAGTTGTTGCCCTGTTGCTGCTGCCCTCCTGCTTCTCTGCGCTGCCTCTTTGAGCTGATCTTTGCCTCTTGCTGATTCTAGACCCTAGGATCAGATCATCCCCTTGGCCTAAATTCCCCTCTCTGCAGCTAAAACACTTCTGAGCATTCTTAGCAAACCCGCCCTAGAATCTCAGCTTAGCTTCAGTGCTCTGCCTCCGTGTGTCTTTACAAATGACCCCAAGCCTTTCCTTTATTCTTTTCTCGTTGGGAAACCAACGACCATGATCAGATCTTGAATCAATGGCTAAGATTAAAAGAAAACTTGATCCATGTGACTTCAAACAATTTCATCACATGTTTAATTAAATTCACTTTAATTATTTAAGTTCCCTAAGTTTTAACTTAGGAAATACATTAAAATAATTAATTAATTTAATATTTTCTAAACCAGATGAAATTTCCCAAATCAATTTCTGGGTCTTGTAGATCAAGTGTACTCTAGTCCCTCCACAAAATTTGGGAGCTAGAGCACAACTAATGCTACCCCAAATACACAAAATCTCAACAGTCTTGACCTCCCTCAAGCTCTTCAACATGATGAATGAAGAGGCAAATCGTGTATCCACAATCTTCAACAATGATAGATTGGTGTACTCCTTGTAGATAGTGAGGGCATTTGTATGATTTTGTACAAAGTTGTGGATATGTCGTGCATCCTCTATAATGCTTCCAATCTAAAGCACATCAGAAGCAATAGATTTAAGTGCTAAGTTCAATGAATGGACAATGCAAGGTGTCCAAAATAATTGTGGATATTTAGCTTCCATAATAATGCTAGCAACCTTGCAAACAGGTGCATTATGTGTAATGATTTGCACACAAGAATCAACACCTACGTTTTCAATAACTTTAATAAACAACTCACCCGTATATTGTGCATCGTTGTATTGTCCTAGTGCATCCATTGATTTCAAGAAAACTGGACCATTCAAGGAAGACACCATGAAGTTGATGAGTGGGTGCCGTGCTAGATCTGTCCATCCATTAGAAACAATGCTAAACCCAGATGTTGGCCATGCTGATTTAATTGGCTCAAACATTTTGTCCACCACTTTTTTTTCCTTCGTCAACAATGTGATTCTAAGCTTCTCTGACCTAGGAGGCACATACCCTAATGGAGCCCCTTGAGTTAGAGTTTGACACATTTCAATAAATAGAGGTGAGCGTGCAACATTAAAGGATATGAAGTTCTGAAAGAAAAAAAATGCAATGGTGAGATCAAGCTCTTCCCGTTTCTCTTTCTAAGAAGTCTTGTCCATTGGACCAAATGTAATTGCCTTTTTTTTGCTGCTTGTCCCCCACCAAAACTCTCAAATGGGAATTTGTTGCTGCTTTTCCTAAAGAATGGAAGGGGGTAATCATTTTTTCTTTCGATTTTGCAGCCACATTTGCCACACTAACATTGGTGTCTATTTCCATTTCTTTCCTATTTGCTAAAGAGACTTGTGTACAAGCTGCAATTCCACAACTTGGTAAAGCCAACAAATGAGCTTTTACACGGTAATATGTGCTCATGAAATGATTGTTGCAATAGCTTCATTTCCAAGCAACATTGTCTCCTCCCTTCATCTTGCTGCCTGGCCCTTGCTCTCTTGTGGCATATTTCCACAATGGATATTTGTTATCTTGAGGTTGTTATCTTCCCTCAACATTTGAAGTTGTTGTTGTGGTTGCACTTCCAATAGAGGGAAGACTTGCAGACCTTGATGGAATTGGAACAAGAGGGGCATCTCTAATGGGGACATTCTTTCTGTTCCTTTGCCCCTTCCTTGTTGCCCTTAATTGAAATTTGAGCCATGAACTTTGTAAAAAAGTTACACAAAAAATGAACAAATTTGTAAAAGAAATACACATGCAAAGTGTTGTAATAAAAATGCAAAAAATAGAGAGAAAATGCACTTACTTGTTGCTCGAATCTCCTTGAAAATGCTCCCACACCCTTTTCTTTTTGCTCTCACACACCCACAACAAACCCACAACCAAGAGAAAAGGTTATGGTGCAGATAGAATGACCAAATCGACCTTTTAACATCGCGCAGAGGTCCCTTTATCGGGATTCGTGTCCCAAAATCGAGACAAGATCGTGTCCTGATCGGACACGATCGAAAGGACACGAATCCGACCAAATAACACGAGAGGGGTGGGCAACAAATCCAGTTTCTCAGTATTAAATCAAAGTGGCCTTTTACAATCATTGAAGTATGATACTGTGAGGAACTAAGACTAATATATTATTCCAAGGCTATGAGCTTAGATACAATATATAGTTGTAATGCCCCCAATTGTTTGAGCACAGAGAAACCATTCCTGCTGCCTAACCATCTCCTTTAGTGTAGCAATAGGGGAATTTTACTAAGGGGACAAAGGAGTTTTACCCAACTCTATTTTGGTATTAAATAAAAAGGGGCAAATATTATTGAATAAAAGGGGCAAATTATTATTGGATAAAAGAAGTAAAAAGCCATTTAGAGAGAAAAAGTGGCTTTGCCAATGAAATAATAAAAAAGAGATTTCTAGAAGAGTGGAGAGGATCCGATGAATGTTATAAAAAGGGAGAGAAGGCCACTCCTCATTCATTCTGATTTGTTATTATTTTTTGGTGATTGGATTAGGGCTCAAGCGAGTCTAGCTTGAGGGTTTTAGGGAAAAATCTCAAACTAGTTTCCTTGGACTTAGAGTGACACCCTAGTTGGTTCATAGTCGATTTTGGTGGACTTTGAGTTACACCCTAGTTGGCCAGTGGGGAAGATCACTTCAAATCTTCTACTTGCGCTTATTGCAAGTACTGGACCAAGGATTTTTGAAGCCAAACCCTTGGATCGAAGGGCCATTTTAAGAGCATAATTGCCACTATTGCCGAAGCAAGTAAGGGCCGAGTTTAGTCAATCTTGAGGAGGCTGAGAGAGTCAATCTTGAGGAGGCTGAGAGTATCTTTTCAGACGGGGCCGAGAACATTCCTTTGGGAGGCCGAGTATATCATTTTAGAAGAGGCTGAGAGTATTTTTCTAGTAAAGGCCGAAACCACAATTCTTGAAGGACAATCTACTTAGCATATTGGTGATTGAATCTCTTTTTATTGAGGGCCTGAGTTACTCATTATCTAGAGGGCAAAATTACATACTTATTGAAGGCTGAATTGCATAATCTTCAGGGGATTGAATTGTTTGAATTGTAAGAGGACGAGATCACATCCCTTTACAGATCGAGTTGACTACTTGGAGGCCGAATTGGCTATTTCGAGATCCTCATCTTGGAGATCAGTTTAATGCTTGATCCATCATCCTTTCAAAGGTCTGAATTCTCATTAGGTGACTGATTTTTGAAGTCATTACTTGAAGGTCGAATTCATAATCTCTACTTGGAAGGTGAGGGTTTATTCTTTTTAGGGCCGAATAACATCAGATCAGAGGCCAAGACATCTTCACCATTGAGGGTCGAATTGATTGACATATTTCAAGAGTTCAGGAAGGCCAAGTTGTTGATTTTTGGTAGCATCAGATGTGCTCTAACCTCAAGAATTTGCAGGGAGGCTAGGACACATGCATTCCCCAAGACCCATAAATCGTTTTGGGAAATTCCACCACCCAGAGAAGGTTTAATTAAAATAATTAATTATTTTTAATGGTTGCCTAAGTTTAAACTTAGGAAATTAAAATAATTAAAGGGTATTAATTAAATTGGGTGTGAAATCTTCTAGAAAAAGATGAAGATCAAGTCAAGATGATCTGAGCCATTTATTAGGATTTAATCTAGGCCATTGAATGTTCAACGAGAAGATTATAAGAAGAAACTCGATGGGCACTTGGAGAACACATCAAATAAGAGATCAAGAGATTGATTTATGAAGAGAGCAATGTAACAGTTGCCAGAGGAAGATCAAAGTGATTTCTTGCAGTGAGAGGCATAGATAGTTTTCCGGAGGAAGTATTCCTAATCCGGTGAATACATTATAGAGGTGTCAGAGAGAGGCACAAAAGAGGCAGCACAGAGCAACGCAATGCTTCAGAGGGATATCTAACTTTTGTTGAGGATAATTGAGATCCAGTACTGGAAGCCGGGGTGTGAGACCAGGAGGTCAGATGATCGAGTTTCAACCAGCAAAAGATCAACTGGGAGGTGTGACGCTGTCCCAACAGCAATGTCGCAGTAACTACGTAAGTATGACACAGAGATTGCACAAAGGGCTCATATCCAATCAGATTAGTACCAGATCTTCTCGTACCAGTGTGAGATTATCTCACTATCTTTTTGGTCAGTTTATTGTTTGTATCGGATTGCCTGTTTGGGCATCCAAAGATTTGTATTTAGAAGCTACTGCATATGAACACAAACCCTCAACTGCTGCACCACTTTTCCTGCATTGGGTTTTTCTGGGGACATTTGTCCAAAAATAACGGTGTCGATTATGTGTTTATTTCTTTCCTGCATTGCATTTTGTTTCTGCAACATTTTTATATTTGTGTGGGTTGCAGTGTGATGTATTCAGTGTTTGTCGTAGATAACTACAAATAAATTGTTAAGTGAAGATTAACAATTAGTTGACTATTTTCCAGTTGCTGCAATATGTTTCTAGTTATAGGAATTTTCACATGGTATCAGAGTGTAGGTGAAACAGAGAAAAGCTCAGAAGCATAGCTGAAGAGGGAGCTCGAAAAGTTGCGTAGGCAGCAGATCGAATCCCAGAAGGGCAACGCAGTCCAGTGCTAGGAAAGCAAGATTTTTCATGGAAAAATCCTTCTCAGAGTGAGTCGAGAGAGAAGAAGATTTTCAGAATCAAAATTTGTTAGAGGAAGAGGGAGCAACGCAACAGCTTCAGCGCAGAGCAGATCTTCAACTGAGATGTAGGCTTTCTGCAGCAGTTGATAGAGCAGAAAAGCGTCAGAAGGGAAGAAGAGCACACTGAGGGAATTTTGACCTCGGAGAATTTCGTGCCCATAAATTCTAATTTCCCACGTGTTATAGTGTCAGTGTTTTCATATTGCCATCAGTGATAAAAATCCTCTTTTCATATCATTTTAGGAGTCACACTCAAATTTTTTTTATCATTCCATTAGGTCATGCAAAAAATTCATCACTGATGGTAGCCCTAGTCATAAAACTTCACTGTCCCTCAGAAATTCATATTTGCTGGCCCACCTTCATGTCTTGCTGAGCATAATTTAGTCATGAAAGTCTATTTCATCATGTCATTATGTCAGTTAAAGTCACCATGGAGTCTGGTCATTCAAGGTCCCATTAGGTCACTAGGTTTCATTTTCCAAGGTCCACATAAAACACCATTTCATTTGCATAAGGTCAGCAAAAGTATGAGAGTGATCTAAATAATATTTCTTTATCATCTAAAGAGGATTTGCCAACATGAAAGATGATATCCAAGGAAAATTTCCAAAGTTATAATTCTACTTTCAAGTTATGATTTTTTTTCTGCAATGTAATTTTATTCTGAAAAGATGGGGTAGGCATTGGAATCTGGGTTTGCAACCCTTTTCATCAGCAAAATAAGGTCCCTACAAATGTAACATTGTGCTCTTATAAATTAGCTTTTGATTTCACTAACAATGAAGCCGAGTACGAAGCATTGATTACTGGCTTAAAGATCTTGAAGAAACTGGGTGCAAGAAGGGTTGCGGTGAATGGTGATTCAGAACTTGTGATCAAGCAAGTGAAAGGTGAATATCAAGCTAACCATCCTCGAATGAGACAATATAGGAATGCTGTAATTGATATTTTGAAAATGTTTCAGGAGTCTATACTTACAGTGGTGCAAAGGAATCAAAATCTCATGGCAGATTCATTGGCTAAAGCTGCGAGCAATTTCAAAATCCCCATCTTTTCAAACAAGAAATTTGAGATTCATGTGAAGCACCGACCCACTGTTCCCGATAACTTGCGATATTGGCAAGTTTTCTGGGATGATAAGCAAATATACAACTTTCTCCAAGGTGAAGAAGAATTTGAGAATTGTTCTATAGAGAAGATTTCCGATAAAGATGACCCAAGATATAGAAGCAACTCAGATGGATATACTACAACTGAAGGACAACAATATTCCAAAAGGTCTCATACCTTTGGAAGAATTGTTTGACCAAGATGACGTAGCAAGGAAGCCTACATTGATGCCTACGAAAAAGGGTGTTGAAGATGTAAACGGGACAACCGACAAACCAAAGATGGTGAAACTATCCAAGTCCTCATCTCCCGAGGTAAAGGTTGGATATGTTAAATTGCTTTCTGAATTTTCTGATGTTTTCGCATGGGAATATGCAGATTTAAAGGTGTATGACAAGAACATCATTCAACACACTATTCTGATCAAGTCCGATCAAAATCCCTTTCGTCAAAAGTTGAGAAGGATAAATCCCAGATTGCTGCTATCAATTGAAAAAGAGGTAAATAGACTTTTCAAGTCCAGTATCGTTGTCCGGATCAGATTCTCTGATTGGATTTCAAATTTGGTCCCAGTGAGGAAGAAGGCTGGAGAAATTCGGCTTTGCATAGATTTCATAAACTTGAACAAAGTGTCCCTCAAGGAAAATTATCCACTTTCGAAGATGGACCATATACTTCAAAGAGTTGTTAGTTCTTCCCGGATGTCACTGTTGGATGGTTATTCAGGCTACAACCAAATTTTGGTGCACGTAGATTATCAGGACAAGACAACATTTACTACACCATGGGGCACCTTCAAAGATGCCAAAATGCCTTTTGATTTGAAAAATGCAGGAGCCACATTCCAGCGAGCCATGGACATAGCATTTGCCATTGAAAAAGATGTTTTCTTGGTTGTTTACTTAGATGATTTCACTGTGTTTTCACATTCTGATGATGAACATTTGCACCATTTGAGAATTATTTTCGAGAGATGCAGGAAGTTCGGGATATATCTCAACCCAAAGAAAAGCCTTTTTGCTATGGAGGAAGGTAAATTCCTTGGTCACATCATCTCCAAGGATGGGATCCGGATTGACCCTTCCTGTGTTCAAGCAATTTAGTAGATTGATTTCCCTCGCAGCAAAAAGGAAGTACAAGCATTCAACGGTAAGGTGAATTTCTTACGAAAATTCATTCCTAATTTAGCGGAGCATCTTAGAGAATTGACAAACATGTTGAAGAAAAATAGTGATGTGAAGTGGTATGAAGATGCCCATAAATCTTTCCATTCAGTTAAGTTTGCCTTGACTATTGCCCCAGTTTTGATAAGTCCCGATTATACTAGTGATTTCATAATATTGTCATTTTCTTCTGAGCACACTATGGCATCAATCTTGATGCAGAAAAGGGATAAAACAAAATTACCAATTTCATTTTTCAGTCGCAATATCAAAGATGTAGCCCTTCGCTACAACATCATAGAGAAACAGGCTCTAGCTTTGGTTAAAGCGTTGAAAGATTTCAGAGTTTACATGTTACATTCACAGACTCTTGCTTGTGTACCTAATTGCAACTGTGAAAGAAGTTCTCATGCAGACAAACCCGGAAGGTAGGAGAGGAAGATGGATAGCAGCTTTACTGGAGTATGATCTTGAAATCAAGCCCACCAAGCTGATCAAAGGTCAGGGCTTAGCCAAGCTCATGGCTGAGTCAAATCTTCATGCCCTTGACATCAATTTGATTTCAGCTTTGTCCGAAAGTGAAGAAGAAGTGAAGCTCTTTCAGGTATCCAATAACTTTTTGTCATCTCCACGATATTCTGGTATTGTTTATGTTTTGCAACACCTAAACCCTCTTGTAGGCATGACTAAGAGTCAAGGCAGATCTTTGAAACTCAAAGCTTCAAAGTATTGCATACTGGATAATGCACTTTACTGGAAAGATCCTAGAGGCGTGTTGTTGAACTGTTTGGTCGAAGAAGAATCTAAGAAAGTGATGAATGACTTCCACAAAAGAGATTGTGGGGCCCACCTATATTGGAAGACCACGACCAATAAAATATTGAGAGTGAGATATTATTGGCCGACACTTTTTGCAGATGTTTACAAATCAGTAATGAGCTGCCATGAATGCCAAGTTTTTCAGGGTAAGAGAAAGCTTCTCTCGTTACCTCTTCAACATATTTCAGTCCATGCACCATTTCAGTTGTGGGGCCTAGATTTCATAGGCGAGATTCACCCAGCATCATCTGCCTAACACAAGTGGATATTGACAGCCATAGATTACTTTACAAAATGGATTGAAGCAATCCCAACCAGGCAAGCAACAAATTCTGTCATCATTTAGTTTTTAGAAACTAATATTTTGTCCTGTTTTGGTTGTCCTACTAAGATTATCACAGATAACGCGACAACATTCAAATCTAGAAAGATCACTGAGTTTTGTGACAAATATAACATTAAGTTGGGACACTCTACAGCCTACTACCTGCAAGGTAATGGATTGGCAGCATTCAAATCTAGAAAGATGACTGAGTTTTGTGACAGATATAACATTAAGTTGGGACACTCTACAACCTACTACTCGCAAGGTAATGGATTGGCAGAGTCCTCTAATAAGTCATTGATCAGTATCATTAAGAAGATGTTAGAGGCGAATAAAAAGAATTTGCATAAGACGCTGATTAATGCATTGTGGGCAGATCAGGTGAGTAATAAAAAGTCTTTTGGTATGTCTCCTTTTCAAGTTGTATATGGTGTTGATACTGTGTTTCCTTCATCATTAGTAGTCCCTGTAATGAAATTGCTGCAAGAAACAGGGACTGAGGAAAATGACATACATCGTCGTATTAATCAAATGATACACCTTCAACAGACAAGGGATGAAGTATTTCATAATACTTCAAAACTTCATGACAGGATAAAGAAGATCTATGATCGGAAAACTAAAGAAGACAACCTCAAGATAGGAGAAGTGGTACTCCGCTGGGATGCCAGAAATGAAGAGAAGGGAAACACGGTAAATTTGAGAATTTATGGAAAGGGCCATATCAGATTTCAGCTTGTCGGGGACAAAATGCTTATTTTCTTGAAGAGATGTGAATGGACAGGAGTGTTTAGGAGGACCAATTAATGGTAGGCTCCTAAAACACTATCTTTTCTGAAACAAATTTTTCGATCAATTTTTCCATTTCATTGTAAATATCAGTTACATTTTCTGCAAGTGTGAAGTAGAGAGTCATTGGAGTTCGGAGCCCGAAGTGAAGGCCATGGAGCTTCACTAATTTTCTACCATATTTAAAAAAGTTTAGTTTTCAGTCAAGTAAGTCAGTATTGAGTCAATTTTCAGTCACTTGAGTTTGCATTGAGTTAGTCTATTTCTTCGAGTTATTAGTTTTCAGTAAAGTTTTTCAGTTTGAGTTTTTGACCGTATTGGCCCAATGGAAGAAGCACTGATATGCAAAATCGAAAGTTTTGTGGTTCTTGACACCTCTTTCAGAGCTATCATCCCCAATAAGGCCAATGTTAGTGTCAGTATTTGCATACTGCCATTAATGATAAAAAAATCCTCTTTTCATATCATTTTAGGAGTCCTACTCAGAATTTTTTTATCATTCCATTAGGTCATGCAAAAAATTCACTCACTGATGGTAGCCCTAGTCATAATACTTCACTCTCCCTCAAAAATTCAGATTTGCTGGCCCACCTTCATGTCTTGTTGAGCATAATTCAGTTATGAAAGTCTATTTTATCATGTCATTATGTCAGTTAAAGTCACCATGGAGTCTGGTCATTCAAGGTCCCATTAGGTCACTAGGTTTCATTTTCCAAGGTCCAAATAAAACACCATTTCATTTGCATAAGGTCAGGCAAAGTATGAGAGTGATCCAAATAATATTCCTTTATCATCTAAAGAGGATTTGCCAGCAAGAAAGATGATCTCTAAGGAAAATTTCCAAAGTTCTAATTCTGCTTTCAAGTTATGATTTTTTTCTGCAATGTAATTTTATTGAAAAATAGAGATGTAATTTTTTTATTTTTATTTTTATGTAACTTTATGTTCATTATATGTAATAAGTACTATTTCCAAGCTACCAACTCAACTCCATATGCAAAACTGAACACCAAACAAAGCATTGTAAAGAGTACCAAACTCCAACATCATCAACCTGCAAAGAAAAAGTCAAAGTGTAAAAGATATTTTCCAAAATTTTCAAAGGTGAAAGTGAAACATTAGAAAGTGGGTTTTAAATCTAAAGATCAATTTCACTAAAGTATTAAAGCCCTCATAGCATCAAATTCAACTTCATTGGTCTCCTACTATCATCGTGCAAACTCAACACAACTTAGAAATCAAGTTTTGAAGGCGAAATTAGCAAAACAGGGGAGGCCTTGCACGTTTGCCAAAGGGAGGGCGTACCAGTGTGTTGCGCTGCGCCCCTGCTTGTGGCGCTACGCGCCTGCTTGTTGCGCTGTGCGCCTGCCAAAGAGAGGGCGCGCCTGCTTGTGGCGCTGCGCGTTTGCCCATCTTCTTCAGCAATTGCCAGAAGGGCCTCCAAACTTCACAAAATCACCCTCAATCTCTCAGCAGTGGTTCCTTAAGCCTCCAACAAGCAAGTAAGCTACCATTGCTTCATTCCTCTTCTCCCTCAAATCATTTTGTGTTGTGTGAAGTTTGTTAAAGGAAATTTAGTATCTTTCTTCAATATTAAAACCCTAGTATTCCTCAAATACCTAATTACAGTTCAATTTCAGTCCCTAAACCTTCATAACCCTTCCCACATTGCAATAAACCCTTTCCCAAATCCCTACATTAACATTCCCTTTCCCTAAGCTTTCATTTCCTTAAAACTCTAAGGCCTAGGTATACTATTTGCCTAGGTTTCCAATTCCCTACACCTGTAATTGATTTCCTATTCCAAATCCCTATACATCCCTACTCCCTGTCACATCCCTTAACTCATAAATCCCTACCCCCATCTCCTTCAATTCCATTTCTTATTCCTAAAAATCACATTCCACCATCATCACACCTCCCTAGGGTTTTGACACTAAGGCATCATGGCAGAAGAAGAAAACAGACCATACAGTGAGGGAGAAGAAACAGAGGAGAAGAGGCCACACAAAAGGGGCAGGATACTCAGATTAGATACAACAAATACCAGGGAACTCTTGGCATCTCCTATGGCCGTGACATGTTTCAAACATGTTGGATGTGTTGAGTTATGTGAGAAAATTCAGAGGGTCCAACACCATGCTATGTTGACCAAACTTTTCATTTCTAATCTCCATGACAACCAAGTTACTCTAGCTGGTGTCACTTTCACCATGTCAACTGCCATCATTTCAGCTGCCACCGGGATCCCAAATGTTGGGGAGAAACGGTTCAAACAGAAAGACTTGGAGGAGCATTACTATGAGCCTTTCATCAAACCTAGGTACAAGAATGAGAGAAAGAGGATTTTTCCTTTCTCTTACCTCCTGGAGAGATATGATCCCATGATGAAGATCATCATGAAATACTTTTCATGTGAAGGTAGATTTTCTGGACTGTATGCCTATCACATCTGGCTACTTATGCACTTCACTAGGGTAAAGATGCTCAACATACCCTACTACCTCCTCCAGAGCATTGATAAGATGGCATTTATTGTCCAGAAAAGAGAGTATGAACAACAAATGAACAGTGTTTTTCATCACTCCCTTGTCAAAATCATAGTCCTCCATCACCTCAAAGAATTGAACATTCCATGGAGTTCATTCACAGCTAATGACATATTCACTGCTCCACCTATTTAGCATGCCCAACATGTACCTTCATCATCTCATCCTTCTACATCCATTCCTCCATCTCAGCCCACAGTTCATGCATCATCATCAGATCTATATCCTTCATCTATTTCACCACCCTCATCTCCATCATACATTGAGACTGGATCACCTAGCAGAGCTAAGATTAATGAGCCTAAGAAGGCTAATGTGGCTGAGATAGAGCCGTTGGAAAAAACGTACCAGAGGGGTCATAGTGTTGAGAATTTGGAGGGCTAGAGATTATTTCAAATTCTCTTCTTGATAATTACTTGTGAGCTTGCTTGAGTTACTTATGTCTTTCTTTTCTTTAGCTTAGTTAGTCTTTCATCAAGTCAATTATCATAATGCTCTAGACACACAATTAGGCTCCTAGAGCCAGGGCAAAACCTCTCCCTCTTGGAGAGGAAAACTCGCAAAGAATTCTTCTTATAGATCTTCAAATGACAAGTACCATGACCAAGACTCAGACCCCTGACCTAGATATGCTTCCAGGACCTTGTCACAGTTTCTTCAAACTTAATTCTTTTCTTCGTCACCAATCTGCACTGTTCTGTAGTTAGGAAGGTAAATCTCAGATTTACCTTTCTTGCCTTTTTAAGGTTGCCTTTCTTCTTATGATCTCTGTTCAAACTTCAACAAAATTTTCTTTGACTGAGATAGCTCTGGAGTCCGAAGTTTATATATCTTAGACATTTGTACTTGCTCTGTAAAATGACTTGAACAACATCACAGTCAAACTTCTATGTTGAACAGCCTTCTCATACATCCGCCCTTAATCTTCTTAAAAACAATCCGTAATCACACTTAATTTATCCCTGCCCAAAGTACGTACTGAAACCCGAGCTTGACAACATCACCTTCGCACTTCTTTCTGCTCTTTATATTTGCAATACACCTCAGAATTATCCACAAGACACTTCAGATCTATCCGTAAATCACTTCAGACCTATTCACAATTCAATTAAGTCCTATTCGCAATTCAATTCAGTCCTATCCGCAATTCTGTCTTTATGTGCACCTCTCCGCAATCTTCTTCCTATTCTTCTGTTTTTAGATCCCCACCTTGCACTGTCTCTTATACGCACTATGTTCTGTCCCTTATCCGTGTTGTAATGTTAGAGATATCTGCATACTTCACTTTAAAAATCTCGCACTTCTCTTCCTCTTAAACCAACACTATTTTCTGTCTTTTATCCGTAGTGTGTTTCAGAGAGAGATCCACACTTATGTTGACTTTTATAGATTTGCTATTTTCTTTTTACAGAGATACGCACCGTATCATATATATATCGACTGCATTTCTTATCTTCTCTTTTTCCGAGAAAATCCGCAATCGTCATCCATCCAAATGAGCCACAGGTTCTGTGTTTATATATATAGCACAGTTTCTCCTTTTTAGGCCGACCTTACATTCTACTTGAAGGTCGACTACATCACTATTTAAGGGTCGACATGAAGAGATTTTATTCCAGTGTTTATGAGGGCTGTTATGAGAGCTGTCATAAGCCATTCATTCACAAGGTCTTGGAGCACATCCTTCAGACTAGGCACTCCATATACTTGACTCTTAACTACACTTATAAACATTAGACAAACCCTAATAGACATCAAGAAGAAGTCTATTGACCTATAATAAAATCTTGTTCATGAAGCCCATGAAGCAAGTACAACAAAAATTACATTTTATTATATTTGTCTTATAAATACATAATTACATAGTCAATATGAAGACCGACCTAGTTACACTTTTCAACACATAGGCAGGTGTTTGCTCCACA
The DNA here is from genome assembly GCA_034641835.2 of Pinus albicaulis. Lineage (NCBI taxonomy): Eukaryota > Viridiplantae > Streptophyta > Pinopsida > Pinales > Pinaceae > Pinus > Pinus albicaulis. The sequence continues at coordinate 159,239,207 of CM076576.1, read as the reverse complement.
GATAGTGGAAGAGGTCCCGCCTTCTTCACCAACAAAGCAGTTACAAAAGGGGAAAGAAAAGATGGTAGAGGAGGATATACATGAGTCAGTCATTCATGATAAGGATGACCTCCATGAGACAGAACATGATTTTGACCTTGTTGACCTAGATGAGGATGATGATGATGATGAGATCACTAGTATAGTCATCAAGGGAAAGGATGCCAAGGTTAGAGAGTTCAAAACTAATCTTGACAGGTCCAAATTTGTCATAAACTTCCTTGAGTAGGAGAACCAACAGTTGAAGACAAAACATGTCATTGATGAGGTTAAATTCATCATAGCTCAAAGGGAGGTAGAAAAAGCGAAGGTTTTGTTAGAAGAGACTTGAAAAGCATGGTTTGCTTGAAGAACAAGAAGAACAAGCACCAAGAGGCAGACCTAGAACTAGAGGGCTGAAAAGAGGTCTAGCATTAGTAAGGCAAAAAGAGGTTGAGCTTGCTGATCAGCTAACCTTGAATGAACAACTTGCAATAGTAATCAATGAAAACTGAGAGCCATGGCTTGATAGAGCTAACCAACACTTGGAGAAGCTTTTGGAGAAGGCAAACAAAGACAATGACATACTGAGGAGGAAGGTCAAGCACTATGCCCAAAAGGACAAAATTGCAATGGCCAAGTTCAAAAGAGCCAATGCAAGAATTGAGGCTTTGACCATGCAAGAGGAGAAAAGAAAGTTGGATATACTTGCAGAGGCTTCACACCAAGCCTAGCCACATCATCAACAATCATTTCACCAATTTTGAAGAGTTTTGGGTCATTTTTGCAATTTTTGTCTTTTTATTGTGTTTTTAAACAGTCATATGACAGAGAAAGTGTCAAACGCGTATCGCCCTTGGCACTGCGCTCTTTTTTGAGCAATCGTTTGACTAAAAGGCCACCACCGTTGGATGAAAAATGGTAAATACATCTTAGAAAACCACTTTGCCAGCCTTGGTTTGCAAAACTAGTTGGTCAAAATGTCAAAAAACTAGCAAAAAATCATGTTTCTGATTCATTTTGTCCCTAGCGCTGCGCTCTAAGAATTCTTGGGAGGATTGAGTTTTGACAGGGCAAATGAGCTCCATTTGGCAAACTGAAGGCATATCCAGAAAGTAGACTTGAAGGGATTTCCAACAAGCCATCTTGGAGCCAATCTGGACACCAACAACCCAGTCAAAAACAGTCTGCAAGATGGAGGACGTGTTTGACAAAGGGAGGGCGCGCCTGACAAAGAGAGCGCACGTTTGACAGTTTGCCGATATTTTTGAAATTTCACTGCAAATTTGACTTTTATCTTGAAAATCATGATTTCACCTATGTAATTGAGCATGGTAAATGTAATTATGATATGGATAAGCCACCTAGGGGTAGATTCATGATGTAAATGTAATCATCAAAGTCAAATGAATCAGTTTCAATGTAATTAGGGAGCAGTCACTTAGAGCTCCCTACACTCCAGCTATCAGTTCAGAATTTTGTGGATCTCATCCTCAACTTAGGGATTCGATCCCTGAGGATGAGAGAATGTAGTTTTGATGTCTATATGTTCCCTTTCTTCACTCTTAGCAAGGGTTGGAATCAGTTGGATGCGATTGTATTGATCAAGGATCATAATGTAATTAGTTTGGCCAGAAATTAATGAAGAATTGCAACTATTTCTTTGTGATACTTGTGGTATGAATGTTTGGCATTGTTTCTTCTCTGTTATCATTTGTATGAATGTTTTGTAAGCTCATAAACCATTTCATGTCTATTATATGATAATTTTCAAGTTGATAGGCAAAATACATGTTTTTTCATGCTCTGTTTTGGGAATATTGTCATGATTTGTCCATTTTCTTCAATTTAGGAAGAATACATCTTCTATGCTCTTCCTAACTCCCCATTAGTCTTAAACCATCTCACCAAATCACCTTAAAGTGTTGAGCTTTCTACGTACCTTGCCCCATCGAATGGACTGCAGTTCTATCTCATTTTCCCTGACCTAGTCCCCTTGACCTAATCCTCATCCAACAAACCCAATCAAATCAAAACAAACCCTTCTGCATTTTATAGCTAGCCTAAAACCTTTTTATCCAACCCTCTTCACTATGATTCTTGTGGAGATAGCCCTCTCCGACTTGGTAGGGCTAGATACCAAGTTAAAAGGTTGGTCTGTGGTTACCTCTGTTGGGATCTCTTCTTTAGCCTTAGAGATCTGGCAGAGTGATAACATCACGCAGAAGCAACAGTAGTCGAGAGAAGTTTTGCTCACTCCAGCAGGGAGTGCATAGAGCCAGTCAACAACTGCGTAGAGGGTTAGAGGCAGAGTTCGACATTGTTTTTGGGTGTGATGGCATCAAATGGGTTGCGAGATCATGATCGGTTGGAGGGTGCCTCCAACTATGTTATCTGGAAGGCAAGGGCTTCCTTCCTTCTAGACGAGCATGATTTCAAAACTTATATCACTAGTGTGGTAGTTGAGCCCACAGATGCGGATCAACTTAAGGCTTGCAAGAAAGAGATGGCGAAGGCCAAGAGCCTGATCCTTGACGGAGTGAGAGATCACATTGTATCTCACATAGCAGGAAAAGACACAGCCAAAGAGATGTGGGATGCATTGGCCACGTTATATCAGGGGTCGTCCGAGCAGTGGAAGATGTAATTGGAGGAGAAGATGAGATACACGAGGATGTAGAAGGGGGAGCGCATAGACCCCTTCCTAATGAGACTTCAGGATACTTGAGATCAACTGGCTGTTGTGGGAGCAATGCCTCAAGGTACTGAGTTTGTACGATTGGCCCTTAGCAATGTTTCCAAGGAGTGGCAAGTCTCTGTCCAGAGCATCCTAGGCAGAGAGAAGTTGCCTGATTGGGAGAGATTTTGGGCTGATCTACAACAAGAGGAGATGAGGCATGATTTGGACAAAAGCACCATAGGTGGTAGCAACAACAGTGGGGTGAAGATTGAGTAGGAAGAGGAAAATGCAGCCCTCGCATCGAAGGGTCAGCAGAAGCAACGTAGGTGAAAGGACATTTCAAAGATCAAGTGTTTATGATGTGGTGAGATGGGCCACTTCTGTTCCTGTGTCCTCTTCGGAAGAAGGGCAAGGAGAAGGAGTAGGATCAACAAGTTACTACCGCAAAAATTGATAGGCTGTCCTCCAAATTGGAGGAGTTTGCCATGATTTCCCATATACCTCCAGGGGAGAGGTTGGGTGATATGGTTTTGTAGCCTCAGAGAGCTACAGGATGGGAAAAATCCTTGAGGAGTCCACCTCTTGGATCGCAACCTTGCTACGTGAACCCATAACAGTAGTAGCAGGATGGACTAGTGACAGATGGTGCAGTCGGGTGCCAGAGTGGTAGATGCAGTAGTTAGTAGTGTGGGGAACTGAGCAACACAGAGCAGAGTTGACAATAGTGTAGTTGGAACAGTGCAGAGTCAGCAACAACGTAGAGGCTAGCAGTAGTCAAAACTTGGTGGAGAGATGCATCAATCTGAACACAGTTGGTTCAATTAATGGACATCTCTCAGTTGCAACAACAATAGATGAGAGGGAGTTGCGGATGTTGCAGTGGTAGCAGCAATAGGGTTGCAGTGCAGATGCAATAGTTGATAACAGCATGCAGAATCAATAACAACACATAGCAGCACAAGGAGAGCTACGCAGTTGTTGGTGGGCAACAACAACCAGACATCAAAAGCGCAGCTGGGATTTTACAGAAGTCAGAGTAATGCTTCAACAGGTTGAATTACTAGAGCATATTCCTTGCTAAGAGTGAGTGTTGATTTCTGGTAGCATCGGATGTGCTCTAGCCTCAAGAATTTGCAAGGAGGCTAGGACACATGCATTCTCCAAGACCCAGAAATCGTTTTGGGAAATTCCACACGGAGAAGGATTAATTCAAATAATTAATTATTTTTAATCGATGCCTAAGTCTAAAGTTAGGAAATTAAAATAATTAAAGCGTATTAATTAAACTAGGTGTGAAATCTTCTAGAAAATGACAAAGATTGAGTCAAGATGATCTGAGCCATTAATTAGGATTTAATTTGGGTCGTTGAATGTTCAACGAAAAGATTATAAGAAGAAGCTTGATGGGCAGTTGGAGACACATTGAATAAGAGATAAAGAGATCGATTTCTCAATAGAACTGTGCAACAGATGCTAGAGGAAGATTGAAGTGATTTCTTGGAGTGAGGGGTAACGATAGTTTGCCAGAGGAAGTATTCTTGATCCGGTGAATACATTGTAAAGGAGGTATAGAGAGGTACAGAAGAGGCAGCTCAGATCCACGCTAGACAGCGCAGTGGCAACATAGTGCTTTCGAGGGAGATCAAAGTTTTGTTGAGGAGTAGTTGAGATCCAGTATCGGAAGTCGAGGTGTGGGATCGGGAGGTCAGAGGATTGAGTTTCCAGCCACCAAAAGATCAACCGAGAGGTGTGATGCAGTCCCAACAATAGTGACGTAGCAATTGTGTAAGTGTGACACAGATACTGCGCAAAGGGCTCATCTCCAGTCAGATCAATAATGGATCTTCCCGTACCAGTATAAGACTATCTCACTATCGTTTTTGTCAGTTTATCCTCTGTATTGGATTGCCAGTTTGGGCATCCAAAGATTTGTATTCAAAAACTACTGCATAATAATACGAACCCTCAGGTGTTGCACTGGTTTTCCCGCATTGGGTTTTTTAGGGGACATTTGTTCAAAAATAACGATGTCGATTGTGTGTTTATTTCTTTCCTGTGATGTATTTTGTTTCCGCAACATTTTTATATATGTGTAGGTTGCAGTGTGATGTATTTAATGATTTCCGTTGATAACTACAAATAAATTGTTAAGTAAAGGTTAACAATTAGGTGAATATTTTCTAGTTGCTGCAATAGGATTCCGGTTATAGGAATTTTCACAAAAGTTCCCTTCTGTTTTTGGGAGGCAAAGATCATATCATTGGCAGGTCGAATTAGCCTATTTATGGGCTGAGATTCTCTCTATTTCCGGAGGCTGATAGTTGATTTTCAGAGCAAATCGAATTTATTTCTTTGGGGGCCAAATTCCATTTTATTCAGCAGATAAAGAGTCTTCTTCTCTTGGCGGAATTCTACTGTCAATTCTGGAGGTTACATTTATTGTCTAAGAGGACGAGTTACTACTCTACAGGAGCTTGAAATTTGAAGATTGCATCAATATTTAGTGTTTGAAATATTCTTCTTGTGGGAGGCTGAATTCCCTAGTTGTTGGAGGTTGAAATTCACCCACTGTTGGAGGCTAGATCAGCGTATTCCTGAAGGCTGAATTCTTTTCTGGTGGAGACCGATTTCCCTTTTCCTTGAATAGGGCTGAATACATAATTCAAGGAGTTGAAGACGGTTTTATTTGGAGAAATCAACCCTGCATTAGGACGCTGAGTCATTGTAGCCGAGTTGTTGGATTAGAGGTTGAAACTTCTTCTCCAGGAGGTCGAGTGCCTCAGTAAATCAATTATCATTTGCCAGGCCAATTTCTGGTAATTATTAGAGGCCGAAATTGTGGAGTTTTGATGGATATTCAGAAGGGGCCAAGTCGTTCTTCTGCTAGGACGAGTCTATTCTTAGAGGTTTGATCTGATCTACTTATGAGCTGAATTGATATACTCTATTGCTGGAACTGACTCCTAGGTTCTCATTGGTATTGGCATTGTAAAAGCTTTCAAATCAGTTTAGTAAAATATTGATTTTCTTGCAATCTCTTATTGTTGAAGTTTGCTTACGAAGTGTGACGAAATCTCTACTTGCCAAGTGTTTGACGGAATTCTTCGAAGAATTTTTTTAATATTTGTTGCATTACATTAGCATATTTAGCTTTGATACTTTACAATAGTTCATTACAAAGAGCCTAATAAGATAATAAATATGTTGTGGCAAAGTACACAATACAGTTCAAAGCCTTTTACTATATACTTACTCTCATGCAGAAAGTGTGAGAAGATTAGTGAAGGTACTTGGAACAGATAGGGGGAGTTGGGGACCTAATCAAGGTGCTATACTCTTAGCCTTACACAAATTTGATGAACTCTTCCATTTGCAAAGACAAAGTTATAAATATTCTCGTGGTGAGAAAGCTTTGGGGTATCATAAATGGAAAGGACTGGAGAAATATAAGGTGGTCGAATGAAAGTTTATGTTGAGAAAGGTAGGGAAGTTCTTGCTATCATTGATATGGAAGTCTCCGTTGACATCAGAACATATGTGCAAGATGTAGAAACCCCTCAAGAAGCTTGGGATAGTCTGAAATATTTGTAGAATAAGTCAATGAAACTGGGAATATCTATTTGAGGAATTGATTGTATATTTTGAGAATGGAAGAAGGTTGTTCAGAGATCATCTTGTTAGACTCAAAATATAAAAGATACAAGTGATCAACTTATTTTTGTAGGTGAAAAGACAGAGCAAGGATCTCCTCTCTATATCACTTAATGGTTTGCTTCAATATTTTTAGTGTTTGTAGCAAGTCTTAACTTATGAGTGAGCTATACTCTTGATATTTGATGGCTTAGGAGTGCTCTTGTAGGAGTAAAGGAATAATGTTTATGAGGAGGAAGGCGATTTTGAACTTGACATTGCAACGAATTGGCAAAAGAGGGCTAAGGTTCGGCTGGCGAAGAGACAGTGAGGAGCCCAAAAAATGAAAATTGATACAGGGGTAATGTTGTCACCCGGATTGTACATGCACCGCGACAACACTCAGAACGGAGGCTGTCACTTTGATCCCCGCCCACTCTGTTCTAGTTGTCTCTCAACAACAGGCTATGGGGGATAGTCCCTATGGAATGAAGTGGAGGAATGCAAGTGGAGAATCAACTTAATTGGGAGACACATATGAGTGGCCTAGCCACTTGGTTGAAATTGAACAAGATTACGTTTTAATTAGATTTTCTATTTATGAGACTAGTGCCTTAATGTAGTCACAAATTCTTGCGTTCTACAAATTGGAACCAAATGATTGGATGGACACTTGCTGCTTGAATGATTGACTAACCTATATGATATGCAAATCCTAGGATCTAGGTGAGATGCAGTGATCTTGGTAAATTTTAGTTAGATGCCTAGTCTCTAAGTGTAACCTTCTTCTAACTATTTTGAAGCTGGGCTCCAAGGTAGGTTGTGGGAAGGAGGCCAACAGGAAGCAGGCTAGGGCCTGATTAACGATACCTTATGTTGGGCTTCTATCACTTGATGCCTTTGACACTGCAGAGACCGTGGCTTTGATGACTGCAAGGTCACCGTGTTAACCACCGAAGAGTTGTTGAGGCCCATTAAGCTATATAAGAAGGGTTTCCCTATCATCTCTATCAACCTAGCTTATGCTAGGAGGTAAATTATTAATGTAAGTCTGGATCGTAGAATGTTAGTGCAAGAGATTATGAGTGAGATTGCTATCTTGAATTAAGATTGGTTAAGTTACTTAACTACTTGTGTGAGATTTATCTTAAGAGTACTTAACAATGTTGTGATAAAATCTTAAACAAGATAAACTTCAAGAGATATGCGTGTAAACTTCAAGTAACCAATTCTATTCATCAATTACACAAGATGTTATGCCAAACCATGCGATCAACAAAATTTAGCTAATTTCAGATTTATGATAGTTTATATCAGCAATAAATATTCAGAAAATAATGCTAAATAACGTTAAACCAATGTTAAACCAATAATGCTTATAATTGCCCAAGATCACAAAGATATGTCAATTTTGCCAAAACAACTTGATGTACTTAAAACATGTATTAACCCTTTTAAGATGTAGTATGCAGCAAAATTTCAGATCTGAAATATAAATTGCAGCAGTAAGTTAACCCACAGATCAATATACAGTGATATCGGCACCGATGCCCAAAATTGCTTAAAAATAGTAAAAATTGCCAAACTTGAGAAAATATCAATTTTTAGGGTTTTTAGGGCTTAAGTAAGAAAATTTCAGATTTGATATGTTAACTTCAACAATGAAATAGTGACAAATAAGCAAGATAAAATTTGCCAAAAATAGATAACCAACATTTTCAAAGATGGAAAAATTGCACTAAAATCTGAAAATTCCAATTTTAGGGCTTTAGGAGAGTTTACTTCAACAATTTTCAGAACTAATAATTTTATGACAAAAATAATTAATGGAAAATCAACAAGCTAAAAACACTGAAGATGGCCCCTACAATCTATAAAAATAGTAAGTTTTGCCGAAAAACTGAAAATTTAGATTTTTTAAACCTTAGTTAGGATGTGATTAAGAAATGCTCCGATATGGTTTTTTTACAGTTATGCAGAAATTTCTAGCAAGCTAAAATATCAGATCTAGGTCAATCTAGAAATGCCCAACTGGCGAAAAATTGTGAAGACGAAACTTTTGCAATTTTGAAGAGTTTTGACCATATAGAATTTGATTTTATGACCTAATTATTTTTGTTTTGCTTGATGTAATAAAATTGCAGAAATAATGGTTTAGAGATCAAACCCTAGGCCAAAGGCTTTGAAGATCCCACCGCTGAAATTCGCTGAAACTTTGGGATGATGTTGACACTTGTTAGATAAGGAATTTTGAGATCTTATTCTTGCAAATCCACCAAGTATTCAGCCTAAATATGGGGCAAAAGTGGCCAAGAAATGAAGATCAAGGTCACGGGAGCAGAATTTGCAGGGATAAAAGGGCTAGAAGGATAGATCAGGCCACAAGGAGGAGGGATATAGCCTCAAAAGGCCAACGTTTTGCCTAGTGAAGCTAGCATTGGGAAAACGAGGGTTCTAGGGGCTAAGACAAGGCCTAAGGCCTAGAGGCTCCACAAGGGAGCTACAAGCCCTTAGAGGGTTGCGACCAAGGAAGAGGAGGGATAGTTGAGGGAGAAGGCCGAGAGGAGAGGGGAGGCTGAGGAGAGGAGGAGGAGGGAGGCCGAGGCGTCTAAACCCTACGGAAAGGCCTAGAGAGGCCCTAAATCGAGACACAGAGGGAAAGGAGGGCTGATGCAAGCTAAGAGAGGGAGATGCTGGGCCTTGAGGAGGTAGATCCGGGTCTAGAAACCCTTGCTCTAATTTTTTTTTAATGCTTCAACTCCTTTGATTTTCCAAATTTTTGCCTGGGGAAACCTACAAAATTTTTCAAGAGACTAGATCTTACCTTTAAGGGCCTAGATATAGCTCCTATTCCACTCGACTCCTTGATCCAACGTGCAGAAGATAAAATAGAAGCACCCAAACCCCAATATATACAAAAATAGATCTAAAACCCAACCCAAGTTAGAAAAATAAATTACAATTTAGAATTACAAAATATACATGGGTTTTTTAAAATGGATTTTGAGAAAAGGGTGATGCTTCAGTGGGAAAGTATTGCTAGAGCACACTCCTCGCTAAGAGGGAGTGTTGAGATTTTGGCTAGCATCGGATGTGCTCTAGCTCTGAAACTTTGTGGAGGGGCTAGAACACATGAGATCTCTAAGACCCAAAAAGCATTTGGGAAAATTCCATCTAGTGTAAAAGATATTCAAATAATTAAATTTTTTAATGGGGACCCAAGTCTAACTTAGGAAAATTGAAAAATTAAAGTGAATTATTTTACACATGTGATGAGAACTTTCTAAGTGATGTGGATCAAGCTTCTTTTAATATTAGCCGTTGATTAGAGATTAGATCACGATCGTTGATTTGTCAACGAGAAAAGTATAAAGGAAAGGTTGGGGGTCAGTTGGAGGACATAGACAGTGAATCTAAGAGATCAAATTCTTCTGACAGAGCAGTGCTCAGACGAAGATCAGATCTGAGTGATCCAGAGAAGCAGTGAGGGGAAGATGCAATGATTGGTCGGAGGATCAAGAGTACAACGTAGAGCAAGGGCAACAAAGACGCAGTGGAGGCAGCACAACCATCAGAGGGTGTGACACAAACCCTAGAGAGGGTGGCGTAGGCCATTGCAGGGCTCACGCAGGGACAACACAAAGCCTCCAAGGAAAAGTCCGAAATTAGCTGGAGATCGGGGTTTCTAAACCGACAGGGTTGAAACTAGATTCCCGGAGAAATTGATCAGCACAAAGCAAGGGTGATGCAGTCCCTTAGCCAGGGCCACACAACCTTATGTAGTGGCAGCTTAGAGAGTACGCAGAGCTAGCTGGGGTTTCACTAGTGACTCATCCGGATCAGCCGAGACTTGCAGAGTGAGGTAAAACTCACATTTTCTCTGTTTTCTGAGGTTTTCTCTGTTGGGTGAGCCAGATTATGGCACCCTAGATATACTCAGAATACTGTTGCTTAATAATAATACTGCTGCTACGCTGGTTTTCCCGCATTGGGTTTTTCCAGGGACATTTGTCCGAAAAATCATGTGTGTCCTTTGTCATATGTGCGTGATGTTCAGTAACTGATCTGTATTTGTGTAGGATGCTAGTTGTGTTTACTTCGATATTTTCTGAAAATAGCTTGTATAATTAAATCACAAGTAGGAGAAGTAAATCGAGATACTGCAGTAGGGTTTTTGTAATTTGTATTCAAAAATTTTCACAACGAGGTGTCATGATTCTCTCTCTATTCTGTAAGATGCCATCTTCAATTCAAAAGTCTCGGAAGAGAATGTGACTCCCTTTTGTTTGGACATATGCATATTGTAATATTCCCAAATTTTCACATCATATTTGGAATATTAGAGTCCTTGATTTTCTTAATGAATTAAGTAAATAAAAGGGTGGAGAGACCCACAATCCTCAATATGAATAAATATCCACTTTTGTGTGTGTGAATGTGGATTAATTTAGCCTAGATTTACATAACAAGGTAGTTGAGCAACTATTAATGTGAATGAAATTGGAGAACCTATCTCATTAATGAGATAGATCATGGAGGTTGACACAGTCAACTAAGATCTTGAAAGGATCAAACAGAGATGATTTGGTCAATTAAGATCTTGAAGATGTCAAAGATCATGGGACATTCATGATTAAGTGATGGAGAACGTTGTGCCAATAAGACACACTTGATGGAAGGTGTACATTGCACCTAGACATGATGGTTGATTTGGTCAAACAACACAGTCCAACTTGGAGGATCTTGTCCACATGTGACAGCGCAGTCTAGATGAGGGCTAAGGCTTGGGAAGGTTCAAATGTTATATAAAGAAGATGAAGGCAAGGATGAAGGTATGCTGATTATTTCTTGATGTAAGATCTTTTCAGATTTGGAATTGTCATGTGACATTCCACTGCTTTCTTGGGCTGTTTAGCAAAGATTGCAAGTGCTTTTTAGCACAGGGTGTTCTTGGTCGGGATTCCCACCTCTTTCTTAGAGTAGCTCTAGAAAGAGTTTTTGTACTTCATTCTACATCAGGCTTTAAGTGCCACATATTTTTTCCTATTTTCTGTAGAACACTCATATTCAGAAATTGCAGATTTTTGAAGATCAGTTTGGAAGGAGGAAGTTGTCTTCAGTACTTCAGCTGGAGAACTGGTGAGGGATTATTCCTATCACCTTGGGCTTAAAGATTAGCTTCCCAGAGCTTCATTGTAGATCTGGCATCAGGCCAAAAGTTATTGACCTTCTAGCAGCAGTATTCCCTTCAGGAATAACGCTGTTCATTTTGCAGATCTAAAAGGAGGAAGGAAGTTGCTAGTATTTCAGCTAGCAATCCTGTGAGGGATCATTCCCTCACATTGCCATCATTATTTCCATTAGCCTGGAGTTTATTGCAGCAATTTTTCAGTAAGCAAAAGGCCTCTCTTTCCCTCACAGTGCAGTTTCTAGAGGTAGTTGTGTTGTAGCAGCTGCAATCATCAGTGGAGGATTGAGACGCTAGATCTAGAGCTTCTAGCTCATAGATCTGGAGAAGGGATCAACCCTTCAAGCATAGATTTGATCTGATATCATATTTCAGCCATCTATTTGTCAGATCTAGCTTCAGATCTGTATTTCCCAGCAGATCAAGGATCAAATCTTAGGGAGGTGATTTTCTAAAGTTGTAGATCTGGAAAATCCTTTCTGGTTTATCTTGGGAATCCATCACATTGGCCAGATCTTGAATCTTGGCATCATCTGAGCTCTAGTTTTGAGTAGATCTGCATTTTCCTTTTCAGCCTGCAACTATATGTTCATATTCTGCTGAAGGGACAGCGTAGTATTTGCTGCAGAGCCTCTCCAGTTATGTTGTACCTGTTGTAGCTTGCTTTCTGGATAGTTTTAGACCATCTCTTTGGCTAGATCTGCTCATATTTTGTACATGGTGTAACTGATTCTTCTCCAATATCATAAAATGGCTCAGCTTCTCTGTAAATACTAAATTCTGATGTTATCTTAAGATTTATTGTTTATCTTGCTGTAAATTCTTATATTGTGTGAAGTATTACTGCATTATCCCTTTTGAGGATATTACACATATTGTTTTTGTTCTTCTTTGATTCCTTGCCATGTGAGCCATTGACCATTATAATATTGTTGGCTGATGTAGTCTTAAGAATGCACCCGTCAACACCTTCTCTTTTGTTGCTCTATAAGGCTGACTAAGACGAAAAATCTTCAAAGTTCTTATATCTGCAGGTCCTAAGTTCCTAAACAATATCTTATTAATGATATAGACAGCTTGTAAATTGTCTTTCTATAGTAATTAAGCATCACTTATTTCCAGTGGTTCTTTTTATAGTGTTTATTTAGTTGTTTGTCTGCATTATCTCAAGTTACTAGCATATTAACTTTGCCATCTTCGTTCCATCACAAGTAATTACAATTTTCTATAAAGAATGTACAGCAACATCTGCATCATGCTTTCTAACAGTAAAAGGAAGATATTTCAATGTATTTTTGATGGATAATGTTTTTAAAGAGTACTATTTTTTGTGCTATTATGCTCATATTAACCATTAACAATTTTAAACATGATTGCTCTTGAATGATACTTGAAATTAGCTGCCAAGAGTTTTGCTATTAGTGCTTCGATTACTCATTCACACAATTCGAGATTCTCAAATATGTGCTTATAATGTCATGCTACAGATTTTTATAATTGGAATCGGGTCAAGGTTCGATATTGTGATGGTGCATCGTTCACTGGTGATGTGGAAGGTGAAAATGAGGTATGTGACTAAATCCATAAATCATGCAAAATATCTAAACGAATCCTGCTTGGACACTGATTTTCTTTCATGTATTTGTTTTTATCCTGTTGACCATTGTTAGGCTGTATCATCATATGACATGCCTTTTAGGCTCCATGAACTGAAAATGGACATCAAGTCGGATATTCCATCATAATTTATTAAGTGCACATAATTCATTAGAAAATGAATCTAAACTCTACGCATATGTCATCCTATGTTGCCCACTTTATATAATGAAATTATAAGCCAAAAATTCTCCTTTCTTAAAGCAACTATTTTAGTATTTACATAAGAAACGTTAAAACTTTAGTTACTGGTGTTACATTTCCCTTGTAGAAGTTTGTAGTTGGTACCATGGAAATTTTTTTGTCACAACCTCGTGCCCCCACTTTGTTATAACAGATATAAGATGCATTTCCTTTAGTGTATAATTTGGAGCCACTCCTTTAAGTAGAATATGAACAATTAAACTATTTTCTTGAAAATGTTGCATGTGATAAAAAAAACTTATACTATTCCTGAGCTTGATATTATTATGTTGCAAATCTTCTTTGGCAAATGAGTGTTACGGCACCAGAAAAAGATTCTTTGTTGAACACCAAATTGTCATTGTGTATTCCGTGTAATAAAGGACAGCTTACTTTGTTAGAGAAGAAAAAAGTATTTAGATAACAAAGACACGTCTTTCCAGGGATAACATCACATAAAAAATAATTCCATGTTCTGTTTCTATATTTCTATTGGGAAACTGATTGTATGTTAAATGACATTCACCATGGGAGACCATGGGAGAGTCATCCTTCTTGGGAGGCTTGTCGATAGCCGTATGTCTCAGTACTCACTGGAGGGGGATGGATGGGCACCACTATCACAGTCATTAATTAGGTTCACTTACATGCTAACTCCCTTTTAATAATTCTATTTGAGGCTGTGTTTCATAGATAGGGAGATCTAAATTATAACGGTGGTATTAATACGTATGGAAAAAGTTCCTTTTCCTTCCCTTGCAAATATAATAACCAAGGACCATGGGTACATGTTTGAGAGTGAAGAGGAAGATAATGCATCTCCCCACACACCTCCGAAATATTGAACTCCCAATTTACATAGATGTCCAAACCATAAAAATGTAACCTTAGGCACTAACCTAGCTTTAAAACGTCTTACTATAAAACCAGAGTACCAATTGAGGATAAGGTTGAAACTCAAACATCTCTCATGTCTATGCTCGGAGGAAGCAAACCCAATCTGCAACTAGATGAACCTATGCAGAAGCTATCTAGAATATTATCTTTACCAAGCTTACGAAGGAAAAGGATGTGGAGAAACCTTCCAGACGTGGCTAAGGTTAGTAGAACTTTATTATAATTTATTGATTGTTTGATACTAGTGAAAGGATGTTACCTGTACTGGCCCTACATCTTAAAGGGTAAACAATTATTGTTTTTTTTTCTTTGCCAAATTATAGCCGATATAGCTGGTTGCTATAATTTGGCGGTGTATACCTGCAAATTATTGGTGCCTTGTTATCACTCCCTTCATTTCCACACACTCGAAGAAATTTTTTTAATGTCTTTATTTTAGGATATTTCCAACAAAAATCCATTTCATATACGCAGATTAGATTACCCTTAAACTACTTTAATTACTGTGAAGTTTGTGTTCTCAGTTAAAAATATATTTGTATAAATTGTTGTAATACCATTGACCTGCTGGATATTTTTCTGCCTATCCATGTTATAATTTAGTGTAAGCAGTTTTTTTTGCTTTTTAGTCCAGTTGACCTACTCTCATGGTCACTTGTTAATAAAATTATCTCAACTCATCTTATCTTAGCTCCCTCAGTCTGCATGCTATAAAGCAGCAACAGATCTTGATGTGGTGACTTGCCTTTAATTTGACTACAGTTACAGCAAGCATCGTTTCAATTTACATCTCTTCATAGTTGTGGTTAGTTTGACCTGGCTTATTATTAAGAAGGCAACTATTACCATTAAGCCTGTTCCCGTCTTCTGCAGTTGGTGGAAGAAGTGTGACCAGGGTCAAATGTTACTAACATATTTTTGAAGTTGGGTTTTTTCATAAATCCCTGTACATTAGCTCTTATAATGTCTTTTCTTTGGCCAAAAACTGAGTCTTATATAAGGAGTTACAAAAAAAATACACCAAGTACTGTACCAGGATATACTTCTTCTTCCAACTCATGCTAGAATTTATAATGTCTGTTTATCATGCTATTCCTTTTCTGTTCATTTGTATATTTGAATATTGTCTAATTTTTTATTGTCTTCGGTTGCTTCAGTGTTGCGCTTGTCCTCTATTTAATTCTCATGGCTTGGCCTTGCACCAGATATTGAAGCAAACTATTTATAACTGCTGCTGAATTCCATATTTTGAATGCGTCTTACTACTTTTGGTCAGTTCCAACAGAATGGTCTCGATGTCTTTAGTGTGTTCTGGCATTAACTATTGCAGGTCTCTTATGATATGTTAGGTTAATAAACTATATTTTAGAGGACAAAGGATTTGGCGAGCTGCAATGGCAGATCTCTTGGTAGAAGGAATGAAGAATGCACAACAGGTTCTCTCTCTCTCTCTCTCTCTCTCAACACAAATAACACTTCACAGTTATTGTCCATGTTCTTTATGCTTTTCTTAGTCCTTGAAAAGTATATTTTATGGTATCCTACTTCATTTTCCACACATAACGTGACAAACAATCTGAACTTCGAAGTTATTATACCTTGATTATGATTGAGAATGTGCTTTTAATTTAGTTGTGCAAAGTATTATACCTTGAGCATCTTACCAGTTTCTCAAGTGCAATGCTAAAGATTGTGAATGATGTGTTGGAATTATGCACTCAAGACCATCAATGGGTTTGATATGCAGTCCTCGTCTGTTGAAACAAGGAGAGAAATTCATAATTTAGTAAATTGTATATCTTTCTTTCTTCTTTTCTAGTGTCAATAATAGATGCAAATTTTGGTTGCAGGCTTTGCTTTCAGGATGCTCAGCTGGGGGTTTGGCATCGATCATTCACTGTGACGAATTTCGGGATTTGATGCCAAGTAGATCTAAAGTGAAATGTCTTAGTGATGCTGGATTCTTTCTTGACGTGTATGGTCTTAATCCTTCCTACAGCTGTGTCGCTTCTATATATATATTTTTAATTTCCTCCAGTATTTGTTCTTACAGTAGAGTCCAAAATAATTAAAGCCTCAAGATCATTATCTTTCTACTCATAAAGAACAATGGTTGGTTATCTTATCCCTATCGCATCTTCAGCAGTTTGCTTGAATCTTGCATTAGAGTGAATTCGAAATTTTATTTTGATTTTGAAATTCTTGTCTTGGAAAAATAGCCCTTTTATCACCAAATTTGTGGAACCATATGAATACTTTGGTATATAAATGAACAGGATGGATGTATCTGGAGTGCACTCCTTAAGATCTATGTACGATGGTGTTGTGACAATGCAGGTATTCATCTTTTTATCCTTATCTTAATTCTAGTGTTTCTGGGTTGCACAGTAATTGTTTTGTAAGGGAGTATTTGATAAATGTCACTAGTTGTGCACTGGTAATAAATGCTCTAGTTTACAACAAAAACACATTTTGGTTTTCTGAGTTTTTTGAATTCTTGGTGTTTAGCTTTGGAACATGTCTACCTGGGAAAACATTGTTATCAATTTGGGTAAATAGGAGATGAGAATGTATAATTGGTATTATTTTGGCACTAAACGTGTATTTTGGAACTTCCATTACATTCCTAAAGATTTTGGTCCAAAGGAACATTTCTGCTGTCAGTATGCTTGGCATACATAGTTTAATCCTAATCTCCTTTTGGTAATTGGAGCAGTTTCTTCTATTTGAGAAACTTCCTGGAAACTCACCTTTTTATGATGATAAATTACACATCATTCTTTACATGCTTAATTTGTTTAATAAGTTCATAGTTAATAAAACTATATAGAGTTATTAGATTCAGCACAGTCTATCCTTACAAATTCAAATATTCATCTGTCGATTATGATGTACCATCAATATATTTATTCTAATTGTGGCATGTATTTTGGGCTTACTGTAATTCAATATCTTGAAATACAAATTCTTATTATAAACAAATCTTTGACAGAAAGATACCTAAAGATTAGTTAGGAGTGGTTGTGGGTTTTATCTTGGTGGCAAGGAAATAGCCACAAAATGAAGCATTGGAAGTTCTGGAGCCTACTATTTCCTATCAGCACCCACTTGTCTTTCATCCTTACTTTGAGTTTGAAAGCCAAATGATTTGCAGTGCATGTTGAAAAAGAGAAGAATCTTAATAAACAAACCAGTAAGCTGTAAAACATTATCCTATTCAGGGTTCACCAATTGGACATTAATTATAACGTCATTAACATTTCAGATTATAGCTATTTAACAGACTTTGCGAAGCATTTGTGATGTTTCTTAATATTCAGGAATACCAGCACAATGCATTGAACAAAACTGTAAAAATTCCTTTCACAAGTCTGATAGAATACGACTAAACAGTAGCTTGTAACTCTGAAGCAGGAATGCTAATTAGAGGTCTTATTGAAGGATATGTGCACTTTGATTGGCACATAATGTTGTCATTTTATTTTATTTTAATTATTTCTTTGTTCTGTAGGGGGCTGCAAAAAACTTACCAAGAGCATGTACCTCACGAATGGATCCAGCCCGGGTGAACATACAAATTCCATCATATCTTTATGCTTCACTGGTTATGGCATTTTGTATATGCTTTATTTCCTTCTTGGAACTCTATTTAACAGTATCATGAAATGGCTTGGCAGTGCTTCTTTCCACAGCATCTGTTGCAGGATATTAATACACCACTTTTCATTTTGAATGCAGCATATGATTCATGGCAGGTACTAGATTTTCCTCTTTGTTTTAACGTCCAAAGTGGTCTTCACTAAAATTCTCTTGGTTTTCTTAACAGAAACATGGCAGTCTATGCTTTCTGTGATTTCACAGGAAGGTGCTGGCAAATAAAAGATTTATGCACAATCTGTGTGTATAAATCAAATTTCAAAACTTATTAGTCTGATAAGGCAGAAACATAAACATTCCCATTGCAGATATGGTTAGGTATAAAATTACTTTGCAAAGTAATAAAGAAAGAAGAAATCATTACTTCAAATCTCCCTTGGAAGCAAGTTCTGCATTTATGGAAACTGTGCTTCATTGTGAGAGCCTGCGAAGCTTTCAAAGACCAAGTTGAAGAAATTAACTTTTATACATTGTTTCAAAACACTTTTAGTCTCTTGTGCACTTATTATAAGTTTTTGCCTTTTATGTAAGTGATATAGAATGAAACTTTTCTGCAATCTAAATCACAAAGCTCAAGTTTATTTACTATTTTGTATTTTCAGATCCTTAGCAGTTTGGTCCCAACGGCCGCTGATCCTCAGGGCCATTGGCACTTCTGTAGACTAAATCCAGCTAATTGCAGTGCGAGTCAGCTTCAAGTGTTTCAAGGTATTCTCTTCTCAATTTCAACAACAAAATATGTAAAATACTAAAAATAGTAAAGCCTAATGCAACGTGACAGATATTCTTCTAAATCTGATTGCTGGAATGCTTCAATCTTAATTCATAAAATGGCATGTCTGCTACAGGGCTGTTCTTATTGAGATGTTGTTTATGCTGCAAAGTGAAAACATGATAAATATCCAAAATTCACGGCTATTTAAAATTTATTTCTTTTAGTTTAAGTGACATTGTTGATATCTTATGAATGTTGGAGGAACAATACACATTCTCCACCAAAGGATTTCATGTTTCTGGGCCTTACAAGTGACTCTTGTTGCCTCACAAACTGCTAATTTAAGGTTAAAGTCCAAAGAGAATTGCTAGCCTATGGACACCTAAATAGGGAGGCCAATGTCGCCTCATCAACCCTTATAACACTTTTGGCCAGCTCTCCTCTGACACAAGGGGGTCTTTCCTAGAATAGGATTGCTAGAATTTTAGTCAATGAATTGCAACATGAAATGGAGAGTAAATTCCAGAAAAACAGTTTTATGTTTAATAAATAGTGGATGACTGCACTGGAGACTAGTGTCTTTTCATTGGGTAAATGGGGTCACATTAAGGTTTAATGGTAGACTATCATAATGAGAGGAAATGAATATTAAAGCTGAAAAGTACTGTTGGAAATACAGAGGGGGGTGAATCAATAT
Organism: Pinus albicaulis; assembly: GCA_034641835.2. Taxonomy (NCBI): domain Eukaryota; kingdom Viridiplantae; phylum Streptophyta; class Pinopsida; order Pinales; family Pinaceae; genus Pinus; species Pinus albicaulis. The sequence continues at coordinate 159,219,886 of CM076576.1, read as the reverse complement.
TTCACTTCAATTAGTTAGTTTTTAATCTTTAGAGCATTGATTAACATTAACATCAAATCAAAACCTAAATCAACAACACCATTCAACAATGCACAATATCAAAGACAATAGACACACGATTTTTAGGTGGAAACCTTTTCCGGAGAAAACCACCAAATGCTTCTTTATATAGGTCTTTTAAATATTACATCAATAGGAAGTTCCAACTTCCAGGATCTATCAGCTCCAACTAAAAGGATGCTCCAATACCCTGATTTACCAGCTTCAACTGGAAGGACGCTCCAATGCCGTGGTTTATCAGCTCCAACTAGAAGCATGCTCCAACGCCTTGGTTTACCAGCTCCGACTGGAAGGATGCTCAAACGTGCTGGTTCACCAAATCCAACTGGAAGGATGATCTGACACTCTGCACAGGCTCCAACCTGTCCTAGCACCACCTTGCCACCCTTCTCGGCAAGCAGACCACATTTCACAATTTTCAGATTTGATCAACCTTTGTTCAAATCAAAATAAATAACATTGAAAACAATCTGCTGACTTCGTCGATCTACAATATTGGCACAAGGTTGTCAACAACAATAATAACTACCTCTGCTCAAAATATTAAACCCTAGCTTCATAGAAACTCAATTAGCCTCTGGTCAAGATACATCAACCTGTTATCAAACATTCAACCACTCTGGTTCAACATTACATCAATCCCTAGCTCTTTATTGCAACATAATTCATTTTGCTGTCAGCCCTATAGAAGCATCAACTACATACTAAACCTTTCTATGTATCAGCAAGCTTTGCAACGAAATTATTCATTTGTCAAACCCTAGCAATACATAGCTCAAGATATTCTTAGTAGAGCACCAAACCCTAGCTGGTCAATTCTTGCTCAGCCATATATCTTCATGTAAATTCAGCCAGACTAACACATTTGAGTGACATATATAAGGGACAGTACTGATACAATTCGCTTTTGACAATTGGAGATGCAGCAGTGTATGCATGTCAATGATCAACAACCCCTTTTGGCTGATGTAAACTCAAATATGCACTGTTAAACTTTACTATGTCAACTGCCTGACTTCAGAGATCTATGTATATTCTTTTGTCAACCACAACTTACTCAAACAATTTATTTCACCTTTGTTCCGTACCTTATTAAGCTGGCTGATGAGGATAAGCCACTTGATTTTGCTTCAGATTGGCCAAGTATTCTGCCTGAGGATTTGAGTGGTCTGAAAGTTGCACAACGTTCAAAACATTGCTTTCTATTAATGATGTTCTTCAACGCTTGCTTCAGATTTAGCCTTTACTTAACTTCAGATTCAAAGGTAACAATAGTTCAACAATGATTCAAATAGCAGACCTCCATAGATCAATCTTAGACTTAGTCTTAGATTGGGCTTAAACAAGCCTTTTCAAAGATTAGTCACTGAATTGCCTTGTCTTGAAAAATGACCACAAAAGATCCACGGATATGGTTTCTAACAAGTCCAGCACCTCAACATATGTGAAGAAACAGACCTGTGCAAACCCTAAACCAATCTCAGGCCTTGAAATGAAACATACCTTGAAATGCTGCTTATGCCTGATCCTGTGTTTGCCTTACTTCTGTCTTTGAGAAGAATAACTCAGTGATGCTCTGCTTTAGATCTGTCAAGGGAAATCAATCCAAAACGTGTGCCAGATCACCAAAAATATGCCAAAAATCGACTGCTATGGACTAGTGAAGTTCTGGTAAAAAATGCTCCAGAACAATTCAGATTTGAAGAACTCAGAGAGCGCAGCTTCATTAATTTTCAATTACTGTCCACAAGAGCTTCAAACTAGTGCGAATAATTCATGGGTGGACAACGCTTACTCTGCATGAATTAGGTCACAGATCTCCTGCAAAATATGACTGAAAACGTCTTAAAAGGATTCTTGATCTTGCTTCACAGTGTACCATGTTGCCACACAATCTAGCAGCCATCTATTGTGCATATTTCTGTGATTTTCCAAGTACTTCACTTGAGGATCAACATGCTAATCAGACTATTGGACAAATGTGGACTTAATTGAAGTGTATGGGAGACAAAAATCCCTCAAAAATATTTGCTGGCTGCCACCACAGGCAACATATATCCTTGGCTGGTCCACGCTGATATCCCCTCCAATCTGGCCTCCGTAGACTGTTGTTTGAACTACTAGTAAACTCGTGGAGCAAAGGATGACTTAACTGTGCGCTAACTGTTGTGATCTTCCACTAGATAAGCGTTGTCCCATGTACCCGCAGTCCTCCAAACATGTGTAAATTTGTCCATGTGTTGACTGTGTATAAGCTGATGATAAGTTGAGATAAGTGGAGTTTAATTCTCACGTAAGACTGCTTCTCAATTCGCACGTGAAATTGATTCCAATCGTGCTGCTGAAGTGTTGACTGCATGGAGCTGAAATGAGGTTCCCTTTGACCAGTTCATATGGCAGCGTAGACTTCATGCTTCGAAGTTTGAACGGGTATGTGCGTTTTGTTGAATTGAACTGCTGTTGGCTGGAGACGAGTGCCAACGCGGGATCTTCAAACTGAACTGAGTGTACGTGGAGGCTGGCAATGTAACATGTGAAACTTTAATGATAAACCTTTGATTTATGGCAGCGTATTTACTCCTCAAAAAATCTGCTGTGTAATATCATGTTGCTGCGTTGGAGTTTCCCTTGCTGCGTGGAACCTTCTTTGTGTTGAATTCTTTAGTGGCATGTGCATAAATCTTCATAACTATGCATATACCATGAGAGGTAAGGTGGGTCCATTCCCCATTTACTTTATTAAAGCTTAAACTTTATAATATGCCATTCTCATTTGAATTAAATCATACTTGACTTTTGGCCATACGTAACACTTCATATTTTCCTTTTTAACTTCAACGTGGAACCTTTTGATTCCCTTTGATTTTCATTTGGAACTTTGAATCCGGATTTCCTCCATGTGGTGGGCCCCACATGGATGCCACATCATCTTTGACCTTCCCTAGAATTGCCACGTCACTTGGTTGAATTATTTTGACTTTGGAAAAATTTATGAATTTTTCCAATTATTGATTTTTCAAAATTTTTTTTCTCATTTTTGCCACTGACATTAGGAAAATCGGCTTTTGAGGGACTATAAGTTGTTTTTGACCCCCAAAGTGGGTCCTAGGATAATGCTAGGCCTCTGAGGATGATTTTCGAGTAGTCACATGCCCTAGACATTTTTGAAGACCACTTATTTACATCATTACATAGAAATTAATTAAGAAATCCTGTTTTGCGGGAAATTTTCAATTATTGAAAAATCCTACTTAGACCTAGTCAAATTCCGCAAAATTTCAGAGATGGCCTAGTATGGTAATATACATTGACTCTAGACACTAAGATGCATTAGGGGCTCAACCTTCAAGCCATCACCTCGACTTTGGGGTAATGCAATGAGTGAAAAAACCTAGAAAATTATTCGCTGCTAAAAAACAGTGATAATTATCCAAGTAAAAAAAACACTCCAAAGTGTACTCGTTTGTTGATCGAGTCCCAACACCCTAGGCCTATTACATGGCTTTATTCATCATGCTAGTGACATGTATACAATATCCCCACGGGGCTATGAAATCTGAGGACTGAAGAAGAAAATGAGAAGAAGCAATACAGTTTAAAAACTCTATTGAACTGATGATATCTAATAGTACAAGTGTCTTCTGGTTTATCCTTGGGCATGGAGTCTTACATTATCATTAGGTGCCACTCTAGTGGTCAACACTATGGTAAATATTAAATTAAATACACTGCAACCTTCACAAATAAAATACTGCGGAAGAAAAAAAAATGCTGGAAGAAATAGATGAACACACACAAAATGACACCGTTACTTTTGGACCAATGTCCCCGAAAAAACCCAACTTCGGAAAACCGGTGCAACCACTGAGGGTTTTATTATTAAGTAGCAGTGGATTTTCTGAGTACAATTGGATGCCCAAAATACCGGCAATCCTACAGAGAAATATTGGCAAAAATATCTAGTGAGGAATTTCCTCACTCCATAGGCTATTCGACAATGACCTCAGCTCGAAATGGAGTCGTCCCAACTGCCTCTGCATAGTCATTGCGTCACCCTATGCAGTGTCTATTAAATTTTCAATCTGAAAATACTACTGTAGTGATTGATTTATTTCGCCTACTTATTTATAATAAGTTATTTACAGATGCTTTAGTAAGTTTTGAAATAAATACAATTACAGTATTCACTTTGATCTTAAAGCAGAAGAACAAATAGAACAAGCATACCACAATAGAAACAACCACGTGAACACAATTATTTTTGGACAATTGTCCCCGGAAAAACCCAATGTGGGAAAACTGGTGCAGCAGATGGGGTTTATATTAATCTTCAGTATTACAAAGATCATTTACAGAATATATGACAGGCATATATTAAGCATACACCCGAGATGAATTTTCCGAACACCTCGAAAGAATTCTCAACACCTAGTAGGCACTTCCCTTCCCTCTGCGTCATTTTGCGTGGCCCCTCTGTGTAGTCACTGCCCTGGACTGCGTCACTCTACGTGGAGGGCCCATGCTGCTCCCCATCACCTCCTCCTCTGCGTCTTCTGCCTTCCTTCTTCTTCGTCTCCGCTAACCTCTCTCTCCTCCTCCTATTTCTACAACCCAACCTCTACAATCTCTCCCTTTGAAATCGAATTCTCTTACTTCAGAATCGATTTCCTTTGGGTACTGAGAATGTGTCCGACTTGCTTTCCAAATGACCCTCAAGCCTTCTCTGATAGTCTTCTCGTTGATGAATCAACGACCAAGATTATATCCTTAATCAATGGCTCAGATTAAAAGATGACTTGATCTTCATTTTCTAGGAGATTCACACTTTGCTTTATTAATACCTTTTAATTATTAATAAAGCATGATCCGAGTGGATTTTCCACAAATGATTTCTGGGTTATTTGGAATATTGATGTCCAAGCCTCTTCCCCAAATATGAGACTTGGAACACTTTCCAATGCTACAAAATCAACACTCCCTCTAAGCGAGGAAAGTGTTTCAGCAAGGTACCAAGTGTATCTGCTTTGACCTGAAGCATTTGCTGTACTGCTGAAGTCTAGTTGTTGCCCCTCAACTTTGCGCTGCTGCCCTTTGTTCTACTGGTTGTGACACCACCTCTGCCACTGCCTCATCCGTACTGCAGCTCCCCATCTTTTCTCTGAAGTAAGTAAACTTAATCTTACTCAGAGCCTTTGTAAGGATATTTGCCACTTGTTCTCCTGTAGGAGTGTACCTCAATTATACAGCTCCTCGTTAGACAGAGTCTCTAATGAAGTGGCACCTAATGTCAATGTGCTTCGACCGGTCATGAAACACAGGATTCTCAGAGAGCTTAATGCAACTTTGATTATCACACAAAATTATGGTCGGTTCCATCCTCTTCTTGAGTAAGTTCAAGAGAAGTATACGAAGCCATATGGCCTCGTACGGAGTTGTGCTTGCTGCCATATATTCAGGCTCGGCTGAGCTCAGTGCGACAGACTTCTGTTTCCCACTGCACCAGGAAGTCATTCCTGATTTAAGACTAAAACAATACCTACTGGTACTTTTCCGATCCACTATGCTTCCAGCCCAATCTATGTCAGTGAACCCACTTAATTGGATTTCATTGCCTATATTGTACTTCAAGCCATACTCTACTGTCCCCTTCAAATATCTAAGAACATCTTTGGCTGCTACCCAGTGAGCCCTCCTTGGTTCCACCATGAACTGACTGAGGGCATTAACTGCATAACAGATGTCTGGTCTAGTGTTGACCAAGTACATCAATGATCCAATGAGCTGCCTATACAAGGTAGGGTTAGCCTCATCATCTTCAAACGTGTCTATTTTCTTCCAATTTGTAATCATTGGCGTAGCCATGGGTCTACAGTCCTCCATCCAAAATTTTTCTTCCCAAAGAAAATTTCTCCCTTCTGCTGCCAGACCTCTAAACCAAGAAAATAGTGCATCTGCCCCAGATCCTTCATGTCGAATTTAGTAGCCAGATTCTCCTTGCAATCTTTAATGAGCTTAGATAATCTAGTCAATAATAGATCATTTACGTATAATACCAAGATTAATGGCTCATCCCCTACTCTTAGATAGTAGAGGTCGGGATCTGCGTCACTCTTAACAAATCCCATCTTCTGTAGGTAGCTATAAATTCACCCATACCATGCTCTAGGGCTTGTTTTAGTTCGTACAAGGCTTTCTTAAGCCTGCATACATGAGTCTTCTGCTCATGTGTCTCAAAGCCCTCTGGTTGTTTTATATACACTTCCTCATCTATCACCCCATTCAAGAACACTGTCTTAACATCCATTTGGTGAATATCTCATCCCATATGTGCTGCGAGAGAGATGACAGATCTGATTGAAGTGTACCAAACTACAAGGGCGAAGGTTTCTTCATAGTCGATCCCTTCTTTCTGTGAATACCCCTTAGCCACAAACCTGGCTTTGAACTTCTCTATGCTGCCATATGCAACATACTTGATCTTGTAGATCCACCTTGATCGTACAATCAATCTATTCTGAGGTCTAGGGGCTACTTCAAAAAGATCGTTCGTCATGATGGAGGTATACTCCTCCACCATGGCATCTGCCCACACCTAATGTTGAGCTGCCTCCCAAAAACTAGAGGGTTCTCTGACCTGTGCTACCAGTGCTTGGTACCTGTCAGGTTGCCTACGTACCCTCTTCCCATCTCTAGGGGCTCCAATAAATTCTTCTCCATCTCTCAAAGTCTGTTGGAGCTCTCTGCTCGTTCTTCCACCGGTGGTGGGTTGATGTAGATTTATGCAGGAACGCAATAATATATAGAAATAAATATAAATACAAAGATGCAGCGGAAATAAAACTTCATTTCATTAATATCATATAACAGAAATATGCTTACAGACATAATGGAAATAAACTAGCTAGGGCGCTAGTAGGCTTATCTCTGAGAAGAGATGTGGCGGATATAGGCCTCTGTACTGTGTTACAATGAGGCTCGAAGGCCTATTTATTGTTGAGAAACAATGGAAAACCATAAACATCCAGAAACCTAACCCTAAGAGATGAAGTGCCAAACCTATGGGCTCCGTTTGAGTGGTACATCAATATTCTCGAGGATGTAACTTTGGCATGCGATCTTCCATTTGATGCGCTCAATACCTCGTTAGAAAGATCTATCCGAGGACTACAACTTTTGACGTGTCACGTGAGCACCATTGAAGGATCTTCCATGTTGCTCCCGGTTTTCCCAAAAAACGTCGTTTAGGGCCTCAAAATGGCTCCAGAAGTTCAGGACCCGAAAAACTGCTAAAAATAGTAAGTTGTGCTGAAACTGAAAATTTGAAAGAACCGATGGTGGCGGTTCAAATGGAATAGGTGGGTGGCCACCAATATCCACCTAGACATTAGGGCCTCAAACGACTCCGGAAGTTCATGACCCAAAAAATTGCTAAAAATAGTAAGCTGTGCTGAAACTGAAAAACTAAAAGAACTGATGGTGTGGGTCCAAATGGAATAGGTGGGTGGCCACCAATATCCACCTGGATCATTATTCCCTCCTTAGAAAGAAATGGTCCCCATTGCGTTGAGTTACCTCCATGAGATGAGGCAAATTCTGCTGAACTTGGTATTGGATTTGTTGAAGATGTCATGGACCTGCTGATGGACGTGCTAGATGCGTTCAATGGATTTGGTTGCTTTATCAGCCCCAGAAAGTACATGTGTGGATTCTGTCTATGTGGTCGCATGAGGTATGGCAACATCAGGCGGCGGTGCGCCTGGGGTTAGATCAATGGAGTGCTTGACTTGACAGTGTAGAGGAACCTCTGTGGGTGAGGAAAATTTCCTCGTATTCCTCCATGACTTTGTTCATTTGTTGTTGTCGTGTAGGGGAGCCCTGTTTCGAAGCTGTGGCCACAATCTTCTTCTTTCCCTGTGGGCAAATTGTAATGAAAATAAATTTCCTAGTTTGGGAAACAATCTTATTGCGTTGTTTTGCAGGAGTCAAAGAGATGGCAGGAGGCGGTACTACTTCTGATATCCTGTACAATTTATTTCCCAACGTAATAACAACCACATGAGGCCTAGACTCATAGACAACATGTCGCTTCCACAAGTATCGTTGGCTCAATAATACATCAGACACATCAAGAGGAACAACATCACATAGTACCTCATTCGTGAATGGCTTGATGCTGTACGAAAGGCGGCACTGCTGGCGAACGTAGAGGTCTCTTCCTTGGTGAAGCCACCCAATGATATACGACTGCGGGTGTGCTATGGTCGGTAGGTCGAGCCGCTTCATGGCCTCTTCTAAAATGAGGTTCTTTTGGCTTCCGCTATCGACAAGAAATTGCAGTGGAGAACCCTTCACCCACATCTGTGAATGGAAGAGGCGCTCCCCCTCCTATGGATCCTCGGGATCCTCCCTCTCGAGCTTGGTGGTGGCAATAATGGCACTGGGATCCGCATCAATGATCTGCTTCCCTTTGTCATTGCTCTTGTCTGGTTCTGACTCGGGATTAGAACATGCATCTGATTCGGGTGCCTTCAGTTCGACCACCAGCGACTGTTCGACGCAACATTCGTTTGTCCTATGAGTGGGGCTGTTATGAAATTCACGCCACTGCTCCGTGTCCTTCTTTGGATTTGTGGTGTTGTTCTGAGTCGCCCCGCTTTGGCTTTGCCCCTTGTTCTGCGTTTCGGGGGCGCCTTTCCTTGGCTTCGGATTCATGGATCCAAAGTCTTGCTTCTTCTGCTTAAATTTCTGCTCGATCTTGGCGGCATAGCAATATGCTGTGCCAAGCAAGGTAATGTCAAGGAACTCCATTTCCTCCTGAATGTATTTGTGCAAAGAACTGCAGTACTTGAGCACCAAATGTCTCTCTGAATATTTAATACCCAACTTTGTGCGTAGGGTATGGAACAAATTTGTCATTTCGTGCACATCTTGATTCCTTTGTTGCCACAACATGGTCCATTGGATGTATATGTCCTCATAGCTCCCCACATGGTAATATTGTTCCTTGATGCTGTCTCGAAACGAATTCCAAGTGGGTGCGGCCGAGAACAGAGAGGGTTCCCTCTCGTCCTTTTGCTCACAGTGGGTTTCCCACTAGTCTTTGACATGCGGGGCAACTTTGAGGAGTGTAAAAGTAATATTTTCTCGATCTTAGAAATCATGGACAGAGAAATACCCTTCCAAAAAAGTTAATCATCTATCTACGACGTCTGCATCTATCTCGCCCTCAAATACATAAATGTCAAAGTTGACCTCTAGCTTGAAAGGAGAGGCACCTCTAGAGTTGCTACTGGAGGTAGATGCGCCGCCGGTGGGCAGTTGTTGAAGGATCTAGGCAAAGTTATCCATCATCGCATTCCTTTGTTTCTTGAGGGCATCCTTGAGCAATAATTTGGTAAGATCTCCTGCTCCCTCGTCTTTCTTTTCTTTCGCCATGGGAGGTCGTCAGGGTTTGTGAGGCTGATCTTGCCAGGGTTCAACCAGATATAGCCCTAACTCCTTATACCCTGACCTCGTTGGGGACATGCAAAGAAAAATAGAGAAAGAGCAGACCTCTCTGATACCACTGATCCCGATTCATGCAGGGACTCAATAATATGCAGAAATAAACATAAATATAGAGATGGAGCAGAAATAAAACTTCATTTCATTAATATCATAGAAAAGAAATATGCTTACAGACATGATGGAAATAAACTAGCTAAGGCGCTGGTAGGCTTATCTCTGAGAAAAGATGTGGTGGCTACAGGCCTCTGTACTGTGTTACAATGAGGCTCGAAGGCCTATTTATTGTTGAGAAACAATGGAAAACTCTAAACATCCAAAAACCTAACCCTAGGAGATGAAGCGCCAAAACTATGGGCCCCGTTTGGGTAAATTGGTACATCAATCTTCCCGGGGACGTAACTTTGGATTACAATCTCCATTTGGCGCTCTCAATACCTCGTTAGAAAGATCTATCCGAGGACTTCAACTTTTGACGTGAGCAATGTTGCTATCCGTTTTCCCAAAAAGCGTCGTTTAGGGCCTCAAAACGGCTTCGGAAGTTCAGGACTCAAAAAACTTCTAAAATAGTAAGTTGTGATGAAACTGATAAACTGAAAGAACTGATGGTGGGGGTTCAAATGGAATAGGTGGGTGGCCACCAATATCCACCTGGATCATTAGGGTCTCAAAACGGCTTTGGAAGTTCATGACCTGAAAAATTTCTAAAAATAGTAAGCTGTGCTGAAACTGAAAAATTGAAAGAAATGATGGTGTGGGTTCAAATGGAATAGGTGGGTGGCCACCAATATCCACTTGGATCATGGGTGGATTTACCTTCTCTCCTGCTTGCTCTTCTTTGAAAGAACTTTCCTTAGAATCCTTGTGCTATGGAGAGGCACTTGAGCCATCCTTTGTAGGCCGCTGAGGTTGTACTAGTGGATCCTCCTCAACCTACGTATCTATAGCCATTTCTCGAGATCTTCTGAAGGTTCTCTCCTCCATGAATTTCACGTCCCGCCTTACTACGATCTTCCTGTTTTCTGGAATATAGATGCGATATGCCTTCGCATTTTCACTATATCCCACAAGATAACCCTTCTCTGCTGTATGATCCAAGTTCTTCCTCTTCTCATTAGGTATGTGGCAATACACTATACTGCCAAATATCTTGATATGGCTCACCCATAGTTATTAAAATCGGTCGGTTTGAACCAGTAACCGGTCAAACCGGCCGGTCAACATGCTGGTCGGTTCAAACCGCCCATGCAACCCGATTTAACCCTGCACTTGACCAAAAAAAACCGGTTAACCGGTCCTAACCGGCCGGTTAAGGACGGAACCGACCGGTTTATGAATAAATCGGCCGGTTCCGTCCTTAACCCGCTGGTTAATGTCTCTTCACTTACGCGGACCCACCCACGGCCAACAAGGTGTTCTAGGGCTGATGTGGAGGTAAGGGGAGGGTAGTTTCCCTCCAAAAACACCCTCCCCAATCTTTTATAAGCAGGGGTAACCTCTCCTTTGTCTCACACCAACTTATTTGTTGTTTGTGAGTTTGATTGAGAGCTTGGAGAGTGTTGAGTGTTTGCCGGAGCAGTGATCTTGGAGGCTTGATGATTGATCATCATTCATGTGTAGTTTTGTATTAGGCCAATGGCCTCATAGCTTGTAGCATTGTTTTTGGACTTTATGGGCCATTTGGAGCCTCATTGCTTATGTATTTTTCGATGATATGTATTGCACTTGGTGCCATTTTGATATATTCACCTTTGCATGGTATATAAATGAGCAAACTTTGCATATTTTGTCTTTATTGGCTTGGAATCATGGTTGCAAATCTTAAAAATAGTTTTTTTTATTAAAAAATAAGTATTTAATGTATTTTTTAAAAAATTGGTTCATTGAGATCTGACCGCTACCTGTTAGACCAGTTCTGGTTCGAAACCCGGTTCATTAGGTCCACCGGTCCGGTCACCGGTTCCGATTTTAATAACTATGGGCTCACCTCAAGCTTGCTATTGGTGAACACACTCTCAGGGGTCAATTTCCCCAATGCTCTATGAGGCACCCTATTCTGCACATACATTGCTGTATTGCAGGCTTGTGCCCACAAAAATTTGGGCATGTCTTGGTCATATAGCATCGTCGTTGCAACTTCTACAATGGTCCTGTTCTTCCTTTCTGCAACTTCATTCTGCTTTGGATTGTATGGAGCTGTCTATTCTCCCTTGATGCCTTCCTTTGCACAGAAACTTGTGAAGTCTTTATCAATATACTCTCCACCATTATCTGATCACAGCTTCTTGATCTTCTTTCCGGTCAAATTTTCTACGAAGGCCTTGAATTCTTTGAATCGCTCAAAGACTTCATGTTTGGTTTTAAGAAAGTAGATCCATGTTTTTCGGGAATGGTCATCAATAAAGGTCCCAAAATACTTTGCATCACTGAGAGCAGTCGTGGACATTGACCCACAGATGTTTGAGTGTATCAATTCCAAGACACTCTTGGCCCTACTGCTGCTTCTTGGAAATGTTGCCTTGGCATACTTCCCTAGTACGCATCCCCTGCAGACCTCATCTTTCCTTGTGCTGAGTTTTGGAGCTCCCATGACAATCTTCTTGAGGATCTTGAAAGCTCCATGATGTAAATGCCCCATTCTTTTGTGCCATAATTCATTCAGGTCTCTTTCATCTGTACTGCCGATTAGTGCCATTGGAGACTCGAGCTTAAGCTTTACAGCGTATGGCTCCTTAGTCCAATTTGTGTCTTCCTTTTCTATCTAAGATGTTTGACATAAACTTTATTTCCAATGAAGTATACATCATAACCCTTGTTCTGGAGCTGAGACATAGAGAGTAAGTTCATCCCCAATCCTGGTACATGCAAGACATTTGTGGCCTGAAGCTTGTTCCCAGCTTCTGTCTGAAATATTCCTCTACCAACGGGGGCACACTTAGCCTTGTTTCCCATCATGATCTGAAAGTTCATATGCTCTTCCTGGTAGCTCATAAAATATTCTTGAACTCCCATCATGTGAGTAGATGCTCCACTGTCAATATTCCAAACTCTTGGAGAGGTCGTGTTTGAAACACATGCGAAATCCTCTTCTAGTCTAGATGTAAGAACTGACATGTCATGATCCCTCTGTTTCTCCATATGTTCTGGAGGACTGCGTGAGCCCTTCCGAGTTGCTGCTGCAACTATGTGGGATCTCAGTTCCATTGCAAAACCTCCTCTTCTGTCTTTTGCCTTTAGCTCTGATACCATGTGAAATTTTCAATCTGAAAATACTACTGCAGTGATTGATTTATTTAGCTTACTTATTTATAATAAGTTATTTATAGATGCTTCAGTAATTTTTGAAATAAATACAGTTGCAGTATTCACTTTGATCTTAAAACAAAAGAACAAATAAAACAAGCATAACACAATAGAAACAACCACATGAACACAGTTATTTTTGGACAGTTGTCCCTTGAAAAACCCAATGTGCGAAAACCGATGCAGCAGATGAGGGTTTATATTAATCTTCAGCAGTAAAAAGATCATTTATAGAATATATGATGGGCATATATTAAGCATACACCTCAGATGAATTTTCCGAACAACTCGGAAGAATTCCCGACACCTGGTAGGCACTTCCCTTCACTCTGCATCACTCTGTGTAGTCACTGCGCTGGATTGTGTTACTCTGTGTGGAGGGCCAGTGCTACTGCCCAACACTTCCATGCGTCTTCGTCCTTCCTTCTTCATCTCTGTTGACCTCTCCCTTCTCCTTCTGTCTTTGTAACCCAACCTCTACAATCTCTCCCTTAGAAATCAAATTCTCTTACTTCATAATCGATTTCCTTCGGGTATTGAGAACGTGCCCAGCTTGCTTTCCAAATGACCTTCAAGCCTTCTCTTATAGCCTTCTCGTTGATGAATCAACGACCAAGATTATATCCTTAATCAATGGCTCAGATTAAAAGATGACTTGATCTTCATTTTCTAGAAGATTCACACTCTAATTTATTAATACCCTTTAATTATTTAATAAAGCATGATTCGAGTGAAATTTCCACAAACGATTTGTGTGTTATTAGGAATACTGATGTCCAAGACTCTTCCCAAAATATGAGACTTGGAGCACTTTCTAATGTTACAAAATAAACAGTCTCTACATCCTTTTAGCTCTTTTTTGCGTCACCTCTTGCTATCTCGTCAGCTGCTATCTGGGAAATTGATTCTCCCGGCATAGAGAACCTTTGCCCAGCTTCTGGCACTGAATCTCACCTTATCCACAACAAAACAAAATTTCCTCTAGAGGTCATTGCGCTGTTTTTGCGCTACCTCACTGTGGCACTTTCTGCCTCTCTGCAAATGTACTCGCCGGAACTGGAAATATTCCTCCGACTACACTGTCTCTGCCCCTCTCTCAGTGCTTCGATCTCACTGAATCACTTCCGGCAACACACAGTTGCTACTCTGGAAATCGTTTTCCCAGCAAAATTGAATGCTCAACTGATCTGGTGTATCTTCTCTAAGCCCCATTAACTTCTTCTTATAATCCTCCATTGAGACTTCAACGACCACAATTAAATCTTAATCGATGGCTAAGGTTAACTATAAATCGATCCATGTACTTTTCTAGAACATTCTCACCATGACTTAATTAATTTTGATTAATTAATCATATTCCCTAAGTTTGGACTTTGGAAATATTAAAAAACTGACTAATTAATCTAATTAAGTGGTCTCTAGGTGGAATTTCGAGAAACGATTTTTGGGTATTAGAGAATACATGTATTCTAGCCTCTCTACCAAATCTCGTGGTTAGAACCAAGGTTACTTGGAAGCGGGAGCGGGAGCGGGAGCGCGGAGCGGGAGCGAAGCGCGGAGCGCCATTTTTAAAAGTTTCCGAGTCCGGAGCGTTTTTATATATATATATATATTTTTTTTAATATTTTTTATATTTTTTATATTTTGATGCATATATGTCAACAAAAACATGTAGAATGATGAATTAGACATAAAAAACATAAAAACATAAAAACATAGATTGAATCATATAACATCAATCATCTAGAAGTTATAATCTTCATCAACCACGCCCACGAGTTGGAAGCATACAACATATTGACTCTTGAGTCTCGCAAATCATCAATTTGAAGGTTTCAAGCTTTCAAAATTCAATATATAACATTTATCATCAGTGATAATTTGATATATAACATTTATCATCATTGATTTCAAATTTCAATATCTAACATTTATCATCATTGATTCATTGATTTCAAAATTCAATATACATTTATCATCATCGATATTATATAACATTTATCATCATTGATTCATTGATCACCATATAACTTTCATGAAGCATCATATTCATAATTCATAATGACTTGTAAACAGTAAACTTATAAATGCCAACTTCAAAGTTTCACCTTTCAAATTCAAACTTCAAACTTAAATTGTCATTAAATATATGAAATCAAAAAGAGTCAAGTTTCAATTGTTCAACTGTCAACAACAAATAGAAAAGACTAGTAAACAACAAATCTATTTTATCTGGCTGGCCCCTTGCCACGCCCACGAGAAATGTCTAATTTTTGTGAGCCACGAGGAAATGTTGGTCTTCTAGTACTCTTAGGAGTACCACGACCATGACTAGAAGGTGGAGGCTGGATCTGCAAAGGAACAATAGTGTGATATCGAGAACTGGCACTGGCACTGGCACCCACACCCGCACTGCTACCAGTAGATGGTGGCACTGGTCCTGTGTGTGGCGGTGCTGCTGATGCCAAGCTACAAGCTACAATGCTACAAGCTATGAGGCCATTGGCCTAATACAAGACTACATATTAGTGATCAACAACATGATCACTCCTCATCATGATCAAAATCATCACCACTACTAGACAAGGGATCATCAACATGAGCTACATAAATAATATGGCTCAAAGTTTGAGGACTCCTAAAACTCCTCTACAACTTTAGTAGTAGTAGTAGCAGCAAAAATAGACATCAAAACTACAAATCACTGAGCAACATGGTCTCTCATGAAACTCATCATTGATTCATCGCTACTAGAAATGGGATCATCAACAAGAGATACATAAACATCATCTAGCTCAAAGTCTTCAGACTTGGATTGTTCAACCTTATAACATGATAGAAATTGAAAAAGTTTAACATGCCTAACCAATGATTTTGGTTTGAGTGAAGGGTTCATCTCCTCAACCTTAAAATGCGGTAGAAAAATATTAGCATGCCTAACCAGTTGTTTTCCTTTGATTGAAGGGTACATCAAGGTTCTTAAAGGACTTCATGCTCTTGATCAAATGCCAATATCATACCCTTACACATGATAGAATCAAATGGAAACATTGCAAATTCCCAAACCACGAAACCTTGAAAACCATTAAGTCTGTTGAATTTTGAGTGAAACCTAAAATTCTAGTTTCTCCATATGAAATCCAATGTGGTCGAAACCACTCTTAAACATCCCGAGTCATTTCATGGTAATGTTAAAAATTTAAGTAAAAGGATGAAAATGAAAAATAAAGGAAATGTCACTTTTACTTTAAGAATTTAACATTACCATGAAATGTCAATGCTTCCCTTACCTCCACATCAGCCCTAAAACCCATTTCTGGCCATGCGTGGGTCCGCGTAGGGAAAGAGTAGCTAAATGAACCCCTCCCCCCTTATAAACAATTCGTTTTTTCACTTAAAAAAATTTCCGCCTGGCAGGAAGCGTTTTTTTTTTCCAGGGAGCGTTCGCTCCCGAGCGTTTCCTGAAACGCTCCCGAAAAAGCAGGGAGCGTTTTAACAGGTTCGGAAACGCGCTCCCGAAAACGCTCCCCTCAGGAAGCGTTTTCGGGAGCGCGTTTCCGAAACGCTCTCGCACGGAGCGCGTTTCGGAAACGGGAACGCAAGGGGTTTGAAGCTTCCCCGCAACCCTGGTTAGAACACATTCGATGCTACAAAAACTAACATACCACCTATCGTTGGAATCTGTACGACGAGGGCTATCAAATGAAGACAATCTTGTGAGCAAATACATTGATCTTCATCCTCAAAATCTTCAACAAGTGTGGGGCTTCCAAGACATCTTGATCATTGGAGCTTACATCAATGCAACCAATAGACGGATATTAAGAGCGTTCATAGACCAATGTTGGCATCAATGAAAACACCCTTCAACAAGTACAAGGTACAATACTCCATCTCCTTCTTGTCCTAAACTGCAATAATAAAGATATTACTGGAGTAGATAAAATTTATTACTTGTTGAGATTATGATTATCAAGAATAGAATATATGTGCATCCATCCAAGAGTAGAGAAAACATGCATTGATAAATAATATTCCATTGGTGACCTAATAGAAAAAGGAAGGGCATTACTTAGTTCATTCCTTAACAAGTAAAGGTCAAGATAACTTTAGTAGGAAAGGATGACATAAAGTTTTAGAGGATTGTCTCATCCATTGAAGCACTACTTTGATCCTCAAATTATATCCTACAATTGTTGATCATCAAATTACATCTCAACATCACAAAAGAGGGAGAAATCAAACCCTTATATAGGTTTGAACTTATGTTGTAAGAAACACCCCCCTGTACCAAGCGCGTTTCGGCATGGGGACCCTGAAATGCATTTTTAGGGGGTGAAACATGTTTCACAAGTTTGAAATGCATTTCATCCCCCTCATAAATGTGTTTTAAGCATTGTTCAGTGCATTTCCACATTTGTACAATGCATTTCAAGCCATACAACATGCTTGTGTGGTACGTGTGGGTTGAACACAAATTATTTAAAAAAAACAATAACTTATGAGTGGGATAACTTAATATTCAACCATAGGGCCCTAACTAATGCTATGTAATTAATGGTAATATTAAGAATATGCTATATAATTAATGGTAATGTTCATTTTCATCCTTTTGCTTAAATTTTTAACATTACCATTGATTATTTTAGGATGTTTGAGAGTGGTTCCAACTTCATTGGATTTCATATGGAGAAAGTAGAATTTTATATCCCACTCAAAATCCAATAGACAATAGTTTTCAGGATCTTAGGATTGGGGGGATCACGATGTTTGCATTGGATTTTGTTGTGTGCGAGGGTATGGAACTAGCATTTAATCAAGACCACTAAGCCCTATACGTACCTTGATTAGTGGCATTGATTGTTGAACTCCTCTATCATGAACCTAGTAAAAAGTTAAAATGTACCCGTCACAAAAACAAAATCTGGATTTGACATGTTAGGCTTTTTCTATGTTATTTTAATGCTTAGAGGGTGATATTGATGATGAAGATCCCAATATAAGCAATGATTTCGATGATACATAGGTATTTGTCGCAGCATGATTTTCTTGTGTCTTGGACCTTGGCACTTGCTCATATATTCATGAGTTTGTATCTGTATTCTAAATTATAATGTTAAAACTTAAATGCCTTCTTTCAACGTTATATATATATATATACCCTGTTTCCAGATTTTTGGGGGGTCACATTTTTAGCACGCTCCTGTTTTAGATACACGTTTCTGTTTCTCCATACTATCCAACTTAGGTTTGAACTCAACTCCTTTATCGATAAAATAGTATTTTCCTTTTTAGATGCATTGTATTCTACAAGGAAAGTACTAGAAAAAAATGCAATGATGCATAAGTGGGCTCTCCAAGACAAAATTACCAATACAGAATACTAAATAAAAGATGCTAAATAGATGTGATGCCGTTGCCACATGTTTCTTTCCTCAACCTCCAAGCTCATGCAAGGTGCATGCAAAGTGCCACTTGTCCTCTTCATGTGCAAAGTTCTCCTCTAGAGTTCTAAACCATAACCACCTTAAGGTAAAATAATATAAATGTTAAGTCCATGAGGTAGGCCACTCTCCAAGATAAGTGAATGAGTGCCAAGTGTACATGTCTCTTGATGAGGGCATTCTCCACAATAGCCCCTTTGACCTTGTAATAATATAAATGAGCTCATGAAGAGGTGTGCCCTAGGAAGGATAGCTTCAGAAACCTCTTTGGCTAAGTAAAAGAGTAAAATACTATAAGAGAAAGGTACTCCCTAGGAGAATGTGCCAAGGTAGTTATGTTTCATAAATAAAATGATCTTCAAAATACAGGTGCACCCTCCAAGAAGCTCCAGAAATAGAATGGACATCAAGTAAATGCGCACAAATGGCTCTCCAAGATGCAATGTGCTCTTTTAGAGTAATCCTCCATAACAACCTGCAAATAAAATAATTTAAATGGCCAGTCAAAGAGGTGAGGGAAGCTCTCCAAGGAATATCCATGCAATAATGATGAGAGAGCACGTAGGAGAGGTGTGCCCTAGAAAACTGTGCAATGGAGCCTACTTATCTCCTCAACAATTGTGCAAGTGGACCTCCAGAAAGTGTATGAATTAGTTACTAGTCATTTTAATTTCACAAGGTGTACAAGGTCTGAAGAAGCTCATTCAAAAAATGCAAGCAGACCCCCTAGAGAACTGTACCACTTAATGCCCTAGAAGCCAAGGGATGAAATAAATGAGTATGAATGGATGGATAGATGAGTGGATGAGTGGAGGGATAGATACATGGTTGAAAGCTCTTTGACGCATTTGTTAAATTTCCTTAACCCCGGCAACTGGGAAATTACTACCTAATTATTACCTTGGTGTTAAAAATTAAACTACAGATTACTGAATAAAATGCACTGCTGGAATTTTAGCAGGTTAGAGAAAATAAAATCAGTGGAAGCAAATTGAGCCAGTTTCACACACGCATGCACAGAATTTTTGCTTTTTAAAATCTGCTGATCATTAATTAATTTTTTACAGCATACAAGGGGATGCCAACTTGGAATATAAATTGCTGCCGAGGAAAATTACAGTTACAGAAAAACTTGAAATTTTTAGCTGAATATAAGTGATCTGCTGCCTGGTCCATATGACCTGTGATTTTCCTGCCTGCACGCCTGCACTTTCTGCCCACAACACGTGTGAGTTGAATGCAGCCTATATGGCCTGTCCACGACATGTGTGAGCTGCCTGTAGTCTACAGAACCAGCCTGCAACCTATACACTGTTGCACACTGCTTGAGTGAGCCTACCTACTCTGCCTACTGCAAGTGCGAGTGGTTTATTGCCCTGCCTGGTGTTAGCTGCTCAAAAAACAGTGCTTAGTTTTTTTGGTTCCTGGGTCTTCCTTTCTAGCTGCCCCTTAGCACTCTTTCTCCAGAACTTGCACACTTGGATGAAATTCCTTCTTCACCCAATAACTAAGATTTCACTTTCTCATTGTGTCTTGTGCTCTCTATTGTATTTCCTCTTTCACCTAAACTTGCTTTTATAAGTTTGAGTTTTTGATTGGATCCATAACCCTAATCTCCAAAGTGATTGGCAGTAGAGATTAGATCTCACCTCTCTTCAGATCAGTGGCTAGTATTCATCTAATTCACTAATGCAAAAACCTTTACATTTCATTAGATTAAACTCACTTTCCTATAAAAAGCACTTCACTTCGATAAATTTTGCAATTAAAGTAAATTTGCTAAGGTTGAAGATCTTGGATAACTTCCACATGTCTAGACACTAAGATTTGTGTGGAAGTACTTGTTTCGTGCTACAAAAATTAATACTCCATGTTAGCAAGGAAGGTCATTCTCGAAGAGCCACGTGTAGCTGGCTTTCCCTCTGGTCTTGGCATAATGCCCCATGCATCATCCTTCATCATGGCATTCCTCCAAACCCTTTGGTCTTCTACCCCATCAATGATGTTACTCACCAGTGCCATGTAGTTCGGAAACGTTTTTGGAGGCTTGCTCTCCCTGAATGTGCTCCTCAGAGCCTGAACATGTGCCTGAGCATCCTTCAATGTTTGTGTAAATTTTAAACCACCCGGGTCTCTTGATAGAAGTAGAAGAAGCTATTGACTCCTCCCCACCTGAAGGTTGAATCCATAAATTGAAAGCCTTTGAACAATGTTCACCCTTTTGAAGGCTCTTGCTCTTTGTCCTCTGTCACAAGTAGTGGCCCATGAGACTTCCTAGATGCCAAGTTCTCCCCGAACTTCATATCTCTGCTCACAACTCTCTTCCTCTAAGCTGGAATGGAGATCTTGTAAGCATTTGATGTCTCGCTATACCTTATGAATAAGCTCTTCTCTCCTGAAGGCTCTAGCTTTATCCTCTTCTCCACAGGCACATGGATGTGTATTGGACAACCAAAGATCCTCAAATACCCTATCTTCGGCTTCACCCCAGTGAAAGTTTACGCTGGAGTCTTGTCCCCCAATATCCTATGAGGAATCCTGTTTTTGGACATATCCTATGAGGATTCTTTCTTGAAGGCTCCAACTTCGTCCTCTTCTACACAGGGACATAGATGTACATTGGACAACCAAAGATCCTCAAATGCCCTATATTTGGCTTCACCCAAGTGAAAGCTTCAATCATAGTCTTGTCCCCCAATATCCTATGAGGATTTTTGTTCTTGCCACGATGTTACATGCCTTTTCCCAAAGGAACATAGGCAGATCTTGGTCATGTATCATAATAGCCTTGGAAGAATTGAGGATGGACTAGTTCTTTCTCTCTGTAACCCCATTTTGTTGAGAGTTGTACAAGACTGACAACTCCCTCTTGATCCCTACCTCCTTGCAGAAATCCTTAAAGTCAGTGGAAGTGTACTTACCCTCATTGTTCAGCGTCAAGACCTTCATCCTCTTCCTTGTTTGGTTCTCCACCTGAGCCTTGAAATCTAGGAACTGATTGAAGCCCTCATCCTTGGTCTTCATAACAAAGATCTAGGTTTTGTTGGAAAGGTCATCAATGAATGTCATGCAGTATAGTGCTCCTTGCACTAATGCCACTAACATTGTGTTGGAAAATTCAAAGTTTGGCAGCTTATATCAATTTTCCTTAACCTTAATATTTGCTTGTGAACTTAGTTAATCTTCTTTGTTCTTTAGTTAGGTCTTTTCATCAAAAAAATATCAAGAACGAAACAGTAACAATTGAGGACAAAAAATTAGGCTCTTAGCTAGGGCAAAACCCCTCCAAGTGGAAAACCCAAAAAACTCTTCTCTTCTTATAGAATTTGCTTCCAATGAGACAAAGACCCAATCCCTAGACTTAATCCTTCTCTAAGTTCCAAATCAACCCTTTCAACAAGTCCTTCCTTGATTCTACATCAACTGACTTCAACTTGCAATTTCGATCTGCCAGCTTCAATACTGCAACTCGACCTGCAATTTCAACCCTTTTCGCTGCTACATAAACCCTAGTTCAAGTTCCTCTTGAGACCTTCCAAGAGCAAGACAACTCCTCCCAAGGCCAATGAGGTCAAGATAGAGTATTCTTCTTCCCAACAACAAGATACTGCACTTCATCTTACTGCAACACAATCCTGTAGTTTCGACCCTTCTTGAAAGCTACAGAAAACCCTAATCCTTCGCACGTGTGTGAGAGATTGAGCCCAAAAACAAAATTTTCATCCTTCCTTTCTTCTTCTAGACCTTCGCTCTCTTCTTCTTCTACTTCCCAGCTATAGATTGAACTTCCTTCTTGAGATCGATCTTCTTGAGTGAGTGAGTACTAAATGAGGTCGAACTGCTTCTTTATATAGACTTTCGAAGGGGTTGAATGGTCTCCTTTAGGCCGACTTGTAACTGTCAAGACTGACTTGTACTTTTGGAGTTTCCAGGATTTTCTAGACTCAAAATTGTTGATATATGGTAGCATCGGATGTGATCTAGCCTTGTAACCTTGTATATAGGCTAAGACACGTGTATTCCATAATACTCGGAAAGGATTTTGGAAAATTCCACTTAGAGATGGTTTAATTAAATTAATTAATTGCTTTTAATGTTTTCCTAAGTCTAAACTTAGGGAAACTGATTAATTAAAGGGTATTAATTAAACTAAGTGTGAATCTTCTAGATAAAGTCATGGATCACCTCCAAGTTAATCTTAGCCCTTGATTATGTTTTAATCTTGGTCATTGAAAGGTCAACGAAGGATTATAAGAAGGAGGGTGAGGGGCCTATGGAAATAATATCAGACGAAGAAAGAGTCTAGAGATCGATTTCTTCAGCCAAAGGAAGAATCAAAGTGATTCTCGATTGCAAAGAAGGGAAGGAAAAATCTCTAGGAGGGAGAATTTCTGAAGGATAGAGAGTACAGGAAGAGAAGAGAGAAGGACGCCATAGCAGCAACGTAGAGATAGCCAAGCAGCAGTTATGTTGGGCCAGTGCAGAGCAGCAGAGGGAGTTTCGATTTCAGTTGGAGAGGCAGCTGGAGGTTCATCCAGTATCCGGAGGGCATTTTTGGAAGGGGAGAAAACTCCAATCTCACACTACAGTGAGCACTGAGGCAGTCATTACGAGCAGCAATAGCAGTGACACAGTGACAATGTGGGTGACGCAGCCACTATGCAGAAATTATGCAGAGCTACTCAGTGAGGGTGCATGTCAGTGCCGGAACTTCATGGTGAAGTGAGATTTGCCTCACTAAACCTATTCTCATCAGATTTCTTAAGGTGATTGATTGATAATTACAATCACACATTTGTACTCAAAATTTCTGCATAATAAAGAAACCCTCAGATCTGCTGCACTAGTTTTCTTGAATTGGGTTTTTTCGGGCACAATTGTCCAAAAATAACGGTGTATATGTGTGAATACTTGTGCTATTTCTTTTATGTTGTTTATTGATCGTGAAGTCTGCAACATATTTTATTTTGTTATTTAACACAGTGAAATGTTAAATAATTGTGTTTGAGAATGCAATAGAAGAAATTTAATAAGTAGCTGCAGTAGAATTCTACATCATAGAATTTTCACATGGTATTAGAGCTGTCAGATCCAAAGGAAGTAGGGTCAGAGAGGGGGCTGCGCAAACCAAAAGCTTCAGAAGGGACAAAGCACAGATAAGTATGGCAGACTTAGATGTTTTATCCTCTAGGTTAAAAGAGGATTGTACATGCTTGTCAAGTTCAGCATCTGCAGGAATCTGGTATATTGATAGCGGGGCTTCAGCTCATATGATTGGAGTACGAGAATATTTCACGAGCTATAGGGAAGAGCAAATGAACTTCCAAATCACTATGGAGAATAGCACGAAATGCACTCCAGTTGGGAGAGGAGCTGTAGTGTTTCAGACGGAAGTTGGAACCAGTGTCAAGGTCACAGATTTATTACATGTGCCAAGGCTTGGGATGAATTTAATCTCAGTATCCCTGTTGCAAGACAAAGGGTATGACATACACTTTATCGGGAAGAAGGTATATGTCAAGCATCCAAGTTGGAAGCAAATAAGGCAGATCGGAGTTAGAAGCCACAGACTATACAGGTTGCAGCTTGAAACTCCGATGGCACTAATCAGTAGTCATCTTGAAGACAAGAAAGAGTTGAACGAACTTTGGCATAGAAGAATGGGGCACTTGCACCACGTTGCATTGAAGATGCTCAGAGAAACAGTTCATGGGGCACATGTTCTCAGCACGGAGCATGATGATGTATGCCGAGGATGTGTACTTGGGAAGTACGCTAAGGCAACCTTTCCCAAAAGTGAAAACAGGGCAGCAAGCATATTATGATTGATACACTCAGATATCTGTGGACCAATGTCCACTAACTCTCTCAAGGGTGGCAAATATTTTGTCACATTCATTGATGATCACTCTAGGAAGACCTGGATCTACTTCTTGAAGACAAAAGATGAAGTCTTTGAAAAGTTCAAAGAGTTCAAGGCTCTTGTTGAAAATATGATGGGGAAGAAAATCAAGACATTGCATTCAGATAATGGTGGGGAATACACAGATGGGGACTTCACAGATTTCTGCGCAAAGGAGGGCATTAGGAGAGAGTGGACTGCGCCATACAATCTCGAACATAATGGTGTGGCAGAATGGAAAAACAGGACAATTGTAGGCGCAACCAAGGCCATGTTATTAGACCTTGATTTGCCCAGATATTTATGGGCTGAAGCTTGCAATACGACAATGTACATCCAGAATAGGACTCCTCATAGAGCATTGAGGAAGAAGACTCCTGAAGAGGTTTTCACAAGGAAGAAACTGGAGGTAGGCACCTTCGAATATTTGGTAGCATGGCATACTGTCATGTACCAAGCAAGAAGAGAAGCAAGCTTGATCAAACTGCAGAAATGGGGTTTTTTGTAGGATACAATGAAGTCTCCAAGGCATATAGTATCTATATTCCTAGCAGCAGGAAAGTTGTGATAAGACGTGATGTTAAGTTCATGGAGGATAGATCTTTTCAAAAATCACATAATACGCTGACAGAGGATCAAACTACAAAAGTTCCCTTGGTCCAAGAGCAACAGGGGCACCAAGAAGAACAAACAGAAAGACAGACTTTGGTACCCAATTCAGGTACTAACGTTTTCTTAGAAGAAGATCAGGAGGATACTCAGTTTGAGGAACAACCAGATCAGGAGGAAGAGTTGAGAGAGTAGCCTTCCACCAGTGGTCGGATCAATAGGGACGCTCAGCAGATACTAAGGGACGCAGAAAAATTTATTGGGACTCTCAGGAATGGGAAGAGGCAGCGTAGACCCCGTAACAGGTACCAGGCTTTGGCTGCTCAAGTAGAGGAACCCTCCAGCGTCCAGGTAGCAGTTCAACACTAGGTATGGGTAGATGCCATGATAGAGGATTATGCTTCTATCATGACAAAAGATGTCTGGGAAGTTGTGCCCAGACCTCAGAGCAGATCAGTTGTTGGATCACGATGGATCTACAAGATCAAATACGCTGCAGATGGAAGTGTAGAGAAATATAAGGAAAGGTTCGTGGCAAAAGGGTATGCTCAGAAGGAAGGCATTGACTATGAAGAGACCTTCGCACTAGTTTCCAGATATACCTCCATTCGGACTGTCGTGTTCTTAGCAGCGCAGATGGGATGGGAGATTCATCAAATGGTTGTCAAGACAATGTTCTTGAATGGAGAGATTGAGGAAGAGGTATATATCGAACAGCCAGAGGGTTTTGAGACTCATGAAAGGAAGCCTCATGTATGCCGATTGAAGAAGGCCCTGTATGGACTCAAGCAGGCTCCGAGAGCATGGTATGGTTGAATAGATAGCTATTTGCAAAAAATGGGGTTTGTCAAGAGTGACGCAGACCCCAATCTCACTGGATCATCTAGGCTCATCAAGGATTGCAAACAGAATCTAGAGTTTGAATTCGACATGAAGGATTTGGGGTTGATGCATTACTTCCTAGGATTGGAAGTCTATCAGAAGAATGCAAATATCTTCATGGGGCAGGAGAGTATGCCTTGGAGATTATGAAGAGGTTCAGAATGCAGGAGTGCAGGCCCATGGCCACACCCATGATCACAAATTGGAAAAAGATAGATGCATCAGAAGGCGTAGAAGTAGACCCCACCTTATACAAACATCTCATTGGGTCATTGATGTATCTGGTAAACACCAGACCAGACATTTGCTTTGTTGTCAACACTCTTAGTCAGTTCATGGTGGAACCCAAAAGAGTGCACTGGGCAACAACAAGGCACGTCTTGAAGTATGTATGAGGAATAGTCAGATTTGGTATAAGGTATGGCCGAAGAGAGGATGTCAGACTCAGTGGATTCACAGATGCAGATTGGGCAGGAAGCACTGTGGAAAGGAAAAGTACCTCTGGGTAATGTTTCAGTGTTAGATCAGAAATGGTGTCTTGGTGCAGCAGGAAACATAAGTCAGTAGCATTGAGCACAGTTGAAGCATAGTACATGGCAGCTAGCACAACTACATGCGAAGCCATCTAGCTTTAGAAACTTTTTGTGAGTCTATTCAAGAGTAGGATGGAGCCGACTAGCGTTTACTGTGACAATCAGAGTTGTATCAAACTCTCTGAAAATCTAGTATTTCATGATCGGTCCAAACATATTGACATTAGGTGTCATTTATCAGAGACTGTGTTTAGCGTGGGGCAGTACAACTCCAGTACATTCCCACAAGAGAACAGACAACATATATACTCACTAAAGCTTTGGGGAGGATTAAGTTAACTCAGTTCAGGGAACAGTTGGGTATGACTGAAAATCCATTTCAGTAGTCAATGGATCTTCAGCGCAGTGAAAGGAGGGAGTTGCAGTATAGTAGTAGTTGGCAGCAGCGTGTAGAGTCAGCAGCAGTACAGTTGCAACATTTGTGTAGTGTTGGTGAGCAACATCAACAACACAAGAATAGATGTTATAGAAGTCAGAGCAACACATTGAGTTGTCTTGCTAGAGCACTTTCCTCGCTAAGAGGGAGTGTTGATTTATGGTAGCATCGGATGTGCTCTAGCCTTGTAACCTTGTATATAGGCTAAGACACATGTATTCCATAATACCCATAAAGGATTTTGGAAAATTCCACTTAGAGATGGTTTAATTAAATTAATTAATTGTTTTAAATGTTTTCCTAAGTCTAAACTTAGGGAAGCTGATTAATTAAGGGGTATTAATTAAACTAAGTGTGAATCTTCTAGATAAAGTCATGGATCACCTCCAAGTTAATCTTAGCCCTTGATTATGTTTTAATCTTGGTCGTTGAAAGGTCAATGAAGGATTATAAGGAGGGTGAGGGGCCTATGGAAATAATATCAGATGGAGAAACAGTCTAGAGATCGATTTCTTTAGCCGAAGGAAGAATCGAAGTGATTCTCGATTGCAGAGAGGGGAAGGAAAAATCTCCAGGAGGGAGAATTTCTGGAGGATAGAGAGTACATGAAGAGAAAAGAGACGGGGGCCATAGCAACAATGCAAATATAGCCAAGCAATAGTTACGTTGGGCCAACGCAAAGCAGCAGAGGGTGTTTCGATTTCAGTTGGAGAGGTAGTTGAAGGCTCATCTAGTATCTGGAGGGCATTTATGGAAGGGGAGAAAACTCTAGTCTCACACAGTAGTGAGCACTGAGGCAGTCATTACGAGCAACAATAGTAGCTGCAGAAAAATTACGCAGAGCTACTCAGTGAGGGTGCAGGTCAGTGCTAGAACTTCATGGTGAAGTGAAATTTTCCTCACTAAGCCTATTCTCATCAGATTTCTTCAGGTGATTGATTAATAATTACAATCACACATTTGTACTTAGAATTTTTGCATAATAAAGAAACCCTCAGATCTGCTGCACCGGTTTTCCCGAATTGGGTTTTTCCGGGGACAATTGTCCAAAAATAATGGTGTCTATGTGTGAATACTTGTGTTATTTCTTTGATGTTGTTTATTGATCATAAAGTTTGCAACATATTTTATTTTGTTATTTAACACAGTGAAATGTTATATAATTGTGTTTGAGAATGCAATAGAAGAAACTTAATAAGTCGCTGCAGTAGAATTCTACATTATAGAATTTTCACAAAAATAAATTCTTTTTCCAAATACATTTTGCTTGGAAGGGTCTTATAAATATGATGTTGACTCCTTTGACCCATGACAATAAATCCTTAGACTTAACAAACCCTAGAATCATGAAGAACATGCTTTTACCTAGAATACCATCAATAATGAGCATGAAACCCATGCTTTAAAATAATATCTTTTTATTTTCTTCTTTTGTTTGTTACATAGGATACATATTGAAATGAGTACAACACTTATGAAGACCAAAACTAGTTACATTTTCAACACATCGGTCCACAAACATTTGAATGTATGAGATCCAAGATCCCCTTGGACCTATTCTTGTTTGGAAAATTAACCTTTGCATTCTTGCTAGATGTACACCCTCTATACAGACCCTACTACTCAAGATTGAATTTCTGAGACCAAGGACAATCTCCCTCATGATTAGATAAACTCTGTAGTGCAGGTGCCCCATCCTCCTATGCCATAACTCACATAGATTGTCACTTTCATGTACCAAGGTCTGGATAGGTTTACCCTTCAACTTTTATAAATTTCCATCTCTAACCCCAATGGCTACTACTGTGTCAAGGCTAGATTACTTTGGACGAATGAGCACCTACCTATTTTGAAACATGACTACAAATTCTTTGTCCTCTGTATTTGACACTAAGAGAAAATTTTCCTTCAGTCCTAGTACATATAACATGTCCTTGGCTTCCAGTGACCCTCTTGACATGAGTTGGAACAAGATAGTTCCCTCTTCTTCGCTGCATACTTGGCAATATCACCAAGCTCCACATGAATCCCCAAGTCTTTCTCTATTTTGAGGCTAAACAACTTGTCACATGATGTGATGCACCACTGTCTTCATACCACGCATTTCTGGTATTGGTGCTTGTAGAAAAATATGAGTCTAGTCAGAGGTCCTTTTTAAACTTTGTTGCAAATTCATCTAGTTGTATCTTTGTTGATGCTGCTGTCGGTTGTGACTTCCCCTTCCCTTTTTTCTCCTTTTGACATTGTGTTGTGTAGTGCCCATTCTTGTGGAAAATGAAACACTTAAGCTTGCTCAAGTCTCTCTTCTTCCTCAGGTATGAGTTTGATCCCTCATTGCTACCCTAGGAACCCTTTCCTTTGCCCTTCTTGGTTTGACTGACTAGGGATAGGTTCTCATCTCCATCTCCTTGCTTTATAGCTTTAGATTCCTCTTGCGCCTCTTCCTGGATGCAATCATCCCAAAGCATATTCCAATTGGGAGGTGTCTCTCGAGTGTAGATGCCCTTGAAAAATAGTCCCCATGGCTTGGTGCAACCACTCAGTGCTACATTCACAAGTTCCATGTCCTTCATTTTTTTCTCAATTGTTGCAAGTTAATAACGTATCTGGGTGAATCTCATGAGATAAATGGTAACATTATCAGAGCTGGTCATCTGGACAGACTTGAGCTTGTTTCTCAAGATCATCTTCCTATTCATGTTGTCACTCTGGAACAATTCCACTAGAGCCTCAAACATTTCTTTAGTCGATTGCTTCTTTTCCAAGTGAGGGATCAAATGATCCTTCACAACATCTATGATTACCCTTTGGGCTTTGATGTCCTTGTTTTCATGAGTTGATTTCTTTACTAGATTTGTCGATCTTGGAACAACCTTTTTTGTTATATCTCAAATGTCATGTTCCTTCAAAAGAAAGGTCACCTTTGCCTTCCAGTATAGGAAGTTTGAAGCCCCATCCAACTTGTCTTCAAACCTGAGACTTGTTGCTGCCATTTCTAGATCTGATAAAAAATATTGTTTGCTAATTCCTTCTAGCACCCACAAGAATTTTGTTGTTACTAGTTTATAGATCTGTTGATATCTCCTTGTAGATCTAATAGATCTACTACAAATTGTTGTAGATCTATGTTTGATTCTTTAAATGTCCACAAGAATTTTACTTCTGCCAAACTACTTGACTGGTATGACCTCCTTCTTGTTGGAAAGTGTAATTAGGTTCGGTCTTCATAATGACATATGTAAATGTGATTTTATGTAATTGCAAAGAAAAATAAAATGATTTTGTAATGCTTTTCTCATGGGTTTCATTGTTGATTTTTGGCAGCATCAAAAGTGCTCTAAGTCTCAAAATTTGTGGAAAGGCTTAGGCACATGTATTCTAAAGAACCCACAAATCATTTGTGGAAATTCCACTCGGAATATGTTTTATTAAAATAATTAATTATTTTAATGGGGACCCTAAGTCTAAACTTAGGGAAATTAAATGATTAAAGGGTATTCATAAAATAGAGTGTGAATCTTCTAGAGAACATGGATCAAGTCAAGTTATGATCTTAGCCGTTGATTAGAGATCTAATCTCGGCCATTGCTATCTCAACAAGAAGACTATAAAGGAAGGCTTGAGGGTCATTTGGAAAATACACCAGTGCAAATACTCAGTTTCCCAAGTAAGTTGATTTTCTCAATGGCTGAAGTTCAGCTAGAGAAAATCGATCCAGAGGGAGAGTTGCAGGTGGAGGAGAGACAGAGAGGGTTCAACATCAATCCAGGGTGTAGGAGCAGGTGACGCAGTGAAAGGAAGAGACAATGCAGAGGTAGGAAGGGAACATCACTGAAGGGTGACACAAATCAACATAGTGCCCATGCAGAGCCAACGCAATGGTGACGCAGGAGGTCAAGGAGGGTCCTTTCGGGGTCATTTCTCATCAGGAAATTTTATGTGAAATTTCTCCAGTGTTATCATAGATAATTTATCTTCATTACTGCTGATTGTAAATTGTACAAGAAGATTTTTGCTGAAGAATAATAGAAACCCTCATCTGCTGCACCGATTTTCCTGCATTGGGTTTTTCCGGGGACAATTGTCCAAAAATATTTGTCATTCTTGTGCTAGTATTTCCCTATAATTTTGCTCAGTAATTGTATGGTGAAGTTTGCATTTGAATTTATTTCAATATTTACTGAAGAGATTTCTGTAAATAAGTTATTTCTGAATAATAAGTAGGAGAAATAATATTAGATATTATAGTAGGGTTTCAAGTTGAAATTTTCACATGGTATCAGAGCAAGGTTGGGCAAGAAAGCAGGAGGGTCTACGTTAAAGGGAACTCGTGGTGCTGCTCCAGCAACAAATCGTACTCCTGAGGGCTTACGCATTCTTTCTACGGAAGTTGACGGGAAAAGAAAAAGCATGTAGAAGAAGGAAGATCGAGTTATTTCAGAGTTGGCCTCAAGGCTGGAAAAGGAATGTGTGTGTTTATCTAGCTTTGCATCATCAATTGATTAATATATTGATAGCGGGGCTTCAACCCATATGACTGGAGTAAGAGATCATTTCTCCAGCTATCAAGAAGAACGAATGGAATTCCAAATTACTATGGGAAACAAGACAAAGTGTACCCCTGTAGGAAAAGGGACCATAGCATTTCAGACAGAAGCAGGAGACAGTCTTCAAGCCACAAATTTGCTGCATGTGCCAGGTATGGGAATGAATTTAGTTTCAGTGTGTTAATTGCAGGACAAGGATTATGATGCATACTTCATTGGAAGAAAAGTGTTGTCAAGCATCCAAGCTGGAAGAAGAAGGCTCATATTGGAACTCGAAGCAACAAATTATACAAGTTGTAGCTCGAGTCTCCAATGGCACTAGTAGGCAGCAATCTAAGTGGTGAATCAGATTTGAATGAGCTATGGCATAGAGGAATGGGGCATCTACACCACAGAGCTTTTAGAATGCTGAGATAAATTGTTACAAGAGTTCCAGTTCTTAGCACCAAGCATGATGACGTGTGCAGAGGGTGCGTACTAGGGAAGTATTCTAAAACAACATATTCTAGGGTGAAAAGTGTATTGGGTCTAATACATTCAGATATCTGCGGACCAATGTCCACTAGAGATTTTGGTGGAGGTGAATACTTTGTCACCTTCATTGATGACCATTCCAGGAAGACTTGGATTTACTTCTTAAAGACCAAGGGTGAGGTCTTTGATCGGTTCAGAGAATTTAAAGCTCTAGTAGAAAACCTGACCGGGAAGAAAAACAAAGTATTGCATTAAGATAACGGTGGGGACTATACTGATAAGGAATTCACAGATTTCTAAGCAAGGTAGGGCATCAGAAGAGAATGGATCGCTCCTTATAACCTGGGGCAGAATGGAGTTGTCGAACGAAAGAATAGGACTATTGTTGGGGCAACAAAGGCAATGTTGTATGACCAGGATCTGCCTAGCTTTCTGTGGGCAGAAGCATGCAACAGAACTGTATATATCTAGAACAGGACCCCTCACAGAGCATTGGGCAAGACAACACTCGAGAGTGTCTTCATAGGGATGAAGCCAGAGGTAAGTCACTTCAGGATTTTTGGGAGTGTGGCATATTTTCGCGTTCCAGATGAGAAACGAAGAAAACTAGATCAGACTGTTGAGAAAGGGTATCTCATAGGATATAGCGAGACATCAAAGGCATACAGAATCTACATTTTGGGTAATAGGAAAGTTGTAGCAAGGAGGGATGTGAAATTCATGGAGGATAGAGCCTTTAGAAAATCTAGATAAATGCTTACCGAAGGGCAGTTTGAGGATGTACCTCTTGTCCAACAATAGCAGGGTGAGGATCCAACAAATGGATAGCCATCAGGGTCCAACACTTTGACCGATACTAGTATCTCTTCAGGAGAAGAAGATCCGGGTAGCTCATAGTAGATGGGACAACAAGAAGAAGAAATGATTGAGCCCCCTACCACCAGTTGCAGAATTATCAGAGAAGTATGACATATGCTTAGGGATGCGGAGGAGTTTGTTGGGGCTCCTAGAACCGGGAAAAGGCAACGTAGACAGCCTGACAGATACCAAGCGTTGGTAGCATAGGTTGAAGAACCCTCTAGATTTCAGGAGGCCATACAACATCAAGTTTGGGTGGATGCCATGGTAGAGGAGTAGAACTCTATCATGACGAATGATGTCTAGGAAGTTGTACCTAGAGCACAGGACAGATCAGTTGTAGGTTCCAGGTGGATCTACAAGATCAAGTATGCTGCAAACGGCAGTGTAGAGAAGTACAAGGCCAGGTTCGTGGCTAAGGGATATGCTCAGAAGGAAGGGATAGAATACGAAGAAACCTTCGGCCCTGTAGCCAGATATACCTCTATCAGATCCATTATATGCCTTGTAGTGCAGATGGGATGGGAGATTCACCAGATGGACATCAATACAACATTCTTGAATGGGGTGATAGAAGAAGAGGTTTACATCAAACAACCATGAAGCTTCAAAACACGTGAGAATAAAACTCATGTATGCAGGATGAAGAAAGCCTTGTATGGGCTTAAACAAGCACCTAAAGCATGGTATGGTCAAATTGATGGTTACTTGCAGCAGATGGGATTTATCAAGAGTGACGTTGATCCCAATGTCTACTATCTCACGGTAGAGAATGAGCCTCTGATTTTGGTTTTGTATGTAGATGATTTGTTTTTGACAGGATCATCTAGGCTCATCAAGGACTGCAAGAAGAATCTGCCAGAAGAATTCAACATGAAAGATTTTGGGATGATGCATTATTTTTTGGAATTGGAAGTTTGGCAGCAGAAAGGAGAAATATTCCTTGGGCAAGGAAGATACGCTGCAAAAATTCTAAAGGGATTTAGAATGCAGGATTGTAGACCCATGGCTACTCCAATGAGTACCAATTGGAAGAAAATTCATGCATCTGAAGATAAATAAGTGGACCCCACCTTGTACAGGTAGCTCATAGGATCTCTTATGTATTTGGTCAACACCAGGCTTGACATATGCTACGCTGTTAATTCCCTCAGTTAGTTCATGGTAGAACCAAAGAGGGCGCACTGGGCAGCTGCTAAGCACGTTCTCCGACATGTGCGAGAAACAGTTGGATATGGATTAGAATACACCCAAGGCGATGATATCAGACTGCATGGATTCACAGATGCAGATTGGGCAGGAAGTTTGGTAGATTGGAAAAGTACCACAGGGTACTGCTTCAATATTGGATTAGGAATGACCTCCTGGTGCAGTAAGAAGTAGAAGTCTGTAGCACTGAGCTCAACTGAAGCCGAATATATGGAAGCTAGCGTAGCTTCGTGTGAGGCCATATGGCTCAGGAAACTGCTCGTGAATTTATTTCGAAGGAAGATGGAGGCGACCAACATTTTATGTGATAATCAGAGTTGCATTAAGCTTTCTGAGAATCTCGGTTTTCATGATCAGTCGAAGCACATCGACATTAGGCGTCATTTTATTAGAGACTATGTTCAACGCAGGGCAGTACAGTTATAGTACATTCCCATGGGAGATCAGGTAGTAGACATTCTCATCAAAGCCCTAGGGAGAAGAAAGTTTGTTCATTTAATGGAAAAGATGAGGATGGTTGAAAATCAGTTTCAGTAGCAGAAACATATGAGGCAACACTTGAGGGGGAGCTGTAACACGGATGCAGTAGTGGAAGTGGTAGTGTCATGGGTATCAGTACAGTTGCAGCAACAGCGTAGTGGCTGATGGACAACTTGTCAGATGTCAACAACAAAGAGGATGCTTCAGGTATAGAGCAGTATGCAGTAGGCATGTTGATAGAGCACTTTCCTTGCTAAGAGGGAGTGTTGATTTTTGGTAGCATCCGAAGTGCTCTAAGTCTCAAAATTTGTGGAGAGGCTTAGGCACATGTATTCCAAAGAACCCAGAAATCGTTTGTGGAAATTCCACTCTGAATATGTTTTATTAAAATAATTAATTATTTTAATGGGGACCCTAAGTCTAAACTTAGGGAAATTAAATAATTAAAGGGCATTAATAAAACAAAGTGTGATTATTCTAGAGAACATGGATCAAGTCAAGTTATGATCTTAGCCGTTGATTAGAGATCTAATCTCGGTTGTTGATATCTCAATGAGAAGACTATAAAGGAAGGCTTGAAAGTCATTTGGAAAATACACCAAGTGCAGATATTCAGTTGCCCAATTAAGTTGATTTTCTCAGTGGCTAAATTTCGACAAGATAAAATCGATCCAAAAGGAGAGTTGCAGGTGGAGAGACAGAGAGGGTTCAACGTCAATCTGGGGTGCAGGAGCATGTGACGCAGTGAAAGGAAGAGACAGCGCAGAGGCAGGAAGGGAACAACGCAGAGGGGTGACGCAATTCTGCGCAGTGCCCACACAGAGCCGACGCAGTGGTGACGTAGGAGGCCAAGGAGGGTCCTTCCGGGGGTCATTTCTCATCAGGAAATTTTGTGAAAAATTTCTCTAGTGTTATCATAGATAATTTCTCTTCATTATTGTTGATTGTAAATTGTGCAAGAAGATTTTTGCTAAAGAATAATAGAAACCCTCATCTGCTACACTGGTTTTCCCGCATTGGGTTTTTCTAGGGACAATTGTCCAAAAATATCTATGTCATTCTTGTGCTAATATTTCCTTATAATTTTGCTTAGTAATTGTATTATGAAGTCTACATTTGAATTTATTTTAATATTTACTGAAGAGTTTTCTATAAATAACTTATTTCTAAATAATAAGTAGGAGAAATAATATCAGAAATTGCAGTAGGGTTTCAAGTTGAAATTTTGACATTCATGAGCAAGAAAATTTATTTTTAGTAATGGCTCCCATTGTGAGCCTTTAGGATTGGTCATAAAGTCAAAGAGAGTCAATGTCATGTATGAAGGACCCTTCTTGGGCATAGTACATTTATATATGAGTCAATGAAAGTGTCAAACAAACCTCTAAGACAAGCACAAACATCCCCCTTCAAGTCGGCTTGAAAAGAATAATAGAATCTCTCAAATAGACACGTCGACTCATCTCCAAGTCATGTCGTCATATTACAGGCTCCAACAACTATAAATAGGCCAGTTCGGATTTCAGTTAGGGATAGAATTTCAGAACAGTAATTTGGTCAAGTCTGAAGTAAAGCAGTGTGAAGGGAGCTTAAGGACCAGCAAGGAGAGAAGAGGAAGTTGTAAAATATTCTAGCATTGTTTGGGACTATTTTGGGCTAAGGTATATCCACTAGTGCGAAGTTGCAGACCTGTAAATTGCAACAAGGAGGCCAAGAAAGTTACAACAATCAAAGGGTAACTAAGTTGGGTGAAGGACTAGTCAAGAGGAAGGTGAATTAAAGGAAAGAAGTCTCCTACTAAAGAGAAGCTAGTTAAGGGCCAAAGTTGGTCAACCATACAAACTAGCGTTTTTTATTCAGAACTAGAAATTGCAGACTTAAATCAAGGGGTCGAAATTTTGAAGGAAAGATGAGAAGAAGAGGAAGCAAAGGGTTTGACTATCATTGAATCAAGGAAGGGGAAGAAGGTTTGGTGTCTTGGTCTTGGAGTGGCAACTAGGTCAATGGTCTTGGTCTTGGTATTCATCAATTGAGGTCTTTATAAGAAGAAGAATTTATGCAGGTTTTCCTCTCAAATGGGAGAGGTTTTGGCCCTAGCGAATAACCTACATTCTGGGTCTCTTGTCTCTTTATTGTTTATGCATTGGTAACTGTTTGATGAAAGAAGAACGCAATAATAATCTAAAGATAAGAATCTAACCTAAGAAGTAAAAATCATTCACAAGCAGTTATCTCTTAGAGAAATCACATTATACTTGATGCCCTAGATTTCTCAACACTTCTCTCTCTGAAGTGTATGGCCTCCACCAATCTCACTGTTGGCTGATCTACTATGCAAACTTGAAATTTACCTCCCTCTCACAGTGTAAGCTCTGATATCATGTTAAATTTCCTTAACCCCAACAACTGGCAAATTACTACCTAATTACCTTGCTATTAATTAAATTACTTTGTAGATTACTAAATAAAAGGCACTATTGGGATTTTAACAGGTTAAATAAGATAAAATTGGAAAAAGCAAATTGAGCCAATTTCATACATGCTGTTATGCATATAATTCATATAAAATTTAATTAAATAACAATAATAATGATTAATGATAAATTAACTAGTAATTAGTTAATGAAGAGGTATGTCCCTAAGGACATGACCGTTGGTGAAGAGGTACTTACCTAGGGTATATAAGCAGGCCCTTACCCTCATTGTAATCATCTCATCAATTTTTTATATAATATTCAATTTACAATTACTTGTCCTACAATGGATGTTTTTCTCTTCGAAGTATTCTGAAGATTATTGCTGCATATACGAATCTTGTTCGTTACATTGGTATCAACGTTGTTTGATCCTATGGTCGCTCAATCACATAAGAGCTATTCGATCCTCCGACCGTTCAATCGCATTAGAGTTGTTCGATCCTCTGACCGCTCAATCGCATAAGAGTTGTTCGATCCAGATCCGGCCTTTGGCCATTGAACTTTCGTAAACCTAGTTGTTGTCGTGATCTGAGCATTTCACTATAAAATTTTTGGGGTTTCTCCATCTTGTCGTTAGGCCTATGGCCATTTCAAAAAAAAAAAGATTAAAAAAATTATAATAATAAAAAAAATAAAAATAAAAGGAAAAGAGAATATGTTAGAAAAAAAGGGCTTTATATATATTATAGAATATAATTTATATATAAAATATTTGAAAAAAAAAAGTAAATACCCAAAAAAAAAGTCACATAAAATATATATATATATAACAAGGGAATATAACTTAAAATAGTAATAATAATAATAAAGGAACTGCAACTGACAGTCGTTGCTGCTCCATAAATCAACCCAATCGACCCTGCGACATAACATCGAAACGCCTGTCCAGCCACTGGTGCTGCCATACATAGCTCGACAACCTCGACAACATCTGACTGACCGACCCACTAAGGACACAGTCAACCCGACCAGCCCTGCGACGTTGCTGTCGGAAATTCAACAGCCACCGTGGCCCTATAGTAGAGGTGCTGTCACTGCACTACTGCAGTTGCTCACTCTGTAAATGACATCAACCAACAGTCGCTACTCAGTCTATCAAGCAGACGCCAAATTCAATAATCAAACTAGCCGCTAACCCACCTGCCGCACTGTGTTTCAATTGACGTTTAGGTAAATATCCTTGCCACGGGTAGCGAATGTACTAGGGAATAACACTTGCTGTTTGTTGTAGAGTGCACTGCCAGTCAAAAATATCAGGCTATGAAAATAGAAGTAAAATTTAAAGCCATTGGGTCGCTACTCGTTAGTTCCATTGTTTCAGGTTGTGCGGATTGTTAAAATTTACAAATAATTCCATCAGTAAAAGAACTATCGATCCTATTTCGAAATTATTTCCATTATATTAAGTAGTTAAATACCCACCCAAAAAAAACACGAGAAGAGAAAGGTGTTTTATAAAGTATTAATATTGAGTAAGGCACTTCAAAAAATAAAAATATTTATAAAGGTAAAGGATTACCAAGGGAGAAATTGTTTATAAAGTCAAATAAAATAAATTATTATACTCCTAAGATCATAAAGGGGTATTTGTGAAAGTAGAATA
Organism: Pinus albicaulis; assembly: GCA_034641835.2. Taxonomy (NCBI): domain Eukaryota; kingdom Viridiplantae; phylum Streptophyta; class Pinopsida; order Pinales; family Pinaceae; genus Pinus; species Pinus albicaulis. The sequence continues at coordinate 159,181,565 of CM076576.1, read as the reverse complement.
TATTATTTTTCAAGTCAATCATTTATCTACAAAGTATTTGGAAGGAAAGGAAAAAAATGGAGTAATAAGGATTCATCACTGAGGTTCAAAGGAGTAATAACATTTTGAAGATTTATAAAATAAATAAATAAATAAATAAAATATAAGGGATTACTTTTTTTTAAAACCCTAAAACTCATTCCAAAAAAAAGAAAAAAATGCAATGTTCCACCGAGTTTCCGGGACGGGGAAACGCGAGAGCGGGGATATGCACAAGGGGGACATATATAATCAACCCCAAAATTTGGGGAATTTTCAGGGAAATGGGGGGACGTCAAAGTCATAAAAATTATAAAATTATAAATTATTAAAAATTTAATTAAAAATAACTAAATAGAAAATCTTAATAAGTATTCATTGTACATCTAAAGAATAAATATCATCATCATTGCATATTAGACTATTATAATTTATCATTGATTCATTTATGAATTATCATTTGACATTTCTGCATTATAATTTAAATTTATAAATCTAGATTCTAAAAGTAAATTACTAAATTGAATCCATCATTTGACATTATGCAATGTTCCATCTAAATTCATGAATCATCATTTGGCATGATGCAAGGTACATCTAAATTAAATTAATAAATTCATCATTTGACCACTGGAATTCAAATTATGCAATGCTCATAAACTTATACTATATAGGTTTAATATAATTTCATTTTTAAAATTTTTATTTAAATTATTAATATAATATAATTAATTAATTAATTAATTTTTAAGTTTTAACAAGTTTGATGTTTTAATATAGTTTAAGTTTTTCTAATTTTGCTGTTTTTTTTAATGTCATATATTTAAATTTTTATTTTTAATGTTTTATAAAAATTATTAGGCAAAAAAATGGGGGGACGCATATGCATCCCCCTGGCGTCCCCCTTGCATCCCCTCGACGTCCCCCCGTCCTCCTTCAAGGGAGTTGCGTTTCGTTGCCCGAAAAACGTCCCCCCAGAGTTTCCCTGAGTTTCCCCAAAAAGGGGACGTGGGGGAAATGTTTCTCCAGGAGTTTCCCCATCCCCGGGACGTGGGGGAGCGCCGGGGCGCGTCTCCCACCCTAGGGGACGCATCTTCATGGAACACTGAAAAAATGGAGACCAATAATGAAAGATTTCCTAAAACCTTTAGTAAATGTGTTGGTACACTATTTAAAATCAAATGATCACTTGTAGGAATAGATACTATAATCTCTATCAGTCCTATTAAAGATAGTCATTATGTTAGTATTGAATGTGCTAACCAATTAGTGATTCCTGAATCGAATATAATTGAAACCAATTTTGTTGACACAAGTGACAAACAATACGACATAAACAATCTACAACTAAGTATCGGGGATTATACTTTTATCTCGCAATTCACCATGAAAACTTTATTTTTTGACAAGAGTGACATTGTTTTGTGCTCACCTTGGATGGAAACTCTAGGGTCTTTCATCATAAATACAAAAAAGAAGTTTTTGACATTTTCATACAAAAATAAAAAAATAACATTACATGATGCTACATTGAAGCCAAATTCAATAACACCAGAAGACGTGCAAGATATTTCAAAACTATTTTTTCAAGAAGGTAAATAAGTACTACAAAATATGCAAAGAGAAGTTGACAAGATTACTGCTGACAAAAATGAAGAAGTTTCTCGCCTTAAAGACCATAGTGAAAAATTACTAACACAAATTAAGAAGCTTAAGAAGGACAAGAAGTCATTGGAAAACAAGGTAGAACAACTTATTGAGAAGGAAGCATCAAATGCAGAACTCCAAGTTGAAGGGAAAGGAATAAACACTGATCGAGTGAATATCACAACTCAAGAAGAAGACAAGCCAGTTAAAGAAAAGACACATTTGGATGTTGCAGCTCAGACGATGAACATCCCAAGTGAAGGTTCTGTAACCAACTCAACAACATTTTCACCTAAAGTAAATCAGAATATTGCCACACACATGATAAAGGAAAAACAAACCAAAAGAACCCCTTATCTACATTCGAACCACAGGAACAAACATCTCGATCAATCTATGAATCTGTATCACTCAAAACATAAACAACAAACTTATGTTCTAAAGAACTCTAAAGTTTGCATAATTCATCACAAATTTCCAGTAACTGCAAGATTCTATAGAAGATTGATCTAGGATGGTCAAATCCCTTCTCCGTTTGACAATTTTATTTATCTTTCCAAGGATCATATCGTCTTTTATGGACAAATATGAAAGTATTGAGACGAGAAGATATTCGAAACAAGAAAAGAGATCAAGCCCTTTCATCAGTAAGCTTTGAGGACAAAACTTTTTGAAGAGGAAGACAATGTTATGAATATGGTTCATATAAACTAATAAAATTAATGTAAATAACAATAATAATGATTAATGATAAATTAACTAGTAACTAGTTAATGAAGAGGTATGTCTCTAAGGACATGACCGTTGGTGAAGAGAAACCTGCCTAGTGTATATAAGAAGGCCCTCACCCTCATTGTAATCATCTCATCAATTCTTTATATAATATTCAATTTACAATTACTTGTCCTACAATGTATGTATTTGTTTTCGAAGTATTCTGAAGATTATTGCTGCTTATATGAACCTTGTTCGTTACACATGCACACACAAAATTTCTTCCCTTCAAAATCTGCTAATCATTAATTAAATTTTCACAACATACAAGGGCTTCCCAACCTGGGAAACAAATTGCTCACTAAGGAAAATTACAATTACAACAAAACCTGAAAATTTTAGTTGTCAATAAACCCTTTGTCACCTGGTCCATATGGCTTGTCAAGTTCCTGCCCGTGCACTTGTACTTTTTTCCCATAGAATGTGTGAGTTGTATGCAACCTGTATGGCCTATCTGCGGCATGTGTGAGCTGCCTGCACTTGCAGAACCTGCCTGCGACCTGTATGCTGCTGCCTGCTGCCTATGTGAGCCTACCCACATGATATACCACTTTGTCTTTCACAAGTGTGAGCACTGTACGACCCTGCCTGTTGCCAACTGCTAAAAAATCAATCCTTTAGTTTTTCTTAGCTGCTGGGTCTTCTTCTCTTGCTGCCCCCTTGCACTCTTCCCCCGTAACCTACAGACTTGGATGAAATTCTTTCTTCAACTAATCACTAAAATTCTCACTATCTCACTACGTGTTGTGCTCATTGTCGTATTTCCTCCTTCACCTATCCTTGCTTTAATAAGCTTGAGTGGTTGACCGAATCCATAACCCTAATCTCCAAAGTGATTAATGGTTGAGATTAGATCTCAGCTCACTTGAGATCAATGGTTAGGATTCATCTAATTCACTCGTGCAAAAACATTTGCATTTCATTAGATTAAACGATTAGATTAAATTCACTTTTCTTATAAAAAACACTTTAATAAATCCTTTAATTAAATAAAATTTGCTAATGTTGAAGATCTTGGACTACTTCAAATGTCTAGGCATTAAGACCTGTGCAGACAAGAGTACCTATCCGATGCGACAAACATTAACAACATGCATAACTAGTTACTTAGTCAATGTTCAAGACTCAACAAATTCCTCAACATGTGTGCCAAAGGATAAATAGGTGACATGATCAAAAAGTAGGTTGGCACATGTGAACAAGACTAATATTAGGGCCAACAAATTTGGAAAAGGAGGCAACAATAAAATATCATTTATCTAGTGGGTTGTCTCAACATGTGTGCCAAAGGGGGAGGTCCTACCTTCACATTTGTACCAAATAGACACAAAGATGCATTCCCTAGTAACAAGTTAAAATAAAACTTAGGGAATGAGGCCTCGATGTAAGATCATAAAAATGAGCATTAATAGGCCAATAATATAACACCTATCCTAAGATTTGGGATTATTTAATCAACAAATGAAGTATCCCAACTCAATTTGATGTGTTCACGCACTTAAATGGTGAAAGAGTGGAAATATGAGAAATGAAGGGTTATTATGAAATGAAGCTTGTAAAGCAGAAATGTAATGTGGATTCTACGTAGGTAAAAAGTGAATATGTGATGAAATATACAAATTACTTAGGTACAATGATGGAAATGTGATTAAATATAAATGACTCTAGGAAAACATGAGGTAAATACACTACCATGCTAGAGGACACTACGACTAACACATGAACTAATCATGCAACAAGAAGTGAAAGTAGTGACTAAGACATGACTAGGTGATCTCCCCAGCACTGATCCATGTAGAATACTTCCATCAAACTGAAAGAATATGATGCACGACCGAAGAAACTTCCACCAAAACTCCAAAATCAAACCCCTTTGGGGGCTAGAACCATCATAAGATCCTGCTAATCTCCGAAACATTCGATAAATAGCACACATGCAATCATCATGTAATATTATGGGTAACAATTTTTATGAGTAAATGTTTAACTATTATTTTGAACAGGTTTCAGGATGGACATGCTTAATGCATTGAGGGGGCTTGCTGCATCCCGAGTTGGAGGCATGTTTATCAATTCCTGCTTTGCACATTGTCAATCTGAGAGGCAGGACACATGGTTTGCTCCTGGCTCACCGAGGCTTACTAAGGTATGTTGTGAATACTTTTGCATGGTGTTTTTCTCTTAAGCTCTACAATATGTTTGCTACATCGTACATGCTAGCAATTCCATTTAAATGTGAAAGCTAAAACATGACTTTGGATTGTTAACCAACAAGAACATGTGATATGACTCCAATTAAACTATAACCAACATTGCAGCCATGAAGTTTAAAATAGATGAAATATTATGCATGCTACTGTATTTAGAAAACAGCTTTTGTTCCATGTTCATTTCATCAACAATTTGTCATTTATTCTGTAGATAGCGGTTCTCAACAGTTTTTAAGAGGTACCTGGTGGGTCTTGGGGAGATTCTCTCTTCAAATGGTTTGGGATCATAGGCACTTTTAACTATGCGAGATTATTTTGATACATTAATTACAAAAATGAATTATGTTTAAATTCTCCATTTTATAATGGGATCTGCCATCTTGAAAATAATGGATCGATGTTTCTGATATATATCTTTTCAACTCCATGGAAATATAAGGAACCCCGCAGTTTCAGTTTTTCTGTTTTATGAAAATTTTGTTTCCATGGAACTGAACTTCATCTTTAATTTGTTCTTTTATATGACCCTTTGCAACTTCATGTGTCATTTTCTTACCTTTTACTGGCGAAATTTGCCAAGCTTCTCGACTATAAATATTTACAACCTTAGACATGTGATGTCAACTAATAATTTGTTAATGACTTTGAACATGTAACATTAGACTTTTGGTGGATAGCCTTTTGTTCTTGGCTAATGATTTTGCTGACCAAATAATATTTTCATATTTGCTAAATGTATCAATGTTTTTGTTTCTTTTACCCTTTGAAGGGAAATTGTCAGCCTGGTTTGTTGATCGGTCATTATCTTTTCTAAATTAGCCAATCAGATGATCCTGAGCCCTTTTTGTTCATTTCATTGTCCATAAAAGTCTAATGGCCATTTACAGCATAATATATGTTCTTCATCATTGTAGTTATATTCCATTCCATAATGCCAAGTTTTTTGCAGTTTTGTTTCTTTCTGTAGTAAAGAATATTTTTTATTCATATCACAAAATTTTTTATTCATATCACAAAACTCTCATTTCTGAGAGTTGTGGGTACTTTACAGATACTACACAAATTCCAAGGTAGATTCATACCAGGGCTTGTATAGACTTCCTTATGCCAATATATGCATGTTCTTTATTACTTCGAGATGTGGGGGCCAAGCTTGTTGTAGACAGACTAGAGGAGGCTGGAGAGAGTACAAACCTTGCTTCTGAGGTGCATCATCAGAGGTAAGTGGACAGTTCCGGCAGCCTGTCATCCAGGAAGAGTTTAGTGTCTACCCTTTCCACCTTGAGGTCATTTTCCATTTGGTTTCTTTCCTTCATAGATTGTGATATGTTAGAGACACTACCACCAAAAGAGATAGGTAGCCCTATCTTGCACTTGCTCCTCAAAGGCCCTCGCTTCAGATCCTCCCTCAGGCTGGGCATGAGGTTGGTTCTCAGAGGCGTCTTGGCTTCTCCAGTCAACTACTCTCTTTGGAGCGCTTTCCCCCATTTGGATTATCGCTTGATGTGTCGAGCCATGTCTTGCCAACTATATAGTTATTGAATTAGGCTATTAGAGAGAATATCTACAGATTGTACATTCAGGTCACCTAGACCTCACCTCTGACGAGATAGGCCTTGAAGATGTCCTTGTACCTAGAGCAATTTTTGGAGTTGTTGTATGACATCATTGTTCGTCCCCTTTATACACATAGGCATTGGATGCACTCGCTTAGGATCCCTTTGCGGCAACTTTGGGTTGGCTCCTATCAATTATGAAAAGAGATAGATTACCATATACCACGAACTAAGAGTATCCACTAGGTGTGCCATCTTGAGGAATTGGAGATGGAAATGCACCTTATTTTTCGATGTCCGCTATACTATGAGATCAAAGGAGGCTATTATTACCTCTATAGGCACTGAGGAAAGGAGTAACTCATGCCTCCATGATTGCTCCCTCACATTTATACACTTAAAGTTTTGGACCACCATCAACTGGTCTCTTGGCTATGGTATGTAGCCCTGAAGTCATGCCCTATCCATTACCACTATTTTCACATTGGCTAACTTGCACTAGAGGAAATTTCAGCCTAAAAGTGCTCATGAAATTTTCGTGTCATAATATGTAAGCCAATTAGGATCCTTCAAATTTAAAAAGAGGTTATTTTGGAGGGAAAAGAAAAAAACTTCTTTTTTTAATTGTATTTTTGGCATATCTCCTTATAGGTTTACTCAAATTTCATGTGTAGACACTCGTTGGATGAAAAATTAAATTCCACATCCAATGAGTATCCATTATGCATACTTCTGAGAAGACCCATATTGATAAATGTTGAAGATACATCAAAACAACATGTTCAACACGCTTTTTTAATGTATCTTCATTTTTTATCAATGTGGGTCTTCTCAAAAGTATGCATAGTGGATACTCATTGGACGGGGAATTTAATTCCGCATCCAACGAGTGTCTATAGTTGAAATTTGAGCAAACCTATAGGGAGATGTGCCAAAAATACAACAAAAAAAGTAATTTTCTTCTTTTCACTCCAAAATTCATAACTCTTATTTTATTATTTTTCCTTAGGAGGCCACCTTTAGGCTGAAATTTCCTCTAATGGGACTTGTCACTTTCTTTTGGGGGTTGGAAATATGGCTATCCATCTAGCCATCCTGAGATAAGAGAGGGAACACTTATAGGGGTCTTGGTCTAGATATATATTTCAAGGTGATCTTTTTGTAAGTATTAAATGTGCCCCTAACATTAAGTATGGTCCACTATGATGCTTCTTTGTTTCTTGTTATGTAATTATTGTTAACTTTCACTTGATATTGAGAAGGTTTTGTCAAGTGGTTCTCATCACAACAATAGATGGTTTCTTGAGGTGATTGCCCCACCTTTTCAGTAGAGCAGTAGAGGCCATACTATCCATTGCATAGAGAGAGATTAAACTTGATGATCCAATGTTCCCTATGTAGAGTAGAGCATTTGGCTATTTTATGACCCCACGTGATGCTTGACACCCCAAGGAGAACCCTAGATGCTGAAATGCTAAGCCCATGAAGCTTGGTGTTGGAGATATTGGTGATGTGCCTAGTGGACTTAGGATGCCCATAGCTTGGCCTTGACATTGTTTGATGGGCATCACTTGTTCCAAAGCCTAGATGATGGTAGAGATGACATGGGAGGGCTTGTACATCATCTTGGAGCCCCAACGCTTGAGTTATTGAGGGCCACATCACCGCTCTTGCTCGTTTGAGGTGACAACACACCATGGACATGATGTGTTGGCATGGAATGACTTTACATGCTTGCACATGATCCTTGAAAATGCATTTTGGTGTATGGAGCACACAGTAGCCCTTGTCATCTATGGTACCGGATCCGTCAGGCCCAATGGCTAAATCCGCAAATCCTCGGATGAGAGACGGATTCAGATCCAAATCCGCAAAGATTTGTCCAACTTCTCTCCGTGGGTAAAAACCGTCAATGTCAACGAATCAACACACAAATCTGCAGCAAACGCCAACACAAAATTCCAAAACGGAAAATTCAACCGTCTAGTTGCAAGTCAATGGAAAATTCAACCGTCTAGTTGCAAGTCAATGAACGAATCAGCGTTCGTGAAAATAATGAATCAACGTCAATGAATTAATGAATCTGTGCCCACCAAAATAATCTAGGGGGTTTTCTGGCGACAATTTATTATTTTTATGTTAGTTGACCATATTATAAGCTTTAATACAAGACATTATAAACTTTATAAACTTTAATGCATGTGACGTGAAGATTATAATCCACCCATTTTTATAGATATTTTAAAGTTTAAAAAGTAAGTTTTTATTTTAGTCAATTTTAAAGTTTCTTTTCAAGTTTAAAATGTATGTTTTCTAAAATAAGTTTAATAATTTGCTTAATATAAATATTATAACTAATAATTAATGTTTAAATAATTATAAATGATGCATTAATTCTATTATAATTAAATTAATAATTAATTTTAAAGTATTATATTGAAGTTATATTTTTAAAAATTCACATATGTTTTATATTTTTATATAAATTTAATTAATGTTTAATTAATATGTATAAATGATACATGAAGTTTGGAATTATTTATATAATAATTATTTATTGTATGTAAAAATTATAAGTTTAAAAATTAGCATATGTTTTTATTTTTATATTTACATAAATTTAGTTTTTATTTTTATTATATATATAAATTTAAATCTTACAAATTATAAAATATTTCATATTTGCTTGAACTTGCTTTTTCTAGATCCTGACTTTTCACAAAATTGGCGGATACGGATCCGGATCTGGATCCGAATCCTGGTAACTTAGCTTATCACACGTTTTGGTGGCTTATTGAGCTCATTTGGAGGATGTTGTCATGCTTTAGGAGCATTTCTTCCCACACATGTGGGCTTTTATGGCACATTTTTTATGTTGTTGAGCTATGAGGTTGGCTTGAAAACTCTTTCTTGTGGAACACTTAAAGTAAACTTGTCAATAGAGCTTCTTGAGTTGTTTTATTGTAAAAGTGAGTGGAGCCTCCCCTGATTTTTTCTTTTCATCATCACACATGTAATTCACCCTCTCTTTAAGAGAGTGCCACTTGTGTCTTTTGCACTACATCGGGCAAAATGTGAGGTTTATGGATGCAACTTGCTAACAGAAGTTATTTTTGCTTGGAGACATTGTCCAAGGATTGAAAGAAGTGTTTTTGTGGAGGATTGTTGTAAGTTTATTGTCTATTATTGATATTTTGCATGCTTTAATATTTAAAGTAGGGTTTCACTTGTTCCATGACTAAATGTTCTATCATTGCTGAAATTTTGCTTCATAATTGCATGTAAAATTGTCTTCTTTAAGGTCTATAGGGAAACTCTATATGTGCATACCTTATATATAATTTCTCCCCTCACAAGAACAATAGCTAGGGTTTTAGAAGTAGATTCCCTAGAGCACCTTTGTTACTCCTTCAATATCCTTTCTTGGAAACTCCATTAACCCTTGTAGGATAAGGTGTTGGACCATGAGTGTGTTGATTACCCTAAAACTTGGTCAAAAACCTTCTTTTTTCTCTTTCCTAGATAGTTGGGGTAGCCGCTAGGGTTTTAGGGCTGATTTGTGCTTAAACTTGTTTTGGTACATGTGGGTGGCTCATAGTTTATGGTAAATCTTAATAAATCATATACAAGAAGAATCTAGAATAATGGATAGCCTTGGACACCCTAGAAGGGCTGACATCACCCATTATTCTTGCTGTTTATGCATATCTAACAACATTAAAATTGTTTATTCTAGTTAAACCCTAGTCTCTATTCGATGTCCTTGCTCCATTCTTGTTGAAGATCATTTAGAGGACTTTTTTTAGGCTGTCTTACGATATTGAATGGCATATTATTGAAGACTATTCAATCCCTAACTTATAGCAACCTATTTAGTGTTCTAACTTTAAAGTGCTTGAACCCTAGTATTGAAAACCTAGGTCATCTTTGGGTTGACCAAACTCTCTATCCATATTTAGACCTTTAAAAACTCAGCACCTTGGGCCCTAGTAATAGAGTACTCTTATATGTGATTTAGGGAAGCTTCCCTTATGGTTTAAATGCCACTAAAGAGAAAGAGGAAGGTTGCTAAGGTGACAATGGCAACCCTTTGTCATCACTGTCATAAGGTCTGGTCCCTCGTGTTGAAAAATGTGTAACTAGGTTCGGTCTTCATAAGTATGAAATGAACTTTTGATTATTGTAAATTGTAAAATTAAAATAAAATTATTATTATTATTTTTGTAGCATGGGTTTCATGCTCAAGGTCTTTTATTTTATAGATCAAACACCCATTGAACGCTTCTAGGGTTTGCCCTAGGTCAAGAAGTCAAAAGAGTCATTGTCATAAGTTGAAGACCCCATTGAGCACATTGTAACTTGTAAAGAAAAATATTTTTGTCTTTAAAAGTGTTGGAATACCCTCCAAGACCAAGTCGTCTTGGCAGTTGGCAAGTCGACCTAAAGGAAGAGCCATGTCCACCCTTGAAGAGCCTATAAATAGAAGAGAACTCATCCTACTTCAAGCACATTCACTCACCACTCATTCTAGCGAAGGAAGAGGAAGGAGAAGGCAACGAAGAAGGAAGAAGATCTTTGTTTGGGCTATTTTCTCTCACACGTGCTAAAGGAAGACTAGGGTTTTTGCAACAAACCTAGGGTTTCTATCTTCAAGTTTGATCTTGGAGGAAAGAAGATAAAGAGGTCAAGTGAAGGTCACCAGGAGTCATCCTCAAGCTCCAAAAGTCAGGGAAAGGAAAGTGAAGGTCAAGGGAAGGCTATATAGGAAGATCGAAGCTCACACGTGGGAACTGCAACTGCAAAGAGGCCGAAATTTCAGATCTGCAGTAGGAGGCCGAAAATCTTACAGCAGGAGGTCAAAGAAGTGCTACTGGAAGAGGTTTGATTGAGTTTGACTAGATCGATGTTGGCACATCATCCGAAGAGGTTGGTCTTGGTCTTGGAGGGTATTGGTCTCAGTCTTAAGGTCATGGAATTCATCAATTGAAGAATCTATTAGGAAGAGAAGAGATTTACGAGTTTTCCTCTTAAGAGGAGAGGTTTTGGTCTGTGAAAATTTCAACTCTGAAATTCTACTGCAGTTACTGATTTATTTCTCCTACTTATTTTCACAATAAGTTATTTATGAAAAACCCTTCAGTAAATTTCGAAATAAATTCTACTGCAACTATCATATTTATATATATAAAGAAAAGAACAATAGAATGCAAGCACAAGAACCAATCACATCAACACAATTATTTTTAGATAATTTTCCTCGGAAAAGCCCAATGTGGGAAAACCGATGCAACAGACGAGGGTTTATATATTAATCTTCAACAACAATTTCTTTACAAGGAATGACTGGCAGAATAACTGAGAAATTGCAAGAAGACACCGAAGATAATTTTTCTCCTGATCTCTGGAGAACTTCTGACACCCGAGATGCACTCTATCCCTCACTGCGTCACCTCTGTGTCCCTCTCCGTGCAGAGACCGCGTGGGACTGCGTCACTGCTGCACTGTCCCTTTGTGCAACCTTTGTGCTCTTCTGCTTCCTTCTTCCTCAAGTTCTGACTGCTGCTGAAACCCTCTGTTTCCTTTGCCTTGCAACTCTCCCTCTGAAATCGAATTTTATGCTATGAGAATTGACTTCCCTCGGGTTATTAAGTGTTTTCCTAACTTACATTCCAACTGACACTCAAGCCTTATTTTATAATCTTCTCATTGACAAATCAACGGCCCATATTAGAAGTCTAATCAATGGCTAAGATTAAATCTTGACTTGATCTTTGTTCTCTAGAAGATTCACTCTCTACTTTATTAATATCCATTAATTATTTAATTTCCCTAAGTTTAGACTTAGGGTCCCCATTAAAATAATTAATTATTTTAATGAAACATGATTTGAGTGGAATTTCCACAAACAGTTTCTGGGTTCTTTGGAATTCTAGTGTCCAAGCCTCCTCACCAAATTTGAGACTAAGAGCACTTTCTGATGCTACAAAAATCAACACTCCCTCTTAGCGAGGAAATTGTTTTAGCAATTTGCCTCTGCATACTACTTTGACCCTGAAGCATCCTCTGTGCTGCTAATGCTCTCCTGTTGCCCCTCATCTGTTGTGCTGCTGCTTTCTATACTGCTTCCCATGACACTGCCACTGTCACTGCCTCATCTGTACCAAGCTCTAGGCGCTTGTTTAAGTCCATACAAGGCTTTCTTAAGCCTACATACATGAGTCTTCTGCTCATGTGTCTCAAAGCCCTCTAGCTCTTCGATATATACTTCTTCTTCTATCACTCCATTCAAGAATGTAGTCTTGACATCCATTTGGTGAATCTCCAACCCCATCTCCGCTGTAAGGGATATCACGGATTTGATAGAAGTATATCTGGCTATTGGGGCAAAGGTTTCTTCATATTCTATCCCTTACTTCTGAGCATATCCCTTAGCCACGAACCTGGCTTTGTATTTTTCTAAGCTGCCATCTGTGGCATATTTGATCACGTAGATCGATCTCGAACCTACAATCGATCTATCCTGAGGCCTAGGAACCACTTCCCAGACGTCATTAGTCATGATGGAGTTGTATTCTTCCACCATTCCATCTACCCATACCTGATGTTGAGCTGCCTCTTGGAAACTAGAGGGTTCCCCAACTTGAGCCACCAAGGCTTGGTACCTATCAGGTTGCCTGTGATACCTCTTCTCGTTTCTAGGAGCTCCAACAAACTCTTCTGCGTCCCTCAGAATTTTTCGTAGTTCCCGACTCGTCCTATCGTTGGTAGAGGGTGGATCTTCCTTCTCCTCCTCTTGCGAATCTTCCTGAGATAGAACTCCTAGATCCTTGTGCCTTGGAGAAGTATTGGTGTTAGTTTCGACTGGTCGATGAGGCTGGACCAATGGATCATCCTCTAACTGCATTTTAGAAGGCATCTCCTAGGATTTCCTGAAACTAGAGGGTTCCCCAACTTGAGCCACCAAGGCTTGGTACCTATCAGGTTGCCTGCGATACCTCTTCTCGTTTCTAGGAGCTCCAACAAACTCTTCTGCGTCCCTCAGAATTTTTCGTAGTTCCCGACTCGTCCTATCGTTGGTAGAGGGTGGATCTTCCTTCTCCTCCTCTTGCGAATCTTCCTGAGATAGAACTCCTAGATCCTTGTGCCTTGGAGAAGTATTGGTGTTAGTTTCGACTGGTCGATGAGGCTGGACCAATGGATCATCCTCTAACTGCATTTTAGAAGGCATCTCCTAGGATTTCCTGAAAGCTCTGTCTTCCATGAACTTTACATCCCATCGTACTACAATTTTCCTATTTCCAAGAATGTAGATTCTATATGCCTTAGCATTCTTGCTATATCCCACCAGATATCCGTTTTCTACAACCTGATGCAATTTCTTCCTCTTTTTTCCTGGAACATGGTAGTATGCCAAACTACCAAATATCCTGAAATGGCTTACCTTTGGCTTCCTGCTAGTGAAGACACTCTCTGGTGTAATCTTACCTAGTGCCTTGTGAGGAATTCTATTTTGAACATACATAGTCGTACTGCATGCCTATGCCCACAGGAATTTGGGCATATCTTGATCATGCAACATTGCCTTTGCTGCTTTAACAATAGTTTTATTCTTCCTTTCTACTACTCCATTCTGCTCAGGATTATATGGAGCGGTCCATTCCCTTTTGATGCCTTCCCTTGTGTAGAACTTAGTGAAGTTTTTATCAATATATTCTCCACCATTATCTGACCGCAATATTTTTATCTTCTTTCTTGTCGAATTCTCAACTAGAGCCTTAAACTCTTTGAATCAATCAAAGACCTCATCCTTGGTCTTTAGAAAGTAGATCCAAGTTTTCCTGGAATGGTCATAAATGAAGGTGACGAAGTACTTGACACCACTAAGAGCTATGTGGGATATAGGTCCACAGATGCCCGAGTGTATTAATCCCAACACACTCTTAGCCCTATTGTTGCTCCTGGGGCAAGTTGCCTTGGCGTACTTACCTAGTACGCATCCTCTGTATACATCATCTCGCTTGGTGCTTAGTTTTGGAACTCATGTGACGGTCTTTTTGAGAATTCTTAGAGCCCCATGGTGTAAGTGCCCCATCCTTCTGTGCCATAGCTCATTCAAATCCTTCTCACTACTGTTGCCTATCAGTGCCATTGGAGATTCGAGCTGTAACTTATACAGTTTGTTGCTCCTGACTCTGATTTGTGCCTTCTTCTTCCAACTCGAGTGTTTGACATATACTCGTTTCCAATGAAGTATACGTCATAGCTCGTGTTTTGTAGCTGAGACACAGAGAGTAAGTTCATCCCCAACCCAGGCACATGCAACACATTGGTAGCCCGAAACTTATTCCTAGCTTCAGTTTGAAAAACTATGATACCTCTTCCAATAATGGTACATTTTGCCTTATTGCCCATGGTGATCTTGAAGTTTGTTTGTTCTTCTTGATAGCTTGAGAAACATTCTCGTATTCCTGTCATATGTGCAGAAGCTCCACTACCTATATACCAAACCTCTAAGGAAGCAAAGCTTGATATGCAAGCGAATTATTCTTCCAATCTGGAAGCCAATACAGAGATGTCGTGATCCATCCTTTCTTCCGTGCTTTCCCTTTTCTTTGGAGAACTACGTGAACCCTTTCGAATTGCTCTTACAACGACATCTAGACTTTGTTCCATTGCAAAATCTCCGATCCTGTTCCCTGATCTTTGCTCTGATACCATGTGAAAATATCAACTTTGAAATTCTACTGCAGTTCCTGATTTATTTCTCCTACTTATTTTCACAATAAGTTATTTATGAAAAACCCTCAGTAAATTTCGAAATAAATTCTATTGCAACTATCACATTTATACATATAAAGAAAAGAACAATAGAATGCAAGCACAAGAACCAATCACATCAACACAGTTATTTTTGGACAATTGTCCACGGAAAAACTCAATGTGGGAAAACTGGTGCAACAAATGAGGGTTTATATATCAATCTTCAACAACAATTTCTTTACAAGGAATGACTGGCAGAATAACTAAGAAACTGTAGGAAGACACCTGAGATAATTTTTCTCTTGATCTCTGGAGAACTTCTGACACCTGAGAGGCACTCTATCCCTCACTGCATCATCTCTACGTCCCTCTCTGCGCAGAGACTGCGTGGGATTGCATCATTGCTGTGCTATCCCTCTGTGCAACCTCTCTACTCTTTTGTTTCCTTCTTCCTCGAGTTCTGACTGCTGCTGAAGCCCTCTACTTCATCCGCCCTACAACTCTCCCTTTGAAATCGAATTTTATGCTCTGAGAATCAACTTCCCTCGGGTTACTGAGTGTTTGCCTGGCTTACTTTTCAAATGACCCTCAAGCCTTCTTTTATAATCTTCTCATTGACAAATCAACGACCCAGAGTAGAAGTCTAATCAATGGCTAAGATTTAGTCTTGACTTGATCTTCATTCTCTAAAAGATTCACACTATGCTTTATTAATATCCATTAATTATTTAATTTCCTTAAGTTTAGACTTAGGGTCCCCATTAAAATAATTAATTATTTTAATAAAGCATGAACCGAGTGGAATTTCCACAAACGGTTTCTGGGTTCTTTGGAACGTTGGTGTCCAAACCTCTTCACCAAATTTCAGACTTACAACACTTTCTGATGCTACAAAAATCGACATGGCCGTGGCTTGCAACATATATTCTATGTTCTTGTTCTTCTTGTTTTTGTAGTTGTTTGATGATTCACACACATAATAATAAAGAAAAAAGCTAATAAGTAAAAGGACATCACAAGCAGTTATCAAGTAAAGAGAATTAATCATAATCATTGCCCTATAGAATTCTCAATAGCTCATCCAATGGGGCTTTATACTAGACCTGCTAGATTTTGCGATAACAAGGACTCGGGGGGTTCCCTTTCTAGTTTTTTCTACTACCAAGATTAGAGATGATTAGTCCTCTTTATGAGGGAGATCTGCCATAGATCTTGAGGCTTGCACACCATGCCCTGCCTTGGGATAACTAGACTGAACACCTCATACTTACCCATTGATTCATCATATTAGAGCAGCAAATGGCAGGTAGAGTTCTAGAGTGCACAAGATAGCAGAATGGTGAGACCCCAGGTTTCTGCTCAACCTCCCCCTTTAGGAGGCCAATCAATATTACCAAGATTGGCTCGACATTACCAATACATACATCATGTCACATGTTCTTAGAGCATTAGATAGATAAGCTCTAAATGGATTTAGAGTAGAGCACCTCTCTTCCATTAGTCTACCCAGATGAGCAACTAGAGATCCATTCGAAGTTTCCTTCTTTCAACCTCAGATGCTAGTAGTATCCCTCACTCGTACATTGTGCCTCAAATCATACATCCAGATCCCCTGATGGTTCTAGAGGTCTCCGATAGCAAGTCAGTGCCCTATTTCCCCCCCTCTCCCTCGACCACCAGACTTAGAAGTTAGGAGGCCTTGACATCATTGGCCTCATTGTCTTATACCTCTATCTCATGATAGGTTCTTGAGTTCAAACTCACTTCGTGTTTTGTAACATTGTACCTTTGTCATAGTTTTATACATATGTTTTGATGTTATACTTATGTAGGTTTTTTTCTTTATATTAGTTTCAGTATTTCTAGGAGTTGCACTTGCACTCCCTCATTGTATTCATATGGTTCTACTCTTCAGTGCTATTGACCTACTTTTGTGGTCATTCGTCTGACATTAATATAATTAGCTTATCTTATCTTATTACTATTCCAGAAATTACAAACAAAATGGGGCATATGGTTAAGAGCATAGGGGATTAGCTCATCTGATTGTCGCCAGTGTCGTTGGGCACTTGGCTAGTTCTGTGCTAGCAGGTGCCCAGTTCAAATCGCTTTGAGTCAGGCATGCTAGTCTACACTGAAGGGTTTACAAGAGATGCTATCCAAAAATGTGGGGAAGCATCCCCTGGATTTCCCCTGAATATATATATATATTCATGGTAACAATGTGGGCTCTCCTCTATTTTTATAATGAGGTGAGGTTGCTGGCCAACAAAAGGAACACAGGTGTGGAGTGAATCCACTTACAATTAAATATGGGTTATCACCATGACAACTGCTCCAAGTTGCATGTAGATCACAGCCCAAAGGATCTACACGTTAGCTACATTCAAGACCATTGCAATCTACAGTGGTTCAATACTTTTATGAAGTGGGCAGGACGAACTTAACTTTTTTTCCCCCATTTTCCTTTTTTTTTTTTTTGCGCCATTTTCTTCAATTTAATTGCCACCAGAAGCATTGTTTGATATTGAAATCAATTTGGCATAAAAATCGAGCCTATTTCTGGGTTCAGGAACTTTCAATTTCCAGAATTAAATTGCAGAAATTATTGGTAATATGTTTATTGAGTGATTTTATGACATCTATAGCATACATGCAAGATGAACACATAACACACTTATTATTGGTTGAAATTGGTACTATCTGTAGAGTCAGTAATTAATACATCTTCTTTAAGGTAAATTATGTGAATTGATAGTTTAAAATTTTAAGGTAAATTATGTGAATTGATAGTTTAAAATTTTTGGAAGTGAGATAAATTCATTTTGAAACTAATCAAGTTGTTTTCATGGTGGCATTAAAGACCATTGCAGAGTCAGTGGGGGATTGGTACTTTGATCGAAGTCCTTCGAAGGAAATCGATTGTCCATACCCTTGTGATAAAACTTGTCACAACCTCCTTTTCAAATCGAAATAGCGCTGCAGGGTCTACATCCTTGAATTCTTTCCAATTTCTTCAATTCAACAATTGTAGGGAATAACATGTAGCATTCAAGTCATCCTGATATCAAGTGAAAGCTATTGTGGAATAGATGAAATTTCATCTTCCGGTATTGATTTGTAAAATCATCATTGTTAGTTGTATTCTTTACGGGGTGAAGTGGAAACTGGTGCATGGCCAATATGCCAAAGGAAGATGATGTTAATAAATTATTGGCACTATTTTATATGTAATGTTTAAATAATTGATAGTTCATTCTTAGGTGTCCATTCTTCAGTTTTTACCAGGCAGAAATAAATATGACAAATGTTTGAGTTGGAAGCAACTCTTCATTTTTATCCAGTTCTCGCATAAAAATCAAAATGGCATCTCCCTTGTTGAGGATTTCTAGCCTGATTAATATAACTTTGCAGGTGACAGTGAAGTGTAATCTATATTCAATCCTTTCTACTGATATCAGTGGTTGAACAATTATGTGTTATCGTTATCTTTAGAAGCTTGCATTAGTATATATGAAAGTGGAAAGTAGAACCTGCAACTGATTTATATGGTCAATTTCTAATCATTAATATGTGATACTGAAAGTTCCATAATGAACAATTTAACAACTGTCTGCAAGCAACAATTTATGTGATCATAAATTTTACTTGTGATTTATTGTTGGAATGGTTCTTTCCTGTGGTTCATGTCAAGCGGAATTAAGGTATGCCACATAGAATTTTTGTCTGTATCCATCTGTGAGCAATTATGGATTGTTGGTTAGTATTGCCCTGCTAGATCATTCGGAATCATTCAGTTTCATAGTTGAGTTTGTTTTGTATGAACCAGAAGCTGGTTTTATTTTTAACAAGCTATCACTGAACATTGGATTGTTGGTTCTATCTAAGCAAGAGTCCAGAGGATTGTCCTACTAAATCATTCAGTTTCACAGTTATATTTGTTTTGTACCAATCAGAAGTTAGTTTTATTAGCATATTTAATAAATGACCACTGAACATTAGTTTCGTGGATAGAAGTCTTTGCTTCAAACGTTTGTTACACCATGTTTTGCGGGAGAGTGCAAAGGGAAAAGATTCGGGGAGCGCTGGAAGGGGCCTTCTAATAGCCCTTAATAAAGGGAATGGGAGCATGCGCATTACAAAAAAATACATTGAAAGGGATTTTGGAATCTGGTACATGTAAATGACTATAACAAGAATAATGCGTGTTTACCTGTTGAAACATGGAAAAACAGTGAACAATCAAAAAACAATATGTGACATCACACAAGCAAAATAAATGTCAGTGCTACATATATACATGCATAAGTGACATGCAAAGTTCTCATTACTTGGGTTTCTCAAATAAAGTTCATCTTTAAAAACCTGTTGAAACTTGGAAAAACAATGAACAATAAAAAAACAAAAAAACAATATGACATCACACGAGCAAAATAAATGTTAGTGCTAGATATATACATGCAAAGTTCTCATTACTTGGGTTTCTCAAACAAAGTTCATCTTTAAAAAGTTGTACAGATTTGATGTGCACGTTGTATTTGTTCAATAAATTTGTTCTTTATTATAACAATCTCTTTTTGTTTCATTTAAAAAGGCATGCTCCTCTTGGTGTAGGGTTTGAGGGTGGGATTAGGTTTGTTTAAAAAAAAAATACACATTTTTAATTGCTTTTTGAGGTGCTGTATGTTAGAAAATTATATATTATGGAGCAATGCAACACATAAAATATGCGGAAAATACAAGCACACAAAACACATAAAATCAGAGAGATAGATATACGTGGTTCACCCAGTTTGGTCTACGTCCACCTTGAACAGCCAGTTTTGCCTTTCTGTTATCCAACAAAATGAAGAGACAAAACCTACAACAGATTCACTGTAATATCCTCTGTTCTCTCTCACAGTCTCCCTATCTGTTTCCTGCTCAGAGAATACACATATTACACAGCCGCAATACAATACTGTAAAATTCAATTTCACATTAATTTAGAACAACATGCACTTTAATATAACGTGGAGAGAGGTGTGATCTTTGCAACTTTCGTAGAAAGTCAAAGCCTTATGCATAGACAATCTTTTGCACTTCAATCATGAACAAACAATGCATGATAATAATGAAGTTGAGCAACATATACCAATGTCATTTATGATTCTATAAATTTTTTTATTAAAAAATTAATAAATAAGGAAAATGATGAGGTGCATAGGGAATGACAAAAAAATGTCAAAATTATGTTCTTGTGTTACCATTCCAACTTTTATTATCAATAAGCATTAAGGATTACATGGCAAGTCTTTTTAATATGATATTAATGTTTGTTTGTATGTCTTTTTAAAGGAAAACCTCCTTGTATCCCCTCAATTTTTTTTTTTGAGTACATAGATTGAGGTTTATTAAAATATTAATGTTTGTTTGTATGTTTTTTTAAAGAAAAACCTCCTTGTATCCTCTCATTTTTTTTCAAGTACATAGATGGAGGTGCCTCAACTGCCAACCACAATAGCTGTTGGTAATCTTGAGGAATTGATCGGATTTGTACATGTGACCTTTAACTTCCTCATAAGTAACATATAAGTAACATGCTTTGGGCAGCTAACTATTTGAAGTAACCATCTAGATTTTTGGTGTTTGTACGTGTTAAACTTTCTCATTTGTGATGTATTTGCCACCTATGAAATATTGAATGGGGATATATTAAAACTTTCATTTCCTTTATATATATGTTTACTTGTGAATTGGATTAATGAAAATTTGTTCTTATATAAGATTCTCATGCTTTGCCATCTATATTTTAATTAATGATTATACACATTATTTATTATACTATTTGATTTGAATAGATATTATTTTATCAAGGGAGCACTTGAGATATTAAGGGTGTCGAGCGAGACACACAACAAAGGTGGGCAACTCGAGAGATCCACCTAGACCCTGAGGTGGACAACTCGAGAGATCTACCCAGATACTTTGTGTATGAAGCTTAAAACACTTGATTGCTTAAGCTTCATTTTAATTTATTAATTATCAAGCTTATTAGTTACTCATGCCATTTGATTTTAAAATCATCAAATATTGAACTTGTATTTTTGGTACATATTTTTGACACTATTATAATATTCAAATTGTGCATTATTGTGTAGAAGGGTCCCTTATATTACAAATAAAAGGATTTCATGTCATGTTTTAAATAATGTAATAAATTCGCATATAAATATTATTTTTATATGTTTTATGGTAATTTACTTT
This sequence comes from Pinus albicaulis, assembly GCA_034641835.2. Classification (NCBI taxonomy): domain Eukaryota; kingdom Viridiplantae; phylum Streptophyta; class Pinopsida; order Pinales; family Pinaceae; genus Pinus; species Pinus albicaulis. The sequence continues at coordinate 159,160,354 of CM076576.1, read as the reverse complement.
TCTTTTGTATTGCACATTTTTTTATATATTAATTCTTTTTTATCATAATTATAATAAAATAATATTTAATTTTAATATAATTTTTGTTATGATAAATATTAATTATATTTTTATCCTAGTTTAATAAAATAATTAATATAATGGATAAACTTGAGAGTAACATTTAAGATTAAATAAATATTTTGGCCTATTAGTGAACATGTTCTATAATAAATATTTTGGCGTATTAGTGATCATGTTCTATAATAAATATTTTGGCCTATTAGTGATCATATTCTATTTTATTATTTAAATTTGCTTCCACAAAATAATTACACTTTAATTTTTATTACATTATTATTCACATCTGCACTTTTATTTTTATTACACATTATTATACACATCATTTAGTTTTATCATTTTGTTAGTAAAACAAGGGCTACATAGTAACTAGTAAGACTTAGCGTAAATATAGTTTAATTAAACTAAAAAAACAATAAAGCATCTAATAAAATATTGTATTGTTGACTACCATTACCAAAAATTAAGAAATACTATATGTGTGTGTGTGTGTGTTTTTATCTTTTATAATTAAATTTATCAAAATATATTTTTAATATAATAATAAATCACCTTAAATTAAAATATGGAGAAAAAACTAGAAGTCAAGAAGAAAAAAAATCAGAAAGTTAAATAAAAGGGAGATTAAAAATAAATAAATTAGTAATTAATAGAAATGAAAGTTTCTAAACATTCCATGATAAGACCTCAACCAATCACTTTACAAATAAATGAATTTAAACAATAATAAAAATTAACAAAAAATAAATTCTCAATGTTAAACTATAGATAAGCGTCATAAATTTTTGGTCAAAGATGAACTAATATGCAGTCAAAGTAAAAATGCATAATACCATGTTGATATAATAATTTAATCTTATTATATTTTCATTATGATAAAACATCAATTATAGTTTTCACCATAAATTTAATAAAAACAATCAATATAACATGAACAAACACTAATTGAGATATGAAATCAATAATTGAGGGTGATACTGATGGTTTGGTGAAGGTTTTGGATTATCATTTATGCAACTTATGTAATTTAATGGAGATATTTTATGTGGTTGTATAAGGAAAAGTGATGTGTTCTTTATCTTGATAATGTAGTGTGGGATTTAAAATCCCAACAAAAACAAAAATCATTTACTATCAACAAAAACATATACAAAGGCACTTGTCTTCACTTTTTTTTGTTGAAACCAATTGATGAATGAATGTTCTTAATTTGCAATATCTTGATCTTTATTGGAAAAATCTGCTCCATGAAGCCATCCATCTTCATCTCATTGGTGTCCCTCCAAAAGGATTATGATTTATGATCTTTCACTGCTAGTGATTTGCTACCTCACAAGAGGAGGATTGTCATTGCACATGATCATATTATTATTGATGGAATAAGTAGGAAAATGACAGACTCCAGTGTTCTTGTTTACCACACTAATAGGGTTTGAGGGTGGAGATTGCCATCTTGAATTAATACAAGGGTTTGCAAATTCTTGTTGTGAGTTTTTTGGAAGAAATATTGAACATTTGAATGGGAAGAAATTGCAAGCTTAAAATGGTGCAAAATGTTGATGGGAGTGGAACCTTGACCCTCATTCTAAGTGAACACAATCCTAAGAATGTATTGAAAGAAAACATTTTTACATCTTGAGAAGACAACTTCTTCCTTTGTTGCTAAGATAAGTGGCACATCTCATCTTTCCAAAGATTTATTGGAATTCAAGCAACTCTTGCTTTTCATTTCTCTCACTTTCATATGTCGAGGATGATGACCAACTCAATCTTGATACTACATGCCCACTTGTTGATGCCCTTCACACGACCTATATCCTACGGCTTAGGGAGCCTCTAAAATTCCTTTTAAGCCTCACCAGTCACATCGTACTATTTTTTGTAGCTTAAAATTTTAATGCGATCGATGCTTTGTAATATCCCGTTTCCTTTTTTTCTAAAATTTTGATAAATTTTCTTCTTCATAAATTTATAAAAATAATTTGCCGCAAAATAAACAACATGACACTTCTGCAAAAGATCGGAAAGGAAAACAAAGACAATATTGATCAGAAAATCAACCCTATTTTATTTATTGGAATAAGATATTACATGCCAAATTTGGATCAAAACATGTACTTAAAACTCCAACAAATGGTTGAATTGCTAATAATCGCTAAAAACTTACTCCAAAATAAGCAATACGACATCCCAAAATATCTTCTACAACTTTGAACTAGGCCTCCCAAAACGGCAACTGGAAATGACACCAAAATTGGAGATATGGGTAATCCCCACTCCAATCTATAGATTTGCTCCATATATGCTCATAATTGATGTCGATAAAGCTCTGTGATATTTCTAGATGAAATCTCTTCAACATTGAGTTGGAGTTCTGTACAATAACCAATATACCCAAGCATTTTCGTACTCAAACCCTTTAAAGCTAAGAACCACATTCCCAAAACCTCTCCAACAGAAAAATATTCAAATCCAAGATATCCCAAATGTTTTACTTCCCCTCATCTTAAAGACTTAATGGATAGCTCTTCAATCTTCTAGAAGCACCTTTATTTTATTATTTTATTTCCCTTCTAGAAGCTTCTCCTTTTAAGTGACTTTTTTTATTGAGGGACAGAAACGTGAAGCTGGGTTACACTTTTGTGAGAATCAGGGGCCGAAATTTTTTTTTGGCAATATTTCGGCCGAACATTTTATAAAGTTCGGCCGAACTCGTGATTTTGTTTAGATTGACGGCACACTGACGACGTGGGCAAACAGAATTTTCGTCGGAGATGGGAAAACCAGCGACAAAAGTTCGGCCGAACTGCGAGTTTGGCCAAACTTCTAACAAAAGTTCGGCCGAACTTTTACTTTTAAAAAAGTTTGGCCGAACTATTTTTTATAAATAAATCGCCCACGATGTTGGTTTGTTTACCGGTTTGAATATTCACGCGTTGTCTGTGACTGTTTGCTGCTCTGTTCGCGCGTTTTTTCCCGTCAACCTGTTGCTCCTCCCGTCCGTCACTGTTCGCTGCTCTGTTCGCGCGTTTTCTGTGACTGTTCGCTGCTCTGTTCGCGCGTTTTCTGTGACTGTTCGCTGCTCTGTTCGTTGCTCCTTTCATCGGCGCTATTGCTGTTGTATATCAGGTATCTTCGAGCGAACCTCTTGCAACTTGTATGACTCCTTTCCACAGTAATTTTGAGTAGGAATAATGAACAAAAAAATGATCAACTGTTCCATTGTTTGTTTTTTAGCTTTGTTTGCTGTGTTAAATTGTTTTAGTTTTATATTAGGTTTGACTTGAAACAACAATTTAGGGGCATATAGGCGGCCGCAATTATCTAGGGATGGTGCCAACCCTTAATAAGGTTGGACTTTTTCCCATGCCTTCAAATCACTCATAGTAACTTAACAATACACCCCTATCACAATCTATTCTACCCCATCAACAATTTGAATGTATATTTGAATGATAATTATTTTAAGAATACTTTAAAAATTGCTAATATATCTAATTTATATTAGCTACTTGAGCTTAGAGCCTTCTCCTTCTAACGATTAACCTCCTCCACATTGGTTGTCTCTTGCCTTCGTGGTTCTCTTGCAATCCATTTTATGAATGCCAATTTGAGCTCGAACTTATTGTAATGTCATAGCTTGTGCATGGACTCCCTCTTTTAATAAATTCTGAAGTACGTAAAGTCGGGAGCTAGGAGCAAGGATAATGTCTCGACTTGACAATGCTTAATTTCAGGACTTGACTGTGCTTTTAAACTACTTGGAGGGGATTATGTATCAAGAGAATGTCTCAACTTGATAGTGCTTAATGTCTCGACTTGATAGTGCTTTTAAACTACATGGAGGGGATCATGTATCAGATCAAATTTTATACAATTTAATATTTGCACATTTCTGGATTAATGATTAGTAATTAAAACAAAAACGAATAGTTTGAACGCTTAAATAATAATAGTTAGATACAGGCACTAACCGCTTAAACTCCTCCCTTTCTTCCTATCTTTCATTTCTTTTTCAGGATTTGGCCTCTGTCGCCTTTGATTTCTAAATGCAGATCGTGGGATTCTCCAGTAATCGATTATATTTTTTTATTGTTTCTTGCATGTATCCTCCTCAATAAATAGCAAGGAAAAACAAAAGTCGTGAATCTTTAAGGATGTGTATTCTTGATCTACCTTCATTGCCAATTTGTATTCTTGCTCGACTTATGAAATATCTTCTCAATGGGAACATCGTGGCTCTTGTACCGGGAAACTGAAATTATTTTGTCCACGTAACTGATTTATGTCTTCTCTTATTTTCATGTTTACCTTCATTTTCACAATCTTCAACTTGGTATCTGAAATTTTTTTTCTCCAACCTTTCTAGACTCTGGTTTCTCATAGAAGACTTCCCTTCTGGATAACTGGAGCGTGGTGGATTCCCTTTTCTAGCCCTATGCAGATTCATTTCTAGCTCCCTCAGCGTGCTCCCTAACTCTGCAATTTTTCCTTTAAATTTTTCCATTTTGGGTACCACTTCCCTTTAAAATAGATTGCTAATGGTTACACATAATTTCAACCTCCTTATTTGCACATTCATATTCAACAATTTTTTATGAAAAAATGACACCAATTGTGTCGTGAATAATTCCGTCAAATTTAATGTATGCATTGTATGTTCTGAAGACTCCAATGTAATGGATGCATTGTATGTATTTTTTGCTTGTATATTTTTATGCTCTTTGTCATAGTAATGTCATAAGTGTATGAAGTTTTAAATTGTTTTTATTATTTTTATTATGTGTTGGATGTGATTTTGATTGAAAATGTTTCTTTTTTATTTATTAATTAAAAAAATTTATTAGAAAAATTATTGCTTTAAGCCTTAGAATTTACAATCAAACTTAGAAAATGTATTTTTATCTAAACTATTTATGAAAAGTTTAATATTGTTTGATCTTCTCTACCATGTCCTTTTTACATATATCTAGAATAATATTATTTGTACAGTTTTTGGTTTTTTGTAACATTTTACTACCATAATCAAAATCTATAGAAATAATAATCTAACATTATAATATCTTGAAATGAAGCTATCCAACTCAAATATAGTTTTGCAAATCCCTGGCTAAGTTAGATGAGGAGGCTATGTATTACATATGGTCTTGAATGAGCATTTGGACTCTTTAGATATATATCGAAAGAGTCCAAAAGCTCATTCAAGACCATATGTAATACATAGCCTCCTCATATATCTAAGGAGTCCAAATGCTCATTCAAGACCATATGTAATACATAGCCTCCTCATCTAATATATAAAAATTTAATCCATGTGCTTAACCTTAACATTGACACAAATGGAATACAATTTTACTCACTGCTTTATGATAGAAAAATATGCAGATGAATATTGCCCACATATCCGAAGTCAAAAGGGATAGATTAAAAAGGGATGCTCCGGTCATCTATAAAAGATAAATTAAATAAGCATGACATATTAGTAATGCAAATTAGATATGCGTACCAATTATGTTCATATAACACAACAAATAGATGATTCAATACAAATTTCACATAGAAGTCATATTTATCTCATGGGCCTTCAACTTGAATTATATATCTAGCATTACATTAAGCTATAGGAGATAAATCAAAGAAGCATTTGAATGTAAATTAAACATGTGTAATAATTATGTCCTTTAGTTCAATAAATAATTTGCAAATGCCATATCTAAGCTATATTTCATCTAAGTAGCTTTCAATTTAAACTTATATCTAATGTTAAATTATATAAAAGAATAACAGTAATCCAAACTTCAAAATAATATTTAGAACTTTATTATAAAATGTGACATATAACTTTCCTGTGTGGAAAAACATAGTTACCGAGAGTTCAAAACTCATGCATTTGAATAGAAAGTGGGTATATGAATGAGCAAGTAGATTTTTTCTAGAAATGAGGAAGTGAAGGTTGATAGAGAGCCACACAAAATTGCAAATTCATACCTTAACAAAATTGTTAGATCCTTTTAAAGAAAATGTGTCATATAATCAACTTTCATCGAAATATATGATAAACTCAACCCAATTTTATGAAAAATAGTATACCATTTTTTACATTTCACATAATACAAATAGATAAATATTACTTAAGTATTGTTATAAAGATTTAACTACTCGTAGAGAGATGGCCAAGTGATTGAGATAGGGCATCATTACAATAAAAAACCAAGTACAAATAGTAGTAATCCTAGAATCATGCTTTACATAAGGTAAAATTGGGGAACTCATGACTTGTACGATAGATAAAAAACATTTACCCTTACCAAAAAATATATGATAAAAATTGACAAACTACATAAGTTTAAGCTTAAGGGGATATAATCCTTCTTGCCTTCCATATAGATAATGAAAATGATTGTTCCAAGTCTCATGTTGCTTCTCATGTTACTTTATAAAACTTGATTGGAAAGAAAAATAGGAGGGCATAAATGTAAGAAATATAAAACATAATGAAACACAACGTAAGAAATAGAGAACATAATGAAACACACACATACATATCTCTAGACAATCAACACAATTATTTTCCTATGAAATCCTTATGGGAGACAAGCAACCCTAAAAAGTAATGATGCTCTAGACTCCTTTTTCCCTAGGAAATCCTTATGGGAGAAAAACAACACTAAAATGTAAACATGCTCTACTCTCTCTTTTCTGGTATGGAAAATATGTTTAAGGTAGTCTCTCTAGAGTTAGCTAAGACTTTTGGCGTGTAAGGTTGCTATAAAAACTTAACTTCGTACATTTTTCTCTCTGACTTCACACTCCTAGTTGTATTTTCAACTATGGAACAAAACACAATAACACAAAATGGAACTCTTATTCCTCCTAGTGGCCAAGTATTTAACATAGCATGATAGCCATCTAGGTGTAAGATTTGACTCCGTCAACCATTAACGAGGTTTGTGATTTTAGACCTTTTAGAGTCTTGTTTAAATTCCACATGTAGCTAGCTTGCTATGCATGAGTAATGGGGCTAAAATGTCATTCTCTCGTACCATGGTGGTCAACATGATATAGGTCAACTTACTAAAGGCATAAATTTTGAATGAACTTCATTTGATGTTTTTCTTGCACCATTGGATATATGTCTTTAAGTGTAGAATAATGGTCAAGATTTCGACACAAGGAATAATCGTTTAACCCCCAAAAATGTCATTTAATACCTCAAAATGACTCCAAAAGGTTTTAGATCCCAATTCTCCACCCACCATTAAAATGACCCTACAAGTTGATTCTTTTAGTTTTTTCACTCTATAAGCATCAAAATATATGACAAATAATATAATTATCCAATCTAGATCATTATTTAATAATTTGTTAAAATTGTGAGTAAGATATGCATCATGGAATTTAAATAAATAGCATTAATTCATTGAACACCCTTGTACATTCCTTGTTGATACTTTGAAAGTAATATGTTTTGAAAAATAATTTGTTTATGGATTCTATTTTCCACATTCTCTAAACCATATCAAAAACCTTCTTATAATATTTGAAACCTAAGGTCTTTCCCATACCAAAGTATGTTCTTTTAAAACATGTTTTCTTGGTGATATGGGTGATTTAGAAATGATTGGGAGAGCGAAATTCCTCATTTAATATGTACAATATGTTTGGTTCATGCCGCTAAGCCAAGAATTTTAAATTCAACTGACTTTTAATATAACCAACTAAATCCTGCAAAAAAATAATAAAACAATTTATGTTAGGGTTGTGGATTGAAGCATTGAAACAACACACCATGATATTTCAAATTTAAAAATAATGGTTTGAGTCCTAGGTAGCTTAGAATCCTATTTGTTTTCAAAATAAGGATGCACTCCCATTTGATTCTCATGATTAGGTTGTAATCATGAGGCTCTCGCTTAAGAGTGGACCTTCCCAAAATCTTGTGACGTCTTGTCACAAACAAAACCATCAAACTGAAAACACATCATGCAAGAAACATAGCTTGCTGACATATCATTTTTCTCCTTCAAAGAAAAAAAATTCACATCATGTGAATATCTCCATGTACTCTTACATATTGGTGTACAAAACCATCAACCAAACACACGTCGACAAAACATGCCTCTTTAAACAACTGACTCTCAAGTCAAATAATAGCTCATGTACAAATTTCCATATTTGTTGCATTTAAGTGTGTCAACATAACTCTACTTTCAACATCTTGCTTCATGCAACATGCACCATACTTTGAATTTGCAAAGAAATTCATGAAACATCTAAATACATGCAAGGCCTTAATTGGATAAGAAATCTAACCATCTGTTAGCAAACCATTTCAATGGCGCTTCTTTTAGCTGCACTTCATCATCATGTGAATCATCCTGACCCTCATCGATTATGGAATCCTCTTTTCCATTCTTGTCGTTATTTCTTTCCACCTTCTTCAAATGTTGTGGATGACTTGTTGGATACAAAGTCCAACACTTGTCTACAAGGTGACCTTTCTTATGGCAATGAGTAATAAACAATTGCATCTTATTTTCAACATCATTTTCCTTGTCCAATGGGCCTTTAACTTTTTTCCTCATTTATTTAGAAAGTTTCAATGTGCATGGATATCTTCTTCCAACATCTATAAACATTATGATTATTCAAACCACAAAAGGAACATGTGCAAGTTCTTTTCTATATCTTATGTGAATATTTACCATGTTTATCATAATCAAAAGCAATTTGATTAAAGGCAAATTTATATCTTGAACATTCACTGTTGTCGCCTTCTTGAGGAGGTGAATTTGATGAGGCAGTGGCTCTCCTCTAAATACTAGCAATGAATTCAATGACTAGATAGAGCTTTCAACATCCTCTTCTTTTACATTCTCATTAGCTGCATGTTTATTAACATCTTCTTGCAAAGTGGGTGTCAAACTTTTCCATTCATCATAAACACAAACTTCACAAGCTTGAGGTAATGAACACGAAATTAAATTCCTTCTTGGAATAGCTTCATGTGCCTCCTTGGCTTTGGAGCGTTCTCCATCATGTTTTCCATAACCAAGACCCAAATAATTAGGCCCTTCCTCAACATCATTTGGCTCAACTATGCCTTGTACATGTTTGCCTTTAACCCTTTACTTTCATAGCACATTTTCATCAAAAATTTGGACCTTATTCCTCTAGTGTGTCTCTCAAAAGCATGTACACATTCATTTTGAGAGGAAATTGAAGACATAAACCAATAGCTAATTCTTCTAACTAACCTTGACTAAAATGAGCTAAATTGTACTTTGATACCAACTTGATTTGAATATGGACAAACTAGTTTTGTTGGGATATCTCCCTCATTAGTTAAATAAAAATGTGTTTAGGATCGTCTAAAGTTAGCCAATTGGGAAGGGGTTTATGTGTCAAGCTTTAAGTGTATTTTGTGAGAAATTTATGATTTAATTAGCTTTTAAAAATTCATGTGTACAACAAATAAAATGCAAAATTTTTATTTAGCAAATTTTTTTCCCTCAATCCAGATTCCGATCATTGGACATGTAAGAGGAAGAAAGATGGAATTCACTTTTCAAATTCTAGACCTTGTCTAAACCAAAATAAACTAGAGGTTTGGTTTTCAAATACATTCACTTATTTGGAAAAGTTCTAGCTACCAAAAGTCCATATGCCAATATACCTCCCAAGAAATCCATTTATTACACCATTGGTTAGTTTTTTGTCTTCCTATATTGTTTATCAACCTCTTCTAGTGATTCTTGAAAGGTGGATACTTAAATCCTTCCTAAAAATTTGAGCTCTAAAACGAGAAGACATACAAGGTCATTTTAAGTCATTCTTCTATCCAATTATAAAAACCAAGTGAATATTTATACATATTGATTTATGTCCCATAAACTGTACAATATATGTGGGGTTGCCTCGCCCTAAGCGAGATGTTTAACAAACATAATAATAGAGAAACAATTAGTGATGTCACCAAAAGATGTAGCCTCTTCAAGGTATCATATCCTCTCATCAAGGTCAAGAATCTATTCACCAAAAATGTCCTATGGAAATGATGGTTTAAGAAACAAAACTAGGCAAAAACCTTCAGTGAGAACAACAAAATCTAAAACCTCTTCAAGGTCTTCAATCTACTCGCAAAGTTAAATTATGTCTTGATCAAGTCCAACAACAAAGAAACATTCAATGACAACACCAAAATCTACAACTTCTTCAACGTCTTCTAAACCATCTTCAAATTCAATATTGTGTGCATCAAATTCCTCAGCAAGGTCATCAATGGAGTCATCAAAACTACTATTTCAAACTTCAATGCCAAAAATAAGTCAAAAGAATTCAATTTCTCCTCCAAAACCTTTTCTCTGAGCAAAGCTAGCATGATGTCGTCGAGAAATTCAGTAATTCCACGAGGAAAGTCTATCAAAGTTTAAAAAAATCCTTTTCATCCATATTTAATGCCTACTTTTTCAGGTGGAACACCTCCAAATTTAAGGACCACAATCCCATAAAATACAACTTTACCTAATAGGTGTAGACCTAGAACCCCCAACTTTGCGTGACATGTACAATTGAAGATCTTATAGTAAGCAGTGTGAAAAGAGAGTCATGGTCACTGAGTTGAGCAAGAGAAATAGTTTGGTATGACAACCTTACTTGTGATAGGTCTAGCTAGCAGACTACCAAATTACATGGTAATGGCATTCAAAATGTGAAAATTCCCATTTCACTTGGAAATAAGATGGTAGAGAAAGGTATAGATGAAAGGAGATATCCATCTATGGTAAAAAAATCAAATAGTTCTATCAATTCCACCTTGCAACTCTAAGAGACATTGAATTAAATTTCATCTCAAGACAGGGCTTTGGGAGGACACTCTCAAAGCCAACCTTCTTTATGGCTTTGAAACACATGGTAAGTATCAAGACGGACCTTAATGTCATAGCCTTCTTTTGCCTAAAATGAATGAAAATTTCCTTGCAATTTGGCTTGCGACATTCATAATTCATGCTCATGGAACATGATTGTGTTGCAATTGTGATAACATTTGCTGTATGCAGAATCTAATAAAAAATGATCGAAAATGACATTTTTGCTCTGTTTTTTTGAAGATTTAAGGAAAATTACACCAAGTAGCTTCCAACCTCATATGACAATCATGTCAAACTCATCTCAGGATATTGTCCAAGTAAGAGCCACTTAAGAAAGCAATTGGATAACCTCGAGGAGAAAACATTTCTGCCACTTTATTTGTTGGCATAACCTAGTAAGTGTTATTCACTAGCATGTATTTTGTAAAGGCCTTGACCTAGTTCCCATTCAACTCCATCCACCAGGTTGTAGAGGATTCCAAGCCTAATTTCATGAAAAGTAAGTTGGGGATGATCACATTGACCTACTTGATGACGTGTCTATGAAGATTAACTACCTTGAACTATTTTTTTGCATAGGGAAAGAGACACATTCCCATGTCTGAGCATGAAAACATTCTTTGATATTGTTAATGCCTCTAGTGTTTACTTCTACAAGTTCTATAGGCAGAGTCTGTAAAGGGCTAGGTAGCCTCTGGATCTCATCTTTTATGAAAGGTGACATAACTAGTAAATGCCCCTATAATCAATCTCTGGAATGGATCTAAATAGAATTTCTTCATTTTAATATCCATAAAACACAACAACTTTAAGGTAAAATATGTACATGTGTCATTTCTTCCACAAACTAAAGTGTATAAGTAGTAAATTTTATACCAAGTGTACTCCCACCATGTAAAGCGCAATTTGGTGAACTTATCATTTTTATAATATCTTTTTCGATTAAATTTAGTTTCACACATGATCAATTATTGCTTTGAAAGTTGTGTTCTACATAATTTGTGTACACTAAATTACAAATTGATTTTTTGAAATCTATTTTGTGTAAATGTTGACCAATAGATATATATCATGGAGGATGAACGACAAAGATCAGCTGAATCCCATATGGAGGTTCAGGGATTGGGGGATGTTCACGGTATTTAAATATAATCTTAAATCTCCATACATGTGTGTACATATGGAATTGATTTTTTATTAACTTTGTGAGTTAAATTAGTTGTTAATAAGTTTCTTATTTTAATTTTTAGGAGGTAAGAGAAGAAGAGTTTCTACTCCATCCATGGAGCGTGGCCATGGTTCAACCGGTCGAGCTATGAGTGGTAGCAGGTTGCGTGAAGGGGGTGATATTTATTCCCCCGAAGGCCAATCAACGACTACTGGTTCTCAATAGGGTCATTTTGGGCCTGGTTCTCAGCAACGTCATTCTGGGTCTGGTTCTCAGCAGGGTCATGTTGGAGAAGATGTTAACCAACAATGTCAAGGTTTCCATCAATTTCAATATTTTTTCATTAAATTTGTACAACTTTTTTTACACGTGTTTTTTATAATATACGAAGTTATATATATATTGATGCAGAGGCCGAAAATGTTCGAACTAGTGGTCAAAATAGATGCAGGGCAGCCTGCTACATTCAAGAAGAAGGTTGTCAAACTAGCACAACTTATCTGGCCGAGATTACTGATATACCATGGGAAACCAACATGGCGGAATGCACCTTACAAAGGTGTGAAAGACTTTATGAAAAATTGAAAAGAGATCTCGTGGCTTTGTCTCTACCTGCTGAGAGTCGACAAAGCCTTGAAACAGTTACACATTCATTGGGTGAAATGGTAAATGTGTACAGAAATCTTAGGCCAACGACTGATTCATTTGTAGAAATGATGAGAAAGAGAAAATAAACAGTGATGGGTCCCGATAAATGGGAGGACGTAAAACAAAAAGTTACAAAAGAAGTGGCCAAATCAATCTTTAATTACAAGGAAGGGCCAAAAAGAAAAATGTTGAAGGTGCAGTATTTCAAGCACCCAGACATAGCTCGTTATTTGTATGATAGGCACCTTGCGGCCTATGGAAGGCTTCCATGGAACGATGAGGTTCTTGTTTATTTTGCACAAATGTTTTATGCATAATTTTTTTTGGGTATGAAACCCAATTACAATGATCTTCCTTCAGAATTTTTTGGCCTGGGGAAAGGTCGATCATATGACCGTAAGGGCGCTAAGCGAGATGTGGAGTTGCCTCGTCCTGAGCCACCATTGGTAAGTCGACCGTTTCGAGTTGAAACTTTGCGATCAGAGATGGATGCGACTTCTCAAATAAGTCGAGAAGCAAGGGATGTTATGATCGACAATGTTCATAGCGGATTGGGTGGAGTCGATCTTTGTTTAAATCGACAAAGAGCACGTGAATATGCATGTGCCAATTTTGTTTATTGTACAAATGAGGAGATTGACAATATGAATGTTGAAGATCTCCGAACATATGCAAAAAAATTTCGCAATGGTTTGCAAGACCTAATTTTTCATGAGGAAGAGGGCACCGGAACGATATGTGTTAGTGACCTTAGGGTTTGAAATTATTTTTACATATACATGTATACAATTTGTAATAAATACATGTGTATGTACATGTATACATTTATTTGTATGTATACATTAATCTAACAAAAATGTATGATTATATGTTAAAACACCATTTGCATTTCTCACACATGATGCGTGACGAAAATGTTAATATCACATTCGGGACCTCTGGTTCAAACAATGCAGATGGGTCTGACCATCCAGATATGTTGGAAAATGTTAGTGTTTTTTAAGTGACTTTAAAATAAATAATTTTTGCCACACATGTACATGTATGTATATATATAATTTGATAAAATGTTTTAACATGTACCGATTCCGTCTGATGTTTTTGGGATGGTGGTACCTTCTTCTTCCTTGGGAGATGTACCTTCTACTTCCTTGGGAGATGAGCCACAAGTATGGACAATTTTTCACAAGTTTAAAATTTATGTTTAAAAGTTATATATATATATATATATATATATATATATTCTACCTCAAAAAGTTCCATTAAAAATTGAGATATATATATATATATATATATATATATATATATATTTTTTTTGAGTTATTTAAAATTTTTTGAATTTAGGTTCCTATAGAAGATTTCTTTAATCCACGGACTCTAGCGATGGAGATAGGAACATCCACAACATTTGAACAAGTTGTGTTTAGTTCCTTTTTTTAATATTATTGAAAATAAGTTTATATATGTACACGTGCATTTTCATTTGAAAGTTTTTAATATATATATATATATATATATATATAACTGTACATGTATATTGTACAGTTTACCGCTGCAGATGTTCCTATTGGAGAACTTGTTCATCAAATGGAGAGGGAACCTTCTGAGGTATTGCATGGTTTTTTTGTTATATTTTGTTTTTACATGAAGTTCTAGATATATATATTCTCATTCATTTTTAAAACATCAAATTTTAATTTTCAAGTACATGTGCATTGTGTATGTAGGTTTCCCATTCATAGGATAGGGCGCGGACTGAGACCCTAGTAGGGAAGACGCTAGATCCATCTCCATTTGATGGACATGATTTACAGTAGATTTGATTTCAAAATTTAGATGGTCTTAAAATTTGTTAAACTTGATACAGTTTGATACTTGTGAGATTTACAATTTTTGGACATATTTTATTACATTGTTAATATAATTTGTTTTATTTAATTTTTGGATGGTTTTATTACTTTTGGCATGTGAATGTGAAGTAATGTTGTCATCTGAACTACATTTGGCATGTTATGTAATGACATGTGTTATAATTTGTTTTGTTTTTAAAATTTAAGTTTTGGATGTTTGGAGTACATTTGGCATGTGAAGTAATGTTGTGATCTATATTTTTTTGTTAAATTAAAAGTTAAAAGTTTTGGATGGTTTCAATCTACATTTGGCATGTGATATTTAATGTTAAATGTTTTTGTTGGATAGTTGAATTATAATTGGCATGGCATATGAAGTTTTTAAAACTCAAGTTTTGGATGGTTTCAATCTACATTTTGCATGTGATATTTAATGAACTTTAAATGTTTAATGTTTTAATGTTGCACAATATATAATCAAAAGGTTTTTAAAACTTAAAGTTTTGGATGGTTTCAATCTACATTTGGCACATGTGGTATATAATGTTAAATGTTTCTATTGGATCTAGTTGAACTATAATTTGCATGACATGTGAAGTAACGATCTATATATAATCAAAAAGTTTTTTAAACTCAAGTTTTGAACGGTTTCAATCTACATTTCGCATGTGATGTTTAATGTTTTAATGTTGCACGGTATATTATCAAAAGTTTTTAAAATTTTAAAGTTTTGGATGGTTTCAATCTACATTTGGCACATGTGGTATATAATGTTAAATGTTTCTATTGGACAGTTGTTCACTATAATTGGCATGGCATGTCAAGTAATGTTGCACAAATCCCTTTTGGACGGTTGAAGTACATTTGGAATTTTAAGATTGCTTTTGATCTCTCCATGTAGTTTTGTTTGAATGAAAAAATTTCCAATAGGAAGAACATAGTTTTTAAATGCAACTAACCATGTATCAATTGAGCTCTAATTGAAAAAAGAGTTTAAAGAAGTAGATATATGTACAAATTATCCCTTTAATTTTGATTGGAAATATAAGTCTAGTACATATATATATGTTTGTTGAATTTGGGTCAATGTCGTTAATGCACTCAAATAGGTAGCCTTGTCGATTTATTTACATTGTGGAAACTTTTTACAAGAAAATCCAACTATTTTTTTATCAATGCATTCTAGAACAATTAATTGTGCATTCTAGAACATATCTATCCAAGACAAGTAACATTTTTCATCAACGCACATTAAACATATCCGACCATTGGACAAGCAAATTTTGTACTAGATTTTCAATCAGGATTAGAGATGTGGGTCAAATCCCACCAAAAGTCGGAGAAGTGCTCCGAGTCTCTTCTCTGAAAGGAATTTTCGTACAAAACTATACCGCAGATGATTTATTTACATTGTGTCCATACTTTTTACCAGAAAATCCAACTAGTTTTTCATTAATGCACATAAAAAAACTAGTTCCAGTTAATTGCATTCTAGAACATATATATTGAGTACGTAAATAATTTTTCATCAATGCACATAGTAAAACTAGACAATTAATTTCATTCTAGAACACACACACACACACACACACACACACACATATATAACATTTTTCATCAATGCACATGTATATAAAAGCTACTTTCAGTTGATACTAGAGCACGTGTTTGTACCAAAACAATTTGTACATGTGAAAACACTTGCACAAATAACATAAGCTGCTCAATTTTTAGTTGAGTATTGGAAGTTCTAAAACATATTTAATCCAAAGAGAATAAATTGTTGGACAATTCATTCAAAAAAATTGTAATGGAATTCCATCTTCAATAATCCGTTCATGATCGGGTTTTGACATTTTCCATCTCTTAATTTTTGATTTTTTCTTTGACTGAACTTCTATCAACTTTATGCATGCTGCACACACCAAGTGACTATATTGACAACTTATGGAATCAGGTTCATAGTCTTCAAAGTAAACAAAGTCTCCACTTTGATGAGTTTGTTTGAAAAAATAACCTTTCGGTATAATAGACCCTCTGTCATATTGAAATCCATGATCATTATAGTTTTGTAATAATTTCATTTTTCATTCAGTGCAACGCATCAAATAATACTTCACATTTTCATCGTTGTCAATAGGTGCAATTACAGCAAAAACATCTCCTGCACAATAAAATAAACTTAACAAAATTATACATATTTAAATTTATTTCTAGATTTTTAAATCATTAGAAAGTAATTCAAATGCTACCTTCTCTAACAAGATCAGAAACTCTATCACCATCGGATGATATTGTAGTTTCCTCTAATTTCATTTCTTCAAACATTGCAACAGACATTTTGCCCTTTGTATTTAGCTCTGTATGTTTACAATCGTTCACATACATTTTGTTTTCACAAACGTCATTGGATTTTGTGTTGTCTATGCAAACATTACAAAAACAAGAATATTTTCTTTTATCCAATGCAAACACATTTCTGGATGACTTTGTTTGAATTGAATGCAATTTTCGAGTCCCTTTTATTGTTTCAACGTTATTTTCAATTGATCTATCTACGTCTTCGATTCCAATATGCCAGAAAAACCTTTATATGTAAAATTAGAAGAAGAATTTGTAAATATGATATCAAAATACAATCAAAGATAATCATTGCATGATAAATGTACAATGTTTAAAATTAGATTTCCAATATAAATTAAATTGAATGTACCTTCGCACTTCTCTTGATGGGTTTCTTTCATGGCTTAGAGCAACGATGCACCATTGAAAAACTTCTTCAGCGTTCACAAGTCGAATTGCAGAGCGGTTCATTTGATATCTTCGAAGTGCTCGTTTTATGCATGCTCCTGCACCATCATGTTCTCCTTTTCCATGGCCAGTCTCAAAGAAATTCCAACAATGTTTAATGCAGGTTTTCTTATGAGGAAAACACAACCAAAATAATGATCGTGCAGATTTGAATTGACCTACGCATCCGTCTGACCATATCCAATGTTCATTGAATGTTATTCCACGTTTTTTCAATGAATCATAAATTTTTCCAAAACAATGTTGTACAAAACATGTATCATGTGTACGATCGTCATTAATATAAAAGTGATATTCTTTAATGATATGTCGATTTTCGCTCGTGCTTTCTATATGATCGACATTTTGTTCAACATGTCTATATAGAATATGGACGAGCATGGAGACTTGGTCAGAATGATAGGATTCACTCTGAATTTCTTTTTGTGGAACAAAAGTGTAGTTTTCTGCAAAATCAATCGCTAACAAAATGGTCCCTGGTGGAAAAAATTCACGAGATTTTTTGAATTGCAAGTCTTGCTATCGAGCTCTATGGGAATGCTTGGTGTATTTGTAAATTTTTGCCTCAAACTTTCTCAAAAAGCCTATCAGAAAAATTTCGTCTTCTAGTAATTCAATTCTTTTAACACTATTTACACTTTGAATCGATGTATCGATATATTCATATCTCTTCCATTTCACTTTCATGTTTGACAATGATTGATCATTTATATCAATACGATATTTGTTTTGAAATTTAGTCAAATTTCCACAATCATCGCATTTTTTACCACCAACACATTTCTTTTTGTAAAATAGTTCATCGCTTTCTCTTTTACATAGAATTTGAGATATGAAATCATGGATAGTGGAAGGAGGAGGTGAATCCTTCCATAATGTTCTACCGAAATCAAGGAATATGTCATAATATAACTCAAATTCCACATGATAATGACAACAACGAGTGTCGCGTACGGTGATAGGTTTTACATACCATGGTTTTTGTTGAATAAAAGCACTGAGTGAAACATGAACTTGACGATTCTCTTCTTTGAACTTGTCGAATAACTCTAAGTGGTTTCTGAGAAATATTTTTCATGTTCTTCGTACTGATTTCATGCTATTCTTCTTCGCATCACATGCCTTGCAGTTGGCGAAACACGCGAATTGTTCTTCCAATATTCATATATTATTTTTTAAACATTTTCTCCAAGTATATCTTTGTATGGTTGCCTAAAAATAGCTCTCCAACAAGCGAGTTCATCATTTACATCTATTTGCAGCCGAAATTTCCGATGTTTGTGCAAAGTTTTTCGCGAGGTTCCCAGTGCTCGTGCCATAGATGTTACTAAACGATTCTCTTGAGTACTTGATGAGACCATTGCCATCTGTATTCCTCTACGTACAATTGAAACATCTTTCTCTCTAGATCTCTTAATTGACTTTATATCACTACTCATATTTTTTATCACATCTTCATTCATTTTTTTTTTTTTTTATCTTTGTTTGATTTTCGAATACCCAATAGTGTCGTAGCTTCTTTTAATTTCCTTAATGATAGGAGACCTTTCAACATTTGAGCCTGAACTATCACCCGCTCATTTAAGATATACTTTTCAAAAATGCAGTTAACACGATATCGTATAACATGGTCAGGTTTTTTATCTCCATATGTGTGTGTCAACATTTTCTAACATCTCATTATCGATAGTGATTTCATCTGTACATATTCGAAAAAATAGTACATATTCAATAAATAACTAAATTAATAAATATATCTATAATTTCAATGATATGTGCATGTGTTTAATATATATATATATATACCTTGTGATTCAATTTCTTTATTTGGATTTCTTTCAATATTTTCACCATCTTCAATCATTGGTTCAATATCTCTTTCACTTTCTCTTTCAAAATTTTGTATCTCATCATCAATGTTTTGAGAAATATCTCTGTCTGTTTACATTAAACAAAATATTTTCAAATTAGTTCATCAAATAAAAATTAAGCTTCACATTTTACATTAGGAAAATTTTAAATATATCAATAGATCATAATATTTACATTTACATACCTGCTTCAATTTCTGCTTGAGGTTGATTTTTTTCTTCAATATTTTGAGGAATATCTCTGTCTGTTTACATTAAACAAAATATTTTTCAAATTAGTTCATCAAATAAAAATTAAGCTTCACATTTTACATTAAGAAAATTTTAAATATATCAATAGATCATAATATTTACATTTACATACCTGCTTCAATTTCTGCTTGAGGTTGATTTTCCTCTTCAATATTTGAGAGGGCTTCTAACTTTCTTTTGCGAGATTGTTTCGTCTCTTCTCTACGTTCCTCAGGGTCTCTTTTTCAATCATATTTTCTCGCACAAGTTCTTCGATTTTCCATGATAATAGGGTATGAAGTTAAAAAAATTTCCTTCAAAAAATTAGACAATAACTCGATTACAAAAAATATCACAAAAGATTTAATTTAAAAAAATTCAGTTTAATTTTTTTTGCAAAAAATACATACTCCAATCCAAAACACTTACTTTAAAAAATTCGAGAGACAAATGTTTTATAAAAATGAAACGAAGCTCAAAATATTTACTTCAACTCAAAACACATACATACCTCCAAGAAATGCCTTTTGAATGTACGTCCAGGAAATTTTTTTAAGTTCAAAACAATTTTTTGCAAAATCAGGCCGCCTCCAAGAAATGTCTTCCAAAAAAATTCTTTAAACCCAAAACAATTATTTGTAAAATCAGTTTGCTTCCAAGAAATGCTCTTAAATCCAAAATTTGAAGAAAACTTTTTAAACTCAAATCAAGATCTTTGTAAAATGAGATGAAATGTGCGAAAATTGTGAATGATTTCGTGGCAATTTAAATTGCCGCGAAATGTGTTCTAGTAGGGGCTCCGCAAAACTTTCCGGCCGACGGAAAGTTATACAATAGTTCGGCCGAACTATTAAGTCGTTAGACTTAACGAACCGTCGACGCAAAACATAGTTCGGCCGAACTGTTAATCAAAGTTCAGCCGAACTAATGCGTCACCAGTTACGCAAAAACCAGGCTCTGAATACGTTTCTGCAACTTTGGACTGATTAAACTCCATGAAAGGTTGTTAATTAATTATCGGAACCAAGACAAGCATTTTCAGAATTGAATCTACTTTCAAGAAATATAACTTTTATGGAATTTCATAAACGTTTACTAATTTTAATTATTTTTCTAATAAAATGGGTGCAAACAATTTCTGAGGGTCATTGTGATTCAGTGAAATCAAAATTTTGTATCTCCCAAAATACATTGTAAAAAAATTTGAAAAAATTATGGGGCATTACATTGGTCCGTCGTCTCTAATGGGTAGCTTTTAGATTTTTAGTTTATAACTTATATGTTAAGAAATTTCTTGCATCGCAAAACATATCCAAAACACATAATTTTTCGTATTGGACCAGTTCAAAAAATTCTAGTAATTATGATATGCATCCATTGGCTTTGTAAATATGACGAAACCAAAGTAGACTCTGTCTAGATTGTTGTAACACATTTTGTTTTCTTAAAAACACAAATTTTTAATGAATACAACATTGTGTCATAACATGACTTCTTATGAATCCTTTGATTGTTAAGAAACACACACTCAAAGAAACGCTAAGTTGACATATCAAATCTGCATAAAAAAATTTCAAAAAATAAGTAATAGAAAGCTAACAAAATTTCTCACAACTTTTATTTTTATCGCAAAATGAAATTCTATACAGAAAAATTGTTATAGTTTGCAGAAAGTTGAAGAACCGAAAAAAATGATTTTTTTTTTCTCAAAAAAAGGCAAAAAGTGTAACTCAGCTTCACAGTTTCACCTGTAACTGAGAGAGGCTCTTCAACCCGATATAGGTGAGATTTGTAGTCATAATGTAAAAAAGTAAACATTTTTAAATATCCTTCAATAAGGTGTAAAATATTTGTAAGAAGAGCCTGGTATGGGGGAGATGTGTCGATGTAATGTAAGAATGTAAATTTTTTTAAATATCCTTCAATAAGGCCTAAAATATTTGTAAAAATTTACATGTCAACTCAATTAAATAATAATAAAAGTTTAAAAGTAACGCAGAGCCTAGAATGGAGAGATGTAGTGCCTGTAAAAGTTAGAAGTAACACAGATAATATAATTCAATTTGTTATAAGTGAAGATTGATTTTACCTTATAAATTAAAATAACAATTCTGTAACCATATTTAAATTTAATTAATATGCATATAAAAACTTTAATACTTACAATAAGCTTACAATATAACAAAATTTTTAAACATGAATATTCAAGCTCCCTTTACCAAAGATATTATTAACTTGTAAATAGGTTTTGCTAGAATATCACACGGGAATACCATGACTCATCAATACCACGTGCTCAAAAACCATCTGTCATTTCACAATCAAAATATTATTTGAATTTAATTTTATAACATTTTTTAAATTAAATTATATATATTACATTTTTGGGCTGAGAGCGCACTATGGAAGAGATGTTGTAATGGAATTTTATGTTATGTTATCTAAACATTTTCACTGGTTCAAATTGTATTTAAAAAAAAAAAAATGTTGTATTTAGTGCGACTTTTTGGAGTTTTAGGTGCCGGAATCTGGTGAAAAAATTTGAGCTGAAATCTTGGTTTTTGTTATTTAAATTGGTTTTTTGACTCTATATATGGATTCAGCAACCTCAAAAACCCTACGTGCACTTCAATTGTGCAAGATTAACAATCAAACTTCTCTTTTCAATGAATTCCTGCCGGATTTTAGAGAAATTACATCGAAAAAAGCCACCTTAAAAGCTTTCAAAAAGTCGCACTAGAGACTACTCGAAAAAAAAATATTAATTAAAACATTTTGACTCAATGAAATTACATAAAAATAAAAATTAAATTAAGAAAACTAAAACTAATAATTATAATTATTAATTATTAATCCTTATAATTATTAATTATTAATTATTAATAATTAAACCGGCCTAGATCCATCTTAACTTCGAATCTATCAAGCTCCGAGAGGGATCAAATCTCTCAAGGTGCAAATCTTTCCTCAAATTTTGCACTAAAAAAAGAGATTTGCATGTCAAGAGATTTGATCTCTCTTTGCCCTTGATAGATCGGAGTTAAGATGGATCTAGGCTGGCTTTATTTTAAGTCACTTTTCCCTTTCTGACCTTTTTCTCTAATTAAACATTTTCCCCTTTTTATTTAGTAAGTGACTAATTAAAGTCACTTTTAATCTTGGGAATATGATTATCTTACCTCTATGCTTTCTTTGGCCACTGAAAACCATTGTTCATCCTCCCGTCCTATAGATCTCTTCATTCCAGTTCCAATGAACTAACATACTTATGTGTTTCTTCAAATAATCCACTCCCAACAACACCTTAAGTATATAATTAAAAAGATTGAAAATAACCCCTTTTTACGGGAATCACCAAAATGCAATGTAACTAAGAATAAACTATGTGGAATTGACCTTGACAATGAAATACAACAAGAGAACCTCGCCAAACCCCATAAAACTCTTCCAAAAAACTATTTGGGCCCACAAATGATGTAATATCGCTCTTGTGACTCGATAGTCACCAACCATGGAAGTCAATCCTAACTGCATCATAAGGGAAACAAAAAATGGGAACATTAGAAATCCTTTCGGCCCAACATTACTTGCCCTCAAGCAATCCACATCTGTCAACTATGGAGGCATTCGTACATCGATACTAGAATCCCATATAAATCATTGTGCCACATCATGCCTCCACGCTATCCAATCATAAATGGATTCCTCGATACCCAGTTCCCAAACAAGCCTCTCGCTCATCTTGCCACCAATAGATCTACCTCAATCCCATAGCCATCCATCATCACCTATGTCTAAGGGCTCCTGTTGTGCTAGGCCCCTGACTAAGAATATCACCCCATCAATAGAATACCAACTCATAACTTCTTTCCAGTCAATCCTCTGGCATGGATCTTGTGCATACATGCTTGCACAAGAAACAATCCCACCATGTTGATGTTGTGTAACTCTAATTCTAATTGGGAAGCTCCTAAATTGTTGGCCCATTGCTTGATCTTAGCAAGCCTACAAAATCCAATTGGAAGGCTTCACACCTTCTTCCTTAAGCCAAACCTCCTCTCCATTATGTCGAAGTGGCCTAATAGTACCACAAGCCCTATCTATGTACTCTTGAAGAGGACTGCTTCGAAACTCCAAAATATACTCGTCTTGATGCCTAGTTAGGGATGTTGGTCGTTTCCCAATGCTAGACAACTTAGGCTCTGATTTGGCACACACAACTTTGAGCTCCTCAAGTTTATTTATCTATTGAAAAATTATGCCTCAAAGTATCTGGGATTGCTTCCTCATCACCATAAGATCTGTCTTGATATACTCAATCTTCTCTTTGCAGTTACCATCTGGAAGCCCTATAGCCCTATTGGATACCTCTGCATCTACTTGCACCTCATCAATGGTTGGCCCCAAAGATGGATGTTCAACTCCCTTGACTATTGCTCCAACTTGAGCCTCCAACTAGCTCTCCAAAGATGACTCATCGTGCATACTATGCATGTCATACTCCTTCTCTGGCTCATGCTCCTCTAAGGGTTTTTCATGCTGGATCATCACTAGTGGATCATCCCTCAAGTCTACATGAGTGTCTTCTCCTTAGCCTTTTTCACTCATGGGATCAATCTACTGCTCACCATTCCCAGTCATCGAACATGGATGCATAGATGGACTATTGTTAACATCTCCACATGATTGCTCATACTTTGTAGTACATGAGTCCATCTCATTCTCATCAAAATTATCATAAGAAATCTCCTCCTGTTCTACCATTGTCATCTCCCCCATTTTACCCAAACATGAGTGATCAGGCTCCCAAAGTCCCTTGAAGTTGAAGCAATGTTTTTCCGTCCTTAATTCATTGTTGCTTCCTATTTGAACCTCTGCATTTTTGTCATCACCACAAACTCACATTCTCATCAACTCCTTGGTCAGCCGCTTTCTGAACAACTTCACATTCTTCTCAACCAACCTTTTAGCTAGATCATAAGCAATAGGGGAGACAACCTGTTCCTTCCTCTAAATGGCCAACAACTTGGATTGCAGTTTTTTGCAAATGGCATTAAAGTCCCCCATAACTAACGACAAAATAGACTGCATGCTTGTTGTGACATTGTTTGGATGATGTTCCTTAATATTGAAGAAGCATTGGAACATTTTAATAAAATCATTGCAATCTAGATCAAGCATGATGTCATAAGATTTGACTCCAGCCATGATTTCTAGAATCTTGAGCTTCCTCCCAAAAGTAAGACCCACGGTGTCATGTAACTCCTGAAAGTATTATACTATTAGTTGGAAAACTTCCCTCATAATGTCATCATTATAAGGAGGTATAGGTGAAGTTATCCTAATGATCTCACTAAGACAGGGGGCAACAATAAGTATGACTGCCTCAGAAGGGTATTCCAAGAATTTATGTTGTATCAAGACAAGCATTGTTGGTTTTAGAGCCCAATTTAGACTCCTCAAATTTGATTGGTTCACCTGGAAAGTTGAGAGTCTAATTTCTCCAGATTAAGGAGAGCTTTCACATTCATGATCTTCAGTTCTGACCCAAGTGCAAAGAACAAATTCCCTATCTCCTCTTCTTTCTGCAGATCACTGAGTTGCTTCAGCTGTAGAATAACATGGACTCCGGGTCTATTGTTTTGTTTTGTTCTTTGGTCCAAAGAAGCATTGAAACCCAATGAAACAACTGATGTCTAGAACTGTTGTTGATTCCATCTTCTCCCTAAGTCATTTAGGGTATTCCTAAGGTCTTCTAGAATCTTTTCAATGTCCATACTTCCTATTCTTCCTGCAAATTCTCCTCTTTTTTGCAACAAACATGTTATCTGACAACAACCTCACTCATATGGTCTCATCACTAGTTCACTCAACAACAACACTGCTCATCAAGGCAACTCAACAAACAAAATTCATTACCTCACCCATTAATCAAAGATTGGTAATATAAGGCTTATATTGTCAATACAATAAACCCTCCATGAACATGTGCTCCCAATACAGTAGCATAAAAAAATGATACATAAACCAGCAATATGATCTTTGGTCACAACAACACCACAAATCTGCGGCTACGATTGACTCATCATCTTTGGAAATTCGGATTTTTAAAGTAATTTGGTGGATCGACCCTCTGTACTAATTCGTGCTCGATAAACGTGGGTCTTGCCTCCTCCTTTTAATTTGACCACTTTACCAAACCAAGACTAGCTCTGCGTGTAAGGAATACGATCTGATGGGTTTTGGCCCCTTGTATAATCGACCAATGTAGCTCTCTGTCAGCAATAGTTGACGTGGTAATAAGAATGAGCCTCCGCCCAAGGAACTCAGCACCGTTCGGTCTCGTCAATCAATTATAAACTGATACCAACAGGAATTATAAACTGTCTCCTCTGATACCAACTGACCCCTGCGTGTAACAGGAATTTGCCCCACGATCCTCACTTATTTGCTGGGCACTGCTTCGGGTATTTGACATCGTTGGCGACGATCCTGCAATTGATAAATCTGATAAATCTGGCCTGACAATTTCAATAGAAAAACCTGCAAGCCAGAAGCCGGTAGGAAAACCAACTCTCATGCCCTTGTAATGTCCCATTTCATTTATTTTCTAAAATATTGATAAATTTTCTTCTTCAACATTCTATAAAAATTTACACATATTTTTCAACAAAATTAACGCCATGACACCTTTGCAAAAACTTGGCAAGGAAAACACAGACAATATGATCATAAAATTAACGCCATGACACCTTTGCAAAAACTTGGCAAGGAAAACACAGACAATATGATCATAAAATCAACCCTATTTTATGTACTAGAATAAGATATTACATGTCAAATTTGGATCAAAACCTGTTACAACTGGCTAATAATCGCTGAAAACCTACTCCAAAATAAGCAATATGATCTCCCAAAATATTTGCAAAAAGTCTAAACCAGGCCTCTCAAAATTGTAACTAGAAATCATGCTCAAATTGGAGATTGAGTGATCCCCACTCCAATCTATATATAGATTTGCTCCAGATCTCTCACATGCCGATAAAGCTTTGTGAGATATCTGGATGAAATGTCCTCAATAGTGAATTGGGGTTCTATCCAACACACTAAGATACTCAAGGGTTTTCACTTGGACTTTCCAACGGTCCTAAAATCTCTTCAACAAAAAATACTCAAATCCAAGATATCTCAAATGATATTGCTTCCCCTCCTTTTAAAGATTTGATGGATAAATGTCCATTCTTCAACACCTTTATTTTGTTGTTTTATTTCCCTTCTAGAAGTCTCTCCTTTTATTTTATTTTAAGTCACTTTTCTCTTTCTCCTCTTTTTCTCTAATTTAAACACTTTTCTCCTTTTTATTCAATAAGTGACTAATTAAATTTACTTTTAATCATTGGAAAATGATTATCCTAGCTCCATGATTTCGTTGGCCAGTAAAAGACACTTTTCATCATCCCATCATATAGATCTCTTCATTCTAGTTTCAACAAGCTATTACACTAAGGTGTTTCTCCAAATAATCCATTCCCAACAACACCTTTAGTATATATAATTAAAATACACTGAAAATAATCTCTTTTTATAGGAATTCTCGAAATGCAATGGAACCAAGAATAAACTATGTGGAACTAACCCTGATGATGAAATACAACAAGCAAATCCCATAAAACTCCTCCCGAAACCCATAAAACTCCTCCAAAAATCTCTCCAGACCCACGAATGATTTAATATCGCTTCTATGACCTCGCAATGACCAACCCTAAAAGTCCATCCTAACCATATCCCAAGGGAAACAAAAAATGGGAACATTACATGTTCTCAAATGGTTTCAAGTTCTTTGATTTGTTTGCCTAACTAACTCTAATATTTGAATTGAACAAGAATGAGAAGGGTGTCTAGGTGAATGATTAATTGATAGTATTTGCTACGATTTTGATATCCTCTCTTGAATGTTTGACTTACATGTTGAATTTCCACAATATTGGGTCTAGGTTCGAATCTTAGAATTCTGATGCTACCAAACCAGGGATTTCAACAAGAGCTACTTTGCACAGTGGAAAATATAAAGAAGTAAATCACATATGCATAAGTATAAACAATTTTTAACAAAATTATACAATAATGTACAACCCAATCTTCGTTATATTAAACCAATTTGAATAATAAAACAGTCTAGTATACAAGATACAATGAAAATCTTCACTACAACTTCTATGTCGTATCTTGTCCTATCGGTCCTTCGCTTACGTAATGCTCTCTAATCGCCTCTTAGTCCTTTTAAGGACAACACTGCTGCCACCTAATACTGCTACAAGTCACTTCCGCTGCATGTACATGGGTTGATCCAATATGCTCTTCTAGGCTGACCAATCCTTGAGCTCCAATCCGCCAAAGGCTAGCAATCACTTTTTTCATCAAAGACTTGGGTTGATCAAAGTGTTGGACATTAGGCACTACACTTCACCCAATCATGCTGCAACCAAAGTCCTTCTCGTTTGTTGCTTTAGGGCTACTTTGGGCTATCAACAAGTTTCCCTCCAATAAGCCAATGATGCCCAATACATACACTGTGAAATCTGCTCCTAGTTGGGGTATTCAACAACCCAAGTCAAACCCAACAAATGTCTCCCATAGGCTACTTATCAAACTAATGCAAAATGAACTTCACTGTAGAATCTGTCAACTGGTTAGGGCATCTAAGCATCAAGTCTTCCCCTCCTCTTTGACTTCCACATGCTACCCAAACTGTCAACACTTGGACAACAAATTCATCATTGAAATCACATCAACATACCTTGAAGCTGGAGTTTTACTATCGTCTATTAGGTTGACTAGTTAGGGCAAAAACAAAGCTCATTTTCTCCTTGCCAGCTCAAACTTCCATGTTAGGTCCCTATATTACTAGTGTATCCCCTTATTGTTATTGTTAGTGTAGCCTCCTTATTGTTATTGTTGTGCACATGTAGTCCCCATATTGTTATTATTGTGCCCCATAGAAGCCCATTATTGTTATTCTTATGCCCTTACATTGTTATTGTTATGTCGGCTAGGATTATATTGTGACCTTGGACCCATATATATAGAAAGGAGGTTTTGTCATTTGTATCATCCAAGAATTGTTCATTTATGTAATGCAAATAAGGTTTCCCTTTCGAAGAGGTTGATTTCTAAGTCGTTGATCTATATTTTCTTCTATTTTGTGAGCTGGTTTCATAACATTTGGTATCAGAGCTTTGGATTCTAGGGTTTCGCTGGTGTAAACAGGTCATCGTGGAATTTTCTCTATGGCTTTTGTTCTACGAAGTTTCAGATGCTGAAAAAAAAACCCATTTGAGCTGAAATCCTAAGGAACGTTGTGTAAAAATTTTAGATCTTGGTTCGCTACTAATTTGCAGGAAATGTTTCCCAGAGAGTCATTTCCCTTGGAAATGAAATGGAAACGCGTTTCACTGTACCTTACGGCCTAGAAACGCGTTTCTGTCCATATTGGGCCATTTCACATTGGGGAAATGTGCCCAGTACAGACGAAAACACGTTTCTAGGCCATACGGGTGCGTTTCCGACGTTTAAAATTCTAATGATCAAGCTTATGGCCCTAGTATTTATATGCAATTCATGGTAATGTTAAATTCTTAAAGTAAAAATGGCATTCTCCTTAATCTTCATCTTCATTCTTTTGCTTGAATTTTTAACATTACCATGAAATGACTCGAGATGTTTGAGAGTGGTTCTGACCTCATTGGATGTCATATGGAGAAAGTAAAATTTTAGATCTCATTCAAAATCCAACAGACTTAT
Organism: Pinus albicaulis; assembly: GCA_034641835.2. Classification (NCBI taxonomy): domain Eukaryota; kingdom Viridiplantae; phylum Streptophyta; class Pinopsida; order Pinales; family Pinaceae; genus Pinus; species Pinus albicaulis. The sequence goes on along the minus strand of CM076576.1, from coordinate 159,131,043 downwards.
CAGTTTTTCAAGATTTCGGGATTGGGGGATTTCGATGTTTCCATTGGATTTTGTCATGGATTAGGGTATGGAACTCATATTTAATCAAGAGCACCAATCCCTCTATGTACCTTGATGTTAGTGACATTGGTTTTCAAACTCTTCTATCACAACCCTACTAAAAATGTATGCATCACTCAAATAAAATCTTGACTTGACATGCTCATAGTCTTTATTGTACTTGAAGCTTCATATATATAATAAAGATTGATTTTGAGATTTGGATATATAATAAAGGTTGGTTTTGGATATTCCAATATTGCTATTTTCATTATGTGTCTATGATCATTCATGAGTAAATGTGATGTAAATTTAGAGACTTATAGTTTATGCATTGACATTGGACAATTTAATCATAATGTTTAAACTTTAAATGTAATAAATTATAATTTATCATGTATGTTTTATGATTTCATATAACATTTCTTAAATGTACTAAATTATATATATATATATATATATATATATATCGTGTTTCCCCGTTTCCAAATTTTGGGGGGGTTCGTGTTTCGTACACGTGCCTAGTTCGGAAGCTCGTTTCCGTTTCCCCATTTCGTGCAACTTAGGTTCACTATAGTTTCAGAGATATGATCTGAGGAAGTTAGGGTTTTTGCAGACTCTTGAATTTCATCTCAAAGAGGTGACCTTGGGAAAATCCTGATAACTGTCTCTCTGAGCATCATATTTGAATTCCGTAAAAATTGGCCGAAAGTGCACAGACTGTAGTTGCTTGTTTATCAACTTCAGAGCCAAAAGATGAAACAGTGACACATGGACGCCATACAAGTGTGCTCTATTAAACGAGTCCATAATTATGTCATTGTGGGAGATTGGGCATAAATTTGTCTTGAAGACTCTAAATTAGGTCTGACTTGTGGCATTGGAAAGAAGACTTAGAGGGCTACGACAGGACTGAAGTTCAGATCTTAGAGATCTTAAATCACAGAGTTACAACCATTTCAATATCGAGCTCATCAAAAGTAAGAAAAAAGTGTGTATTTAAAAAAAACAAAATTGCATAACTTTTGTTTAAAAAATCAGTTTGAAGTGATTCTAAGGGAATATTGAAGCGTCGATATCTATATTGGGCTTCTAAAATTCCTCCCAAAAATAATTTCACACCCATTAAGCCCTCAAAAGGCTCTACTATGAATCATGAAGAGGAAGAAGTGCACCATGATATATCAAAATTACGAGACCAAGTGCAACAAATTTCGATCTCACAAAGAGCAACCAAAGATGACATAGATGGTTTAAAAGCAGACATGGAAGCTAAGATGGATGATTTGAAGGATGACATGAAATCTAATACACATGATCAAGCAATGGAAGATCACATCAAACATCAACAACAAGTTCTCCAACTCTTAGGATAACCTAACTTTGGTGCAGAATCGAATGAAACAACAGGTAGATCAACATCACAACAAAAGAAGTTTTGAAGTATGTGACTAGGTATTTTTATGGCTACAACCATAGAAAAAAATGTCCCTAAAACAAGCAAAGAAGAATAGTAAATTATCGCCAAAGTATCCTTACAAGGTGTTGCAAAAGATTGGTACTATGGAATACAAATTGGAGCTTCCTACATCTTCCCGAGTGCACCCAATTTTCCATGTTTCATGCTTAAAGAAGGTTATATGTGACAAACTCCCAGTTCAAAAAATATTTCCAGAACTTCACGAGGAAGGAAAAGTCATATTAGAACCTGAAGCAGTCACAGAAACAAGAACTTGACATCTACGAAATCAATCAATTTCAGAGTATCTCAGCAAGTGGAAGAACTTAGCCATTGAAGATTCCACATGGGAGGATGTGAATTTTATAAAGAAGCATCCAGAAGTAATCAAGCGTTGTGGACAACACTTTTTTGAAGGAGAGGGGCATGTTAGGTCCCTATATTACTAGTATATCCCCTTATTTTTATTTTTAGTGTAGCCTCTTTATTGTTATTGTTGTACACATGTAGTCTCCATATTGTTATTATTGTGCCCCATAGAAGCCCATTATTGTTATTCTTGTGTCCTTACATCGTTATTGTTATGTCGGTTAGGATTATAGTGTGACCCCTTGGACCCCTATATATAGAAAGGAGGTTTTTTCATTTGTATCATCCAAGAATTGTTCATTTATGTAATGTAAATGAGGTTTCCCCCTCAAAGAGGTTGATTTCTAAGTCGTTGATCTATCTTTTCTTCTATTTTGCGATTTGGTTTCATAACATTTCAAATTAGTTGGGGCTTTCTCTCTTTGCTTGATTTGGGTGGTCTTCCCTTATAAACACATAAAATACGGCCCTCATAAAGTTGCCCTTCATGAGCTCAAACTCCATGTAGAAGAACATAATTACAACGACCGTCAAATAGAGGCTTGAACAATTGTCATGCCACTAGGGGAATTTTGAGGTCTAAAATGGGCCTCCTAAGGAAATAAAAAAATAATAGTGGAAATAATAAAATAATATTTGATTACATCATCACATTTTAGAGGGAAAAAAGAAAAAACTGCTTTTTCAACTCATATTTTCAACTTATCTCCCTATGGGTTTAGTTAAATTTCGAGCGAGAACACTTGTTGGATGCATAATTTGATTCCTCATCCAAGGAATGCCCATGTTGCATACTTTTGATGGACCTTAATACACGAAAACTGAGAAATACATGAAAAACGTGATTGTGATCACATTTTTTCATATATTTCTCATTTTTCATGTAGTAGGGTCCATAGAAAGTATGCATCATGGGTACTCCTTAGATGAGGAATCAAATTTTGCATCCAACGAGTACTCTCCCTCAAAATTTGAATAAAGCCTTAGGGAAATAAGGTGAAAATACAAGTTGAAAAAATAGTTTTATTATTTTATTCTTTTTACTTTTTTACCCCAAAAATGGTGAATCATCCCCCATGGTTTACATCATCATCTTGAATGTTATTGGTTCTTATAATCTTTTTTTTGGTAGTAAATTTTTCTTAGAAGGTCCATTTTAAACCTCAAAAGTTCTCTAATGATCACCTACATTAGAGAACTTTTGAGGTCTAAATCATTAGAGAACTTTTGAGGTCTAAAATGTGTCTCCTAAGAAAAATGTACAACCAAAACAAACTTTATAAGAAACAATAAGATTCAAGATGATGATGTCAACCATAGGGGATGGTTCACCATTTTTGGGGTAAAAAAGTAAAAAGATTAAAAAATAATTAAATAACAAAACTATTTTTTCAAGTTATATTTTCAACTTATCTCCCTAAGGTTTTACTCAAATTTCGAGTGGGTGTACTCATTGGATGCAAAATTTAATTTCTCATCCAAAGAGTACCCATGTTGCATGCTTTCGATGGACCTTGCTACATGAAACATGAGAAATAAATGAAACGTGATTGCAATCATGTTTTTCACGTATTTCTCATTTTTCGTGTAGAAGGGTTCATTAAAAGTATGCAACATGTGTACTCCTTGGATGAAGAATCAAATTATTCATCCAACAAGTTTTCCCACTCAAAATTTGAGTAAACCCATAGGGAGATAAGTTGAAAATACAAGTTGAAAAAATAGTTTTTTTCTTTTTTTCCCTCTAAAATTTGATGATATAGTCTAATATTATTTTATTATTTCCACTATTATTTTATAATTTCCTTAAGAGGTCTATTTAAAACCTCAAAATTCCCCTAATGAAACACCCATAATTCCTCCTTGAAGTTGTGGCTACTTTACCCAAGCCCTCGACCCTGCAATCAATCATCCAATTGCCCTAAACTCGACCATGTTTCTCCTTCTAAGGCTACAGCTCACTTCAGATGCAAATTCCCTATGAAATGTGCACTTGTGGATGTCTCAAATAACTCCACAACACCTTCTATTATTATCATAAGAAGGGATTCCTCCAACGTCCATCATAGGGCTTGTCAAACTGTTAAGAGGCTTATTTACATCAAGCCAACCCTAACACATTTTGCACAAACCAAACCATAAACTTCAAAAATTCACCACTCCATTTCTACAACTTAGAATTCAATGATTCTCATTGCGTTGGATTCGTCTTGAAAAGAGCTATCATCCTCATCCATCACAGTAGAAGTGTGCTTATAGTTTTGGCCCAAATTATGATGGGTGAAAAACCCCTACCTTGGGTTCCAAGCCCACAAGTGACTCTTATGGTGCTTTTCCCTCCAAACCCCGAACTTAGGGCTTGGAGTATCTCCCAAGCTAATAAGAAATCAACACTCCATCTTAGCAAGGGAGGTACTTCCAAGACTAGGACGTAACTCATCATCATCATCACTATTCGCAACACCACCCAACTCTTGGTGCTCACCACTATAGCAATCATCGAAGCATGAACTATGCATCTCTCGGAAGTGTCATTATCACTAGAAGCATCGTACTTCTTATTATTCTCCTGTATCACTTTCCAATCTCTCCATGATTCCTTCTTGGCAGTTCTAGGAGCATCCTTGCTCCCCACTAACCACATGCTCTTCTTGGGCTGCAAATTCTCTCTCTGAACTTGCAAGCTCCCACTAGAACTCGACTCCCTTTGAGCCTCTAGAACCTAGACCTTCTTCACTGTAACCTATGCCTTCCCTTCTTAAACTTGCAACTACGCTTGCTTCTATAGAACCTGCACCTGCTCCACCTGCTTCTTTTTCCCATGATCCATAGGCTCTCCCGTCAACCTGTAAAGGCCATACTCTCTAACTCCAAGGACAATTCCACTGGAGCTAGAGCCCCTAGGTCTGAGTCTTACCTTCCTATCATCGAGAAATATATCATGCTATATCTGAGTCCTAGTGAAAATAGTACATCTTGGACACACATCACTCATCCTGTCTCCATCCTGAATGACACAACTCTTGATCCTCAAAACTCCTTTGTCTCTTGTCGCCCAATGCCATGTGCAACTTTGAGTTCCATTCAGCTAGAGTCTCAAAAACCTCCTATGTACCTATCATATGTTTCATCGCACCACTACCCACGTACCATCCATCCTCTTCGACATTACCCTACGAGAAATGAGAGATCATAACAAAGTCCTCCTCCAATATCCTGGTGAGATCATCTATCTCAGTGGAAGTGGCAACACCGAAAAACTTCTTCCCTTTCCTCTTCTCTTCATCTCCCTTCTTCTTCATTAGATATCTCGACGAAAAATGACCCGTCTCGCCATAGTTAAAACACTTGACCTTACTCAAGTCCTTCTTCTGCTTACCCTTCATTCGTGCTGCAAGTGCCACATCCTCATCTTCCTTTTTTGTTGGATGAAGATCCTCATCTCAAAATTTTTCATGAATGAAGTCATCCCACAACCTATTCCAGTCTGAAAAATTCTCTCTGGCAACGATCTCTTTGATGAAGGGCTTTCATTCCTCGGTGAACCATTTCAAGGAAATCCTCACCATGTCACTATCTGAAATAGTCACACCGACGATAACAAGCTCATCTCTGACCTGAGACAATCTCATCATATACAAAGTCACTTCTTCACCCTTTATCATCTTGGTGGAATTCAACTTATCTTCTAATACAAATACCCATTTCTCGTTTTTATTCTGGAACAAATTTTGAAGAGACATCCACATATCATGTGCAGTGTTACTCTGAGAAAAACGAGGTATTAGGGGATCCTTCATGCCATCTAGGATGATAAATCTCACCCTCGTATCCAAATATTCATACACTTCCATCTCCTTTGGGTCAGTTGGCTTCTTGATGGATTTCTCGGCAAACTCCCAGATCCTGTTGACCTGCAAGACCAACTTGATCCTTTCCTTCCATGGACTATAGTTGGATCACCCCTCCAACCTGTCCTTATACTAGAGACCTGCCTGCAACTTCGACATTGTCACCTACAATGTGACCAATTCCCTCTTGAGTTTTACTTTCTTTGTGCACACTCTGATTCACTACCTTCCAAATTAGTAGCTTAGACATGCTCCGATATCATGTTGAATTTCCATGATCTTGGGTCTAGGTTAGAATCTTAGAATCTATGACGCTACCAAACCAAGAATCTCAACAATAGCTACTTTTCACATCGAAAAATATAAAGCAGTAAATCACATATGCACAAGTATACACAATTTTTAACAAAATTGTACAACCCAATATTCGTTATATTAAACTAATATGAATAATGTAACAGTCTATGTATACAAGGTACAATGACAATCTTCGCTGCAAATTATATGTCGTATCTCGTCCTTCTGGTCCTTCGCTTATATACTTCTCGCTAGTCGCCCCTTAGTCCTTCAAAGGACAACACATAGAGAATCCAGGAAGGTTTCCACCTAAAATTGCTGAAGTCACTTCTGCTGCATGTACACGGGATGATCCAATCTGATATTCTAAGCTAGCCAATCCTTGAGCTCCAATCTGCAAATCTAGCAGTCACTTTTGTCCATCAAAGTGCTGCACACTAGGAACCACACTTCACCCAATCACACTGCAACCAAATTACTTCTTGTTTGCTTCTCTAGGGCTACTTTGGCCTATCAACATGTTTCCCTCCAACAAGCCAATGATGCCCAATACATACACTATGAAATTTGCTCCTAGTTGGGGTATTCAACAACCCAAGTCAACCCTAACAAATGTTTCGCACAAGCTACTTATCAAATTGATCCAAACTGATCCTCACTATAGAATATGTCACCTAGTTAGCAAATCTAAGCATCATGTATGCCCCTCCTCTTTTATTTCCACATGCTACCCAAACTATCCATGCTTGGAAAACCTATCCAGCTAGCACAAATTCATCATAAAAATCACATCAACATATCTTGAAAGTGGAGTTTTACTGTTGTGTATTAGGCTGACTGGTTAGGGCACAAAAAACCTCTTTTTCTCCCTTCTAATCACCTCAAAATTCCCTCAAAAAACTACAGCTTGCTCTCTTTTCTTTTTTTGGGTGGTCTTCCCTTCTAAACACATAATATGACCCTCATAAAGCCACCCTTCATGAGCTCGGCCTCCCTATAGAAGAACATAATTACAATGACCCTCAAACATAGGATTGAACAACCTTCATGCATCACCTAAAACTTCCATAATTCTTCCTTGAAGTTGTGGCTACCTTACCCAAGTCCTCGGTCCTACAATCAATCATCCAATTGCCCTAAACTTGACCTCGTTTCTCCTTCTAATGCTGTGACTCACTTCAGATGCAAATTCACTATGAAATTTTTACTTGTGGATGTCTCAAACAACTCCACAACACCTTCTTTTTATTATCACAAGAAGGGCTTTCACCAACGTCCATCATAGGTCTTGTCAAACTGTAAAGAGACTTATTTACATAAAGCCGACCTTAACACATTTTTCACAAACCCAACCATAAACTTCAAAAATTCACAACTCCATTTCTACAACTCGGAATTGGATGATTCACATTGCGTTGGATTCATCTCAATGAGAGATATGATCCTCATCCATCACATGTCGAAATGTGCTCATGGTTTTGTCCCAAATCACGATGGGTGAAAAACCACTACCTTGGGTTCCAAGCCCACAAGTGACTCTTGTGGTGCTTTTCCCTCCAAACCATGAACCCTAGGGCTTGGAGTACCTCCCAAGCTACTAAAAAATCAACATTACATATGCTTGTGTTGATGATGAAAGAAATCAATGATTATCTTAATCTGCATAGATAGTTCATTATGGGTGTTCCTTGAAGTTTAGGTATCACTATTTTATTGAGCTCTTTTAATTGAGGATTATGATGATCCTTCCTTGTTGCTTCATATCACCTTGCTTATTTTTTAGGTGAGGTTGGTTGAAAATTGGGATAATGTTTTGTATTCAACCATTGAGTATCCACATTGTTGTTTGTGGTGTTGTTTCTGAAAACAAAATGTCTATTTATGCAAAATAGAGATAGAAGTAGATGCTTTGTGCATAGAAAGATACTCCTAATATTTAATTATGGATTTGATCAATGACTAAGTCCTTTTATCATTAAAAACCAATCCTAATTCTAAACACAAATATGAGCAATTGTATGTTGTCAAAGAAGCATGAGAGCAACATGTGAGTTAGTAGATAAACCCCAGGGATGCCTAGAGTACTTAGTAAAATCACTAAATCCTTCATGTATCTCAATGGAACATTGATAAATGAACAAATATGAAATGGGTTGTCGAAGAATGAATTGAACCACTAGGATTATAATAGAATGTTCCAAAGAAAGATACAAATATTTGAATCTTATTTAGAGGATCTAGCTCATAACTAGATGTTTAGTGAGTTGCATATCAATTATAATAACGATATAAGTGCGAATAAATGCGTGAACATTTAGAAATCCCTTGGTAAAGTGTGCAAGTTTTAGGAAGTTTGAGGTGAATTTAATGGATGATAACTACTTCTGTAACAAATTACTTCTCAGATATAGAAGGCACAATATTTCACTTCAACAAACACCTAGACACAATGTTAGCTTTTCCAAGAATGCATTGGTCTATAAACATTTCATAAGAGCTAAAACACACATTGAAAAACATGGATAATTTTAGGGGATAATATTTGCAAGTGTGCTAATTTTCCATGTTTTTTCGCTAATTTCCACTTTTCCTAAAAATGATTCTCCAAATTTATAGTATAAAACAATTTTACGTTAAAAATCACCAAAATTTTAAATAGAGGCTATATAAAATTATTATAAATTTGAATATTTTTACAAAGTATCATCAAACATTTTATAGATTTCATATTATGGATTGGTGAGATTTTCCAAGGTTTCTAAACTTTAAGATAATTTTTTTTTTTAAATTTTCCTTGTTGACAAGCTAAATGATTTTTGTAAGTCCACTTAGAAATGTGATCACCAAGTTGAGTAGCTACAACCTTTCCTTTGATTATTGGCATGAAGGGACGGAACAACAAGTTGAAGCAAGCACTTACATGTTTCACCTCCAAATGATAAAGCACATTTTGGAAACAACTGCAGTGGTGAAACAAGATAGTATGAGATGTGTTTTGCTGCATAATTCTTCACTAGATCCCTTAAAGAGTTGAAAAATATTTGTGGAGGTGAAACACATTTTTGTGGAATTTGTAGTGGCACAAATGAGAGGCGTTTAATGCCCTATAACTTAAGATAAATTGTCATATATGAAGGGAAATTAAAAATATATCGAGTGCCAAAACACACTATTAGGCTAATTTAGAGACATAAACTAGGACACAATATTCATATCAATCCAATGTTCATAAATTTGGAAGCACACTACAATATGTAATGAGTTAGCTTATATTAGTTGTCACTTTTAGGTTGAATTAATAGTCAAAACTAAAGTCTAAGTCAAGAAAACATGAAATAAATGTTAGGTCCCTATAATACTAGTGTAACCCCTTTATTGTTATTATTATGCCCATGTAGCCACCATATTGTTATTATTTTTCCCCACAGAAGCCCACTATTATTATTGTTGTGCCCTTATTATTATTTTTTTGGTAAATGAAGCTAATCTATATTAATTCGAAAATAGAAAAGTACATATGCTACAGGCTAAGTTGGTAAGCTGCGCTTAACCAATCCCAGCCTTTGTTGCGCAAGTCTGGGGCTACCTTCGTGGAGTAAACCAGCCCTGAAAGAACATGAAACATAAAATTACAAAATGTGATGTAGCACCAGTGAAAATGGAAATTCTGTGATAATAGCAAGCATGGAAAAAATCTAGGAGGAGTTGAGCTGCTACGAAGTCATGAGTCTTCGACATCTTAATCGGTATTTGGATCTTCCTCCACTATGGAACAGGCGTCTGCTTGCATGGTAGCTTCCTCTTCAGTAGTGGGTAGACGCGGAGGCCTAGAGACCGTTGCGTAGAGGATGGGAGCCACCGAGTACTCGGCATCCGAGACTCTCGTCCAGGTACCTTCCGAGTCCATTATCCAAACATCTATGTCATCCCCTTCATCTTCCTGTGCCGGAAGAGGTTCAGTCTTACGGGGCAAGGGGTGATCTTGGTGCTCAATGGTGGACTTCCTTGGTCTGCTTCGGCCTCTCTGCAAAACATGTGTGGGGACCTCCACCTCCTGGTTGATTTTGGGGCTATGGGGAGCCTCTCTGATGTGACTGCTCGAGGAGGAGCCTTCAAAAGATTCCAGGAAATTGTTAGGCCCTCGGTGGTAGCGACCAAGGAGCATACCTCTCTGGCCTCCTTTGATGGTTCTTTGTCATAGCCTAGGTGCCATGGTCAGCTGAAGCAGAGGATTGATGGGGGTCTGAGAGGAAGGGCGAAGAAGATCTGACTGGAGGAGGGAGGTGCGAAACAAGGTGCAAGTGGACAAGGATATTCCTTGAAGGGGAATGCATGGCAAGGGGCGCGAGATGATGGGAGAAATCAAGCTTATGAAAAGAGAAAGATAGATGGAGCTGAGGTGAGTCACGCATTCAGGGGGGAGCATAGCCCGGGGAATTCTGCTCGGTGCAACACTAGGGAGGAGGATGCGTGGTATACTGGGCACACAAGAGGGAAAAAAATGAAAAAAAAAAAAAACTAAAGGAAAATACTGTGAGTTGCTTTGTGCTGAAGGTCCTTCCCTTTAATAGGCCTGTGACACATCTGAAGTATCTGAGCATTATTGTGCCTTGCACGCAACTGCGTGCTGTAACCGTTTTCATGAGTAGGCATGTGCAAAGAGTTATGGCCGAGCGGCATGTCAGTCCAGGAGATCATTCAATCGATTGCGGCAGAGGGGTATCCCGAAGGGGATGATGCTGTCCAATTGTGTCTTCATTATGCCCGATCTCTGTCATCTCATGTGGATGATTGCAGGAGTGTGGTTCCACTTCAAGGGAAGACCTACGCTGCAGATCTTCGTCATCTCGAGCGTGGGAGAGGAAATTATCATGCGTACTTATACTGTCACCCACATGTGGGGAGAGAAGATATTTTTGAATGAGAATTTGGCATTCTCTTTTTAACAGATCATCCTCAACCTGGGTGAGATTGAAATAATACAACTCTCTGGTGACTTTCCACACCCTTGTTCGCGAGGAGGTCTGCAACTGAGTTTGCTTTCCTACACACATGGTGAAAATTTATTGCCTTGTGATTGTGCATAAGGTGTTCCATAAGTTTGAGCCTGTGGGGAAGCCTCCAGCTGGTGGATACCTTTGTGGAAGTGGTGCCATGGAGAATTCTTGTGGCCACCAGAGTAATAATGTGTGAATATCCCTCCATTTCCGGGGAAAATAGTTAAACTCAAGTGCTCTGTAGATGCCCTGGATGAGTCCCTCCAGCTCCGCGGAGTTGTTACTGTCCTATCCCATGTTGCCATAGTAGATCAGAAGTGGCTCACCTTGGGAGATCCTGAAGATGCCTTCGAATCCTGCATTTCCGGGATTGCCTTTGGAGGCACCATCAAAGTTACATTTGAAGAAGCCATTTGGGGGAGGATTCCATTTTTCAAGAGCGGTGGTTCTTCCTGCGTTCCTTAGGGTGATGTCCAGGGGGGTATTTATGCTCATATTCCAGTTGCTCCATATATTACGCTCCATAGTGGAGGTGGGGAGATCCTCCTTGCTCTAGGAAGTAATGGCCAGGGTTTTGGTGAGGTTTCCATGTATCTGTTGGGCCTTGAAATTGTCATTTCCTTCCATTACATTTTCACTTATATTTCCATATTATCACCTTCATTCTACCTCCATTTCATTACATTTACCTTACCATTACAACTATTGGGTTACATTATGTTTTTCCAAACTTTATTGATTCCTAGTATTTTTAAGTGAATTTGTGGTTTAAAATTAGAAAATAATATGCACATACTTATACCTAACAAGTAGAATGAGATTGTTGCCATGTGTAGGTCAAAAAGAAGCTTCCAAAAGACCTTTATGTGGCCTCCTAAGACCAAATTCGAATTTGGATGGAGAAGATCATGGGATCATAAGTATATGTGTCTCATTTCCTATTTGGATTGTAACTCTAAGAAGACATGTGCTTTATCACTTTCTATTTGGATTGTAACTCTAGAGATATAGGGATAGATTCATGGACTCTCATTAATGAGATAGCTTCTCATCTTTTGTATAAATAGGGGAAGCTTTCTCCTATCAAATCATGTGTAAAATTGGAGTTATGCTCAAGATTTGAATACAGAATTAGATTGTGGTACCTTACTCGTGAATGTTCCTTCATTTTAACTTGGTTTTGCTTACATATGGAGCATCTCGACTTACCATATCTCATACTTTTAGATCAGCTACCTAAAATGTGTGAGATTTACTTGCTTTTATAGATTAAAGTTTATTTTCTTTCTTAGTATTAGTTTTAGAATGACTGTGTAATCTTTGCTTTTCTAGAAACATTTCAAAATGATAGATTTATCTATTTTCCAATTGGATGAAGTTTGAGGAAATAAAGCTCACAATTATTTAGTTTCCTTTCATGTTTTGTTATTTACTTTCTTAGATCAAACTATTAATTCATTGTATAATCGAATGTTCCTAAAAGATCAAGCTAAGAAGGTGTTCCAAGTTGGGTGATTGAATGTTCAACCTATACAATCATTGAGCTTTACTTTTACATGCTTTTACATTGCTTTTTAGATCCTCATTCAATTGTATAATTGAGTGTTCTTAAAGGTCATTTCAAGAAGATGATTTTATCATATTTCTAAACTGAATGCTTGAATACCTAACTTATGCAATTATTGAGTTTTCCCTTTGCATGTTTTAATTTCTTTCCTAGATTTAAAGACTAAAGTATAATTGGTTGTTTGTACATCATTTCAAGAGGGTGATTCTATCATATTAGATGTTGAAGTGATTGAACATACCTTAGTTGGTTTCTTTACATGCTTTGAAATGTTTTCTTAGATTAAGATTTCAATTCCTGCAAGTGAGATTGCGCGCGCTATATTTTCTTTTGAATTTGTTTTCTTTCTTTTCGTTACTTGATTTCATAGGTTAGTTGAATTTCATTTTCATTATTTGATTTCATAAATTAGATGAATTGGTTTTCGTTATTTTGTAGTTAGATTGATCTAAACTGAAAGATAATTTCTAGCACATACTGTGCACGCATGCTTCACAAGCTTACGAAACCCCCGGGTTGACAAATTAAATGACAGGCAATTATTTTGCCCCAACATTTTGGCGCCGTTGCCAGGGAAGCGTGCATAGGATCTATCTTTCAGTCTAGAGTGTATTTTATTTTGTTTTTGTTTTTACTAACCATTTATGGACAAAGGATCTAGAATGCAGCCCAAAGACTACATTAAGGAATGGTATCAAAAAGCAATTGTGCCACAACATTCATCAATTCTTCAAGAGATCCTTGTAGCAAATCGAAATAACAAGACGATTTTGCATATCCTTACAAACAATCAGGTACATTTTTCAAATTTGGATATGAGCATTTCAAAAATTCAAATCCGTAAATGGCTTCAATGGAAGCATAAATATACTTAAAAAAAAGATTTTTCTTTTTCTTTTTCTTCTTCTTCTTTCTTTTTTATTTAGAGATAGGAAAAATACAAATAAAACCAAACTTGGCTAGAATTTTAGAATTTTTAATTTTGTTTTCAAAAAAATTAATAATCAACGTTGATTAATTCATTTTGAATAAATTTCAGTGACGCAGTAAGAATCACTTCATTTTTATCACCATCAGAAATAAAATCTGTGTGTGAAAATATGAATTTATTTGACGACACTGACTAGTATGCTCTCTTTCCGCGCCTCGTTGCAACCTGGAAGATCAGAAAATCAGATCAGTCAATTTAAAAATTAAAATTCAAAAATTCGTTAAAATTTTTGCTAGAAATTGATTTACAATTCTATTGAAAATTGTCGTTTGAATCATGATCATTTTTTTTTATCGCTTCTGCAAATTTTAATGTTTTGCACCTTCTCAATCTTTTTTTGTTTTATTGAATTGCATGTGCACAATTTTTTTTAAATAAAAATAAAAATAATTGTTTTGTTTAAATTAAAAAAAATATATGTATGTATATATATGTATATATTTAATTAAAAAAAATGTAACATATGTAATTTAAAAAAAAAAAAAAACTAAAACATTTTTTATATGACCCAAAAAAAAACATAAAAAAAAATTCAAAACAACGAATGGCCCATGGAAAGGAGGCCCACGCATATGCGTGAGAACAGCCTTTGGTTTGGCCTTACGCATATTTGCCCAGCCTTTTTCTTGGCCTTACACATATGTGCAGGCCTCCAATCCACACAAAGACCCATGCACTGCAATAAAAAATGAACCTTCTCTTTTCCATATTTGATCTTCCTCAAGCGGAAATTATTAGAAATCAATTTTAAAAGTTGCAGAGACAGAAAATGAAGGTGTATCGGATGAAGAAACTATTGATGAAGAGAAGATTGCAGATTCAATTGCAGAGACAGACAATGAAAGTGTATCAGATGAAGAAACTGTTGATGAAGAAAAGATTGCAGATTCCATTACAAGTAATTGGAATGAGGGAGATCGATCTGAACTTATCTGTGAGAGACAAGCCATTACACATCAAAACTTGCAAATAAAAAAATTCAAACCACAATGATTTTATTTTGTTGCAGAAGTAATTGCCAGAAAACGAAATTGTCAGAAATGCGTAATGTTAAAAACACCTGATTTTAAAATGCATTTTTCGAGCAAACCAAGGAAAATTAGGAAAAACTAAAACATGGATTTTTTCGGGAATGAGGTGAATTAGGTAATTCACGAGCAATTTTCTGGATTTCAAAGCCATTTGGGAGAAATCAAGGGTTCTTCAAAGCTCCGTTTTGCATATTGCGTGAGGGAAAAACTATTTTTTTTGAACTGTTTAACAGGACAAGTTGAAAACAAAAGAATCAAAGTTAATAACAAACTCTGCTCCACATGGCATGTGGTCTAAGAGTCCAATTTGATTTAATAAATTTGATTTTAGACACATATGTGTCTCATCATAAATAAATAAATAAATAAATAAATAAATAAATAAATATATATATATATATATATATATATATATATAAAATGAGAAATAAAAAAAAATTGCATATACAATCGATTTATTGAAGCAATTTATAAGGCGAAAATTACTTGCAAAATTTGATTGAAATAATTTTTCGTGCAAGTACTTTTTTTTTTTACCACTTCAAATATTTTTGATAACATGCTTTTGCAACACAGATGACAATATAATTTGACAATGACTTGCAGAACAATTGGAAGAATATTTAGATGATTTCTGAATATTTGGCATTAAAAATTATAATATTATTGTTGTAAAGCTTTAACTTGTAGGACACAGCGAATCTTTGTGATGCCAATCATATTACTGAGCACATTGCATGAAGTCATCTGAAAACAGGGAGTTGATTTATTTTTCATGGTTATTTTTTTTTTAAATGGATTGTTATCGATATCATGAATTGGACTGAATATAACACTTTTGATTTTTCTTAATATGTTTTATTTTGGCATTCAAATTTTGCGTCAGGGAGGAATTGGCCATTTCTTTTTTAACACACTTATGTTCTTTATGCCAAGTTTTTGCAGGTTTGGGATGATCAAATGATCATTGAAGGAAACCAATTGTGCGCACAATTGGTCTTCAAAAGAACAATTTCATGATAAACATAAGAACAAGTCCATGTCCATATCCATCAAGACCATTACCCTTCCTCCCTTTTGAATTATAAATCGAATCAAACAATTCAAAGCAAGCCACAGTTACTTTCCTAGCAAGAGTCAGTTGTTCATTTTTATTCACATACACTTTCCATTACACTTTGTCTACTCCTAACCCACAAATAAAAACAAGAAGCTCACTTCATGTTTATTTCCCATTGTCATTTTCCATTTTCATCTTTCATTTCCATTTTCCTTCTCCTATCCTTTTCATTTCGCAAATAAACCTTGCTTCAATGCAACTTATTGATTCCATAGTCCTTTGAGTCTAAAATCCTTACAAAAACACCTTGAGGTTTGCATGCCTTAATGACAAGTCTTCTTGCTAACGAACAATGAGAATTTATTAATGTCTCTTGTTCATCAGATCTTCTAGGTACTCGAAAACATAAAAATTATTCGTACTTAGCAATATGTGTTTGGACATCTTGAATCTCATTGTCATCAATGGTGAGAGTTGTTGTGTTGACTAGTGGTATCCATTAATGGCCACTAAGTCAACAATTTCCTGCTATGTTCGACATCATAACATCTATTCACATAGCAGGAATTATGCCAACGAGTTTTGAAGACATGAAGACTATCATTTTTAGCATTTTGAAGCAAATGAAAAAGATACGCAACTACAACATATCAACACCATTCTGCAGCTGCAGAATCCGATGGGAGATGCAGAATCAGAAGACAACAACAAAATTAGATGACAACTGCAGAATCAGAGGGAAGCAACAGAATCAGATGGCAACTGCAGAATTAGATGGTAGCTGCAGAATCAGAGGACAACTGCAGAATCAACATAATTTCAAAGCAAATTCAACAGTTTTAATAGAAGCAATAAAAAGTCATCTTGACTCTTTTATCCATAACTTGTACAACCACATGAATAAGATTATGATCAGAATTTTGCAACCACCACACATGCAGCTCATCCATTTTCAAATGGTAAGTTAAGGTATGTCATTTTCCAACTTTTTATCATAGAATTCCTTGAAAAGCTAGAATGATAATTTTTGGAAAAATCATTTCTTTTCCTCATTTCATAAAATTGCCAATACCATCAGTTGGGGGGGAGGGGGCAAGGGTGGTGGATGGGATGATACATTCATATTCACATTTTGCCACATTCATATCACATTCAAAATCCCACATACTTTCAAAATATATTAACTATTGCATTATTATTATGAGCATACAATGGCCTTTCAAAAGTACTTAAAAGATAATTGGATGCAAACACAATCATGGTTGTCACACAAGAACCAACTATGATGTAATCCAATAAATATATACTCTACAACAATAATCAAATTATCATTATGCAAAGTTCAAATATTAAAATTGAATGCAACAACAAAATATGGTTGAAACACAGGAACCAACCATGTTGCAATTCAACTAAAAGACTTTGCAGAAGTATGAAGTTATCAAATGATATCATGAAAAGTTAAGCCAAAGCTCAAAGGATAAAAAATAATTAATGTAATAGATTGCATGAGGACATGCAATAGCTTCAGTTGGAGGGTATGTTGGGTCTTGAAATTGTCATTTACTTCCATTACATTTTCACTTATATTTCCATATTATCACCTTCACTCCACCTTCATTTCATTACATTTACCTTAACATTACCACTATTGAGTTACATTATGTTTTTCCAAACTTTATTGATTCATAGTATTTTTAAGTGAATATGTGGTTAAAAATTAGAAAATAATATGCACATACTTATACCTAACAAGTGGAATGAGATTGTTGCCATGTGTAGGTCAAAAAGAAGCTTCCAAAAGACCTTTATGTGGCCTCCTAAGGCCAAATTCGAATTTGGATGGAAAAGATCATGGGATCATAAGGATATGTGTCTCATTTCCTATTTGTATTGTAACTCTAAGAAGACATGTGCTTTATCACTT
The DNA here is from genome assembly GCA_034641835.2 of Pinus albicaulis. Taxonomy (NCBI): domain Eukaryota; kingdom Viridiplantae; phylum Streptophyta; class Pinopsida; order Pinales; family Pinaceae; genus Pinus; species Pinus albicaulis. The sequence goes on along the minus strand of CM076576.1, from coordinate 159,113,455 downwards.
CCTATTTGGATTGTAACTCTAGAGATATAGGGAGAGATTCATGGACTCTCATTAATGAGATAGCTTCTCATATTTTGTATAAATAGGGGAAGCTTTCTCCTATCAAATTATGTGTAAAATTGGAGTTATGCTCAAGCTTTGAATACATAATTAGATTTTGACATCTTACTCATGAATGTTCCTTCATTTTGACTTGGTTTTGCTTACATATGAAGCATCTTGATTTACCATCTCTCATACTTTTAAATCAGCTACCTGAAATGTGTGATATTTACTTGCTTTTATAGATTAAAGTTTATTTACTTTCTTAGTATTAGTTTTAGAATGACTGTGTAATATTTGATTTTCTAAAAACATTTCAAAAGGATAGATTTATCTATTTTCTAATTAGATTAAGTTTGAGGTAATAGAGCTCACAGTTATTTAGTTTCCTTTCATGTTCTGTTATTTATTTTCTTAGATCAAACTATCAATTCATTGTATAATCGAGTGTTCCTAAAAGATCAGGCTAAGAAGGTGTTCCAAGTTGGGTGATTGAATGTTCAACCTATACAATCATTGAGCTTTACTTTTACATGCTTTTACATTTCTTTTTAGATCCTCATTCAAGTGTATAATTGGGTGTTCTTAAAGGTTATTTCAAGAAGATGATTTTATCATATTTGTAAACTGAATGCTTGAATACCTAACTTATTCAATTATTGAGTTTTCACTTTGCATGCTTTAATTGATTTCTTAGATTTAAAGACTAAAGTATAATTGGTTGTTTGTACATCATCTCAAGAGGGTGATTCTATTTTATTGGATGCTGAAGTGATTGAACATAACTTAGTTGTTTTTCTTTACATGCTTTGAAATGCTTTCTTAGATTAAGATTTCAATTCCTGCAAGTGTGATTGTGCACGCTATATTTTCTTTTGAATTTGTTTTCTTTCTTTTTGTTACTTGATTTCATAGGGTAGTTGAATTTCATTTTCATTATTTTATTTCATAAATTAGATGAATTGGTTTTCGTTATTTTTTAGTTAGATTGATCTAAAATGAAATATAATTTATAGAATATACAGTGCACGCATGCTTCACAAGCTTACGAAACCCCCGGGTTGACAAATTAAATGACAGGAAATTATTTTTCCCCAACAATATCCTTGCCTAGATTTTTCCTTGGGTGGATACTTTGTCTTTGAAGATCCGACTATTCCTTTATTTCCATATGTTCCAAATTAGGAGGCCCATAATTATCTGCCAGAGTCTATTTAGAAGGTTCCTGGAGTAAGGATTTTTCGTCCACCTGCTGATGGTGTTGATGATGTTTCCCCTTTCTCAGTCGGTGCGTCTGCAAAGGATTTCTATTTTGTCACGTAGGGCATTGAAAGTTGGGTATAGATCCAACAAGTGGTTGATGGTTTCAAATTTCTCCTGACATACAGGGCATCTTGAGGGTCCTACAAACCCTCTCTTCAATAGATTCTCCCATGTGAGGATGCGTCGTTTATTGAGCAGCCATAAAAAGTTGGCTACTTTGGGCTAGAGCTTAGTCGACCATATCTTCTTCCAGATGAGATTGGAAGGATCTGGGTGCTGCTAATGTAAGAGGTTGTAGGCATCCTTGGTAGAGTAGTTTCCACTTGGCCTGTGACCTCGTCTAAGGATATCAAGTCCTGGTTGGGCTCTGATTTTTCTTTTAGTGATTACTTCCTCCCAAATGTCTGTGTGAT
>CM076576.1:158658540-159111637 GCA_034641835.2 Pinus albicaulis | reverse complement strand
CTGTGTTAAATGTTTCCATTGTTTTCCTTAGTGTGTATCTATTCATCTAATTGTAAAACAAAAATTTTAGATTAATATTTTTTTTCAGAGCACCTTAATGATGTCTGCATTTACAATCTGAAGGTTTTTTTCCTAAGTCTGATTAAAGAATTATTAACTGCTCTTTAGTCACTACTGAACTTTACTATTTGTTCCACCTCATAATTCATACTGCTCTAAAGATCCATTCAACACAGTTAGCTTGCCCTGTGATGCTCTTGAACGTTGATGTAACAATCCAGCCTTTGACTCCATAGTCCCATGGGTTAGTCCCTGCAGACTTTCTCATCCAACCAACAAAATCAATCAAAAAAACTAATACCACCATCACTGTAACTAGCCTCACATCAGCATTCATAATATTAAGGAAAAATTAAAGAAAAAATAGAGAGATCCCTCTCCGAGTCTAGGAAGGCTATGTCCTAGATTCCAAAGTGGTTTGATGTTGTCCTCTATCATTTATTCTTGCCAATATTATAAATTATAGGGCCAAAACATAATGGCGACCATACTGGGGCACTATTGTAAATCTTATCATTTCATTAGACCTCAGAAACCCTAGTAAAATTGTATGATTCAAGTATTTTCCGATATTGGTATCCGGTTGTTGATGTTGGACAAAGAGCCAGACACAAGAAGGTTGAAATCATCCACTTGGCAACTCCAATCCAGATTAGTTCCATTCAAAGATTGCACTGGAGGAAGTACATGAAACATGACCAATCAACCTGGAAAGAGAAGGTATTCAAGCCAAAATTGTATTCAAGAAATTTTTGATTTTATCTATAACTAAGTTCTATATTACTCTAATCCTGATCAAGAGTACGCTGCTGAGGTTTACATTGATAATTTTCAAATTGATGTGCCTCAAGAAGCTAAGCCCCAAATTGTAGATCATGTACATACTCATACACCTATGCACATATCGGATACACTTGTGGAAATCACAGTGAAACATGAGCCTCGTGCTTCATCTCTTGCTCTTGATAAATCCCCAAATGGTTATAAGCCTCCTTCTTTACCGCCTATACCTGTAAAAGTCCTAGACAGGTACAAGCCTGTGGTTTTGCCTCATATTCTCCATGACCTCCCTGCAAATTATAGCTATAATCTACCTGGATTTTATGGAGAAAATGCGAAGATCACGACTGAAAAGCACATTCAAAATCTTGAGGATTTTCTTGATCTGTTTGAGGCGGAAGAAGATGATGTGTGTATCATAATGCTTGCCTTATCATTTCAAGGTAAAGTTGAAAATTGGTTTAATAATCTTCAAGCTGCAAGTATTAGCAATTATCATCAATTTGTGAAAATTTTCCTAGATAGATTGGTGATCATGGGAAATGTTTTCCTCATCGTAGAAGAATATAACCATTTAAAAAGAAAACCAGGGGAGACAATACAACATTTTTCAGTCATATTAATAAAGTATACCATTCGATGCCTGCTAATATAAAGACACCCCCAGGATTAGCTCTCTGGCGCTACCCATATGCATTTGACCTAGAGATGGCATTCCGGTTAAGAGAAAGGGACCTTGCAACCCTTGAATATATGAAAAATATGGCAGTTGATGTGGAAGCGAATCTACTGAAAAGAGAGGCAAAGTTAAAAGCAGTGAAGAAGGAAAAAATATAAAAAGAGAAATTGATATCTTTAGAGATAAAACTAGATATTTTGACAAACACAGTCAATGAAATGATGCATATGATTAGCAGGAAAGAGGAACTTTCTGTTCAATTACCTCATGTTCCATTAGTTCTAGAAAAGGCAAGCATCAATTTACCCAAGCAGTTCGCATCCCATCCTGGACACCCTAAAATAGAAAATGATTGCTTCATGTACTCGATTCACAACAGAGCCAAAGAGGAAGTTCAAAATCAGAAAGAGGTAGGGATATTTCCTAGGATGATGTACATGTTAAATGACCTTACATACAAAGATAATCTTCTCAAATATGATTATCAAGAGGAAGATTATATATTGGTTGATATTTAGGTTGATTGTTCAATACAAACATCACCATCTTCTTGGGAGAAAGAAGCCCAGTTATCACAATGAAAATATGGTAATCAAACTCTGCATACTGAGCAAGATTGTAAGGAGGAAAATGTAGAAAGTTTCTAAGTAAGTGAAAAATTCCTTATCCCTCACCACCATCCCCGCTACATGTCACACCTTCTCTAATTCACACCCCCCTCTCCGATACCACTCACTGCCCTCAACCCCCTCCAAAATGGTTTTTTTTTTTTTTTCTTCTGTTCAAACAAAACCACCACCATTGTTCCACGTCTGCCAACCAATGCCCACCACCACTGTGCTAAGCTGACTCTCACCATCATTGCCTCACATAGCCATTCCACACCATTCCCGTCCAAGGTTTTGAGTCATTGTTGTGCATTTCAAGAGGAAGGCAGTGGGTTTTCCGTTTCAAAACTCCGCTGCAACAATAACTGGCACAGAATATACAGGGGCCGTTTAACATAAAATGGACATCATTACAGCCAACACACTCTCCTCAGCAACTGTTTTGCACCAAGATAGATCCAAGATGTTAGAGCCTTTGCACCAAGGTAGAGCCAAGATGTCAGAGTCATCCTTGGCTCTTCAGCTTCAGACAAGCCGGACTCTAATCATTTCACAATTAATAACGGACTGCTACAGCCACCGTTTTGTCAGTTTTATCTTATCACCCCCTGCATGTTTCCACTTGTCCCAATTTCTACTTAAATGTCATTAATAACAATCACTGCAGTAGATAGGGAAACCAACTTAGTCTTTACTTAAATACTGCATACATTGACAGTATCAAGGGTTGGATATTGTTAAACCTTGCATTGTAAGAATTACTATATTGGAGCACTATAATTTTGGAGCTGGAAATCAATAATCGAAGACTGTTTATAGGATACTTGAGCTGTGTTAAATGGTGATGTGCTATTTCTCTGTGTTAAATGTTTCCATTGTTTTCCTTACTATGTATCTATTCATCTAATTGTAAAACAAAAATTTTAGATTAAGACTTGTATTCAAAGCACCTTAATGCTGTCTGCATTTACAATCTGAATGTTTTCTGCTGAAGTCTGATTAAAGAATTCTTAACTGCTCTTTAGTCAATACTGAACCTACTGTTTCTTCCACCTCATAATTCATACTTCTCTAAATATCCATTCAACATAGTTAGCTTGCTCTGTGATGCTCTTGAACGTTGATGTAACAATCTAGCCTTTGACTCCATAGCCCCATGGATTAGTCCCTGCAGACTTTCTCATCCAACCAAAAAAATCAATCAAAACAACCAATACCACCATCACCGTAACTAGCCTCACAACAACATTCAGAATATGAAGGAAAAATTAAATAAAAAACAGAAAGATCCCTCTATGAGTCTAGGAAGGCTAGGTCCTAGATTCCAAAGTGGTTTGATGTTGTCCTCTATCGTTTATTCTTGCCAATATTATAAATTATAGGGCACAACATAATGGCGACCATACTGGGGAACTATTGAAAATCTTATCATTTTATCAGAACTCAGAAACCCCAGTAAAATTGTATGATTCAAGTATTTTCCGAGATTGGTATCTGCTTGTTGATGGTGGACAAATAGCCGGACACAAGAAGGTTGAAATCATCCACCCAGTTCCATTCAAAGACTCCACTGGAGGAAGGACCTGAAACATGACCAATCAACCTGGAAAGAGAAGGTATTCAAGCCCAAATTGTATTCAAGAAATTTTTGATTTTAGCTATAACTATGTTCTATATTACTCTAAGCTTGATCAAGAGTACGTTGTGAGTTTTACATTGATCATTTGAAAATTGATGAGTCTAAAGAAGCTAAGCCCCAAATTTTAGATCATGTACATACTCATACACCTGTGCACATCCCGGATACACTTGTGGAAATCCTAGTGAAACATCAGCCTCGTGCTTCATCTCTTGCTCTTGCTAAATCCCCAAATGGTTATAAGTATCCTTCTTTATTGCTTATACCTGTAAAAGTCCCAGACAGATACAAGCCTTTAGTTTTGCCTCCTATTCTCCATGACCTCCACGAAAATTATAGCCATAATCTACCCGGATTTGATGGAGAAAATGCGAAGATCACGGCCAAAAAGCACATTCAAAATCTTGAGGATTTTCTTGATCTATTTGAGGTGGAAGAAGATGATGTGTGTATCAGAATTCTTGCCTTATCATTGCAAGGTAAAGTTAAAAATTGGTTTAAGAATCTTCAAGCTACAAGTATTAGCAATTATCATCAATTTGTGAAAATTTTCCTAGATAGATTGGTGATCATGGGAAATGTTTTCCTCATTGTAGAAGAATATAACCATTTAGAAAGACAACCAAGGGAGACAGTACAAAATTTTTCAGCCATATTCAATAAAGTATACCATTTGATGCATGCTAATATAAAGACACTCCCAGGATTAGCTCTCTGGCACTACCCATATGCATTTGACCAAGAGATGGCATTCCAGTTAAGAGAAAGGGACCCCGCAACCCTTGAATAAATGAAAAATATGGCAGTTGATGTGGAAGCGATCTTGCTAAAAAGAGAGGAAAAGTTAAAAGTAGTGAAGAAGGACAAAATAGAAAAAGAGAAATTGATATCTTTAGAGATAAAACTAGATATTTTGACAAACACAGTCAATGAAATGATGCATATGATTAGTAGGAAAGTGAAACTTTCTGTTCAAATACCTCATGTTCCATTAGTTCCAGAAAAGGAAAGCATCAATTTACCCAAGCAATTCGCATCCCATCCTGGACACCCTAAAACAGAAAAATATTGCTTCATGTACTCGATTCACAACATAGCCAAAACGAAAGTTCAAAATCAAAAAGAGGTAGGGAAATTTCCTGGGATGATGTACATGTTAGATGACCTTACATACAAAGATGATATTCTCAAATATGATTATCAAGAGGAAGATTATATGGTTGAGATTGAGGTTGATTTTTCAATGCAACCATCACCATCTTCTTGGGAGAAAGAAGCCCGATTATCACAATGCAAATATGGTAATCAAGCTATGCATATTGAGCAATATTGTAAGGAGGAAAATGCAGAAAGTTTCCAAGTAAGTGAAAAATGCCTTCCTCTATGTTTTGCCTCACTTTTGAGAGAAAATTATAAACAAATTGTCAAAAGTAGGATTGGAGAAATATCTCACCTATAAGAGGAGGAAATCATGGATGATAAACAATTTGTTTTAGATCCAGGGGTTCAGCCTTTGATTCGTTTTGAATGTCAAAATTCAGATGAAATCACAAAGTTTGAAACATATGATGAATTGATTCGGATTGATTCTTTTCCCTTATGATTTAATGCATTTCAGATTACGAAAGGGAATTTGGATCACATTTTGTTTGATAATCACATGAGAAATTATGAGGTCTCAGAAGAACCAACACTACCATCTAAAGCACTACATGATCCAATAGCAGACGCGTTGGATGGTTTCTGCATTCAAATTCAATATTAATGTATTCATAATGCTCTCAAAAGATGATATGATATGGATATGATCAGATAACCTGCCCCATTGTTAGATTCAATAGAAGTATTGACACAACATTCATCAGATAGCATGCAAACATGTTCTGAGTTGATTGAAGACCTGGAGAGCACATCTGCAATACCAGGATATGAAGTTGAGTTGGTTGATGCAGAATACCCAGAAATAAGTCAAGAGTCTCTTGATCTAGTGGTTTTCTATATGGAGAAATTGTTCTTTACAAAGGCAACACATATTTCCAACATGTCAATTGTTTTTCGAGTATACCAAGAACCATGTAAACAATATCATGCAGGGGATTTCTATCAAACACCGTTATTAGGTTTGGCTCTAAACATGGTGAAAAGAAATGAAAGAATAAATATATTATAGCAATTTCTTGACTGGTTGCACTGGAATTATTGTATTATTTAGAACAACAGTAATTTCAATAGGGTAGGGTAGGAAGGTGTGAAAATAAGCTCAGTACTTTGAGAATTTTTCCCATTTTAGTTTCAGATTGCTTTCTAGTTTTCAGTTCAAGTGTGTGCCAGACTTCAGTTTGCAGAGAGGGTTGATTTCAACTTAAATATTTTCAGCCACCGAGATTTTTGTAGAAAATTAATTTTCAGAGTTGGGATCAGCCCAATGGATCAGGCTACTAGTCTACGGTGTTCTTGACACCTCCTGAAGGAGTTTCCATCCCAAACTAGAGCCATTGTTATATTCTTGTAATTCACAGTATCACAAGGTGACTAATTATTTCTCAGATCTCTCATATTGAAAATAATATACCATGGCTATCATTTATTTTCAGAAAGAAGAAGAGAAATCCTGACTGTCAAGAGCATCAAAGGAATTTATCTGCCTTTCAGTTCAGTGAAGGAGGAAAGTGTTGTTGAAAAGTGTAATGGTGAGAAAAATTCTTTTTTCTACCCTTATTTCATGTCATTTACCCTCTCTTACCCTTCATTTTTTCAAATTTATGAATTCCAGCTCTCGAAATCCCATTAAAACCATTAAAATCCAAATATCTATTGTTTCAGGACCTTATCCCAGTTCTGCCCCCCAGATTAGGCCATTTTGATATATATATATATATATATATATATAAACACTTTCCTTTCATCACAATTGGCGTTTCACAGCCCAAACTTAATACATGTCACAATTGTGGTCTCGTACAAAACCCTCCGAAATGCGATTTGCGGGATTGGTGGGACCCATATTGCCCTTGTAGATGCCTCAAATGCTTTGAAATACTTTATATTATGGTTCAGGAAGCCTTTATCATATTACCATTTCTTAACTAAATTTTCACTTGTCTACTTTGAAAAACCTATAATGGGGTCCATCACCTTTTCGCATCGCAAAGTTCGCAACATCACTTACCTTTTCCACTTACTTCTGACTCCCGATTTGAGATAACCCTTCCCATTTCTAATTGCGATAATTCTCGCCACATCACCCTCCATCATCGCATGTTACACTTCACGATATTTAGCCTTTAACTCCCCTTCCTCGTAACCAAACCTTAAACCTTGTGATTTGCGGTATTGAATAGGCCCACTTCCTTGGCACATCACCTCTGCACCTCGCACTGTGCACACTTTAACATTCACCTCCCCGCGCTCATATCAAAATTTCCAATTTGAAATGTACGGGCAGCCCCCACCTCCGTCCTGCTATGTCACTACTCCACTCACTACGCTTCGCTCATCGCAAGTTTTAACCTTTACCTTCGCCGCTCATAACAAAAAATTTCGATTCGCAATTTTTGATACGAGTTCGAGCCCCACCTCCTTGCCACGTCACCTCCCACCATCACCCTTATCTCATCGCAAGTTTTAACCTTTAACTTTGACCCCACCATCCAATCATACCTCGCTTATGGTCCCTCACCTCTCCGTCACCCTCGCGCATACGTGTCCAGTGCGCCAGTTTAGCCTAATTTGCCGGCCTTTGAACTTTAACCACAAGGGGGGGGGTTATGAAATGGGCGGTATCCCTTACCACCATCCGCACTACATGTCATGCCTTCGATAATTTGCACCCCCCTCTCCGATACCACTCATTGCCATCACCCCCCTCCAAAACGGTTTTTTTTGCTATTCAAACAAAACCACCACCATTGTTCCACGCCCGCCAACCAATATCTTCCACCGCTGCGCTGAGATGACTCCTACGTGTTGAGAATTTATAGGGTTGGAGATTAATTCAAATTATCTTCTTGATAATTGCTTGTGAGCTTACTTGAGTTACTTATGTCTTCTCTTTGTTATCTGATTTAGTCTTTCATCAAGTTAATTATCAAAATACACATGACACGAAATTAGGCTCCTAGAGCTAGGGCAAAACCTCTCCCTCTTGGAGAGGAAAACCCACAAAGAATTCTTCTTATAGATCTTCAAATGACAAGTACCATGACCAAGACTCAGACCCTTGACCTAGAGATGCTTCCAAGACCTTGTCAACACTTATTTGTATATTCACAATGTTGATCCTTCTCCACTGCAACAACTTGAACTGACCTGCACCAACATTAGAAAACTCGATCTCTAATTTTATCTTCCTTGATTCTTTGCTTATCAAACCACTCCTTCCTTGATATTCACTTGAGATATATTACTGTCTTTTGAGCACTAAGGATAGGAAGATAAGTCTCAAATTTACCTTCCTCTTATTTTCTCACTTTCTATATTCAATATGCAATACATTAAACTTCACGCTATTAACTTCACAATTCATATCACATTATATGATATTACTGTTGTCTTAATTTCGGATATACAAACATTGTTGTAACCTTGATTTTGTATATATATTTTTCCACGCTGTGATATATGCACCTTAGTCCACACTATTCTCCTGTCCTTGGACTTTCGCACTCAATCCTAGACTAGATCACAGCTCCTTATATTAATCCGCATCTGCTGCTTCAGGATGCTTCACAAGACAGATCCACACCCACTGCATTAATACATATTTACTTCAATATTTTTGTCACGCTGTTTCTATCACAGATAAGTCCGCATGTCCTTTCTCATCCACACTGTTATCTTTTCTGGGATCTGCAATCATCCTTTAAAATATCTGCACTTTATCAGAGGTGAATTTTCATTCCTGTACCCTTCAAAATTTTGCACGTGACCGCATTCTTGTACCCTTCAACATTCACATTTTTTCAAAGGTGACCACAAAAATAGCTTTCACTTATCCGCAGAATAGTCTGCTGTTTATCACGCATTTTAATTACAGAGATGACAAAAAAACTTATCTTCAGGTTGTCCACACTTCTTGCTCAGAGAGATTTGTAAGACTTTATTTATAATGGACCGCAGCTATTGTATATATATAGTGGCAGTTTCCCCATCTGAAGGTCGACCATACATTAGCTTGTAGGCCAACTTGACTGTGAGTGTGAAGGCTAATTTTATCAGTTATTTCCAACATTGATTTAAGGGCTATCTCAAGCCATTCTTCCAAAACTTCTGAACTTGGTCTTGGAGCATTGCTAGGTCCTTCATATATGACACTTATTACATTTATATCTAGAAGAAAAAACCTTAGATAGACATAAAGAAGAAGTCTATTTAACCTATAATAAAATCTTGCTCATGAAACCCATGAAGCAAGTACAAAATACATTTTATTATCTTTGTCTTCTTCTTTACATAATTACATAGTCAATATGAAGACCGACCTAGTTACACTTTTCAACACTCCCTCTTAACTAGGGAGGTATTCATATAGGTACATGGTCACTTTCAAATTGAAGAATCTTTCACAAGATCTATATGGTAATCGTTACAGTATAGCATCATATCAACCGACGATGACTCTCGTCCAGTATATTCTTCTTACATCTCTCCAGCAGATAATGGACTAATCTGTGAGACACATGACTAATGAACACCTAAATTCATTATATAATTTATCTACCCTAAACTATTCCCCGGGTATGACCTTTTGTGCTATTCTTCTCTTGAGTATGTCCCTCCTCCTCAAAGAATATCAGGTCCACATTGCTCTTATCTTGAATGCTCCCTATCTCTGTTATCAAAGAGTAGGTGTGATGGATAGATCCCAACCCTCTAGTTGTCTTCGGTGAGAGTGAAATGATCTTATCTCACCATTCCCTTCTGTAGCCTTCTTCAGACTTACTGTGGCCAGTCTGGCTCAGTGTAACTATGTAATAGAGAATCACATATGTCATTCCCTTTTAACACAAGAAGGACATGCTTCAAGTTTCTTCCAAGTAAGAAAATTACCACCAAGCTCCCTCTCAACCAGGGTCCTGTAGCAACAATCCAGCTACTCATGAAGAATTCCTCCCCTTGATGACATGGATTTTGATATTGAGGAATCTTCAACTTTTGGCTTCATAGGGCACAGATCATCCATAACTTTCAATCACGAGTCATGTCCACTATCAGAAAGTGATTCATCAGTCCTTATAATCTAGTCCACCGTTATGCCATGCTGCTTTCCCACTTCCTGCAGATGATCTCAGAGAGATTGTTTCTCCTGCAATACTCACAGAGAATAGCTCCACCAATTTCGCATATATTTCTTTTGATGATTCTAGATTTTGTACATCGAAGATAAGAGAGTATTTTATGGATTCTGTAAGAATCCTTTGGGCTCTTATGTCTCTCTTCATGTATTGGCATGACTTCATTGTCCTTGTCTTCTATGCAGGAAAGTTTGAAACCCTAACCAATTTGTTTCTTTCTTTGCAAATGAGACATTTTAATGGATTCATATAAAGTCATATATATACTTACTTGAGTAGATGCTTTTCTCCTTCTATCAGTTTGATTAATTTGGAGATGGTTGAAGCTTCCTTTGAATGATTTTATTCCAAATGAAAAGTCCTTCAATGAATGAGATTGCTCCTTTTATGATGTCAAAGCTTTTAGAGCTGGCTTCCCTTTTGATGGTGATTGATGAGGATGTTCTGCTACTTCCTTGAAAGATCAAGGATGATAGGTAACTTGTCTTGAAGCTTTTGATGAAAATACTTTGAGATGGAAATGAACTGCTGGCACATTTAAGATGGTAGTATAATACTGTATTTAATGCCAAACTGTCTTATTTCTTTCACTGTGGAAAAATTGATCTTTACTCTAATCAAATCCTTACTTTGTATACTGTGATCCAATTAATACAAAGATCTTAGCTGCTGTGTAGAATTCCTTCTTTGGTTTTGATTCTTCAATCTTTCACCTTGCTTTGATGTCTTCCATGAAATATGATCCTAAGTCTCTATGCCCTTTTTAGAACCTTAGCTCTGATACCATGTTGAGAATTTATAGGGCTAGAGATTAATTCAAATTCTCTTCTTGATAATTGCTTGTGAGCTTACTTGAGTTACTTATGTCTTCTCTTTGTTATTTAATGTAGTCTTTCATCAAGTCAATTATCAAAATACACGGGACACAAAATTAGGCTCCTAGAGCCAGGGAAAAACCTCTCCCTCTTGGAGAGGAAAACCCATAAAGAATTATTCTTATAGATCTTCAAATGACAAGTACCATGACCAAGACTCAGACCCTTGACCTATATATGCTTCTAATACCTTGTCAAAACTTATTTGTATATTCACAACATTGATCCTTGTCCACTGCAACAACTTGAATTGACCTGCACCAACATTATAGAACTCGATCTCTAATTTTATCTTCCTTGATTCTTTGTTTATCAAACCAATCCTTCCTTGATTTTCACTTGAGATATATTACTTTCTTTTGAGCATTGAGGATAGGAAGATAAATCTCAAATTTACCTTCCTCTTATTTTCTCACTTTCTATCTTCAATATGCAATACATTGAACTTCATGCTTTTAACTTTGCGATTCATATCACAGTATATGATATTACTGTTGTCTTAATTTCAGATATAAAAACGTTGTTGTAAACTTGATTTTGCATATAGAATTTTCCATGTCGTGATATCGGCACCTCAATCCGCACTATTCTCCTGTCCTTGGAATTCCACACTCAATCCCAGACTAGACCAGAATTCCTCATATTAATCCGCATCTGCTGCTTCAGGATGCTTCACAAGACATATCCTCACCCATTGCGTTAATACATATTTACTTCAATATTTTTGTCACGTTGTTTCTATCATAGATATGTCCATATGTCCTTTCTCATCCGCACTGTTATCTTTTCCGGGATCTGCAATTATCCTTTAAAATATCCGCACTTGATCAGAGGTGAATCCGCATTCCTGTACCCTTCAAACTTGTTCACGTGACCGCATTCCTGTACCCTTTAAACTTTTGCACGTGATCGCATTCCTGTACCTTTGAACATTCACATCTATTCAGAGGTGACCACAAAACTGGCTTTCACTTATCTGCGGAACAGTCCGCTCTTTATCACGCATTTTAATTACAAATATGACAAAAAAACTTATCTTCAAGTTGTCCGCACTTCTTGCTCAGAGAGATCTGTAAGACTTGATTTATAATGGACCACAGAGATTGTATTATATAGTGGCAGTTTCCCCATCTGAAGGCCGACCATACATTAGCTTGTAGGCCGACTTTACTATGAGTGTGAAGGTTGATTTTATCAATTATTTCTGGCGTTGATTTAAGGGCTATCTCAAGCCATTCTTCCACAGCTTCTGAACTTGGTCTTGGAGCATTACTAGGTCCTTCATATATGACACTTATTACATTTATATCTAGAAGAAAAAACCCTAGATAGACATCAAGAAGAAGTCTATTTAACCTATAATAAAATATTGCTCATGAAACCCATCAAGCAAGTACAAAATACATTTTATTATCTTTGTCTTCTTCTTTACATAATTACATAGTCAATATGAAGACCGGCCTAGTTACACTTTTCAACACCACCACCATTGCCTCACGTAGCAGTTCCACACCATTCTCGTCCAAGGTTTTGAATCATTGTTGTGCATTTCAAGATGAAGGCAGTGGGATTTCTGTTTCAAAGCTCCGCTGTAACAATAACGAGTGCAGAAGATACAGAGGGCGTTTAACAGAATGTGGTCATAATTACAACCAATACACTCTGCTCAGCAACCATTTTTCACCAAGGTAGAGCCAAGATTTCAGAGCCTTTGCACCAAGGTAGAGCCAAGATGTCAGAGCCATCGAAGCCAAATTATGATCATTTCACAGTTAATAACAGACTGCTATAGCCACTGTTTTTTCAGTTTTATCTTATCACCTCCTGCATGTTTCCACTTCTCTCAATTTCTACTTGAATGTCATTAATGAAAATCACTGCAGTAGATAGGGCAATCGACTTAGTCTTTAGTTAAATACTGCATACATTGGCAGTATCAAGGGTTGGATATTGTTAGAGCCTGCATTGTAAGAACTACTATATTGGAGCACTGTAACTTTGGAGCTGGACATCAATAATCGAAGACCGTTGACAGGATACTTGCGCTGTGTTAAATGGTGATGTGTTATTTGATTGTGTTAAATGTTTCCATTGTTTTCCTTACTGTGTATCTATTTATCTAATTGTAAAACATACATTTTAGATTAAGATTTCCTGTCAGAGCATCTTAATGCTGTCTGGATTTACAATATGAATGTTTTCTACTGAAGTCTAATTAAAGAATTCTTAACTTCTCTTTAGTCACTATTGAACCTTACTATATCTTCCACCTCATAATTCATACTGCTCTAAAGATCCATTCAACATAGTTAGCTTTCCATGTGATTCTCTTAAACGTTGATGTACCAATCCAACCTTTGACTCCATAGCCCAATGGATTAGTCCGTGCAGACTTGCTCATCCAACCAAAAAAATCAATCAAAACAACCAATACCACCATCACTGTAACTAGCCTCACATCAACATTCATAATATTAAGGAAAAATAAAATTAGAAATAGAGAGAGCCCTCTCTGTGTCTAGGAAGGCTAGGTCATAGATTCCAAAGCGGTTTGATGTTGTCCTCTATCATTTATTCTTGCCAATATTATAAATTATAGGGCCACAACAAGTTCCAATATGTTTGAATTCTTTTTGATTCAATAATCTAGTCATATTTTCATTTTTCTTTACATTGGAAATTGAAGGAAAAATAATAGAAAGTTTCATTTTCTCATGCATTAGGGCTTTGAACTTTTGAATTGGAATAGTAAATTTGAAGATCTTGTTCAATTTTTTTTAATTTATGCATCATTGTTTGAAATTCCTTCCCTTCTTTAGTTAGATATTCATCGAATGAAAATTGATCTTTCTCATGCTAGTTACATTTTAGGAGTTCACGTTCAGTAGTTTCCATGCTTGAAACTGAAAGCTTAATCAAGGTAAACATTAAAATTTATCAATGAATCTAAGGAAAATTTTAAATGGTAAAGACACATCTAGTTGGTCTAGGATAAAAGACATGTTTCGAAATCTCTAAACGTAGGAGTTGCTGTTAATTGGCTGCATTACATTCTGCGGTTCATCAATATTCGACGCACTTCCTAGTAAATAGGATTATTTTTCCACATACCCTCGGGTATATAAGAATGTCAATCCACGTATGAGGAGTATATAGGGGTGTTTTCAATTGTACATGACGCATTAGACAACACTACCACAAATTGTTCTTCCACTTACCCTCGGGTATATATTGAAATTCCTCATCAGGTTGAAAACTTACCATAGGTAACTGAGTCAGCCACCTTGTTGTTGTGATACACCAAACACAACATTCAGGGATATTTTCTGCATGTACTTAACCATATATTGCAATTCAAAATAACCTGGTAATCCCTTCATACCTAGTGACCCTTTTCATTGTTGTTGTTTATTTGATTGGTTTCTCACATTTTACTCATTAGTAGACCTTAGATTGAGTCTGATGGAAACAATTATGGAGTCTGACCATAAAGGAAACCCATTTGGCAAAAATTATAGTCCTTTTCCTTATTTTGGAAATATTGGTGCTCCTTACATGGCTACATTTTCACTTCCTGGAGTCACGTCAGGTTTACTAGTATGGTTGTTTTCAACTTCCTTGGTTTTGAATGTTCCAACTTATTCAAAAGAAACTTCTCAACCTAAACAACATTAAGCTCAAGTTGACCCTTTGCCTTCTTTTCCCATTGTCACTTATTCCCTTTCTTCTTATTTTCCCGGTGAAAGTCTTGATCCTAGTAACCACAAAGATAAGAAGAAGAAGTAAAATAAGAAAAATAAGAATACAAAGAAACATAATAAGCAAGGGGGCAACTAACCAACCATTACTATGAATGTAGCTAATGCTTCCAAGCCTTGTAAAGTTAAATGCCCTTTCAAGCTTTGTAAGGGGGACCACCTTCTTAGAGATTTCCCTGGTATTCATAGAGTATTAGAAGTGTGGTCCATAGGCTCACATAAACCCATGTCATCAACCTCTGGAGATCATTCCAGTGACAAACCATCAACTAGAGATAATAATATTTTCGGGAAAAAGGGTAAAATCAAGTTTCCTTTTAGGTTATATGAAGGGAGTCATAAAAATCACCTTTTTCCATCATATGTTTGAAGCCTCAAAATTGTTTGAAAGCCTTAGTATTTCTCAATAGAAACTTCCAATTGTTTGTTGTAAGCTTTCCTCCAATCCTCCATTAGTTGATAAAGTGATTTACCTTATTTCATCTTCAGTCAATCCTACTCTCCCTGGGTATGAATCCCACGAGTCCTTTTCAACCAACCATTGGTTGATAAAGTGGTTGAATCGATTCCATCTTTAGTCAATCATAATCTCCCCTTAGAGAGTGAAGTTAATACCACCTAGGTTCTTCTTGCTACTTTAGATCCCACTAAATAAGAGGGAATTTCTCTCGTTCTTACGTAACCCCCTCCAAGTAATGATGTCATATCCTTTGATTGGAATCGATTGACAGAGCCTCGTGTCCCTTCTTACATGCCATTCCAAATCATGGTGAATCCCTGTGATAAGAACATATATCACACTTTTATATACGAGGGAACTTGTATTAGCATTATATCCTCAACTGCTTGGCAAGATTTAGGTTCCCCTCACCTTGTGTCTGTAACTTAGAATTTGTTTGCTTTTAACAGTAGAACCAATGAGCCTTTAGGGATCATTCCTCAACTTCCTATTACCTTAGAAGGAAAAATTGTATGTATTGATGTTATGGTAGTCCAAGGCCGCTTGGATTTAAATTTACTCCTTAGGTGAGACTATGTTTATGCCATGAATTTTGTTGTGTCCCAACTATTTCGAGTGATGTATTTCCTGAATGATGGAAATACTGTGACAATTGATGAAATTTCATTTTTTGGTCCTGATTTGACTGCCAACCATCCAATTTCCCAAAATTTTCCTAATATTCAAGTGGTATCCCCCTTTCCACAGGTTAATTATGTGGAAAAATATTCCATTGCTGCACTTACTGACAAAGACGATCCTCTCACTGTTTTCTAGACTTATTTTAACCTAGACCCAGTAGGTGATATGGTAAATTATTTATTGGAGGCATTGGAGCCTAATATTCCTACCCCTATTGGATCCCTTGATATGTATTCCTTCCAGATCATTTCTCCTCCATATGATGAAAACCTTTTGGAATATGTGATCAAGCCCTTGATATGTATTCCTCTCGGAGTTTTGGCCTCTAGGGAGCCATCATGGAGGTAAATAGAAACTAAACATAGTTCTTTTACTATGCCAATCTTGTTAAAAAATGAAACAGGTAACCATGAGCATAACGTCTTCTATGTTTCAAGCTTTCATAAAAATGAAACAAACCTATGAGAATAGTTCTTTTTTAGGGTCACCTTCATTTCATCCATGCATATCACATGATCCTCTTCCTACCTTGCCAGTGAACATATTTCTATCAGCAACCAACAGTATATTTGATTCCATGAGAAGGGTTGGTGGAAAAACTGAAGCTAGGGGGCATGCCTCTACCCTTATGATGGGGGAAATGCATTTATTTCGAGCATATTTTTTCTCCTTTTCAATCTTGTGTAAAGAATGAAACTGATATTGAGCTTAGTCTTGGTTCACCATCATTGTGCCTTAGTCTGACCCCATCAAGTTGCATCTATCCCTCTCTCTTATGCATGTTGTAGCTTGATGATAAAGCCTACTTGATCACAGATTCCCTAGTATAACACCTTTTTTCCGTCTTGGTATCCATGCAGCCATTTTTATTATATTTTTAGAATCCCTCTTTCTGACCTGCCATGACTTAGAATCTAAGCCATTTATCCTCTTCTTTGTCATTTTTATAGCTTTACTCTGGAAGGGTTCCACACTTTATCCCTCATGATTCCCACTTTTTATCACCATGTTTCTGCAAGATGCATTTTGGTTTTATCATTCCATCATCACCATCTGCTTGGAATATCATTCACTTTCACTTGGTGTTTTACCCTTTCCTAAGGAGCCGTTACGATGAGTGGTCTTGTCAGCCCACCTCTTGACCTCTAAATTTTTTGAGAATTCTGATTATGATTGGAACCATTTGCTACTTTTTATACCACTCGTTCCTCTGGGAGGAGTTTTCTTTAAGCTCTTTTCAGACTCCCAAAATATGAAAATATTTCAAAGCACTTGTTTCTTTTTCACTCGTTAAATTAAATGAAAGGATGTCTACTGTTATGAAACCAAATCCTAAAATAGAAGAAAAGAGAGATCAATGCCTTATAAATAAGCCACTTTGAGGGGACAAACTCCTTTACATTACATAAATTAACAATTATTGTGACAAAACCTCCTTTCTATATATAGGAGTCCATGTGGTCACAATATAATCCTAGCTGACCTAACAATAATAATGTAAGGGCACAACAATAACAATAATGGATTTTATGGGGCATAATAATAACAATATGGGGGCTACAGGGGTACAACAATAACAATAAGGGGGCTACACTAACATCAATAAGGGACTACACTAGTAATATAGGGACCTAACATGCCCCTCTCAGTTAAAAAAGTGTTGTCCTCAACGCTTGAGTAGCCTTGGATGATTCTGTATAGTATTCTCATCGTCCCATGTGGAATCTTTAGTGGGTATGTTCTTCCACTTGATGAGATACTCTGAAATTGATCGATTTCATAGCTATGGAGTTCTTGTTTCCATGACTACTTAAGGTTCCAATATGATTTTTCCTTCCTCATCAAGTTCTGGCAATATTGTTTCAACTGGAATTTTGTCACCTATAACCTTATTTAATCATGAAACATGGAAAACTGTGTGCACTCGAGAAGAAGAAAGAAGCTCCAATTTGTATGCCATAGTACCAATATTTTGCAACACCTTGTAAGGACCATATTACTTTGGCGATAATTTATTATCCTTCTTAGCTTTCTTAAGGGACATTTGTTTGTATGGTTGTAGCTGTAAAAATACCTAGACTCCTACATCAAAACTTATCTCGCTGCGATGTTGATCTGAATGTTGTTTCATTTGATTTTGTGCCAAATTTAGGTTATCCTTTAAGAGTTGAAGAACTTGTTGTTGATGCTCAATGTGATCTTCCACTGCTTGAACCTTAGAATTTTCTCTTAAATATGATGTGATGGACGGTGGATGATATCCATAAAGTGCCATAAATGGGGTAATTTTTGCTGCAGTATGGAAGGAAGTGTTATACCATCGTTCAGCCATAGGTAACCAGTTGACCCATTATGTTTGTTTATCAGATACAAAACAACGTAGATATCCTTCCAAACATTTGTTCACTATCTTAGTTTTCCCATCAGATTGAGGATGATAAGATGAGCTATGAGCTAGTTGAGTACCCACATAAGAAAATAATTCCGTCAAAAAGTTTCTAGTAAAAATGGGATCTTTGTCGCTTACAATAATCTTTGGTTTTCCATGTAGGTTTTGAATTGTTTCCATAAATACAATAGAAAATGTACTTGCTTTAAATGTATGAAAAAAAGTGTGCATACTTGGTAAGTCTATCAACTACCACCATGATGGCACTCTTTCCTTTAGACTAAAATCCATTGAAACCTCCTCCCAATATTGACTTGGAATGGATAAAGGTTGTAGAATACCTAGGGTATTAATTGTCTCAAATTTATTTTGTTGGGAAACCAAACATTCCACCACAAAATTTTGAATATCAGATTTAAGGCCATCCCAAAAAATTCTTTCTTCAACCTATGGCAAGTTTTTAAAAATCCCGAGTGTCCTCCAAAGGGAGAGGTGTGCAATTCCAAAATAATATTTTGTTTTAGTTTCGAATTATTACAAATATATAAGAAATATTTGTACCATAAGGAATCATTTTTCCAACTAAATGTATCAGATGTACTAGGATCTTGCTGCAACTTTTGAATGAGTATCCACACTTCTTCGTCATTCTTCCATTCATCCCTTGCTTCGGTTATCCAATATGGTTGGATAATAGAAATGGAACAAAGCAATGTTTCCACCTCTTCATCCTTTCTTGAGAGGGAATCCGCAACAACATTTAGCTCCCCTTTTTTGTAGATGACTTTAAAGTCATAAATCAACATCTTTGTGACCCATTTTTGCTACTCTTCTGATGATAGTCTTTGCTCCAAAAAGTATTTAAGACTATCATGATAAGTGTTTACCTTGAAGTGTCTACCCATTAGGTAAGGTTGCCATTTATTTAGTGCATGTAGTATTGCCAACATTTCCTTCTCATTAATAGCTTTCTGTAAATAATTTCCTTTAATTAGATGACTTTCAAAAGAAATGGGTCTTTCTTCTTACATTAAAACAACACCAATTCCATTTCTTGAGGCATCACATTCCAAAATGAAGGTTTTTGTGAAGTCTGGCGTAGCTAAGACCGGTGCTAGGCACATTGCCTCTTTAAGATGCTCAAAGGCCTTAGTTGTTTCCGGAGTCCATGAAAATGCATCTTTCTTCAATAATGTTGTTAAAGGTGTTGTTATTATCCCATAATTATTAACAAACTTGCAATAATACCCTGTTAACTCGAGAAATACTCGCAACTGCTTTATGGTTATGGGAACTTTCCATTCCTTAATGGATTTAATTTTGTTAGGGTCTACCTTAACACCCTCCTGAGATACAATATGACCCAGATATTCCACCTCTTGTACTCCAAAAAAACATTTGGAGGTGTTTGCATATAATTGTTTCTCCTCCAATAGTTTGAGCACCCTGTCAACATGTTGAACATGTCCTTCCAAGATCTGTTGTATATTAGTATATCATCAAAAAATACTAACAAAATTTTTCTAAGGGTTTGAAAATGGAATTCATCAACCTTTGAAATGTAGAAGGTGCATTGGTAAGGCAAAAAGGCATGACCAAAAATTCATAATGACCCTCATGAGTTCGAAATCTTGTTTTCGGAATATCTTCTGTCTTCATTCTAATTTGATGACATCCTGAATGAATATCCAAATTGGAAAAATAAATTGTTCCATCTAAATCATCCAATAATTCATCAATCACAGGAATGGGAAATTTATCTTTAATAGTGAGCTTATTGATATCCTTATAATTCGGAAATGTGCGCCATGATCTATCCTTCTTGTACACCAATACTAATGGAGCAGAGAAAGAACTCTGACTAGGTTGAATTATACCAGCCTCTAACATTTCTACAATCATACATTCAATTTCGCTCTTTTGGAAATAAGAAAATTTGTAAGGCCTGATGCTTGGAGGAACACTTCCTGGAATCAAATGAATAGCATGATCATGATCATGAATAGGTGGGAGTCCTTTGGGATTTTCAAACACCTTGGAATGATTGTCCAAGACATTTTGATATGTAGAAATATATGATTTTTATGTTTGAACTTCTAGTGAGCATAATTGTGAAATCATGCCTTGTTTTTCTTTATTCAGAAGCTTTGTCATGACATTAGAGATTATTATCTTTCACAGCTTCCCTGCGATACCCATAATTCAACTTACTTTCCTTCAGAAAAAAAATTCAAGAAAAGTTCTTGAAAATTAAAAGCTACCGTCCCCAGAGATTGTAACCATTGTACTCCTAGTAAAACATCAACACCTCCAATTGGAATGGAAAAAATTGGACTATTCAATACATATTCCCCCATGGTTAGCTTGATATTATGGAATTTTCGAGAGTAATTTATAGTTCCTCCATTTGCAACCATCACTTGACACTCTGGTGCTGGGTATAGGAAGCAATTTAATTCCTTGGCTACCTTACAATGAATAAAATTATGGGTACCTGAATCAATCAGCACTATTACCTTTTTCTTCTTGATATGTACTTCTATATTGAGAGTTTGAGGAGTGGTAATTATTTCCAATGCATTACAGGATATGGTCGGACTCATTTATTCTTTCTCTAGGTTTGGTTCCTAGTGTCTATCCTCTTCTTTTGAAGTTTCTTGTTCATTTTATTCCTCCTATTCACAATCTATGTAAAGTAATTTCATCTTGGCACAGTTATGACCTTTAGTGTCTTTGCTATAACAACTGTAGCAAAGCCCTTTTTCTCTTTTTTCTTCCAATTGTTTTGGTTTCAATCTTATAGTTTGTGGAAGTCCAGGAGTAGCAACACTTAAATATTTATATATGTGAGTGGTAGGCCTCATTGTCTCCATAATTTTACATTCAATTTTTCTTGCCAACCTGAATGCCTTCTCCAATGAATCAGGTTCCCAAAGGCGAACCTCATGTTGGATGTTATCCTTTAAAGTCCCTATGAAGACATCAATCCTATGTTCCTCTAGAATATCAGTTACCCTTATATTCAATTTTTGGAAGTCCTCAATCTGCTCCACCACTGAACCCTTTGTTTGAGATTTATTAATTGGCTAAAGAAGGTGTTGCTCTTTTTATCCTCACAATGTACTATGAAGAGTTTTATTTATGCAAGAGAAGATATGATGAGGGATGGGAAGAGTACTCTAAAATTTTCTTGTTTTCAATTTCATCATGGACAATATCACCACCTTCTGTCAATCGAGAAGATAAATCATCGGATGAAGAACCAAAAGAGCATGGAGTATCTTCGTCGCAAGTGTATGTATCGCAATCTACAGAACACAAGGTATAGTGAGATGAAGAGGAAGTTTTGATAACAACATCTTATTTCGCCAAATTAGATTCTAGATGTAAGTTAAAATATTAATGAGAAACCAAAATATTTGATGGTGCACTTGGGTCTTTGTCAGTGCATACATCAACAAAATATTTTTCATCAGAATGACTATTTCCCAAGGCTACAGATTGATTAGAATAATTGGTTACATTTGATTCATTGCCAAGCTTACCAAATTTAGAATCATCCAAGAATGGAAGCACATCATCTTCACATGGAGGATTTTGGAAAATAGAAGCCACACTTAAAGCCTCTTCACCTTCCTTCTCCTCTACCTGTGTAATATTATTGTCTTGTATCTTATCACAATTTGAACCAACAACATGAGAATCAAGAGAGTGTGAAAAAATAGCTGGTGGAATAGCTTTCTCAAGAGGGTCATGGTACAAAGACTCATGGCATGTAGATGATAGAGGGTAACAAAAATCCATTTAGATTAGGGAATAGAGTTATGAAAAGTAACTTCATCTTACAGAATGGAGGATTTAGTCTTCACCATGGGATTCATGAGCCATTATGGGACTTCCTCCATTGAATCCGAGTCATGAAAATTGGAAGAGGAATGAGAATTTGGATTATGAACTTGATTTACATATTTATCAACTGTATTACCATCGCATGGAGGAACCCTCATCAAAAATTTGAAAAGGAGGACGACAAGGAACAAAAGGAATAGTAGGTTCCTCCTTGAAAATTAGAGGTGTCTCATGATTCACAAGAGTTGGGGGAGTGGGAAAATCAGGGGGTTCTGGTTCACAACGTAAGGTGATAAGGACCAAGCACTCAAACTATTGTTTCAAGAAATCTAAATTCATATATTCTTCTAGAATTTAATAGAAAAGGTGAAGGAATCGATTCGAAAAATCCTCAAGTGATTCATTAAGCTTCATTCTTAAGAGATTGATTCTTCTACAAACATTTTGGTGATTATACATATCAAATTATTTATGAAGCTCCTTTACAAGTTGGTCGAATGAATGGATAGAAGCATTGGGTAATGTATGACACTATCGACTAAAGTGACCTTCAAATGTGAGGGTAAGTAATCTAGCCATGACATACTTGCAATGTATTTTGTTAGAAAATAAAAAACGGATAAATTGAAACAGATGTTCAAGAAAAAAGTTAATTTACCCTGACCATAAAACTTAAATTGGGACAGGTTGTGTATAACTTACGAAGGGATGGTAAGATTAAGATCTTCAGAAAAACATCCTGGGATTATGATTTGGGGAAGAGCCATTTTTAGTAAGAGATTCAAATCATACTCAATGGGCAAAACCTATCATATGGCCCTCCTAGCGCCATTTTGTTGATGGTGTTGGAAATAGGTCAACCAAGGGGTCTCCTCAATCTGAAGTCCCAATTAGACCTCACACCGTTCAGAGTAGAATCCCATCTGGAATATCGGCCTGGTTGCCATGTATTCTTATATACTTTCCTTGACTCTAACTATTAGCAAGAGAAAGGAGTGCACATGTGCCTTCAGAAAGCAAGGGGGTGTGACTGGTGAGTGTTTTATTGTATGTATATTAAAGTCCTTCTATTGCGGGGGAAAGGAAAAGGTGGGCCTCTAAGAAAGAGCTAATAGTACCACACAAGAAGATACACACACAAACAACAAGATACGTCTAACATTAAGCAGAATAGTCCACAAGGGATGTGACAGTCATTATAACCAATGAATGAGAAAGGCATGTCTAATAACCAGCGGAATAGTCCACAAGGATGCAATAACAATAAAAACCATTACAAAAAATTCTCAATAAGGTAAGTACTTAATAACCAAAATATTTCAACTACCTTAGCACATTGGAAAGCAAACATGAAATACAAACATCCGCAAAATAGTCTTACAAAAATTGATAATTCATGCATGAAGAATGCGATGGCCTTGAAGGCTTCTATTATTAAGTAAAATTCCCAATACACATGTATACAATGACCATCACTAGCTCTAATAATGGAGAGTTGGGGCCACTCCTTTCTCCACAAAATAACTAGCTTATCTCTTTAATGATTTTTCCTATGGAGCCAAGGTGAAAAGACCTTTGCTTGTACAATGAGGGTGTATATATAACCAAGGGGCGATGCTTCACCCTCCTTGTGACTCTTTGACTAACCTCATGATTTTTTGACTTCCTATGAATTTTCAACTTGCATAACTCTTCATATTCCATTTGTGTCCTTTGGACTTGCACTTTAAAATAAATTCAAATACAATTTACATGATCCATAATAATAATGTGCCATATGATGACTTGTGATAAGACATGACATGACACCGATGACATGGATTGCATGATGATGTGACTGTGCCAAGTTGTCCTTCTTGCTGCTTCCTTCTTTGTGTCTTCTTGAACATATGGTACATGTTCTTATTCTTCCTCCTCCTTATGTCTTGAAGATGA
Organism: Pinus albicaulis; assembly: GCA_034641835.2. Classification (NCBI taxonomy): domain Eukaryota; kingdom Viridiplantae; phylum Streptophyta; class Pinopsida; order Pinales; family Pinaceae; genus Pinus; species Pinus albicaulis. Next base: position 159,087,631 of record CM076576.1, on the reverse strand, counting down.
GGAGTCTTCCATGTGATATTGACCTTCATCTTCTGTTAAAGCTCCATGTTCCTTCGTCTTCTCCCCAGATGATCATCTTATCTCTTGAGCTCCATATGTGTCTTCTAGCATGTCCTCCTTCTCCATCTCCTTATTCATCATCTTGCCATAGCATGATAGAATACCTATATCTGCAATTCACTCATGACAAGATGAAATCATTCCGATAAACCCTAGTATAATATGGTGCACATTGATCCATTGAATGAGCTGGAATTGGGTGACGGGATGGGAAAGAGGCTCAGAAACTGCGCTGTTGCACAACTCAAGCAGTCAGGGGTGGAGCTTGAGCCTTGAGACATCGCAATGTGCAGCCTATGCTGGGTGGAGGAAGAAAATTGGGCGGTCTGGAATATTAGGATGACAGGTTGAAGGAAAAGGCATTGGATCAGCCTACTAAGCAGTTCTAAGAACCAATGAGGAAGGATGAGGGGATGGACACAGAGTGAAAATACTGCGTAGTTCTGGGACACAAGGGAGGTTGGGCTACTGCATTTTTGCGCAGTTCAAGGGCTCATGGAGTGAGCTTGAGGCTTGAAGTTGTAAAATGCATAGTTTAATTCATGTTGGGAGTCATGATTCTGAAATTATATAGGTCAAGATCAGGTTTTGGGAACATAAAATACGGAGTGCAGTAGTCCTCGGAGGAAGGAAATACACATTATATAGTGCCAAATAACAAGGTCACACCTAGCGGACTAATACTGCGCAATGCGCAGCTTAGGGAAGGTCGAGTGAAGCTAGGTTGCCTTGTTGGGACGTGTTGACAGGAAGAAACACCCAACCAATAGTAGGGGATCTCCTTGGTAAAAAGTCCCAACTAGACTCTAGACCATTTGTGATAGGGATCCCGTCAGGAGTGTGGGTCCAACTACCGCTGAATATGCCTTTTCTCGGACGGAAGATGCGCCTTGCAGACTTGATGATACACAGTTACTCGAATGATACGAAACAAATGGTCGATGAGTTCTGCTATAAACAAAACATTATAAATAGAAAAGTGATTTTTGAAGCATGCAACGAAAAGAAAATGTTGCTAGCAACACATCATTAGGTTTTTTGTACCTTAAGAGACAATCCCTTAGCTGTGATAAGGAATTAGTGCTTAAGACATTTATATGATTATCTCACAAATATATATGTCTCTGTTTTATTAACCATCAAGTATTTATGATCAAACCCTTAAATATCAAATATGATGAATACCTCACAATGCTACCATTTTTTGATGTTGAATGAAGTGACTAGAAGAAAATGAAAGAAGAAGCCCAAACTAATATGTTTTTTTTATACAGAAAATATCATCTCAAACCCCAGAATAAATATATGAAAGAAACAGTTAAAAAAAAGGAGCACCAATTAAGGTTTTTAACTCTTACATACAGAATTAAAAAGAGACCTGCTGCTCATAACTTTGTTTTATTCATAGATAGAAAACACAGAATGTAAACTCGAATACATTTCAACATAAAAAAAATGTTAGAAACTTGCTTACTCATTCATTAATCTTTGAATCTCTGAGTACAAAAATAATTTTCTGAAGGTCCGAAACTCGGAACCTTTCCTTCTCTTGAAAATTACATTAAATATAGTAAAAAGCAGTTTGGAACTGATGTAACCAATCCTAACTACCAAAACTACTTAGGACTTCGAAGGTTGTCTATTACATGCCTTGAAAATGTCTTATTACAATTACACTATCTTCAGAAAAAAATATAAAATAAATATCCTAATCTATAGGAATTGTTGATGATGTGGCTTCTTTTTCTGGGTCAACTAATTTGTTTTTCTTTGATGCTGATCCTTTTGGTAGGTCTATTGTCCAAGCTCTACACTTTTTCCATATTTCTACCTTCATCCTATTTTGGCCTAGTTTCATGAATGAAAGCAGAGTACCCATTCTCAATTCTTCTATTTGAAATTACACCATAAGGGTCATAAGCCCAACTTTCTCCTAGTAGCATATGCATCTCATCTAACATTCTTGCTACTTCATCAAATGCCCGCCTCATATTGACTATGAAAGGGCCTACAACCATGGGTAATTTATACATATATCCTTTTTTCATAGGCACTGTTGTTATGACATCTCTCACCGAGCTGGGATGTCTAATGATAAGTAGCTTTATTCTACAAAGAAAATAAAACAAGGATTGTATAGACTGTCAAAGCCCCTTTTTCACCTATCGGAACCCTTGAAAAGGCTAAAAATCCACCTTTTTTCTTTGAAAGCGCTCATTTTAACATATCCGGCCTCTAAGCACCTTTTGGCTTAAGCCCTTAGCCCCCATTTCTCATATGACCCCGCTCTATGTCCAACGGATAAAATTCCTTAAGCCTCCTTCGGCCATCGGACTTTGCTGGTTCCCAAATCCACTCATTTTCTCTTTTTTTTCACCACCGAGGTTCATCTTTGCCGAAGAGATCCTGACCGTTGATCTCTGAAGATCCAACGGCCATCGCACGTCAACTTTCCATCGCACATCACACTTCGCTTCATTCAAAGTTCTCGTTCCTGAACTCTTTTCCGTCGATGTGCGAAACCCCGACGAGATCCTGACCATTGATCTCCTCCCACAGATCCAACAGTCATCGCTCATCGCACTTCACTTATGCATCACACATCTCTCTTCCCCGTTTCCATTCGCCTTTTATATTTTTCAACCGATGTGCGAAACCCTGATGTAATCTCAATCGTTGATCTCCGTAGATCCAACAGTCATCGCTCCATCGCGCTGCCCCCATCCATCACATATCGTTGCACTCCATTTTCACTCTATTTTTCACCCCCGATGTTCTTTCCCCGCCGATGTAATATGAGTCGTTGATCACAATCGATCCAATGATCAGCGATGTCTCGCTGTTTTGCTGTCCTCCGCCTCATCCATTCATTTATGCGAAGCCGCGATATGATCTGGACCATCGATCCTCCTGATCGGATGGTCATCGCTTCATCGCCACATCACGGTTCACCACTCCCCTCGCACCATTCATACCTTTGTGCAATTCCGTGATGCGTCCTCCACCGTCCGATTAACCCGAATCTACGATGCAGGATCACTGCGGGGGCACCCGACCAAAGTGGCCCGTACTCCCCAGTGCCCCCACAGTTGACTCATTTGACTGTGGAAGTTCTTCATCCAATGGTCCATATTCACTGCGGAGGCACCTGGCCCGCAAACCCATCCGTGCCCCCAAGTGCCCCCGCAATTGATCTCCACCGTTGATGTCCATCATGATCCAATGGTCCTCACTCCATAGCTCAATCGCTACTTTCTCGATCACTCACCCAATATTACACTCCCCCGCTCTGATCTGGACCGTTGATCTCCCTCATCCAACGGCCCACATCACTCTCGCTTTTATAACCCCACAACTAATCATCCCGCTATGCAACAAAATTGCTGACGTCATTGTCGGTCCCACCTTTCTTCCTCCCACACATCTTTTCTCCCCTCACATTTGATCTCAGTCGTCGATCTCCCAGATCTGATGGTCCAGAACTGTCTTCGTGCTTGTCCTCGCCAAACCTTCCCGCCGTGCATATTCAACGCAAAATGGGCGGTTTCGATAGGACACGTGTCGTCCTCCAACCCGTATTGTATTCATTTAGCCCCAAACCGCTTACCACCTCAACCCCACGCGAATACCACCTCTGGTATTCCCGAAACCACTTATCATTAATTCTGCGACCATACTTCCTTTCAAACCATGCTTTTGTCATAGAAACGCCTCCGTTGAATTCCTTGCCTCCGCACTGCTCCTCTGCCTTCACTCGAGCCTTCTGAAGCTGTCTACCCCTAATCGCAAGATTTATTTAACTGGTTTGCTATCTGTGTAGGTTTTCATGGCATTTTAAGTACACAGGCTGTCTCATAGCGAATCACAGCGGCTTGAGGCCGAGGATGACGATCCTACACACCCAGGAAGCAGAGAAAAAAGATGCAGAGGGTAAATTCCATGTCCTAGTCAATGGATCATGACCATTGGCCATTCTATAAGACCCTCCAGAACAGAAGGTCAGTTCTTCCACTACTAACAGTACCGCATTCTCCAGCGCAGAAGGCCAATCCTTCCCACGACTAATGATATTTCCTTTTCCATCAGCAGCAGGGGCTCCGCCTCATCAATCAGCAATGATCATTCATGACTGGGCCTATTTGGCCTTTTTACCTTATGTTCTTTTCACTTTTTCATTTAGGGTGAAATCCTTATTTCACTCCTGCAATTTTCACTTTCAGTTTAGTAAATTGTTTACATTTCAGGTAGAAACGGCTTTAGGCCTGCGTTGTAAGATGATGAGAGGAAATTTTACCTCATCATAATTTATGTTTTTTATTTAGACCTGAAATAGCATACCAACACGCAAGGAAGATATTTTCCTAAAATATCTTCTCGCGCATAGGAATCAGAGGTTATAAAAACAAGAAGAAAACACTAACAAAAGGTTCCAGATTTTCCAAAGGATTCACTAACTTGAGTATTCTATATGTGTTTTGTATGAACTTTGATAGTGAATGTTTGAATACCCGTAGAGATTCAATAATAAGAAGTTTTGTTGAAATTGGGGATTCCGCTCTGGATGATTCATAGTTTGTAACTCTTATCCATGTTTTTTAATACAAATGTTCATTTCGTATCTTTCTACATTTCTTGTATCTAATGCTCTGGAATGCGAGTGCTCCAATGTTTAAATGTGAATTTATCATAGCAGATACTCATATTTACTCATATACAACGCTTTAAATATGGCTCAAGCATGATACTTTGTTTCATCTTCTATCTCTTCCGTCGTTCTTCCGATATTAACTACAATGGATTATTATCTTTGAACGAGTCTAGATATATGGATTCTTATCTTTGCATGAGCCCAGTATATATGGATCCTTATCCTTAAATAAGCCTGATTATAGTTAATATCTTACTCCATCTTCCACCATAGTCATCGCTCACATATAACTTGATAGCTGTGTGTTCATTTTCGAAGTTGGCCCCCTTTTACAACATTTTGTTTTAAAGTTGTCTGATGCATTTACTTATTGCATTTTGTACTCATTTTCTGCAGTTTTGCTAGTTGTTGTGTTTAACTTTGGGGTCTTGGTTCCACCTTGATTAAAACCATTCATCTGAGTGATAATAGCATGAGAGCCTAACATTTTCAAGCTTGCAATCAATTGAGTCATATGATCCTTGTTAAGATGTTCTAGGTCTTGTTATTTATACAACTCAGAAATTTTGTCTCTAGGAGCTACAACGGCCTGAAAGTGAACCTGAACAACATTTAGGCTCTGTCTAATAAAATCTAAAGCAAAAAGCCTCATTGGTACAAACTTTAGGAGTCTATAAGGCTCAACACTTGCTCCATACAACCTTATTTCAGATTAATCCTAAAAGAAAAAACCAATATCCAAATTTTCAATTGGTTCCTAAATGCAAGAACTCCTAAGCTTTAGGTAAAAAACAGGGAGGAGGAACTCCATTCAATATTTTATATGAAACTAGCACGTTGTAGCTAGCAAAATCGAACAATCCAGCCTCATTTTTCTCCCTTCTAACTCAATCTGTCTAGAATATCACTGATTGCCTTGTTTTGTTTACATCCATAATATTAAGACCTAAATGCATGAATTCTTCCACATTCCAATATAAGAACAAGTATACAATCAATGAAGGAAATTTGAAAGAACCTGTTAATGAAAGGCTCATTAGTTGTGAATTGACTGCTTCCTGCCAATATGATGGAATATCCAGTACCATTCCTGGCTTCATCATCATGGCAAACATCCCTAGGACTGATTTCTCCACTGTATTATCATAATTTTTACCCATAATTTTTGCAATTTTACTTAATAGAGGACGAGTCTCTGCGTAAAAAACCTCCATAGAAAACTCTTTGCAGTATGGCTGAAAATGCTTCGCGTCAGGTTTCAAATAAAACATGAACTGATTAAAATCTTCACCTGCAAGATTATCATAATAATGTACCAACGAATCGTCAGAAAACTGGATGGATGACTGACTCAAGATAGCAAAGGGCTTGGCGGATTAACTAGGTAGACACTTACAGAACGTTCTCTCCTTGGGAATTCATAACAAAACACTTCCCAGGATACATGACTGAAACCAACCAATAGATAAATTTAGGGAAAAGATGGGTCTTTGGAATGCATGCATAAAGAATTCTGGACTTGACCATGGCAGAATAAACAGGGGAAGCATTATCATTCAAGATGACTTCCTGATAGAAAGGAAGGTGAATTATAGAACATATAGTATCTTGAATATCCTTCTCAGTATGCATGAGAGGGATATGACCAGTTGAATCTGGTAGAGACGACCATTTAGCCATGGCTAAAAATTTCCATAAGAAAAATTCATAGGGTGGTCAAATTTATGCAGGTGATGAAAAACTGAAACAGGATGAAATGCAAAAAATTACAAATGATTTGAAAAACAAATGAAAATATTCTTTAAATAGGTGGCGTGGCTTTTAAATTTAATGATAACAAGATGCACCAGCGAGCCATTGATTCCACCCAACGTGGAAGACAACTGTGAACAACTCGGCATCTTACATCACTGTGGGGGCTCCCGAGGTACAGAGGAAAACTTTGGCTGGTGCCCCCACACTCAATCTCCACCGTTCATCTTTGTTGTCCTCGTAGTCAACCCAGTCAACTATGGAGGCACTCGTCACGATATCTTGTGCGCTGATTGTGCCCGTGGGTTGGGCCTTTTGATAGGAACTTTAATCGTCAGCGCTTTCCGCCCAACAAATCAATCGATTTTTAACCATAAAATGCAGAACCCACTTATATAAAGTTTAAATTCTTAAAATTTAACTCAGATATAGCGAACATAAATATTTTTCATGCTAAAGTATAATATTTTTGATACTTTAACATAATTTTCAACAATTTCTAATTTTTATATTTTCAAATATTTGAAAAATAAAAGGATATGCAAATGATCCACAGCATCTGGCTCCACCTGGGGATATTGTTTTTTTCCACAAAACTCTAAGAACCTGCAGATCAATGCCTTCACTTAGGGCATGGAGTCAAAAATTTCTTGATGAGAAATATACAGTGAGAGAAAACAAAGTATGTACAATGATGGACTAACTGCTTTTAGTGTTGGAAATAATGTTTCAGATACTGCCCATTCACAGGTAGTTCTACTGCTTCTCCATCAATATTTTCCAGCATGAAAGTATTATTTGATCTGGCTTCATAGATTTTGTAAGGACCATACCAGAAAGGATCAAATTTACCATGTTTCCCTTTCTCTTCCCTTCTGGTATCCCATATTAATACCAGATCTCCAGTTTGAAACATGATTTCTCTTGCCTTTCTGTAAAAAATGGACTTCATTTTCTCTTGATAAGTGACCAAATTGTCTCGAACTTTATTTCTTCTTTCACTCAATTCTGTCACCTTATTTAGTCTTCTGATCAAGGCATTAGGTTCCTCTTGAGCGTATTGAAAAAAATATTACTGGTCTTGCTAGCTGAGTGGGAAACAAAGCCTGAGGACCATATACCAATTCATAAGGTGACTTACCAATGGATCTTCTAGTAGTCATCCTCACTGCCCACAAAGAAAAAATCAGCTTTGAATCCCAATCCTTCTGGTTCTCATTGATTGTTTTCTTCAAGATTTTCACCAATGTTTTATTAGATGATTCTGCTAATCCATTTCCTTGAGGGTGATATGCTGTAGAATGGGACAATATTACATTATAAGTTTGACAAAAATTTATGAACCTGACTGAGTTGAATACTTGAGAATTGTCTGTTACAATCTTTACTGGACATCCAAATTTGTTGAAAATATTCTCTTCTAAAAACTTCATCACAACCAAATCATTTGATTTTGTAGTAGGAATTGCCTCTACCCATTTTGTAAAATAATCAGTAGTAGTTAGAATCCATTGAAACTGCCCACTTGATGGTGGATTAATCTCTCCAATGAAATCTAATCGGCATTGTCTGAAGGGTTCTTCAATAAACACAGGAAGAAGAGGTAAAGGAGCTAACCTTTTCTTTTCTCCAAAAAATTGGCATTTCTGGCAACTTCTAATAGTTCTGTATACATCAACAAATAAAGAGGGCCAATAAAAACCTAATTTAAGAATCTTATGAGCAGTTACTTTCCAGCTGTAATGACCTCCACACAAGCATTCATGGTATTCTTTAATCACCTCCATGGTTTCCTCTTCTGTCAAACATAACAGCAACACACCAGCAGGATCTTTCCAATACAGCTTAGCTTCAATTATAACATAAGGTTGAGCCTTAATTTTCAAGGATCTGTACTTAGCTCTGTTTATCAAAGGAGGACAAGAAAAGAAACCCAGATAATGAATAATATCTTTATACCAGTCTGAACAAAGAAATTTATATTTAATTTCTGACTTTGTCTTAATCTCATATGTTTCTTCAGTTACTTCATCTACAGGTGCAAGTAAGCTAATTCCCAAAGCTTGGAAATTAGATTCTGTCAGCAATTTGGCTAGTCCTTGTCCTTTGACTAACTTTGTTGGTTTGATATCCAAATCATATTCTTGGATTTGGCAATCTATTTTCCTCTTTTTACTTCCACATCACTCTGTACTAGCACATCCTTTACAACAGAATTAGGTACATATGCTACTATTTGAGTATGAAGTACATACGTTCTGAAAGCCTTTAATGATTTAACTAAAGCATATACCTGCTTCTCTAGGATATTATAATTCAGCTCTGCATCTCTAAGGACTTTGCTGAAAAAGGCTACAGGTTGTTCACTTCTTCATTTTTTTGTAATAACACAACAACAATAGTAGAGGATGATGCAAATGAGAATATTTGAAAAGGCTTCAAGTAATCTGGATTGATCAGAACAGGAGCTTCTTGAAGAGCTTCTTTAATTCTCCCAATGGATTCACTTGCATCTTTGTCCCATTTTACTTCAGCATTATTTTTAACATATCTGTTATTCTCTTTACAATCTCAGCATAATTCAGAACAAATCTTCTCATAAATTTGATTTTTCCCAGAAACCTTTGGATATCCTTTTTACTTCTAGGCAGTGGAATTGTCTATATAGCTTCAACCCTTGCTGGATCAATCTTCACTCCTTGATTTGAAACTATGTGACCCAACAACTTACCTTCCTATAAATCAAACAAATATTTCTTGGGATTTAATGATAATCCAAATTTTCTGCATTTCAAGAAGGCTTTCCATAGGTGATCTAAGTGCTCACCATCAGAGTCTGACAAAATAGTAACATCATCAAGATAAATGACTACAAATTTATCACCAACAAAAGAAATATACATTGCCCTTTGGAAAGTAGCTCCTACATTCATGAGGCCGAATGGCATCCTAGAATACATGAATGTTCCCCAAGGTGTGGTGAAAGCAGTTTTCTTTTTATATTCCTTCTCCATAGCCACACGATAGTACTCTTGATATGGATTTATGCAGGAACGCAACAGAATAAACATATAAACATAAATACAGAGATGCAGCGGAAATAACACTTTATTTCATTAATATCAAAGAACTGAAATTTGCTTACAGACAGAATGGAAATAAAACTAGCTAGGGCGCTGGTAGCTATCTCTGAGAAGAGATGTGGCGGCTACAGGCCTCTGAACTGAGTTACAATGAGGCTCGAGGGCCTATTTATTATTTAGAAAAAATGGGAAATCCTAAACAGCCAAAACCCTAACCCTAGGAGATGAAGCGCCAAAACTATGGGCCCCGTTTGGGTAAATTGGTGTTTCAACTCCCAGGAGCGTAACTTTGGCATACGATCTCCGTTTGACACGTACCATACCTCGTTAGAAAGATCTATCCGAGGACTAAAAATTTGGAACGAGCAACATTGGTCCATGGACCCATCTTGCTCTCCGTTTTCCCAAAAAACGTCGTTTAGGGCCTCAAAACGGCTCCGGAAGTTTAGGACCCAAAAAACTGCTAAAAATAGTAAGCGCTGCTGCGAAAAAATGAAATGGAAACTGATAGCGGAGCCCCAAGTGGAATGAGCGGGTGACCACCAATATCCACTGGATCATATACCACGGCATCAACCATAGATAACCTGAATGCTCTAGTTACTTTCTGCAGAACAAAATCCATCTTGGGTAAAGGATAGTTATCTTTTAAAGAAGCTCTGTTCAAATGTCTGAAATCCACACATAATCTTATCTCTCCATTTTTCTTCTGTTGGTACGGTGGAGAGCCAATCTGAATATCTTAGTGGAGACTATGATTTTTTATTGCAAATTTTCTTTACCTCTTTTTCAATTGGAGCTGACAATAGTGGGTTAATTTGTGGTCTGCTGTGTGGCTTACATCTACCCGGTGGTATTTTATCTTGAATAATATCTAGATCATAAGTTTTTAAATCTTCATATGACCATGCAAATAAATCCATGAATTATTTAAAAATATCTACATACCTTTATTTGTTCTCCTTAGGAACTCCTTTAAACAATTTGACTATTTTAGGCTCATGCTGAGTTCCTAAATTATAGTCCTCCATTTCTCCATCTTGGGATACCTTTTTCTGGTTCATTGCCACATCATTAGCATCAAACAATCTCTCAAGAGGTACCAAACCTTTGGGAAAAATATTATCCTTCAACTGAATAATCTTTTGATCACCAATTGAATGTTTTTTATTTTTAGACATATCACTTTGACCACTTTCATCAACTTCTAAATCAATTTGACTGTCTTCAAAATTTCCAATCATCGTTAAAAATTGATTAATCTGCTCATCATCCTCAAAAACCTGCCAATGCTTTACATTATTAGGGATTGAAGGCCCATGTCTCAATTCAATTTCATATCTCAACCTTGGATTAATTGGTGGCTTAAATGTACTGGCTACAACTTCCAATGAATTTGCCATTCTATTCTCTTCTCTTGGAATAAACTGTAAATTAAAAGGTTCAAAATAATTTTCAACTAGATCCCACACTTCATTTCTATAAGACCTCAATATGGGATGTTTAGTCTAACACCAATTCTTAATTTGTCTTATTATTAATTCAGAATCACCAAAAATAGATATAGACTGAATTCCCATCTGTTTAGCTATTTGCAGACTTAGAATCAATGCTTTGTATTCAACTACATTATTAGTAGATTCAAATTCCAATTTGAAGGAAAAAGGTAAAAAGTTACCTTCAGGAGATATAAATATGAATCCAGCTCTAGTGCCCTCCTTAGAGAATGCACCATCAAAATAACACTTCAAAATTTTATTTGAACACAAATCTTTATGTACATTGGCTGAAGAGAGCTGCTCTTGTGAATCTTCAGCAAATTCTGCATCTTCATGCAGCATGAAAGAAGAGAGATCCTCCTTCTCTTGACCATAAATGGGGGAATTACCTGCATCTTTCTTGGTAGTAGTTTTCAAAAATATGGTTTCTCTGTATAACCTCCTTTCCTCCCTATTAAAAATAGGAATAATGGCATATATGAAATCCAATTTCAAAACTCCTCCAAGATTTGCCCCCCCAAGATCTAGACAACAACATACGAAATCTGGCTGGAATATTTGCTACTAACACATCCATCATAATACTCTTAGCTGGAATTTGAGCCAAGGAAACAACCATATATTTGATAAGACCTACACACTTCACCCTTTTTTGAATCAAAGGAATAAAGGTCTCTATATGGCTTGGTGATTTGTAAATTTAAGTCATTCATCACAGACAGTGGCATTAGATTATGTGATGCACGAGAATCTAGCATAAAATTATGTAAAATGAATTCATGCAACAGAACTGATATATTAAAAGGTGGAACAAAAGAATCTACCTCTTCAACATGAGGTCCAAAAGTAACCACTAGTTTCTCTTCTTGCAGATTCACTATATCACCCACCTCATCAGAATGAGATAAATTAATAAACTCTACAATTTCTTTCTTATAACCAGGTGTTTTAACCAACTCAAGAAGTGGTACTTGAATCTTTACTTTTTCTAACTCTTTCGACAAACTGAAAGTTTGATTTTGTTTTGTCAACTTTTTAGGTTCTTCTTGGTTTTTGTTTGAATTTGCATGTTGATCAGGAATAATAAAAATATTCTCCAACATATTAGGGTGATTAGGATTTATTTGGGAAGCCTCAACTTGCTGCTTCCCTTTTTATTTTTCTTGATTCATGCGCTGCTTCCCCTTATCTTATTTTTTAATTGGATTCTTCTATAGTGGAGTCGCCATTGGAGTAGGTACTGATTCTAATTCCTTTTCTTCATCATCCTGAGTTCTCAACCTCTTTTTGACCTCAAATCATATTTTTTATGCAACTCTGATTGCATAAAATCAGTAAATTGTTTGCAATAATCAACCATTTCTTCCTGATCAAATGAGACATCAGCTTCTTTACATTCCTCCGCATATTCTTTCTCACTTTCTTCTTCTGTTTTACCATCCTCCTTATACACAGCAGAAATTTGATCTTCATCTTTTTTTTGATCATCATCAACAGAATGTGATGGTGCTGCCTCTATATATAAAGGTGCTTGGACTCGGTCTTCATCTTTTCTTTCTCTCTGTAGAATCTGCAAGGGCTATTTTCTGACTTGGGGATTGAAAACCCCTCTGTTTTTTTGTGCAGGTTGCTTGTTGTCTAATTCCATCTTTACTAATTTGTTTGAAAAAAATTTAATGACCTTAGTCATGTCATCGATCCTTTGATCTTGTGATGAGTCTTCTTATTTGGCTTTTTCTTTATATTGAACCTTTCGAGCAACAGTCATATTTGCCTCAATATCTAAGGCATCAGTTTGAATCTTTTCAAGAGTGGGGGATATTCTTTCTCTCAAGGTAAAACTGAAATCTGATACAAATGATCCATCAAAAACAACCCTTGATCCAATAGGAGGAGGTTTCATTTCCACAGGCAAACTATTGTACAACTTATTAAACCTTTTGATAAAATCACTCATGTTTTCATTTGATTTTTTCTTTACAGCATTAAATTCTGTTAAAGAATAACCATGGTCTCTTTTTTCACCCCATATCTGGATGAAATGTCTTTCTAATTCATCCCAATCATTGATTGAACCATTTGGTAATCCTTTGAACCATTTTCTTGCCTCTCCATTTAGTGACTGCACAAAAAATCTCATTACAACATCAAGATGTTCTACATTAAAATTTTCAGCAAAAGTGCACAACAAAGGCAAGTGTTGTTCTGCAGTTATTACATCTTCACTAGTAAATCTAGGAAGCAACTTAAGGTACTCCTGAGGCATTGCATTCATTGGTTGGGGTAGATTTAATGGTTCTTATCTATTCATCAAGAAAGTAGGGGCTGCCATGTTTATGCCTTGATTGACTTCTCCTTGAGCAGGGGTAAATGAATACCAGTTGTAGGTGGGGATAAATGGGATGGAACAACTGATATGGGAAGGGGTAGATGAAAAATAGCAGAAGAACTATCAACTGTATTAGGTTGAGCTTCTGTGAATGGGAATGATATATATTCAAAAGATAGTTCTTCTAATGTTGGTTCTTGGAAATTAATGGGTGAGGGTAAGGATTCTTGTTCCGAGAAAATGAATTTCCGGGAAATATCCTTGGAGGGTAAGATATGAGAATTGCTGCTTGGTGCAAGCAGTGTGGTATCAGGTGTAGAAAATATTTTTGTTTTCTGGTCCTTCTTTGAAACTAACTTTTCTGGATCTAACAGAATAAGGGCCTTTTGATGAGAGGTATCTAACCTCGTGTGAGGCCTCTTAGGAGCCAAAATTATTAAAATAAGGCACAACTTAGTATTTCCTCCTCTCTGAACAACCAAAGGAAATATGAACAAAACCCAAGGAAAACGTCGATTCTTCACTCCCCGGAAACGACGCCAAATAATGTTGTACCTTAAGAGACAATCCCATAGCTATGATAAGGAATCAATGCTTAATATATTTATATGATTATGTCACAAATATATGTGTCTCTATTTTATTAACCCTCAAGTATTTATGATCAAACCCTTAAATGTCAAATATGATGAATACCTCACAATGCTACCATTTGTTGATGTTGAATGAAGTTACTAGAAGAAAATGAAATAATAAGCCCAAACTGATATGTTGTTTTATATAGAAAATATCATCTCAAACCCCAGAAGAAATATATGAAAGAAACAGTTAAAACAAAGGAGCACCAATTAAGGTTTTTAACTCTTACATATAGAATTAAAAAGAGACCTGTTGCTCATAACTTTGTTTTATTCATAGATAGAAAACACAGAATGTAAACTCGAATACATTTCAACATAAAAAAAATTCTAGAAACTTGCTTACTCATTCATTAATATTTGAATCTCTCAGTACAAAAATAATTGTCGGAAGGTCCAAAACTTAGAACCTTTCCTTCTCTTAAAAATTACATTAAATATAGTAAAAAGCAGTTTGGGACTGCTGTAACCAATCCTAACTACCAAAACTACTTAAGACTTGCTCTTCGACAGGGCATTCTGTGTGTTGGTATTTCCAATTGAATTTGGCCCGTTTGCAATGTGCGGGGACGATCCTTTCAGGATCATATGATCTGTGGGCGAAGGTCACAAAATGAAAACCCTTGATTTCCTCCACCTTTGCTTCTACTTCTTTGAAATATTTAATCGTATAGGCGCCGATAGTAAGTGAGAGAGTAGGCTATGGTTTCTTCTTGCCCTTGCTGAGGACCTTGGAAAACCTGCTCGTCATCTGGTAGCACACCTCTTGTAAGATTAGTTTATCAGTGAAAAACTAAGGCATCGCATGAGGTGCCTTGAAAGACTTAAAGATCCTAATAAAAGTACTTTATACAATGGGAAACCAGTTGGCCACTTGGGTTATTGTTTCCATGGCTCGCCTGGACATGTAAGGGGTGTCTTTGCCAAACATATTTATTTAGAGCGTGGGAATGAAATTATGCGAGATCGACTCTATATCTTGTTTGTATTTGGAAGCCCAAAACACCTTTAAGTCTTTGTGGATTGGTCCGCCATGCTTCACATCATAGTTATGCGTCCATCCTTCAAATTGACATTTTGCGCATACTGCATCCAAAAGGTAGGAAGCCATGTAAAATTCAGATGTGCACCCTTCTTCCGACGCCTGTGCTGCTGATATGTTTGACCTGAGGGCCACTACTATTAGGTTGGCCCAGTTGAACTGGGTGCCATATGTAGTGATAGTGTACATGAGAGGGACCCAAGTCCCATTGAAAATAGTGGCATCTGGTCAGCTGTACATCCTACACATCATTGCTGCCACAAACTTGTAGCCTTTCCTGAGGCCCTCTGTTTTATATTCTTGATCCTTTTTAACCTTAAACTTCTCGGGGTCCTCCCACCATCCCTTCAAGGTCTCTGGTATGGGTACTTCATGAGTGACTACCCAATCAGCATTGAAATTTTTTTCTTGGGTGGGGATTACATAGTAAACTTCTGCATCTTTCCCCATTAGGTTAGCAAACTTCTTCCCTGGGTGATCGCAAATGACCCAAATCCTGGAGTCGACCTTCTATAGGATCCATTCAATAACCTCTGCACATGGAAATATGGGTGGATGGGCACTTGCATAGTGGAGTTTGGACCTCTTGACCTAAATGTACACTTTCCCGTCTATGAGGTCCTCTGGGAACTCAGGATTTGTGAACTTCTGATATACCTGGTACCAACTCATCTTGTCTCCTTTCCCGAACACATAAACGGTGTCTCCATACATAGGGAGTGGGGAAGGAGGCGTGCCTTCTTCTGAGGTTTCTACCTCTGGACTCTTGTTTCTCTTCCGAACTACTAGAGGCCCCATATCGTTTGAGGCCGAAGAGATGGAGACACACTCGAGCTCGGATTCGATGTTCCCTGGAATGTTCATGAAACAATCCCATGATAAGACGGATGACATAATTACAAATATATTAAGACAGATGAAACTTCGAAATGACTGCTCAGGCTAGGTTGCTGCGACCCTTGCCAAATATTATTTGAAGAAATGTGAGGCTTGCGCCTTAGCAACCTTGTGACTAGGTCGCAAGGTTGCACAGGTGTGAACTCTTAGGGAACGATGACTCTGCGACTTAACGACTTGCGACTAGGTCGCAAGGTCGCTAGGTCGTGCTGGAGTAAACTTTCAGGGAACCGAGACTTTGCGAGTTGGAAAGTTGAGACTAGATCTCTAGGTCATAAGGTCACAAAGTGGGTAGTTAATTGATGATTAGAGACTTCGCGACTTTGCGACTCAGCGACCAAGTCACAAGGTCGCAGGGTCGCCTAGTCACGGAGTCGCAGAGTCGCGCTAGGGCTTTTTTTTTAGAGGTTTCTCGGCGATTGCAACCTGTCGGGAATGAATGGTAAAGAGAGAAAAAAATTCAAGGGGAATGGACAAACCTGAGCTTCAAGGCCTCCCTAGGTAGCTAAGAAGGGTGCTTGAGGAAGATTGGGGCAGGGTGAGGTTCAGAGAGGGAGGCAAAGAGAGATAAGCCATGAGGGAAGGTGTAAATTTTAACCAGAGGGCTGTTGAGGAGCTTGAATAAAACCAAAAAGGGGATTAATAGGCAAGGGGAAGGGGCACGTGAGGAAAAAATTAATCAAAAAGAGACAGCAGGAGGGATAGGCAACTTACCCGGGAAAAAACGCGCTCCATCTTGCTTGTCAGAGGCGTTACTTGCTCCGTCGCGCAGGTTGAATGCGACCTACGCGACCCTTTTATTTATAAAGGGGTCGAACATGCGATCATTTAATGCAGGTTGCTAGGTCACAAATTAGGGTTGGTTGAGGGGAGATGCATCCTGGCGACCTTGCGACTTCGCAACCTGGAGGTCGCTAGGTCGCACAGTTGCAAATGTGAAGATTTAGACCAAAATGCGACCTCGCAAAATGTTTGATTTTATGAGTTTTGCGACTTCGCGACTATATTTTTAAGAGACCAAGTCCTGGACCAAAATTTGAAGGGATAATGCATGAAAAAGGAACTTTATCAAGGCTCAAGGATGAGGTCACATCAGACTTACCTTTACCAAAGAGATTAGGGGCTCTAAAATTTTAATATGGGACTAAATTTTGGAGGGTGTTGTAGTGGCTACAACAAATGGTGATTCACTGGTAGGACCTAGGATCTCTACTGAAGATTAATATTGAGGGGGGTGGGGAGGCTTAACAAGATGTTCCTTGCATCCCCATGGGCCCCACTACTTTCATCTCTGACCCTTGCACGTATTCTCCACCTGTTTGCATCGCTCAGGGTGATAGTTCACCGTGTTTTCATTTCCGGAGACCAGACGGAAAGGTTGGAGTAACCTCAAGGGTTTCAAGGATCCAGTATAGTTATTTGATCCCCTTGTGTTGCTCCGCTGCTAGCAAACCTTGTCCTGGAAAAGTCACTGCCTAGGATTCACAGACATTGCTCCGCTGCTAGCGGTCCTGGTCAGTACTGCAGCGGAGTCATTGCATCGCCTCTCTGCGCAGGAATCCTTTCTCAATTCTTTACCCTTATTTCATGTGCTAATAGAACTTATTTTAATGTGCTTGAGGAACTTATTTTGAATGTGATCAAGGCAATTATTTGAAAGTGGCAAGTATTTCCTGGGCGGAAGAGGGATCCTAACTTATGTTGCTCGCAAGAGAGGTTTCTCTTGGTCTGCATACAAGGACCTTTGAGTTTTCCAGAATATCCTTTTGTCGCCTAATTTTTTCCCTGTTCCCTTTCTGTCTAGTGACCTATTTCACTGAAACTTATTCTTCATTAGTAGCCCCTCGAGTTAGCATATTGGGTGAGCTACTTGCATTTAGGTTCTGGGACTTGATCGTGTTTTCCCCATGGGGGCCTATCACAGGACAGCTTAGGCCATATTGTGTTTCAGGGTCGATCCTTCACCACCAGAGATTCTGGTACAACCTGCCAATTGAGCAACTGCTATGACTATCCCTCAACCTGAGGTGCTAGGGGACTGGATTTCTGAGAGCTTGCTTGAAGCAAGCTGCTTATTGAGACACACAAAACAAAAAACATCAAAAGAATCTAAGAGAAAGAAAGACACTATGGTACAGAGTGTGGTGATGGCCGCCATGGCTGTCAGGTGAAATGGTGCTTGAGGTCGTGCCCATTTACCAGGAGGACCTCGACTCTTCCTTCTAAGTTCTGGAGTCTATATGTGTGGGAACCAACCTTTTCTTTTATTTGGAAGGGGCCTATCCGTAGGGCTTGGAATTTGGTATGTTTCCCCTTCTCTTCGTGAGCTTTGTCCCATTTGAGGACGAGGTCGCCCACTTCGAAAGCCTTGTTTCTGACGCACTTCTTGTCGAACCATCATTTTATTCGGCTCTCGTGGATGGAAAATTTTTCTCTAGATTTTTGCCTTTCCTCCTCCAGTTTCAAAAACGTGTCTATACGGGCTTGTAGGGAAGGGCACGGTGTACCATGTGTTTCTTGTGACAATGAAGGGCCGGGAGAGACAGGTTGGAAGGAAGGATTGCTTCTTTGCCAAAAACTAGAAAGAATGGGGAGGTTCCCAAGGATGTTTTGGGTGTGACCCGATCAGCCCATAGGGCATTGTGGAGGGAGTTGTGCCAGTTTTGTTGTTGGGACATCATAGTATTTTTGATGATGTGGATGAGGTTTTTATTGGTTGACTCGACTAACCCATTTCCTTGGGGATAATAGTTGGCGGAGTGTTTGAGAAGTATACCATTTTCTAGAGCAAATTCATATAATTTGAATGAAAAAAAATAAGTTGCGTTATCAAAAACAAGGAGGTTGGAACGCCAAACCTGGTCATGATGTGCTGAGTGATGAAAGCTATTACTTCTTGATCGTTGATTTGACGCAACGAAATTGCTTCAACCCACCTTGTGAAGTAGTCTGTAGCTATAAGGATGTATTGATGTTGCTTAGAGGAATGTGGCAAAATCTCCCCGATCACGTTGAGTCCCCACCGTTTAAATGGATCTTCCACTGCAACAGACTACAACGGGGCGGATGATTGTATCTCCCTGTTGGAAATTTTTTGACACGACAGGCACCTCCGAACATAAGCGTGTGCATCTTTGAACAGAGTGGGCCAATAGAAGCTGACACACATAATTTTTAGAGCTTTGGCATCCACTGCGTAGTTCCCATCAGATGGACCATCATGTAGTTCCTTCAAGACCTATTGAGCCTCATTATGTTCCAAGTAGTGTAGCAAGACTCCACCATGGTGCTTGCAGAACAACTTACCCTGCACTAGCAGGTAGGATGCAACCTTCAGTCTTATTGCACATTTCTGCTAGGAAGTTAAAGTGGGGTCCATGATACCACGACCAAGATATTTTTGAAGATCAACATACCATGAAGGGGTGCTTTGCTGAGGTGTATTTCCAGTCTAGTTCATGTCGATTTCGTGATTCCAATGCTCCTCTACACTTCCCCGCAAGTCTGCGGCTTTAGTAGCCATCCGATATAGCCCTTGGCCCTTGACACTATGTGCGGGCTTGAATTCCAGGTCATACTCTTTAAGGCATGTCATCTAGTTTCCTGTCTCTCGCCCAACTCCTGCTGAAAAAATAGTGAGCAAACCGCTAGGTGAGGTTCAAACATTGTGATGTGATTCTTCAAAATATATGGCCTGAAATGTTTGACTGCCTTATATACCGTGTAAGCTTCATTTTCAATATCTGGATAATTTAGCTCGACACCTTGCAACCAAGCACTCATGAACGATATAGGCCGCTCATCATTGTTGTCATATTTTTGAGTGAGGACGACCGCGAGAGATGATTATGAGGCGAAGGCATACAAAATAAAGCATTTGCTGAAATCCAGGCTATGAAGGGCTGGTGCTTCTGCGATTTCCTGTTTGATATTATCGAATGCTTCCTTCTTGGGGGAATTCCATTAAAAATTTGCGTTCTTCTTGTTCATACCTTGCAGAGGTTTCACAATTTGGGCGAAGTCCAATATGAATTTTCACAAGAAGTTGATTTTTCTGAGAAACGACTGCATGGCCTTTTTGCTACTCGGGGGAGGAATATGGGAGATGGCTTTCACGCGTTCCGTGTCCACCACTATGTTGTATCGGGTTATGAATTTCCCCAATATATTTCCTTCTGACACTGAAAAGATTCTCTTTTTTGGGTTAAACGAGATCTCGTATTTTCAACACCTTTCGAAAATCTGTTTGAGGTGGTGTAAATGGTCACACTTCGTTTAGAAAATACGGTAACGTCGTCAAGGTAGACCACCACAATTTGCCCCATTAGACCCCAGAAGGTGATGTCCATGGCCCTCTTGAAGGTTGCCCCAACATTGATCAGGCCAAAGGGCATGTGTCTGAACACGAATTTTCCCCATTTAGTCCTGAATGTAGTTTTCAGACGATCGGGTTCAGCCACTAGTACTTGGTTGTAACCTGTGAAACCATCCAGTAATGAGAAAATCTCTGACCCAGATACTGCTTGAAGTGTCTGCTCCATTGGAGGCACTGAGTAGTTTTCTTTTTCTGAAGAACGATTCAAATTTCAGAAGTCCATGCATAAATTAATTTCACTAGACTTTTTATGAACCGGGACCAAGTTTGACACCCAGGTTGAATGTCGGACCTTGAAGATGATACTTGCGTCCAAGAGTTTCTTCAGTTCCTTTTGGATCATTGGCTCCAAAGTAGGGTGTACCTTCCTCAGCTTCTGCTATAATGGTTTAACTCCTTCCTTCATGGGTATTACATTTTGGATGATTTGTGTGTCATAGGTTCGCAACTCATCATAAGTCTAGGCGAAAACATCTCGGTATTTCTTGAATAATTCAGTGAAGGATTGCCTCTCTTAAGGGGTGAATTCTGTACCGAGGTTGATGAATTTGGGTTCCTTTTCCATCCCGAGATTTATTTGCTGGTGCAGTAAAGTGGAACTCTGCACCTTCGTGTTGGGGGGTCCTCGAAAACGGCTTTGTAAGTCAAATAAATTTTCAAGCAACATGACCCCTTTGGGTATGGGATTCCCCTTCTGCTCCTCTCGTTCCTTTTGCAAGGCCAGGTCATGATCCTCTTCTTTAATAACGAAATTCTAGAACACGTCCGCATTAAGAATGAAATCCAGTACCTACTGATCATCGTTAAAAACATGCATATTAGTTAGATTGTCTGGCACGATAGGCTTGTAAACAATTTCAATAGAGAACCCATCTCTTAGTGGGGTAAATCTAGCGGCAACATTGGCGAGTGTATTGGTCGTTGCATTGTGAATTCTAAGTACAGATTTAATACCAAAAGCATCAAAAGTCGAAATCAAAAGCCATACCTCTTGCTATTAACCTTTCAAATACGGAGATAAGAAGTGAATGGTATTACGTACCTGTCGGGTGATGATCTCGGAGTCTCCAATTACCTTCAAACAACTGACTTTGAGATCGATTTCTTTCTTGAGCCCGAGGATCAGACGTGCTTCATAATCGACTATATTATTGGTACAATGGAACTCCAACTTGCAAGAAATTAGGAACTTATTCTTCCGGGGATCTAACAAAATACACCCCGATCTGACCCCGTCATGGGTCTTGGACCCATCGTAGTACAAGGCCCAAACCTCATATTCTAATTTTTTAAGACTGCATGAGTATGTAGGAGATGTATTCAAGGCGAAAACTTCTGGAATTTCTTCTAGTGTGGCAGGGTGGACAACAGTGGCTATTAGCAGCTCTGACCGGACATCTTGGGTGACCAGAGATTGAGGGGTTTGATAGTAACCAAACACAGACTCTAGGAAGCACATGCCTAGCTCTTCTTGTGCGAAACTAACGGGTTCATTGGTTGTCTCCAGGTCGGTCACTGTGCGTTTCATGTAAGGTTATTTTTTGACTTGGATTTGATTGTTCCTACCCTTGTATGGGAGCCACAGGTGGGACCAGTCGGTGGCAAAGTGTCCTTGCAGCTTGCTTGACCAATCTCGGCTCAGGAGAAGACCATAGGCTTCGGGGATATCCACGATCACTATGTCGATGCACTGATGCACCTTGGAGTCCGAGGAGAGGTAGATGAGGACGTTATTCAATTCACCCATGGCAGGACTTGGGATCTATCAAGTTGAATGATCCTGGCATCAATTTTTTCAGGATGGATGTTTAGTTTTTTTTCATACGGACAGGGGCATAACATTTGTGGATGCACGAGAGTCGACGAGGAAGTTATGAACATTGAAGTTTAAAATCTCGAAAGATAGGAGGAAAGGGGGTGTGGATCCTCGGGAGTTTGCATTGACGACATTCATGAAGGACTGAGGGCTTGCAACAGCTTGGGAAGATGTGGAGCTCACAAGTTTGGATGCTGGCGGGTTGGCAAAATATTTGATAATAAGATCTCGCTGATTAGCGATCCAGGCAAGCTCGTAGAGGGAAATGTTGGCCCACATTTTCTTCATATATTCGATGATGTTATACCCAGAATCTAGGTGTGGGAGAGGTTCGACAGAGGCATTCGGTGAACCTGATGATGATCTAGCCTTTGGGTTTACTCGGGTAGAGGTTGGGCTAGATTTTTCGAGAATTGCGGTTTGGTTTTCTTTGTTTGGTGGAAAAATCTTCCTTAGGAAAGCTTATATTTTCTTCGAAGAAGTGGTCGGGGACTGGGCCTTTGCTCCTCAGGCCATAATTCCAAGGGGGTTTGGATTGAGGGTCGTCGGCCAAGTTTATTTTTGTCGTAGTATAGGGTCCTTCCCCGTGGACCACCTAGAAGGCGAGGACAGTGGATCCCATATCCTCATCAGGGGGAGAGGCTTCTTTGTTATCTGAAATAGCCTCCTCTTCTAAATATCCCATGGTTTGATCTTCTAAGAGTTGATTTACCACGGCAGTCATGTTGTTGATCCACTAAGGGCAGGTTTTCTCTAAGTGGGAGGCTTGATGGAAGGAGCATAAATTATCCTTGCTGATTTCTGTTACATTGAGGCTAGTATTTGGGTTTAGAGGAGAATGACTGGAAGTGAGGTTCTTCTTCCTAAAGAAATGTTTCTACGTTTTGGTACCTGAGGTGGAGTCATTTTTTTTTCTCTTTAGATCAGAGACTTCGTTTGTTAACAACTTGAGAGATTTTGTGATGCTCTCGAAGTCGAAGGGGTATTTGTCCTTGTCTCCAAACTTATGAGTTGATGATTGCAATCTTTTTGTGGCCGACTTTGGGTAATATCAACCATCATGATCAATGGCTCCTATGGACAACATGTCCTTTTCGACAACAAGGGCGGTGGCATAATTTTCTGCCAGGGTAGCTCTAGCTTCACATTTCACGAACACGACGATATCTCGAGGGAGAGCCCTTGTGTAATAATAAATGGTGATGGAATCATCCAAGGCCATGTTCAGAGGGAATTTGTTCAATATGGTGGCAAAGCGTTGTTTAAAGTCTTTGACTTTCTCCTTCTTCTGGCATTTCAAAGTACTCAGGTCTATAAGGAGCATAGAAGGAGTATTATCATCCCAAAATTTTTGGAGGAAGGTACAAAAAAATTGCTCCCAAGAGGAAATGGAAGCAACAGACAGGGAACCGTACCACATAGCAACCTTATTTTGTAAGGTGTGGGGAAAGTGCCGGCATGCTACATCGTCAGATTGCACTCTCATCATTTGTAAGGCCAAGTAGAAGTTACTGATGTGATCTTCGCCCAGCGTACCCTTTTTGGGGTCGAACTTAGGGAGGTGCTTCTCTGGGTGTCAGGGCATGTCATGAAGGGGACCACGGAGGCCTAGAGGATATTGCACCATCCAAGCCAAGGGCTGCACCCGTCTGGCTCGATGATGGAGCAGGATGCAGCTATTCCCCATTTCATTCTCAGACCCACTATCCATGCCAGATCTGGAGGCTTCACCCTCATGTTGGGAGTGCATGTCTTGATTTCCTCCGAGGCTTCCCATATTCCTAAGATTTCTCGAGTTATAAAGGAAGGGAATTTTTTTTTGGTTTCGATTGTGGTGGTGGTGGCCTGTATTTCGACCTTGTCCACGGCCCCTATCCAGCCGACATCTGTTTTCATGGCCCCTCTCGATTCCCCCTCCAGGCGGGTTATTTGCTTGAGTGTTATCACCCAACAGTTGGTCGGGTTGGGGTTCAGTAATTTTAGGGCCATCCCCTTCAATGTCTCTGGGGTTTTCTAGGGGTTCAGCTCAATTCCACTCAACTGCATCTGCATAATCTTGGAGCATAAGACCTATCAGCTGAGGCATAGAATTGATCAGGATACCCTGGCGAGTTTGATGTGTTCCGTGAGCCCGTAGATTGGCCAAGGAACCGGTGGCTAGGAGGTTTTGCAGACCTCTGATGATATCACAAGTGAGCGGGCGCAAGGCCCTTAGCTGGTCTGAGCTGACCTCGTAATAGGGTGGGTCATCCTCTGGGGAATTTTAAAGGGGCGGAGGACCAATATTTTCATACATGATATCCCCCTACGAGGTTTACAATGGGATATTACTTATGTGTTGGGAGCCTGCCATTAAGCCCTCCTTCTAGCGCCAAATCTGTTAACGGGAACAAACACCTCACCAACAGTAAGGGATCTCCCCGGTAAAAAGTCCCAACTAGACTCTAGACCATTTGTGATAGGGATCCCGTCCGGGGTGTGGGTCCAGCTACCACTGAATATACCTTTTCTCAAACGGAGAATGAGCCCTGCAAACTTATGAATACAGGGTTACCTGAATGATACGAGACAAATGGTTGATGATTCCTCCCATAAATGAAACATTATAAATAGAAAAGTGAGTTTCGAAGCATGCAGCCAAAAGAAAATGTTGTTAGCAACACATCATTAGGGTCATCCTCATAAAAGTTGCTTGACCACAAAAGGAACAGTTCTCTATGGTCGAAACACCCTTCAATTCCTTAAGCGTTTTCCGAAAGATGAAACGATATTAATAACAAAGTTATTAAACATCACTTAATTAAATATTCTCATACCATTAAGACATCAAGTAAGATTAAACATATAAATGACATATGAGCAGAAAACGCAGACTAGTCAATTATAAAAGATAACAAATACATGAGACACAATATTCATAATGCTAGCACACATAAGTCCTCATCCGATCCAATAGTGGAATCAAAAAATTCATTTGTATTCATTCACGGGAATATGCTATCGATGCTATACAATTATCTCTGTTCCTTTTGGAGTCCCGAAAAAAGATCCTTTACAATGTCCCCAAAGAGAGTACTTATAGAGCAAAATTGACCCTTGGGAGGCCCTGAACTTTCAGCTTCCCGACTGTTGGCATGGTCTGCGACCTATGAGGCATTTTCGACTTGTGAGTTAGCCCTGACTGCGACCTCTGACTTGTTCCCCACTGCGACCTGCGACCTGTTGCATGTTGCTACCTGCTACCTGTGCCATTTCCTTTGTCAAGGGAGAAGTTGTGTGATGGAGAGGTCTAGTACGTCTACCTACTGTTGATCCTTGAGGTACTTCTGCCAAGCCTAATAATCTACGGCTACTGGAGTGACATGGATAGTATCTTCTCTTAACCTATGAAAGCATTCAAGAGCGTTCGGGACCAAAGTGTGCATCTTTACTGAGGTTTGATTGGATAAGGAGGCCAATTTGGTGTAGATTCGGACTGGTGTGATGATGAATTAAATAATGTTTTCCTGTGAGGCTGGGAGGTCTTGGGAAGTAGCTGCTTGCCTCATTGGTTGCAGGAATGTTTGAATGTCTTGGGTCACCTCTTCCCTTGTTTTATCAATGTGCAAAGCTCCCAGGGAAGGGATATGATTTATTTCAGCCATTGAATCGATGCCACTGATCATGTGTTCATAAGGGGACATCACCCTCTCCACATCCTTTACCAGTTAATCCTTGGATTGTATCTTCTTTCGGATCTAGACTTTGTCATTCTAATTACAAATCCAATCCTTCCTTGGCAGGGTGTCAGGAGCCTGCGGATATATGTCTGACCATTCCAGCATGTTGTCCAGGGCGGTGGAGGCCTCCTTCAGTTATGTAGTTCTTCTTTTAGCTTCTGCTTGCACTTTTAGCAGTGGTCCGACTGTCTAATTTATCATGAACATTTACTCATACACTTGCTTCATGGTAGCCTCCAAAGTAACCAAATCCATTTGAATAGTGATTGGTAATTTGTTGGCCTGGACGATTGTGAAATGAAGCCTTTGGATTTCTTCTTTCAGCGTCTTCTTTTCTTGTTTGGACTGAGCTGCCTTCTACTCAGGAGCCTGGAGCCTGTTTTGTAGAGACATAATATCTCTGCTCATTATGCTAACATTTTCTTCTGTGGCTCCCGTGAAGGCGGTCCCTGCTGATGCGATCATGATCAGATTAGTCATGGTATCTAGGACTATATCCTTTTCTGTGGTAACTGCAAGAGGCATGACTGGGTTTTGTGCAAGTCATTTTATTTTCTCATGTCTGATCTTGTGCGTGAACTGGTCGTACATCAGCCTTGTCAGATCTAGAATCTCATCTTCCTATTCCTCCGAGGTGCTAAGGTATGAGAGAGGAAAATGCACACTCGTCATGGGGGTTGTTTGAGGTACATCAATGTGAGACAACTCTGTTTGTTCCCCTGTCTCTGGGGGCAGTCTCTTGCTTCCCCCTTCTTCCTTAGAAGAGTCTTCCTATGATTTCTAGCTTTCTTCCTCCTTTCTTCTCTTCTCAGCCTCTACTTTATCCTATTCCTCTTTTAAATTTCTCTCAGCCTATTTCTTCTGTTCTTCTTCTTCCTTCTTCTTATGTTCCTCTTCCTCCGTTTTCCTGTGGGCTTCTTCTGCCTGCTTTTTCTTCTGTTCCTCCCTTTGTTGTTTTTTCCGTTTCTCCTCAACTTTCTTTTTTTGCTTGTCTTCCTCTTGCTGTCGTGCTAGGGCATCTTGGTATATTTTCAGTTCCTCTTCCTTTTCCTTTTTCTCAGCTTCTTGATGTGCCTTAGCCTCTATGTCTCTCTTTTCCCGTTGCTCTTTAGAGAGACTACTGCCAGTATCAGTCCTTGGCTTCTTGGCTTTGAAATATGAGGCTCCTTCTATCGAGTCTTTTCATTTTAACATGTCGGCCCTTTCCTCCGGAGTTTGATCATATTGCCCCCCTTGATTATTTGATTCTTCTGGTGCGACTTCCCTGTATTTTTTGTACCAGTTCCTAACTTTCTCTTCGGCAAGGCATTCCGTGTGTTGGTATTTCCAATTAAATTTGGCACGTTTGCAATGCGCGAGGATGATCCTTTCAAGATCAGATGATCTGTGGGTGAAGGTCACAAAATGAAAACCCTTGATTTCCTCCACCTCTGCTTCTACTTCTTTGAATTCTTTAACCGTATATGTGTCGATAGTAAGCGGGAGAGTAGGCCATGGTTTCTTCTTGCCCTCGCTGAGGACCTTGGAAAACCCGCTCGTCATCTAGTAGCACACTTCTTGTAAGAGTAGTTTATTAGTGATAAACTAAGGCAGCACGTGAGGTGCCTTGAATGACCCAAAGACTCTGATAAAATTACTTTCTACAATGGGAAACCAGTTGGCCACTTGGGTTATCGTTTCTATGGCTCGCCTGGACATGCACGGGGCATCTTTGCCAAATAGATTTCTGTAGAGCACGGGAATGAAATTCTGCGAGATCGAATCTATATTTTGTTTGTATTTGGAAGCCCAGAAAACCTTTAAGTCTTTGTGGATTGGTCTGCCATGCTTCACATCCCAGTTATGTGGCCATCCTTCAAACTGACATCTTGCGCATACTGCGTCCAAAAGGTAGGAAGCCATGTAAAATTCATATGCGCACAATTCTTCAAGCGCTTGTGCTGCTGATATGTTTGAACTGAGGGCTACTACTATTAGGTTGGAACAGTTGAACCGGGTGCCATATGTAGTGATACTGTCGATGAGAGGGACCCAAGTCCCATTAAAAGTAGTGGCATCTAGTCGGCCGTACATCCTACACATCATTGCTGCCACAAACTTGTAGACTTTCATGAGAACCTCTGTTTTATATTCCTGATCCTTTTTAACCTTAAACTTCTCGAGGTCCTCCCACCATCCCTTCAAGGTCTCTTGTATGGGTACTTCATGAGTGGCTGGCCAATCATCGTTGAAAATTTGTTCTCGGCTGGGGAGTACATAGTAAAATTCTGCATATTTCCCCACCAGGTTAGCAAACATCTTCCCCGAGTGATTTTGAATGACCAAAATCCTAGAGTCGACCTTCTGTAGGATCCATTCAATAACCTCTGCACATGGAAATATGGGTGGATGGGCGCTTGCATAGTGGATTTTGGACCTCTTGACATGACTGTACACTTGCCGGTCTACGAGGTCCTCTGGGAACTCAGGCTTTATGAACTCCTCGTACACCTAGTACCAGCTCATCTTGTCTCCTTTCCCAAACACACAGGACGTTTCTCCATAGATAGGGGATGGGGAAGGAGGCGTGCCTTCTTCTGAGATTTCTACCTCTGAACTCTTGTTTCTCTTCCAAAATGCTGGAGGCCCCATATCGCTTGAGGCCGAGGAGATGGAGACACACTCAAGCTCAGCTTCGATGTTCCCTGGCATGTTCATGAAACAATCCCACGATAAGATGAACGACATAATTACAAATATGTTAAGACCGATGAAACTTCCAAATGACTGCTTAGGTTAGGTCACTGCGATCCTTGCCAAAAATTGTTTGAAGAAATGGCGAGGCTTGCGACTTAAAGACCTTGCAACTAGGTCGCACTAGCGTGAACTCTCAGGGAACGACAAATCTACGACTTGGCGACTTGCAACTAGGTTGCAAGGTTTCTAGGTCGCGCTGGAGTAAACTTTCATGGAACTGCGACTTTGCGACTCAGTGACTTGCGACTAGGTCACTAGGTCACAAGGTTGCAAAGTAGGCAGTTAATTAATGATTAGTGACTTGGCGACTTGGTGACTTAGCAACCAAGTCACAAGAACGCAGGGTCGCTTAGTCGTGGAGTCGCGCTATGGATTTTTTTTTTGAGAGGTTTCATAGCAATTGCAACCTGCGGGGAATGAATGGTAAAGAGGGAAAAAAATTCAAGGGGAATGGACAAACCTGGGATTCAAGGCCTCCCCAGGTAGCTAAGAAGGGTGCTTGAGGCAAACTGGGGTAGGGTGAGGTTCAGAGCGGGAGGCAAAGAGAGATAAGCCATGAGGGAAGGTGTAAATTTTAACCAAAGGGTTGTTGAGGAGCTTGAATGAAACCAAAAAGGGGATTAATAGGCAAGGGGCAGGGGCATGTGAGGCAAAAATTAATAAAAATTAAACAACAAGAGGATTAGGCAACTTACCCGTGAAAAAACGCGCTCCACCTGGCTTATCAGAGGTGTTACTTGCTTCATCGCATAGGTCGAATGCGACCTACGTGACCCTTTTATTTATAAAGGGGTCAAACGTGCAATCATTTAATGCAGGTCGCTAGGTCACAAATCAGTGCTGGTTGAGAGGAGTTGCGACCTGGAGGTCGCTAGGTCTCTAGGTCGCACAGTCACAAATGTGAAGCTTTAGACCAAAATTAAACCTTGTGACCTTGCGACCTAGGAGTCGCAAGGTCGCTAGGTCACATGGTCGAAAAATGTTTGATTTTATGAGTTTTGCAACTTCGTGACTATGCGACTACCTTTTTTAGAGACCAAGTCCTGGACCAAACTTTGAAGGGATAATGCATGAAAAAGGAACTTTCTCAAGGCTCAAGGCTGAGGGTGCACCAGACTTATCTTTACCAAGGAGATCAAGGGCTTTGAAATTTTAATATGGGACTAAATTTTGGAGGGTGTTGTAGTAGCTACAACAGGAATTGTTTCTGAAAATGGCTAAGTGTGGGATCGGTGAGATTAGTGTGAACGATGATAAACCTTGACTGTGATCCCACACTTATAATATTTTTACAACGCGATGACATAGATCATTTGAAACACATGAAAAAATCATTTCCCTTTGTTTGACAATTCTATGACAAGTTACGACAAGTGCATCATAAAAGATACACTTTGTGATAATCGTGGAAACACTTGTGCGACAAAGCTTAAAACTTTGGGAATGAGTGTGACTGATTTTTACATGGTTAGACAACCTCATTCACACAATGATAACCCCTTGAAACTGTCAGGCCAAGAAGTAACTCCACAATGCGAATTGTGTTTTTGCATTAAGGGTGATCATAAATATATACATGGAGGGAGAGACTCTTGGGCTTCATCTCCCAGTGTCTCTTCATATTCCAACTCTCCTTATTTTATATTTACATTATTTTACATATTCAATCAATCCCAAGGATTAGGTGTCAACATTCTCCCCCTTAATATGAAGGGATGTTAGTGAGTCCAATCATCGTTCTGAATCTTTTGAACTTTTCTCTTCCAAGTGCTTTGATGAAGATGTCTGCAATCTTCTCACTTTTGGAATAATGGCGTAGATATATTGTCTTAGCCTCAACTTGATGCCAAATCAGATGGTATTTTGTATTGATGTGCTTCGTTCGATCATGGAACTTTGGGTTATTAGCCAACTTTAATGTAGAAGTGTTGTCAATCACTAGTGGAGTTGAATGAACTTGTTTCTCCTACAAATGTTCGTGAATTTTCTCGAGACACACAATTTCCTTTATTGCTTCAGCTGCTGCCACATATTCTGCCTTAGTTGTAGAATAAGTTGGGACTGATTGTTTGTGTGATCTCCAAGAGACAACTCTTGATCTAAGACTCATAACATAACATGAAGTAGATACCTCATTTTATTTCTCTGCATCAAAGTCCAAATCAGAGTATCCAATCAATTCAGAGTCACCCACCTGCGTATACTTGAGTCCAAAGTCTGGAGTCCCCTTCAAGTACTTTAGAATTATTTTTACAACAGACCAATGTCCCTCACAAGGATTTTGCATAAACCTGGAGAGGATTCCAACAACAAATGAAATGTCTTGTCTGGTAGTAGTCAGGTATTTGAGACTTCCTACAAGTTGTCTATATTTTATTGCATCCTCAAATTATTTTCCTTCAATGGATGTGAGCTTCAATTTATGTTCCATTGGAGTAGTCAAAGGATTGCACTCTGCCATGCCAAACATGTTAGACAGGTCTCTATTGTATTTCTTCTGAGAGAGGAATATAAATTTAGATTTTGAATTACTTCAATACCAAGATAGTAGTGAACATAGCTCAAGTCATTTGTTTGAAAAGATTTCCTCAATTCCTTCTTAATGGATGAAATGTAGCTTTCATTATTCCATGTCTTCAAAATATCATCTACATACACCACAATATATACAACCATTTTTCCAAATTTCTCTACAAACAAATTTTCATCATCAAGATCATAATGTTTGAAGTTGAGTATCAGAATATGCTCAGTTAAGTTCTCACACCAGGCTTGCAGTGCTTGCTTGAGGCCATATAAGTATTTTACAATTTTGCATACTTTGTGTTCTTTGCCCTTCACAAAAAATACTTTTGGCCGGGACATAATTTTTTTTCTTTCAGATATCCATTCAAGAATGTATTTTTTACCTCCATTTGGACTTTCCAACCATTATTAGTTACCAAGGAAAATATTTTTCGGATGGTAGCCCATTTTGTTATGGGGGAAAAAGCCTCCTCATAGTCGACCCCTTCTTTCTGTGCAAAACCTTTTACCACAAGCCTGGATTTGTACATGTAAAGTGAGCCACCAAATTTATACTTGTTCTTGTAAACCCACTTGTAGCCAATTCGTTTGGTTCCCAATGGAGGATCAACCAACTTCCAGGTTTCATTCTTTATCAAGGAATCATATTCCTTCTACATCAATTCTTTCCATTCATCATGAGAAGTGGCTTCTTTGAAGGAAGTTGGTTAAAAATATGTAGACAAATTCGGTTCACAATCATAATAAACATCCATATCAATAGGTGAATCACAATCATATACATCACCTCCATTTTTCCTTGTGGAATTTCTTGTTCCTGACTTTCCAACCTCATCATGACGAAAATTTTCAAGTGTCTTTGTTAGCCATTTGGAGGACCTTTTTGAGATGGCCCAAGCTGCTCAGTTGACTGAGTTGGGGATGAATCAAGATTTAGTCTCCCAATTCTGTCAATCACAATACTCAAAGTGTCATACGTGGTTGGAGCTTCATGTGGGGGAGAGAGTTCTTCAGAAGAATATTCCATAGATTGATCCAGTATAGGAATCCCCCCTTCAATATGTGGAATATGATTATCAAATTCTTGAAATGAATTTGCATGCCAGAATCTATCCAAGCGATCAAGTTTCCGCTCAACAACATTATCAGTCTTGGAAGATTCAAGAAATATCACATCTATACATACTACAAACTTCTTATTAACTTCATCATAAAGAGAATATGCTTTGGAGGTATTTGAATACCCCAAGAAGATACACTTTCGACTCCTTGCACCAAGTTTATTTCTTTTTTCCTCATGTATAAAGGCATAAAATGTGGAACCAAAGACCCTGAGATGCTTTAACGAAGGAATGTGTCCATGTCACAATTCATAAAGGGACTTGTTTCTAATAACAATATATGTACACCTATTCTTTATTAACACATCACATAGAACTTAATTAGCCAAAAACATCAATTTTACATTCTTTAAAAACATCATGGAACAAACCACATTTAAGATTTTCATGTTCATTATCTCAACTACTTCGTTTTGTTGGGGATTATAAGGCACAATTGTTTGATGTTCAATCCTATGCTGGTGAAGATATTTTTCAAATTCATTTGAAGTGTATTATTTTCCATTATCAGTGTGAATAGAGCAAATATTAGTTTGTGCATTGTTTTCAATCCATGCATGAAAGTTCTTGAATGTTTGAAAAGCATCAGATTTGTTATTCAATAAATAAACCAAACACATTTTAGTGTAGTCATCAATAAATGTCATCATATATTTATTTCCATTTGTAGAAGGGAAAGGCATTGGTACACATAAATATAAAAGAATGAGTTCAATTTTTCTATGTTCTCTGGAATGTGAATAATGAAAAGATGATTTTCTATTCTTTCGTAGAATACAATCATCACATTGCTTAAGTTTCCTAGGAATTGTAGGAAAACTAGTTACACCTTTTTTCTTCAACAAACTAAGGTTGTCATAGTTCAAATGTAAAAACATAGCATGCCATAAAAGAACTGATGGAAATGTTCCTTCATCATAGTGATAATTGTATGCAAATTTTTGTGCACGAGCAGAGGTACCTTGCAGGTTCAAAAGTCTTGCTTCTTCAATCCCTGTCATGACAAGTGAGTGATATGATTCTTTTCTGACCTCAACCTTGCCATCAAACATATGAATGTATTTTCCTTACTGGCGGATGTGGACCAAAGAAATCAAGTTTATCCTCAACTCCGGGAGGTATAGAACATCATGTAGAAGAAAGTCTAGAAGACCAATCAGTTTGAGCCTGATTCTGCCAAGCCCTAATGGCTTGAGTTTTGATTTGTCTACAAATTATACTTCTCCATCAAAATTGTCAGTAAATTCTTCTAAAATTCATGGGTCATTCTTCTCTTGAATCAAGTAACCAATCATTTTTCCAAGAAGCAAGTGAAGCGCTAAACAATTCTTCAGTTACTCCAATATTACAATGTGCCACAACATAGTGAGTGAATTCATGTGCTTTACCTTTATCTTTGTCATGAGTTTTACCTTTGGCTTCATTTCTGATCTGAAATGGGTGGCTGAATTGTTATGCTATGCAAGCACCTCCCACTCAATTAAAACAAATTAATATCTTGCTTATGCATGCATGTGCAGAATTGCATACTTGAGTCAGGTGTATGCGTTTTAACTGTTTTAAGGCTTTATCTGTGAGGAATTAAAAATTTGTTTATACTAATTAAAATCATGTAAAAAAAGAATAAATTGAAGAAAATTAATCATCAACACATAAAAACAAACATAATAAAGGATTTCACCCGTATATCTTGGGCTACGTCTCCTTAAGCCTTTGTCAATTGACCTCGCTCTTTGGGATTAAGATGGAAAATTTATTTTACAAGTTAGTAATCAACTCCAATGGTTGTTTGAATTGTACCAATGGGTTTAGAATACAATCATACCCCTAGATTGACATCTAACTCTCTAGAAATAGACCTAGGTTGCCTTGGGCTTGACCTCTTCCGTTGATGTCCGTAAGCTTCCTTGAGCTCCTTTGTGGCACAATATCTCTTAGAGGTCATTTTAAATCCCTAAAACCTTTTCTACTATCTCCAACAGATATCATTAATCCAAAATAGGCTATTCATTTTCTCGAATTGAGCTCTGGCTCCCCAAACTATGCCTCCATCACCTGGTGGCCCTAGGCTCCCAGAAAATTCCTTGTGGATTCTTTGGCTCTAGAAGTCTCCAAAAGGCTTTGAAAATCCATACAATGGATTCAAAATTTCCAAAATAGTCAGAATAGACTATTCACTTGCTGAAATTGGCCTCGGGAGTCAAAATAGTGGAATCCTGCCAGAAATGGATTCCACCGAACTTAACAATTTCACTCAACATTATTGGTTGGGTGACCACATGCCAACCTAAACCATAGCTTACAAACCGCGTTGTCGGTGTAACTCCAGGTGGAAACCATAGTGGATAAGTTTTAAACCGCGGGTTCGGTGAAGGGTTAGTGCTGACTATTGCAACCGTACAGAAATGGTTAGTCGTAAACATAGCCATGTGACAAGGCTTAACATGAAACTGACAGATTTTTCAATTGGAGGTTACGTTGGCTGTGACAGTTTTATATCATCGTAACATTGAAATGTGACCACATATCGTGGGACAACTAGCGGGTTGGGACCGCCGGCGATCCCCAACCCCCAAACACAACTTCATTCAACCTTAACATTAACCCGTGAACTATGTTGGTAAGAACTACTCGTGTGGGTTGGGCGGTGTGTCATGTGGTTGCTCTGTCGGAGGTCGCAGGGTCGAGCCCTACGGACCTCAACCCAAAATTTTATAATCCAATTCAAGGGCCACGTGTCACCTCCTGATTGGCTCCTCCAAACTCTATACCAAATGAAACTGTGAAAATTTTCAACATCTAATTGGCCTGGAAGGAATATTCCAGGGAATATTCCCTAGAATTTTTTTTTTTAATTTATTGTTCCGATGCCCAGTCAACCCTGGTCAACTGTTGAAATTTGCAGTTTACTGGGCTTTTCAAATCACAATAAATTCTTCATATGGTGTCGGTTTTTTGAACCATTCACAGCACCGAAATCAGGAAGACGAGATCTATCTGGTCGCTTGGGTTTAGCACTCTTTTGAACACTTTGAAATTTGAGCTATCACTTAGGTCCTGATCCAAATCTGATCATTACTCCACATTGGGAATATTTTGGACCCCAAAAGACTTGATTACCTGTTTAGTAGATGAGGGCACAACTCCCTCACCTTTCCAAACTCTATCCACTTTTCCTTGCTTGGCTTAGTGCCTTTGAGCCCAACTCGAAGGTAGTCAACACTTCCCCTCTTTGATGCTCTTGTCCTTCTGTCAAGAATTGTATCTTCTTTGAGCTCATCTAGAAATTCTGGCCAGAAATATTCAATAGAAGGTAGTTGAACATCACTTCCTTGATCATCGATCAAAGGTGGCTCATACAAATGTAAGTTTTCAACATTAACAACTTAATACATTTGCATATGTACAAAGGAATGTATATCTTACTGGGTCAAGAAATCAAACCACTTCTTACCAAGCCACTTCCATGGCGATTTTTCCAGGTGAACATCTTCTTCCTATGAATCATCTGGACTCACATCGATGATGGAATATTTGGGTCCATTATAGCCATTCTTTTTATCCTCTTGCTTCAAATGCTTGGGATGATTGGTTGGATGTAGTGTCCAACATTAGGCAATGAGATGTCACTTATTTTGGCAATGTGTGCAAATATTTTTCATCTTCTGTGCAAGTCGCCTTCGCTTTGAATAGTTCCAGTATGCCTTCATTCTCTTCCAGCATCTTGAAACTTCATGGTTACACAAACCACAATAGGGAAAAAAATCTTTCTCCCATTTATGCATGCATATTTTTCATGCTTAACATAATCATAAACAACTTGACTATGGGAAGAATTATATTGTCAGAACTCTCTTTCTCGCCATAAGATACATGTCTACAAACATATTGCTGCAACATGGGTTTCAAACAATGGAATTAATCTTGAATACAAACTTGACATGTTTATGGGTTTGAACCTTCAACAAAAGTTCTTGTTGGAACAGTCTCAAGTGCCTTCATGGCTTTGGAGTTTTCGCCATAAGATTGAAAATAGCCTAGACCAAACTTCTTAGGCCTTTCCTCAACCATAATAGGCTCAATCATACCTTGTGCATGTTTGCCTAGACCCTTGCCTTCATAGCCCATTTTTAACATCAATTTGGACCCTATACCTCTAATGTGTTTCTCAAATGAACCTTCACATCTATCTGAAGAGGAATTTCAAGACAAATTTGAGTGATTTACCTCAGCTTCAAGCATGTGCTTGGTTAAGGCCTATTGGGCATGATGGAGCTGCATATCCATCTCATGCATTCTTTGAATAAGTCCTTATTTCTCTTGCTTCATAGAAACCAAATGCTCATGAAGTCTAGTGCTTTCCCTTACATCTTCATATAGGCTTTGCACCTTATCCTTCAGGACGTAGAAGTCCTGCTTCATCTCTTTATCAAAGAGTCTTGCAAAGGAGGAGGATTTTGAAACCTCACTTTATGAAGTTTTCTTCACTATATAAATGAATTAATAACTTCAACAATAATTCACAAAGCTTCCAAAACAATTGAAAAATATTATTAACAATTTGGCTGTAGATTCAAGCTCTTATATGTAGCTTGTATCTCTTCTTCAAGAAGCCTCTTTTGCAAACAATCCCTCTTGTGCTTCAAGGTTTCCTTGAGGTCCTTTGGGTAAGGAGAATGATTTCAACCTTATTCCTTCTTGCCATCTTCTAGACTTAGCTAGCAGTAGATCCCTTTCACCTCTAGCAAACTCAAACTTGTAAGCATCAGTCAATTTGAAAATAGTTAAATTATTTGCATTGTTAAACACGTTTCAAGTAAAAAAAGAAAGAAAGAAACATTGTGCTCTGTCAAGCAAGCAACGTAGTACTCTGATACCAACCTGATCTGAAATGGGTGGTTGACTTGTTATGATATGCAAGCACCTCCCACTCAATTAAAACAAATTAAGATCTTGCTTATACATGCATGTGCGGAATTTCATACTTGAATCAGGTTTATGTGTTTTCACTATTTTAAGTCTTTATGTGTGAGGAATTAAAAATTTGTTTATGCTAATTAAAAGAATTTAAAAAAATCATAAGTTGCAGTAAATTAATCATCAACACATAACAACAAACATAATAAAGGAGTTCACCTGTATATCTTGGGCTACGTCTCCTTAAACCTTTGTCAATTTAGTTGGATCTTTGGGATTAAGATGGAAAATTTATTTTACAAGTTACTACTCAACTCCAATGGTTATTTGAACTATACCAATCAATTTATAATACCATCATACCCCTATATTGACTGCTAACTCTTTGGAAATGGACCTAGGCTCCCTTGGACTTGACCTCTTCTGTCGGTGTCCTTAAGCTTCCTTGAGCTTATCGATGGCACAAACTCTCTTAGAAGTCATTTTATATACCTGAAACCTTTTCTACTATCTCCAAAATATATCATTCATCTAAAATAGGCTTTTCATTTTCTCAAATTGAGCTTTGGCTCCCCAATACAGGCCTCCATCACCTAGTGGCCATGAGCTCCTCGAAACTTCCATGTGGCTTCTTCGGCTCTAGAAGTCTCCAAATGGCTCTAAAAATCCCTCTAATGGATTCATAATGTCAAAAATAGTTAGAATATACTATTCACTTGCTGAAATTGGCCTTTGGCTGCTCTGGTTATGCCTCCAACACCTGGTGGCACTCTGTGGCTCTAGGCTCACTGAAAACTTCTCTGTAGAATCTCGGCCTTCAGAAGTCTCCAAATTTTTCTGCAAACCACATCATTGGATTTAGAAGGTTCAATATAGTCATAAATGACTATTGGTTTCCTGAGGATGGCCTCTGGCTACCCCGGCTAGGCCTCATTCTCCTGTTGGCTCCTAGTGGCCCTTGGAACTTCTCTGAAGCAAAATCACACTCAAAAGTCCTTAGTTGGCTCTACAAACCTCACCAATGGCTCCAGAATGCTCCAATTAGCTAATAATGAATCTTGATTCGCTCTAAATGGTCGAAAATTGAGTCTCCTACACATTTTTCTAGTTACACCTAGAAAAGCTCCACTAAAAGTGGAGGACTCCACTTAATTGGAGTCAAATAGTGGAATCTTGCCAAAAATGGCACGCTGTGAAAAATCCCACCAAACTTGACTGTTGCATTTAACATTAGTGGTTGGGTGGCCACATGCCAACCCAAACCACGGCTTACAACCACGCTGTCGACGGAACTCCAGGCGGAAACCATAGTGGATAAGTTTTAAACTGCGGGTTTGGTGGAGGGTTAGTCTTAAAATGAAACTAGTAGAGTTTGAGGTTGGAGGTTACGTTGCCTACGATGATTTATATCATCGTAATATTGCAATGTGACCATATATCGTGGGACCGCTGGCGGGTTGCGACTGCCGGTGGTCTCCAACCCCCAAACGCGAATTCATTCAACCTTAACATTAACCTGTGAACTATGTTGGTAATAAATACTCATGCATCTCGGGCGGTGTGTTGTATGGTTTCTCTGCCGGAGGTCACGGGGTCGAGCCCTGCGGACCTCAACCCAAAATTTTATAACGGTGTTCAAGGGCCACGTGGTGGCCTTAGGGCTGGCCATATGGCACCTCTTGATTGACTCCTCCAAACTCTGTACCAAATGAAACTATGACGCTTTTCAACATATAATTGGGCGAGAAGGAATATTCCAAGAATATTCCCTGGAATTTTTTTTTAAATTGTTCCAATGGCCATTCAACCCTAGTCAACTGTCGAAATTTGCAGTTTACTTGACTTTTCAAATCGCAATAAATTCTTCATACGGTGTCGGTTTTTCGAACTGTTCATGGTGTCGGAATCAGGAAGACGAGATATATCTAGTTGCTCAAGTTCGGCACTCTTTTGAACACTTTGAGTTTTGAGCTATCACTTAGGTCCTAATCCAAATCTGATCACTCCTCCCCATTGGGAATCTTTTGGACCCCAAAATACTTGATTACCTGTTCAGTAGATGAAGGTACAACTCCCTCACCTTTCCAACCTCCATCCACTTTTCCCTGCTTGGCTTAGTGCCTTTGAGCCCAAATCTAAGGTAGTCAACACTTCCCCTCTTTGATGCTCTTGTCCTCTTGTCAATAATTGTATCTTCTTTGAGCTCATCCAGAAATTATGGCGAGAAATATTCAATAGAAGGTAGTTGAACATCACTTCCTTGATCATCGATCAAAGGTGGCTCATACAAACGTAAATTTTCAACATTAACAACTGAATACATTTGCACATGTACAAAGGAATGTATATCTTACTGGGTCAAGAAATCAAACCAATTCTTACCAAGCCACTTCCATGGCGATTTTTCCTGCTAAACATCTTCTTCTTGTAAATCATCTTGACTCACATCGATGATGGAATATTTGGTTCCATTCTCGCCAGTATTTTATCCTTTTGCTTCAAATGCTTGGATGATTAGTTGGATGCAATGTCCAACATTGGGCAATGAGATGTCCCTTCTTTTGGCAATGTGTGCAAATCTTTTGCATCTTCTGTGCAAGTCACCTTCGCTTTGACTGTTTCCTGTATGCCTTCATTCTCTTCCAACATCTTGAAACTTCATGGTTACACAAACCACAATAGGAACAACAACTCTTTCTCCCATTTACGCATGCATATTTTTCATTCTTAACATGATCATAAACA
This sequence comes from Pinus albicaulis, assembly GCA_034641835.2. NCBI lineage: Eukaryota > Viridiplantae > Streptophyta > Pinopsida > Pinales > Pinaceae > Pinus > Pinus albicaulis. The sequence goes on along the minus strand of CM076576.1, from coordinate 159,047,728 downwards.
ACTTGACTATGGGAAGAATTATACCTTGAATGTTGCTTTGCATGTCCACATTTTTTACCTTCTCGAGGAGATTAACTTGAAGAGGTTCCAAATCTCTTTTGAAGATCAACATCAGTGTCCATGCCTTGATAACTGTCAGAACTCTCTTGCTCCCCATAAGCTGCATGTCGAAAAACATCTCGCTGCAACATGGGTTTCAAATAATGGCATTCATCTTGAATACAAACTTGACATGTTTATGGGTTTGAACCTGCAACAAAATTTCTTCTTGGAACTGTCTCAAGTGCCTTCATGGATTTTGATTTTTCGCCATAAGATTGAACATAGCCTAGACCAAACTTCTTAGGCATTTCCTCAACCATAATAGGCTCAATCATGCATTGTGCATATTTTCCTAGACCCTTTCCTTCATAGCCCATTTTTAACATCAATTTGGACCCTATACCTCTATTGTGTTTTTCAAATGAACCTACACATCTATCTGAAGAGGAATCTGAAGACAAATTTGAGTGATTTACCTCTACTTCAAGCATGTGCTTGGTTAATGCCTCTTGGGCATGATGGAGCTGCATCTCCATCTCATGCATTCTTTGAAGAAGTCCTTCTTTCTCTTGCTTCATAGCAACCAATTTCTCATGAAGTTCAGTTTTTTCCCTTACATCTTCATATAGACTTTGCACCATATCCTTCAGGATGTAGAAGTCCTGCTTCATCTCTTTATCAAAGAGTCTTGCAAAGGAGGAGGATTTTGAAACCTCACTTGACGAAGTTGTCATCACTATATAAATGAATTAAATAACTTTAAAAACAAGTTACAAATCTTGCAAAACAATTGAAAAATATTCTTATCAATTTGGTTGTAGATTCAAGCTCTTCTCTGTAGCTTGTATCTCTTCTTCAAGCAGCCTCTTTTGCAAACAATGCCTCTTGTGCTTCAAGGGTTGCCTTGAGGTCCTTTGGGTAAGGAGAATGCTTTCATATTTCTTCCTTCTTTTCCTCTTCTGGACTTAGCTAGCATAAGCTCCCTTTCACCTATGGCAAACTCAAATTTGTAAGCATCAGTCAATTTTCAAACAATTAAATTCTTTGCACTGTTAAACACCTTTCAAGTCAAACAAGAAAGCAAGAAAACTTGTTCTCTATCAAGCTATCAACCTAGTGCTCTAATACCAAACTAATATGAAATGGGTGGCTGACATGTTATGATAGGCAAGCACCTCCCACTTAATTAAAAAAAATTAAGATCTTTCTTATACATGCATGTGGTGAATTGCATACTTGAATCAGGTGTATGTGTTTTAACTATTTTAAGGCTTTATGTGTGAAGAATTAAACATTTGTTTATGTTGATTAAAAGCATGTACAACAAGCATAAATTGCAACAAATTAATCATCAACACATAACATCAAACATAATAAAGGAGTTCACTCGTATATCTTGGGCTATGTATCCTTAAGCCTTTGTTAATTGACTTGGCTCTTTGGGATTAAGATGGAAAAATTATTTTACAGGTTACTAATCAAATCCAATGGTTGTTTGAATCATACCAATGGGTTTAGAATACCATCATACCTGTGGATTGACTGCCGACTCTCTGGAAATGGACCTAGGCTCCCTTGGGCTTGACCTCTTCTATTGGTGTCCTTAAGCTTTCTTGAGCTTCTCTATGGCACAAACTCTCTTAGAATTCCTTTTTTGTCCCTGAAAAATTTTATACTATCTCCAACATATATCATTTATCTGAAATAGGTTTTTTATTTTCTCAAATTGAACTCTGGCTCCCCAATCTATGCCTCCATCACCTGGTGGCCCTGGGCTCCCCGAAACTTACCTATGGCTTCTTCAGCTATATAAGTCTCCAAATGGCTCTAAAAATCCCTCCAATAGATTCATAATGTCCAAAATAGTCAGAATAGACTATTCACTTGCTGAAATTCGCATCTGGCTGCTCTGGCTATGCCTCCAACACCTGGTGGCACCTTGTGGCTCTAGGCTCACTGAAAACTCCCCTGTAGAATATCGGCCTTCAGAAGTCTCCAAATTCTTCTGAAAAACCCATCATTGGATTCACAAGGTTCAATATAGTCATAAATTACTATTGGTTTCCAGAGAATGGCCTCCGGCTGCCCTGGCTAGGGCTCATTCTCCTGCTAGCTCCTGGTGGCCCTTGGAACTTCTTTGAAGCAAAATCATGCTCAGATGTCCTGAGCTGGCTTTGAAAACCTCACCAATGGCTCCAGAATGCTCCAATTAGCAAATAATGACTCTTCATTCACTCTTAATGGTCAAAAATTGAGTCTCCTACTCATTTTTCTAGTTACACCTAGAAAAGCTCCACTAAAAGTGGAGGACTCCACTTAACTAGAGTCAAAATACTGCAATCCCGCCAGAAATGGCATGCTGCCAAAAATTCCGTCGAAATTAACTATTGAATTTAATAATAGTGGTTGGGTGGCCACATGCCAACCCAAACCATGGCTTACAAACCGCTCTATCGGCGGAAACCATAGTGGATAAGTTTTAAACCGCAGGTTTGGTGGAGGGTTAGCGTTGATCATTGCAACTGCGCGGAAATGGTTAGCCGTAAACATAGCCATGTGACAAGTCTTAATATGAAACTAGCGGAGTTTTCTGCTGGAGGTTACGTTGGTTGCGATGGTTTTATATCATCGTAACATTGCAATGTGACCATATATCATGGTATTGCTGGCGGGTTGGGACCGCCAGCAGTCCCCAACCCCCAAACGTGAATTAATTCAACCTTAACATTAACCCATGAACTATGTTGGTAATAACTACTCATGCAGCTCGGGTGATGTGTCGTTTGGTTGCTCTACCGAAGGTCGTGGGGTCGAGCCCTACGGACCTCAACCCAAAATTTTATAACGCAGTTCAAGGGCCACATGGAAGCCTTAGGGCTGGTCACGTGGCACCTCCTGATTGGTTCCTCCAAACTCTGTACCAAATGAAACTGTGACACCTTTCAACATCTAATTGGCCTGGAAGGAATATTTTGAGGAATATTCCCTGGAATATTCTTTTTTGCTGATTGTTCCAATGCCTAATCAACCCTGGTCAACTGTCAAAATTTGTATTTTACTGGAATTTTCAAATTTCGATAACTTCTTCATACGATGTCCATTTTTTGAACCATTCATGGCCCCGGAATCAGGAAGAATATATCTATTCGGTCGCTCAGGTTTGACACTCTTTTGAATACATTGAAGTTTGAGCTATCACTTAGGTCCTGATCCAAATCTGATCAATATATTTCCTGATCAATTTTGTCCCAAGGCAGCTTACATGTGGATACATCATGTCCATCTCTATTGAAATGTATGCAGTGAATATCATACTTTTCTCATTGAAATTGTGTTTCCCCTTGCCTCAGAAATTTATTCATCCTCTCCCTCTTCCTCTTTGGCCACCTCTTCCTATAGAAGAACCTTGAGCAAGATTATTCTCTCTATGTGCAAGACACACAACTTCTTCATTAGACTAATGAGTTGTCTTAATCTTCCCAAAATACTTTTCTCTCTCAACAAACTTCTCAAGGGAGTCAAAGGTAATCTCCTTGATATTTCCACTTGCTTGCAATGACTCAAGATAATATGAGTAAGTGGGATATAGTGCCTTGAAATAAGCTGTGAGAGGTATGTCTATTTCAACACCAGTGTTTGGTGTTGAAATAGACATACCTCTCACCTCCACCTCCACCTCTTCTTCTACTTCTTTGAAATATCTAACCGTATATGTGTCGATAGTAAGTGGGAGAGTAGGCCATGGTTTCTTCTTGCCCTTGTTTCTATAGCTCGCCTGGACATGCACAGTGCGTCTTTGCCAAACAACTTTCTGTAGAGCACGGGAATGAAATTCTGCAATATCAACTCTATATCTTGTTTTTATTTGGAAGCCCATAACACCTTTAAGTCTTTGTGGATTGGTCTGCCATGCTTCACATCCCATTTATGCGTCCATCCTGCAAACTGACATCTTGCGCATACTGTGTCCAAAAGGTAGGAAGCCGTGTAAAATTCATATGCGCACCCTTCTTTGAGCGCTTGTGCTGCTAATATGTTTGACCTGAGGGCTGCTACTATTACGTTGGCCCAGTTGAACCGAATGCAATATGTAGTGATAGTGTCCATGAGAGGGACCCAAGTCCCATTGAAAGTAGTGGCATCTAGTCGGTCGTACATCCTACACATCATTGCTGCCACAAACTTGTAGACTTTCCTGAGGCCCTCTGTTTTATATTCCTAATCATTTTTAAACTTAAACTTCTCGGGGTCCTCCCACCATCCCTTCAAGGTATCTGGTATGGCTACTTCATGAGTGGCTGGAAAATCAACGTTGAAAGTTTGTTCTCGATTGGGGAGTACATAGTAAATTTCTGGATCTTTCCCCTTCAGTTTAGAAAACGTCTTCTCCGAGTGATCGCGAATGACCCAAATCCTAGAGTCGAACTTTTGTAGGATCCATTCAATAACCTCTACACATGGAAATATGGGTGGATGGGCACCTACATAGTGGATTTTGGACTTCTTGACCTGACTATACACTTTTCGGTCTATGAGGTCCACTGGGAACTCAGGCTTTGTGAACTCCTAATATACCTAGTACCAACTCATCTTGTCTCCTTTCTCGAACACACATGCCGTTTCTCCATAGATAGGGGGTGGGGAAGGAGGCGTGCCTTCTTCTGAGATTTCTACCTCTGGACTCTTGTTTCTCTTCCAAAATGTTGCAGGCCCCATATCGCTTGAGGCCGAAGAGATGGAGGCACACTCGAGCTCGGCTTCGATGTTCCCTGGCATGTTAATGAAACAATCCCATGACAAGACGAACAACATAATTACAAATATGTTAAGACCAATGAAACTTCCAAATGACTGCTCAGGCTAGGTCACTGCGACCCCTGCCAAATATTATCTGAAGAAATGGCGAGGCTTGTTACTTAAAGACCTTGCGACTAGGTCGCAAGGTTGCAAGGTCGCATTAGCGTGAACTCTCAGGGAACGACGACTCTGCGACTTGGTGACTTGCGACTAGGTTGCACGGTCACTAGGTTGCGCTGGAGTAAACTTTCAGGGAACTGCGACTTTGCGACTTAACGACTTGCGACTAGGTCACTAGGTCGCAAGGTCGCAAAGTAGGCAGTTAATTAATGATTAGCGACTTGGCGACTTAGCGACCAAGTCACGAGAATGCAGGGTCGCTTAGTCGTGGAGTCGCGCTAGGGATTTTTTTTTTTTAGAGGTTTCACAACGATTGCAACCCGCGGGGAATGAATGGTAAATAGGGAAAAAAAGTTAAGGGGAATGGAAAAACCTGGGCTTCAAGGCCTCCCCAGGTAGCTAAGAAGGGTGCTTGAGGCAGACTGGGGCAGGATGAGGTTCAGAGAGGGAGGCAAAGAGAGATAAGCCATGAGGGAAGGTGTAAATTTTAACAAGAGGGTTGTTGAGGAGCTTGAATGAAACCAAAAAGGGGATTAATAGGCAAGGGGCAGGGGCATGTGAGGCAACAATTAATCAAAAGGAAACAACAAGAGGATTAGGCAACTTACCTGTGAAAAAACGCGCTTCAGATGGCTTGTTAGAGATGTTACTTTCTCCGTTGCACAGGTCGAATGCGACCTACGCGACCCTTTTATTTATAAAGGGGTCGAATGTGCGATCATTTAATGCAGGTCGCTAGGTTGCAAATTAGGGCTTGTTGAGGGGAGATGCAACCTGGAGGTTACTAGGTCTCTAGGTCGCACAGTCGCAAATGTGAAGCTTTAGACAAAAATGAAACGTTGCGACCTTGTGACCTAGGGGTCGCAAGGTCGCTAGGTCGCATGGTCGAAAAATGTTTGATTTTATGAGTTTTGCGACTTCGCGACTATGCGACTCGCTTTTTTAGAGACCAAGTCCTGGACCAAACTTTGAAGGGATAATGCATAAAAAGGGAACTTTCTCAAGGATAAATTTCGAGGGCGCATCAGACTTATCTTTATCAAAGAGATCAGGGGCTTTGAAATTTTAAGATGGGAATAAATTTTGGAGGGTGTTGTAGCGGCTACAACAGGAATTTTTTCCAAAAATGGCTAAGTGTGGGATCGGTGAGATTAGTGTGAATGATGATAAACCTTGACTGTGATCACACACTTAGAATATTTTTACAACTCGATGACATAGATCATCTTAAACACATGAAAAAATCATTTCCCTTTGTTTGACAACTTTATGACAAATTACGACAAGTGCAACATGAAAGATACACTTTGTGATGATCGTGAAAACACTTGTGCGGCAAGGCTTAAAACTTTGGGAATGAGTGTGACTTATGTTTACATATTTTGACAACTTCATTCACACAGTGATAACCCCTTGAAACTGTCAGGCCAAGAGGTAACTCGACAATGCGAATTGTGTTTTTGCATTAAGGGTGATCATTTATATATACATGGAGGGAGAGACTCTTGGGCTTCATCTCCCAGTTTCTATTCATATTCCAGCTCTCCTTATTTTCTATTTAAATTATTTTACATATTCACTCAATCCCAAGGATTAGGTGTCAACATTATCCCCCTTAATTTGAAGGGATGTTAGTGAGTCCAATCATCGTTCTGAATCTTTCGAACTTTTCTCTTCCAAGTGCTTTGATGAAGAAATCTACAATCTTCTCACTTTTGGAATAATGGCATAGATATGTTGTCTTGGCCTCAACTTGATGCCAAATTAGATGGTATTTTGTATTGATGTGCTTCATTTGATCATGGAAATTTGGGTTATTAGCCAACTTTAATGTAGAAGTGTTGTCAATCACTAGTGGAGTTGAATGAACTTGTTTCTCCTGCAAATGTTCATGAATTTTCCTGAGCCACACAATTTCCTTTATTGCTTCAGCTGCTGCCACATATTCTGCCTCAGTTGTAGAATATGTTGGAACTGATTTTTTGTGTGATCTACAGGAGACAACTCTTGATCTAAGACTCATAACATAACATGAAGTAGATACCTCATTTTATTTCTCTGCATCAAAGTCCAAATACGAGTATCCAATCAATTCGGATTCACCCACCTGTGTATACTTGAGTCCAAAGTCTTGAGTCCCCTTCAAGTAATTTAGAACTCTTTTTACAATGAACCAATGTCCCTCACAAGGATTTTTCATAAACCTGGAAAGGATTCCAACAATAAATGAAATGTCTTTTCTGGTAGTAGTCAGGTAGTTGAGACTTCCTACAAGTTATCTATAATTTATTGCATCCTCAAATTATTTTCTTTCAATGGATGTGAGCTTCAATTTATGTTCCATTGGAGTAGTCAAAGGATTGCACTCTGCCATGCCAAACATGTTAGACAGGTCTCTAATGTATTTCTTCTGAGAGAGGAATATAAATTAAGATGTTGAGTTACTTCAATACCAAGATAGTAGTGAACATAGCCCAAGTCATTCGTTTGAAAAGCTTTCCTCAATTCCTTCTTAATGGATGAAATTTAGCTTTCATTGTTCCATTTCATCAAAATATCATCTACATACACCACAATATATACAACCGTTTTTCCAACTTTCTTGACAAACAAATTTTCATCATCAAGATCATAATTTTTGAAGTTGAGTATCAGAATATGCTCAGTTAACTTCTCACACCAGGCTCACAGTGCTTGCTTGAGGCCATATAAGTATTTTACAATTTTTCATACTTTGTGTTCTTGGCCCTTCACAAAAAATAATTTTGGCCGGGACATAAAAAAAAATTCTTTCAGATATCCATTCAAGAATGTAGTTTTTACCTCCATTTGGACTTTCCAACCATTATGAGTTTCCAAGGCAAATATTGTCCAGATGGTAGCCCATTTTGTTATGCGGGAAAAAGTCTCCTCATAGTCAAACCCTTCTTTCTATGCAAAATCTTTTGCCACAAGCCTAGATTTGTACTTGTCAAGTGAGCCACCAACTTTATACTTGTTCTTGTAAACCCACTTGTAGCCAATTCGTTTGGTTCCCAATGGAGGATCAACCAACTTCTAGGTGTCATTATTTATAAAGGAATCATATTCCTTCTACATCACTTCTTTCCATTCATCATGAGAAGTAGCTTCTTTGAAGGAAGTTGGTTAAAAATATGTAGACAAATTCAGTTCACAATCATAATAAAAATCCATATCAATAGGTGAATCACAATCATCTACATCACCTCCATTTTTCCTAGTGGAATTTCTTGTTCCTGTCTTTCCAACCTCATCATAACAAAAAATTTCAAGTGTCTTTGTCAACCATTTGGAGGACCTTTCTGAGATGGCCCAGGCTGCTCAGTTGACTGAGTTGGGGATGAATCAAGATTTAGTCTCCCAATTCTGTCAATCACAATACTCAAAGTGTCATACGTGGTTGAAGCTTCTTATGGGGGAGAGAGTTCTTTAGAAGAATATTCCATAGATTGATCTAGTATAGGAATCCCCCCTTCAATATGTGGAATATGATTATCAAATTCTTGAAATTAATTTGCATGCCTGAATCTATCCAAGCGATCAAGTTTCCGCTCAACAACATTGTCAGTCTTGGAAGATTCAAGAAATATCACATCTATACATACTACAAACTTCTTATTAAATTCATCATAAAGAGAATATGCTTTGGAGGTATTTTTATACCCCAAGAAGATACACTTTTGACTCCTTGCACCAAGTTTATTTCTTTGTTTTGTAGGTATAAAGGCATAAAAGGTGGAACCAAAGACCTTGAGATGCTTTAATGAAGGAATGTGTCCATGCCACAATTCATAAAGGGAATTGTTTCTAATAACAGTATATGTACACCTATTATTTATATACACATCACATAGAACTGCATTAGCCCAAAACATCAATTTTACATTCTTTAAAAACAACATGGAGCAAACCATATTTAAGATTGTCCTATTCATTATCTCAACTACTTCGTTTTGTTGGGGATTATAAGGCACAGTTGTTTGATGTTCGATCCTATGCTGGTGAAGATATTTTTCAAATTCATTTGAAGTGTGTTGGGGTTCCCATGTTTTGGCAAGGTTGGAAATACCAAAAGATGAGACAACATCAAACCACTTTCAGACCTCAGGATCTAGCCCTCCTGGGCCCAGAGAGGGATCTCTCTATGATAAGCGAAGGTTTAGGTCTTTGAAGCTCAAAGTTTGAGATATTAGGCTAGTTATAGGCACAAGGTTTGTTTGTTTGATTTGTTTTGATTTGGTTGTTGGTTATCAGGAAAGGAGGGTTCAATGTAGGACAAGGATGAGAAAAGAGGGATAAGGCAGAGGTGAAGTATTCAAGGGAGCATTCAAAACCATTGGACAAGGGAGTCAGGAAAGGATTTGCTTACTAATCAATAGGCATGCTTTCAATTGGGTTAGTCATCTAAAACATAGGATCTTAAAGATGATTGCGTGATATGGAAAGGTAGGAGAGGATGAGATAACACAGATTCAGAGCACAAAGTTAAAGACCGGCTGGTCACACAAGGATCCTAGTGGACAGGGCTAACTCTAATCCCCAGTGTTCCCAAATATTCCAGCTAAATCCATAACAAGAAACATCTAAGAACAGATACATGTAATTCATACATTAGAGATCAGGCAATAACATCCACTACACTGGTTAAATTAACTGAAATCGATTCTTAGATAACACATTTATAAGAAAAACGTCAAAGGCAAGGAGAGCAGAGACATAGGGTACCTAACAAGGGTAAATCCTATGCCAATATTCTGATGCAAGCCAATAGAAACGAAATGAAATGAGTATAAACACAGAGATAGGAAAACATCACCGTTGCTTTAGATCAGGATCCAAAGAAATGTGCTTGTCATATTAAATAGCAATAGCAGTCAAGTAAAACATTGCTAATGGCTGAATACTCAGTCTAAAATCATATTCCTCAGCCTATCTAACACTTTACACAGAGACTGTGTCTCAAAAGAAACTACTTGCAATTCTCTGATAACTGATCAACAACCTTTATAATGAGTTTCTTCATCAATTTATAGCTCCAGAGGAGCAGAGAAAGTAGGTGAAGAACTAAATGCAGCATTAAAGACTCCATAAGAGGAAGAAGGCCGAAGCCCACTCTGTATAAATTCTGTGCATTAATCTGGGACACCCTTGGGTGAAAGAGTGGTCTTCGTCAGGTTTCCATTAACTCCAGGTATGTCTCTGATGTACTTTGGCTGCAGTGCTCTGTAGTACTTCTGGTGATCTGAACAAAAATAAATCAATGATTCAAGTCTGCCATGTTGTGTAGCTAATACTACTGATATCGTAGGACCGTTGTCAGGGTGGGAAATCCTTTAGGAACACGATATAGAATAAAAGTTGTATGGGCATTCTGTCCTTTACGGGGAAAACATTTTGTTGGTGTACAAACCCTGATATATATGAATTTCTGTATGATGTACACTCCGTGTGATTCATGACATCGCTGATCTTGTGCTTTGCCTTTGAATCTCTGTATTAAGGCTCAAAGCTCTTCATTGAACTGGTTTATCACTAGCTGGTATTTCTCTGCCGCTTCATAAATGTCTTGATCTGCAAAATCTAGGCTTTAATGGCACCGGATAGGTTTTTTGCGGAGATTGAACTGTCCTGGGATGATATTTATGCCGCCGCTACCTTTCCGAGTATTTCCATTGTGGTACCAGCTTCCAAATTCAACCTTCCCTACGCAACACACCATTACAATAGTACAATTGAACCATGGCGGTTCCACGCCTTTCTGAAACCCTGAAAAATGAGAAAACAAGTTAAGAAAACAATGAATGGGGTGTTGGATGTGGTGAGGATGATGAAAATGATAACGGGGCTAGTGAAATGGCGGAACAATGCAGAGGAATGATGGAGGGAAGCCTTAGTGAAGGTTGGCGGAGTGCAGAGGAAATTTAAATGAAAAACCTTAACAAACTCAACTTTTGAACAAATATATGCAATGAGATGGGAGGATGTACGGTGGATACACGTGGGGGTGACGTGGCGGGACCGGGCGATGGCAGAAAAGTCAACAGCGGGAAAACAAAACTGGACCGTCAGATCTCAAAGGAGATCGACGGTTGAAAATGCAGCGGAGGGCGATGAACGGTGGGCTAGGAGTATGGTGACCTTGGATTAAACCCTGCGCAACTCTGTGGAACGACGATCGTTGGATCAACTGCCCTAGATCGGACGGTGCACGTGCATATCGCTACGCATCCGCGGATGAATGTTAATGCGCAATGGGGTAGCGGTTTTGAAATAGTGCGCCTGACACGCGTCGATCGATGAGTGGAATCACTGCGTAATGGGAAAATACCACCCGACCCCCATTAGCAGTGCGATGAAAACCGGGTTGTTTCTGAATAGTGTTTGCGGGCGCAGGGACCACCAGGGGGGAATGAAGATCTTTCCGTTGATCTATGGTTTAAACAAAAGACAGATGTGGCTGGAGAGGTGAATGTGAAGAATGACGGGCGCTTGCGGAGTTAACGGGGATCGTCCGATCTACGAAGATCAACGGTCGATGTTTCCCCCTATATCATATGCGATAAGCGCCTTCCGCCTGGGCGCCTGGTCATGGCGCTGGGTCACGTAGAGGGAGTCGGTAAGGGGGCTGGCCTGAAGGGGGATAAGACCCAATGTGTAGAGTATGGGTTTTTCGGCCGTTTTTAGTGAAATTTGAGGCCGAAAATGGGAAATGATAAAGGGAAGAAGGGGAAATTTGGCTAACCAAAGGGTGTAGGGATGTTTTAGAGGGGATTTTTGGGATGAAAAGGGGGACTTTAACAGAGGGAAAAAAGGGGTGAAAGGGGACACTTTGCAGGGATACAGGGGATAAATATTGACCTTTTGGAGCACAATTTCTGCAAATAATGAGACCTTATAAAGGGAGTCAGCAGAGGGAAATTTATCAAAGGCAAAGGCACAGGAGACTTCAAGGATGATGTGTCTTCAGGGGAGATGCATTCCTTGAAGGCTCAAAAAACAATTTAGCCCCCTACTTTGCTTTGTCAAAAATTTATAGGGGGGCTAACAAAGTGCATCCTTTTCCATTATAAGTGTGAATAGAGCCAATATGAGTTTGTGCATTATTTTAAATCCATGCATGAAAGTTCTTGAATTTTTGAAAAGCATCATATTTGTTATTCAATAAATAAACCCAACACATTTTGGTGTAGTCATCAATAAATGTCATCATATATTTATTTCCATTTGCAGAAGGGAAAGGCATTGGTCCACATAAATATGAAATAATGAGTTCAAGTTTTCTATGTTCTCTGGAATGTGAATAATGAAAAGACGATTTTCTATTCTTTCCTAGAATACAATCATCACATTGCTTAAGTTTCCTAGGAATTGTAGGAAAACTAGTTACACCTTTTTTCTTCAACAATCGAAGGTTGTCATAGTTCAAATGTAAAAATATAGCATGCCATAAAAGAACTGATGGAAATGTACCTTCATCATAGTGATAAATGTATGCAAAGTTTTGTGCACGAGCATAGGTACCTTGCAGGTTCAAAAGTCTTGCTTCTTCAATCCCTGTCATGACAAGTGAGCGATCTGATTCTTTTCTGACCTCAACCTTTCCATCAAACATATGAATGGATTTTCCTTACTAGCGGATGTGGACCAAAGAAATCAAGTTTATCCTCAACACCGGGAGGTATAGAACATCATGTAGAAGAAAGTATAGAAGACCAATCAGTTTGAGCCTGATTTTGCCAAGCCCTAATGGCTTGAGTTTTGATTTGTCTACAAAGTATACTGCTCCATCAACATTGTCAGTAAATTCTTCTAAAATTCATGCGTCATTTTTCTCTTAAATCAAGCAACCAATCATTTTTCTAAGAAGCAAGTGAAGCGCTAAACAATTCTTCAGTTACTCCAATATTACAATGTGCCACAACACAGTGAGTGAATTCATGTGCTTTACCTTTCTCTTTGTCATGAGTTTTACCTTTGGCTTCATTTCTGATTTAAAATGGGTGGTTGAATTACTATGCTATGCAAGCACCTCCCACTAAATTAAAACAAATTAAGATCTTTCTTATGCATGCATGTGCAAAATTGCATACTTGAATCAGGCGTATGTGTTTTAACTGTTTTAAGGATTTATGTGTGATGGATTAAACATTTGTTTATACTAATTAAAAGCATGTACAACAAGAATAAATTGAAGAAAATTAATCATCAAAACATAAAAACAAACATAATAAAGGAGTTCACCCATATATCTTGGGCTACGTCTCCTTAAGCCTTTGTCAATTGACTTGGCCCTTTGGGATTAAGATGGAAAATTTATTTTACAAGTTAATACTCAACTTCAATGGTTGTTTGAATTGTACCAATGGGTTTAGAATACAATCATACCCCTAGATTGAAATCTAACTATCTGGAAATGGACCTAGGCTCCCTTGGGCTTGACCTCTTCCATCGATGTCCTTAAGCTTCCTTAAGATCCTTTGTGGCATAAAATATCTTAGAGGTAATTTTCAATCCCTAAAACCTTTTCTACTGTCTCCAACATATATCATTAATCCAAAATAAGCTATTCATTTTCTCAAATTGAGCTCTGGCCCTGGGCTCCCTGAAAATTCGTTGTGGCTTCTTTGGCTCTAGAAGTCTCCAAAAGGCTTTGAAAATCCATCCAATGGATTCAAAATGTCCAAAATAGTTAGAATAGACTATTCACTTGCTCAAATTGGCCTCTAGATGCTCTGGTTATGCCTCCAACACCTAGTGGTACCCTGTGGCTCTGGGCTCACTGAAAACTTCCTTGTAGCATCTCAACCTTAAGAAGTCTTCAAATGCTTCTGCAAACATGATCATTGGATTCATAAGGTTAAATATAGTCAAAAATGATTATTTGTTTCCTGATAATGGCCTCTGGCTGCCCTGGCTAGGCCTCATTCTCCAGTTGGCTCCTAGTGGCCCTTGGAATTTCTCTGAAGAAAAAGCATGCTCAAAATTCCTCAGCTAGCTCTGTAAACCTCACCAATGGCTCCAAAATGCTAAAATTATCTAAGAATGGCTCTTAATTCACTATTAATTTTCGAAAATTGAGTCTCCTAGTCATTTTCCAGTTACACCTAGAAAAGCGCCACTAAAAGTGAAGAACTCCACTTAATAGGAGTCAAAATAGTGGAATCCTGCCAGAAATGGCGCGCTGCCAAAAATTCCGCCGAACTTAACGATTGCACTCAACATTAGTGGTTGGGTGACCACATGCCAACCTAAACCACAGCTTACAAACCGCGTTGTCGGTGGAACTCCAGGTGGAAACATAGTGGATAAGTTTTGAATCGCGAGTTCGATGGAGGGTTAGTGCTGACTGTTGCAACCATGCAGAAATGGTTAGTCGTAAACATAGCCATGTGACAAGGCTTAACATGAAACTGACAGAGTTTTCGATTGGAGGTTACGTTGGCTGCGACAATTTTATATCATCGTAACATTGAAATGTGACCATATATCGTGGGACCACTGGCGGGTTGGGACTGCTAGCAGTCCCCAACCCCCAAACACGACTTCATTAAACCTTAAAATTAACCCGTGAACTATGTTGGTAAGAACTACTCGTGTAGGTTGGGTGGTGTGTCATGTGGTTGCTCTGTCGGAGGTCGCAGGGTCGAGCCCTGCGGACCTCAACCCAAAATTTTATAACGCAGTTCAAGGGCCACGTGGCACCTCCCGATTAGCTCCTCCAAACTCTATACCAAATGAAACTGTGACACTTTTCAACATCTAATTGGCCTGGAAGGAATATTCTAAGGAATATTCCCTCGAATATTCTTGTTTGATAATTGTTCCGATGCCCAGTCAACCCTGGTCAACTGTCGAAATTTGTAGTTTACTGAACTTTTCAAATCACGATAAATTCTTCATACAGTGTCGATTTTTCAAACCATTCACAGCGCTGAAATCAAGAAGACTAGATCTATCTGGTCGCTTAGGTTCAGCATTATTTTGAACACTTTGAAATTTGAGCTATCACTTGGGTCCTGATCCAAATCTGATCACTACTCCACGTTGGGAATATTTTGGACCCCAAAAGACTTGATTACCTGTTTAGTATATAAGGGTACAACTCCCTCACCTTTCCAAACTCCATCCACTTTCCCTTGCTTGGCTTAGTGACGTTGAGCCCAACTCGAAGGTAGTCAACACTTCCCCTCTTTGATGCTCTTCTCCTCCTGTCAAGAATTGTATCTTCTTTGAGCTCATCTAGAAATTCTGGCGAGAAATATTCAATAGAAGGTAGTTGAACATCACTTCGTTGATCATCGATCAGAGGTGGCTCATACAAACGTAAGTTTTCAGCATTAAAAACTTAATACATTTGCATATGTACAAAGGAATGTATATCTTACTGGGTCAAGAAATCAAACCACTTCTTACCAAGCCACTTCCATGGCAATTTTTCCTGTTGAACATCTTCTTCCTATGAATCATCTGGACTCACATCGATGATGGAATCTTTGGTTCCATTATAGCCATTCTTTTTATCCTCTTACTTCAAATTCTTGGGATGATTGGTTGGATGTAGTGTCCAACATTGGGTAATGAGATGTCACTTATTTTGACAATGTGTGCAAATATTTTGCATCTTCTATGAAAGTCGCCTTCAATTTGAATGTTTCCTATATGCCTTCATTCTCTTCCAACATCTTGAAACTTCATGGTTACACAAACCACAATAGGAACAAAAACTCTTTCTCCCATTTATACATGCATATTTGTCAAGCTTAACATAATCATAAACAACTTGACTATGGGAAGAATTATACCTTGAATATTACTTTGTATGTCCATGTTTTTTACCTTCTCAAGGAGATGATCTTGAAGAGGTTCCAACTCTATTTTGAAGAACAACATTAGTGTTCATGTCTTGATAGCTGTCAGAACTCTCTTGCTCGCCATAAGATGCATGTCTACAAACATCTTGCTGCAACATGGGTTTCAAACAATGACATTCATCTTGAATACAAACTTGACATGTTTATGGGTTTGAACCTGCAACAAAAAAATTTCTTGGAACTATCTCAAGTGCCTTCATGGCTTTTGATTTTTCGCCATAATATTGGACATAGCCTAGACCAAACTTCTTAGGCCTTTCCTCAACCATAATAGGCTCAATCATGCCTTGTGCATGTTTTCCTTGACCCTTGCCTTCATAGCCCATTTTTAACATCACTTTGGACCCTATACCTCTAGTGTGTTTCTCAAATGAACCTACACATCTATCTGAAGAGGAATTTGAAGACAAATTTGATTGATTTACCTCTGCTTCAAGCATGTGTTTGGTTAAGGCCTATTGGGCATGATGGAGCTACATCTCCATCTCATGCATTCTTTGAAGAAGTCCTTATTTATCTTGCTTCATAGAAACCAATTTCTCACGAAGTCTAGTGCTTTCCCTTACATCTTCATACAGACTTTGCACCTTATATTTCAGGACGTAGAAGTCTTGCTTCATCTCTTTATCAAAGAGTAATGCAAAGGAGGAGGATTTTTAAACCTCACTTGATGAAGTTTTAATCACTATATAAATGAATTAATAACTTCAACAACAACTCACAAAGCTTCCAAAACAATTGACAAATCTTCTTAACAATTTGGCTGTAGATTCAAGCTCTTATCTGTAGCTTGTATCTCTTCTTCAAGCAGCCTCTTTTGCAAACAATCCCTCTTGTGCTTCAAGATTTCCTTGAGGTCCTTTGGGTAAGGAGAATGATTTCAACCTTCTTCCTTATTGCCCTCTTCTGGACTTAGCTAGTAGTATATCCCTTTCACCTCTAGCAAACTCAAACTTGTAAGCATCAGTCAATTTGAAAATAGTTAAATTCTTTGCATTGTTAAATGCCTTTCAAGTCAAAAAAGCAAGAAAGAAACCTTGTGTTCTGTCAAGAAAGCAACCTAGTACTCTGATACCAACCTGGTCTGAAATGGGTGGTTGACTTGTTATGATATGAAAGCACCTCCCACTCAATTAAAACAAATTAAGATCTTGCTTATACATGCATGTGCGGAATTTCATACTTGAATCAGGTGTATGTGTTTTCACTATTTTAAGTATTTATGTGTGAGGAATTAAACATTTGTTTATGCTAATTAAAATCATGTACAACAATCATAAATTGCAGCAAATTAATCAACAACACATAACAACAAACATAATAAAGGAGTTCACCTGTGTATCTTGGGCTACATCTCCTTAAACCTTTGTCAATTGACTTGGCTCTTTGGGATTAAGATGGAAAATTTATTTTACAAGTTACTAATCAACTCCAATGGTTGTTTGAACTGTACCAATCAGTTTATAATACCATCATACCCCTAGATTAACTGCTAACTCTTTGGAAATGGACCTAGGCTCCCTTGGACTTGACCTCTTCTGTCAATTTACTTAAGCTTCCCTGACCTTCTCGGTGCCAAAAAATATCTTATAAGTCCTTTTCTATACCTAAAACATTTTCTACTGTCTCCAGCATATATCAATCATCTAAAATAGGTTGTTCATTTTCTCAAATTGAGCTCTGGCTCCCCAATATAGGCCTCCATCACCTGGTGGCCATGGGCTCCCCAAAACTTCCATGTGTCTCCTTAGGCTCTATAAGTCTCCAAATGGCTCTAAAAATACCTCCAATGGATTCAAAATGTCCAAAATAGTTACAATAGACTATTCACTTGCTAAAATTGGCCTTTGGCTGCTCTGGTTATGCCTCCAACACCTGGTGGCACTTTGTGGCTCTAGGCTCACTGAAAACTTCCCTGTAGCATCTCAGCCTTCAGAAGTCTCCAAATGTTTCTTCAAACCACATCATTGGATTCAGAAGGTTCAAGATAGCTTGCATGATGCATATTTCGAGATGGCCTTTGGTCGCCCCGGCTAGGCTCTACTCCTACCGGCTCCTAAAGGGCCCTCGGGAACTTTCCGAAGAAAAATCGACCAGTGTCCCCGCCAATTTCGAAAACCTCACCAATGCCTCCAAAATGCTCGAATTGGATAAGAATGAATCTTGATTCACTCGAATCGTCGAAAATTGAGTCTTCCACACATTTTTCTAGTTACACTCAGAAAGCTCCACCAAATGTAGTGGCTCCACTTAATCGAGTCAAAATAGTGGAATCTCGCTTAAAATGACACGTTACTTAAAAAAATCTCAGTTAAATTAACTGTCACATTTAACATCCTCCAAAATCAGGCCACATGCCAACCCAAACCACGGCTTACAAACCGCTCTATCGGCGGAACTCCAGGCGGAAACCATAGTGGATAAGTTTTAAACCGTGGGTTTGGTGGAGGGTTAGCATTGATCGTTGCAACTGCGCAGAAATGGTTAGCCATAAACATAGCCATGTGACAAGGCTTAACATGAAACTAGCGGAATTTTTTGTTGGACGTTACGTTGGTTGCGACGGTTTTATATCATCGTAACATTACAATGTGACCATATATTGTGGTACCGTTGGTGGGTTGGGACCGCCAGCGGTCCCCAACCCCCGAACGTGACTTAATTCAACATTAACATTAACCCGTGAACTATGTTTGTAAGAACTACTCGTGCAGCTTGGGCAGTGTTTCGTTTGGTTGCTTTGCCGAAGGTCGTGGGGTCGAGCCCTGTGGACCTCAACCCAAAATGTTATAACGTATTTACAATACGTGGCTGCCTCGTGGCTGGCCACGTGGCACCGCTTGATTGGCTCCTCCAAACTCTATACCAAATGAAACTATGATGCTTGTCAACATATAATTGGGCAAGAAGGAATATTTTGGGGAATATTCTAGGCATATTCCCTGGAATATTAATTTTTTTTTATTGTTCCAATGCCCATTCAACCCTGGCCAACTATCGAAATTTGCAATTTATTGGACTTTTCAAATCGCATTAAATTCTTCATACGGTGTCGGTTTTTCGAACCGTTCATGGTGCCAGAATCAGGCAGACGATATCTATCTAGTTGCTCAAGTTTGACACTCTTTTGAACACTTTGAATTTTGAGCTATCACTTAGGTCCGTATCCAAATTTGATCACTCCTCCCTATTGGGAATCTTTTGGACCCCAAAAGACTTGATTACCTGTTCAGTAGATGAGGGTACAACTCCCTTAGCTTTCCAAACTCCATCCACTTTTTCCTGCTTGGCTTAGTGCCTTTGAGCCCAAATTGAAGGTAGTCAACACTTCTCCTCGTTGATGCTCTTGTCCTCTTGTCAAGAATTGCATCTTCTTTGAGCTCATCCAGAAATTCTGGTGAGAAATATTCAATAGAAGGTAGTTCAAAATCACTTGCTTGATCATTAATCAAAGGTGGCTCATACAAAAGTAAATTTTCAACATTAACAACTGAATACATTTGCACATGTACAAAGGAATGTATATTTTACTGGGTCAAGAAATAAAACCACTTCTTACCAAGCCACTTCCATGGCGATTTTTCCTGCTGAACATCTTCTTCTTGTGAATCATCTGGACTCACATCGATGATGGAATCTTTGGTTCCATTCTCGCCAGTATTTTATCCTCTTGCCTCAAATGCTTGGGATGATTAGTTGGATTCAGTGTCCAACATTGGGCAATGAGATGTCCCTTCTTTTGGCAATGTGTGCAAATCTTTTGCATCTTCTATGCAAGTCACCTTCGCTTTGACTGTTTCTTGTATGCCTTCATTCTCTTCCAACATCTTGAAACTTCATGGTTACACAAACCACAATAGGAACAAAAAGTCTTTCTCCCATTTATGCATGCATATTTATCATGCTTAACATGATCATCAACAACTTGACTATGGGAAGAATTATACCTTGAATGTTGGTTTGCATGTCCATATTTTTTACCTTCTCGAGGAGATGAACTTGAAGAGGTTCCGGCTCTCTTTTGAAGATCAACATCAGTGTTCATGTCTTGATAACTGTCAAAACTCTCTTGCTCTCCATAAGCTGCATGTCGACAAACATCTTGCTGCAACATGGGTTTCAAACAATGGCATTCATCTTGAATACAAACTTGACATGTTTATGGGTTTGAACCTGCAACAAAAGTTCTTCTTGGAACTGTCTCAAGTGCCTTCATGGCTTTGGATTTTTCGCCATAAGATTGAACATAGCCTAGACCAAACTTCTTAGGCATTTCCTCAACCATAATAGGCTCAATCATGCATTGTGCATGTTTTCCTAGACCCTTGCCTTCATAGCCCATTTTTAACATCAATTTGGACCCTATACCTCTAGTGTGTTTTTCAAATGAACTTACACATCTATCTGAAGAGGAATTTGAAAACAAATTTGAGTGATTTACCTCTGCTTCAAGCATGTGCTTGGTTAATGTCTCTTGGGCATGATGGAGCTGCATCTCCATCTCATGAATTCTTTGAAGAATTCCTTCTTTCTCTTGCTTCATAGCAACCAATTTCTCATGAAGTCCAATGTTTTCCCTTACATCTTCATACAGAATTTGCACCATATCCTTCAAGATGTAGAAGTCATGCTTCATCTCTTTATCAAAGATTCTTGCAAAGGAGGAGGATTTTGAAACCTCACTTGATGAAGTTGTCATCACTATATAAATGAATTAAATAACTTCAAAAACAATTTAAATCTTCCAAAACAATTGACAAATCTTCTTAGCAATTTGGTTGTAGATTCAAGCTCTTCTATGTAGCTTGTATCTCTTCTTCAAGCATGCTTTTTTGCAAACAATCCCTCTTGTGCTTCAAGAGTTGCCTTGAGGTCCTTTAGGTAAGGAGAATGATTTCAGATTTCTTCCTTCTTGTCCTCTTCTGGAATTAGCTAGCAGTAGCTCCCTTTCACCTCTGGAAAACTCAAATTTGTAAGCATCAGTCAATTTTCAAACATTTAAATTCTTTGCACTGATAAACACCTTTCAAGTCAAACAAGAAACCAAGCAACCTTGTGCTCTATCAAGCTAGCAACCTAGTGCTCTAACACCAACCTAATATGAAATGGGTGGATGACATGTTATGACAGGCAAACACCTCCCACTCAATTAAAAAAAATTAAGATCTTTCTTATACATGCATGTGCGGAATTGCATACTTGAATCAGGTGTATGTGTTTTAACTATTTTAAGGCTTTATGTGTGAAGAATCAAAAATTTGTTTATGTTGATTAAAATCATGTACAACAAGCATAAATTTCAGCAAATTAATCATCAACACATAACATCAAACATAATAAAGGATTTCACCCGTATATCTTGGGCTACATCTCCTTAAGCCTTTGTCAATTGACTTGGCTCTTTGGGATTAAGATGGAAAATTTATTTTACAAGTTACTACTCAAATCCAATGGTTGTTTGAACTGTACCAATGGGTTTAGAATACCATCATACCCATGTATTGAATGCTGAATCTCTGGAAATGGACCTAGGCTCCCTTGGGCTTGACCTCTTCTATCGGTGTCCTTAAGCTTTCCTAAGCTTCTCTGTGGCACAAACTCTCTTATAATTCCTTTTCTATCCCTGAAACATTTTATACTATCTCCAAAATATATCATTCATCTAAAATAGGCTATTCATTTTCTCAAATTGAGCTCTGGCTCCCCAATCTATGCCTCCATCACCTGGTGGCCTTGGGCTCCCTGAAACTTATCTGTGGATTTTTCAGCTATATAAGTCTTTAAATGGCTCTAAAAATCTCTCCAATGGATTCATAATGTCCAAAATAGTCAGAATAGACTATTCACTTGCTGAAATTGGTATTTGGCTGCTCTGGCTATGCCTCCAACACCTGGTGGCACCCTCTGGCTCTAAGCTCACTGAAAAATTCCCTGTAGCCTATCGACCTTCAGAAGTATCCAAATTATTCTGAAAAACCCATCATTGGATTCATAAGGTTCAAGATAGTTAGAAATTAATATTGGTTTCCTGAAAATGGCCTCCAGCTGCCCTGGCTAGGTCTCATTCTCCTGCTAGCTCCTGGTGGCCCTTGGAACTTCTCTGATGCAAAATCATGCTCAGATGTCCTCAGTTGGCTCTGCAAACCTCATCAATGGCTCCAGAATGCTCCAATTAGCAAAGAATGAGACTTCATTCACTCTTAATGGTAAAAAATTGAGTCTCCTACTCATTTTTCTAGTTACACCTAGAAAAGCTCCACTAAAAGTGGAGGACTCCACTTAACTGGAGTCAAATAAGTGCAATCCCGCCAGAAATGGTACACTGCCAAAAATTCCACCAAAATTACCCGTTGAATTTAACATTAGTGATTGGGTGGCCACATGCCAACCCAAACCACGGCTTACAAACCGCTCTATCGGCGGAACTCCAGGCGGAAACCATAGTGGATAAGTTTTAAACCGTGGGTTTGGTGGAGGGTTAGCATTGATCGTTGCAACTGCGCAGAAATGGTTAGCCATAAACATAGCCATGTGACAAGGCTTAACATGAAACTAGCGGAATTTTTTGTTGGACGTTACGTTGGTTGCGACGGTTTTATATCATCGTAACATTACAATGTGACCATATATTGTGGTACCGTTGGTGGGTTGGGACCGCCAGCGGTCCCCAACCCCCGAACGTGACTTAATTCAACATTAACATTAACCCGTGAACTATGTTTGTAAGAACTACTCGTGCAGCTTGGGCAGTGTTTCGTTTGGTTGCTTTGCCGAAGGTCGTGGGGTCGAGCCCTGTGGACCTCAACCCAAAATGTTATAACGCAATTCAAGGGCCACATGGAGGCCTTAGGGCTGGTCACGTGACACCTCCTTATTGGTTCCTCCAAAATTTGTACCAAATGAAATTGTGACACGTGTCAACATATAATTGGCCTGGAAGGAATATTCTGAGGAATATTCCCTGGAATATTCTTTTTTTCTAATTGTTCCAATGCCTAGTCAAACCTTGTCAACTGTCACAATTTGTAGTTTACTGGAATTTTCAAATCGCGATAACTTCTTCATATGTTGTTAATTTTTTGAACCGTTCACGGTGCCAGAATCAAGAAGAAGAGATCTATCCGGTCGCTCAGGTTTGACACTATTTTTAATACATTGTAGTTTGAGCTATCACTTAGGTCCTGATCCAAATCTGATCAATTTCTTTCCTGATCAATTTTGTCCCAAGGCAGCTTACATGTGGATACATCATGTCCATATCTATTGCAATGTATGAAGTGAATATCAGACTTTTTTCATTGAAATTGTGTGCCCCCCTGCCTTTGAAATTTATTCATCCTCTCCCTCTTCCTCTTTGGCCACCTCTTCCTCTAGAAGAAACTTAAGCAATATTATTCTCTCTATGTGCAAGACATACAATTTATTCAGTAGACTAACGAGTTGTCTTAATCTTCCCAAAATCCTTTTCTCTCTCAACAAACTTCTTCTCAAGGGAGTCAAAGGTAATCTCCTTGAGATTTCCACTTGCTTGCAATGACTCAAGATAATATGAGTAAGTGGGATATAGTGCCTTGAAATAAGTTGTGAGAGGTATGTCTATTTCAACACCGGTGTTTTGAATATCATACATAATAGATCTTACTCTTGATGCTAAAGAAAGAGGGTCAGCATTTTTCGATTCAAGGCTGAACAATTTAATCATCAATTGGACAACTTAAATGTCATAGTGTGAGTCATACAATTCTTTCAAATTCTTCAATGTATCATAATCATTTGAGAATGGTAAAATATGGTGACTCACCTCTTCATTTACAGATGCTACAATCAAGGCATAGGCCTTGTTGTTCTTGTTTTCCCAAATGGCGATATCCTTGTCTAAGGTGGGCTTTACAGGTGCATTGTCTCATTCTCCTTCACAAATTCCTTTGCACAACCCATTAAAGATGAGAGTGTGTTTAATATTCTTTGACCATTCAGGATATTTATATTTTCCTGATAGAAATACTCCAACAATAGATATCAATGAGTGTATTTTAAATATGTGTACTCTGTGTAAAAAGGTATGATGTTTCCAATATATCGTAATAAATTGCACTTCTGCTGGTAATATGTGTAAAAAAAAACACTATGATATATTAAAATAGAGGTATATTTGGGGGAGTGTAGGGGAGGGAGTATTTATGGGAGGGTGTATATGGGGAAGATGTATATGGCAGAAGGCATATATGTAGGGAGGGTGGAGTTATGGTTGTCCGACCATGTGGTAATATTAACCACAACGTTAAGGCATTATGGCAACGATATGGGAGTCGACCAATGGGAGGGAGGTGGGAAAAGTGGTATGGGAGCTATGGTATGCTTCTATGCACTATTTAACACATTGGATAGGCCATGAGATCCATGATGTCGAGGTGGTATGGTTCCAAGAGGGAGGTGATATGGGAGTAATTGAAGACTTGTTTAACGGTTCACTTGTTTCTCGCAAAAATGATTAGTTTCTTGATTCAGAAGCAACATGCCACATAACTTTTAGAAGATATATTTTGGAAGAATTTACTGAAAATGTTGATGGAGATGTATACTTTGCTTACAAATCAAAACTCAATCCATCAGGGCTTGGCACAATCAGGCTCAAATTACCTAGTCTTCCAAAATTTCTTCTACATGATGTTCTATACCTCCTAGATTTGAGGAGAAACTTGATGTATTTGGTCCACATCCGCCAGCAAGGACACTCCATTCATATGTTTGATGGAAAGGTTGAGGTCAGAAATGCATCAAATTGCTCACTTGTCATGACGGTGATAGAAGAAGAAAGACTTGTGAAGATGCAAGGTACCTCTGCTCGTGCACAAAACCTTGCATACAGTTCCCACTATGATGAAGGTACATTTCCATCAATTATTTTATGGCATGCTATATTTGGACACTTCAATTATCATAGGCTTCGATTTTTGATGAAAAATGGTGTTACTAGTTTACCTAGAATTCTTAGGAAACTTAAGCAATGTGATGCTTGTATTCTAGGAAAGAATAGCAAACTATCTTTTCATGATTCACATTCCAGAGTACATCGAAAAATTGAACTCATTCATTCAGATTTATGTGGACCACTATTTCTTCCTTCTACAAATGGAAATAAATATATGATGACATTTATTGATGACAACACCAAAATGTGTTGGGTTTATTTATTGAAAATGATGCACAAACTCATAGGAATCCCCCCTTCAATATGTGGAATCTGATTATCAAATTATTGAAATTACTTTGCATCCCTAAATCTATCCAAGCAATCAAGCTTCCGCTCAACAACATTGTCAATCTTGTAATATTCAAGAAATATCACATCTCTAGATACTACAAACTTCTTATTAACTTCATCAGAGAGACAATATGCTTTGGACATATTTGAATACCCCAAGAATATACACTTTCAACTCCTTGCACCAAGTTTGTTTCTTTGTTCCTTAGGTATCAAGGCATAATAGGTGGAACCAAAGACCCTGAGATGCTTACCGAAGGAATGTGGCCATGCCACATTTCATAAGAAGTCTTGATTCTAATAGCATTAAATGGAGACCTATTCTTTATATACACAACCCATAGAACTGCATTAGCCCAAATTCATTTCAAGAATTTGATAATCATATTCCACACCTTGAAGGAGGGATTCCTATATTGGATCAATTTGTGGAATCTTCTTCTGAAGCACTCTCTCCCCCACATGAAGCTCCAGTATAGGAATCCCCCCTTCAAGATGTGGAATATTATTATCAAATTCTTGAAATGACTTTGCATGCCTAAATCTATCCAAACAATCAAATATGTCACTCAACAACATTGTCAGTCTTGGAAGATTCAAGAAATATCACATCTCTAGATACTACAAACTTCTTATGAACTTCATCATAGAGACTATATGCTTTGGAGGTATTTGAATACCCCAAGAAGATAACACTTTGGACTCCTTGCACCAAGTTTTTTTCTTTTTTCCTTAGGTATAAAGGCATAACAAGTGGAACCAAATACCCTGAGATGCAGTGGAGAGAGGAGTTTGCGGTCGCGGGGATATGGTCATAGCACTGCAAGCTGATGGCTGCCATGGGAGAGTGATGGGTTGTGGAACTTGATGTATTTGTATATAACAGATGCTTTATCGAAGGAATTTTTCCATGCCACATTTCATAAGGAGTATTTTTTATAATAGAATTATATGGACATATATTCTTTATATACACAACACATAGAGGGAGGTGATATGGGACTAATTGAAGACTTGTTTAATGGTTCACTTGTTTCTTGCAAAAATGATTAGTTTCTTGATTCAGAAACAAAATGCCACATGAATTTTAGAAGATATATTTTGGAGTAATTTACTAACAATGTTGATGGAGAATTATACTTTGCATACAAATCAAAACTCAATCCATCAGGGCTTGGCACAATCAGGCTCAAACTGCCTGGTCTTCCAAAATTTCTTCTACATGATGTTCTATACCTCCCAGAGTTGAGGAGAAACTTGATGTATTTGGTCCACATCCGCCAGCAAGGACACTCCATTCATATGCTTGATGGAAAGGTTGAGGTCAGAAATGCATCAGATCGCTCACTTGTCATGACGGGGATAGAAGAAGAAAGACTTGTGAAGCTGCAAAGTACCTATGCTTGTGCACAAAACCTTGCATACAGTTATCACTATGATGAAGGTACATTTCCATCAAGTCTTTTATGGCATGCTATATTTGGAAACTTCAACTATCATAGGCTTCAATTTTTGATGAAAAATAGTGTTACTGGTTTGCCTGGAATTCTTAGGAAACTTGAGCAATGTGATGCTTGTATTCTAGGAAAGCATAACAAACTGTCTTTTCATGATTCACATTCCATAGTACATCGAAAAATTGAACTCATTCATTCATATTTATGTGGACCACTATTTCTTCCTTCTACAAATGGAAATAAATATATGATGACATTTATTGATGACAACACCAAAATGTGTTGGGTTTATTTATTAAAAATGATGCACAAACTCATAGGAATCCCCCCTTCAAGATGTGGAATCTGATTATCAAATTCTTGAAATTACTTTGCATCCCTGAATCTATCCAAGCAATCAAGCTTCCACTCAACAACATTGTCAATCTTGTAATATTCAAGAAATATCACATCTCTAGATACTACAAACTTCTTATTAACTTCATCATAGAGACAATATGCTTTGGACATATTTGAATACCCCAAGAATATACACTTTCGACTCCTTGAACCAAGTTTGTTTCTTTGTTCCTTAGGTATCAAGGCATAAGAGGTGGAACCAAAGACCTTGAGATGCTTACCGAAGGAATGTGGTCATGCCACATTTCATAAGCAGTCTTGTTTCTAATAGCATTAGATGGAGACCTATTCTTTATATACACAACACATAGAACTGCATTAGCCCAAAGTCATTTCAAGAATTTGATAATCATATTCCACATCTTGAAGGGGGGATTCCTATATTGGATCAATTTGTGAAATCTTCTTCTGAAGCACTCTCTCCCCCACATGAAGCTCTAGTATAGGAATCCCCCTTCAAGATGTGGAATCTTATTACCAAATTATTGAAATTAATTTGCATGCCTAAATCCATCCAAGCAATTAATATGGCGCTCAAAAACATCATCAGTCTTGGAAGATTTAAGAAATATCACATCTCTAGATACTACACACTTCTTATTAACTTCATCATTGAGACTATATGCTTTGGAGGTATTTGAATACCCCAAGAAGATAACACTTTGCACTCCTTGAACCAAGTTTGTTTCTTTGTTCCTTAGGTATAAAGGCATAACAAGTGGAACCAAATACCCTGAGATGCAGTGGAGACAGGACTTCGCGGTCATGGGGATATG
Source organism: Pinus albicaulis (assembly GCA_034641835.2). NCBI lineage: Eukaryota > Viridiplantae > Streptophyta > Pinopsida > Pinales > Pinaceae > Pinus > Pinus albicaulis. Next base: position 159,019,980 of record CM076576.1, on the reverse strand, counting down.
GTCGTAGCACTGCAAGCTGATGGCTGCCATGGGAGAGTGATGGGTTGTGGAACTTCACGGAAACTATTTCGATTGCATCTGGAATAATGGCTAGCAAGGTAGATGTATGGTACGTTGATCAATGGAGAGCCGATGGTGGAAGGTGGGAAAACCATGAACGGATATTCAGTTATGAAAAGAGGCCCAACGATGGCCGTGCAGTCGAGGTGAGGTTCCGCTGCACCTTTTTTTTACGCGTTCAATTATATACATTTTTTATTCGAATTTTCTCCTTGATATATATATATATATATATATATATATATATATATATATATATAATTTTGACCTTTTTCTTATATCCTTTTTTTTAATTCTTTAAAAATGGCCAAGGGCCTCTGATGAAATAAGCAAACGAAGAAACTCCAAAAGTGTAGCGAAACACTTCAACGACAACAATGTTGACGAATTTAATGGTTAAGGACCTAGATCAGAGAGCGTCGCTCTGTGCAGCGGTGAGCGACCAGAAGATCGAACTGCTCTGATACCAAATGGAGTATAAAACTCATAGATATATAGAAATAGATATATATTATTGATAATTGGATAAGATGATTTACAAATGGGAGAGACCAAGGCTTAAATACAACCTTATGGTGTCTCTTGGTGAAGGGGCGTGATCTTTGATCATGCCCTTTTGCCTAATACAACCTAAAATAATTACATTTAATAATAATTAATAATTTGTATATAACAGATGCTTTACCGAAGGAATTTTTCCATGCCACATTTCATAAGGGTCTTTTTTCTAATAGAATTATATGAACACATATTCTTTATATACACAAACACATAGAACTACATCAGCCCAAATTCATTTCAAGAATTTGATAATCAGATTCCACATCTTGAAGGGGGAATTCCTATACTGGATCAATTTGTGGAAACTTCTTTTAAAGCACTCTCTCAGGCCACATGAAGCTGCAGTATAGGAATCCCCCTTCAATATGTGGAATCTGATTATCAAATTCTTGAAATGAATTTGCATGCCTGAATCTATCAAAGCGATGAAGATGTCGTTCAACAACATTGTCATTCTTGGAAGATTCAAGAAATATCACATCTCTAGATACTACAAACTTCTTATTAACTTCATCATAGAGACAGTATGCTTTGGAGGTATTTGAATACCCCAAGAAGATACACTTTTGACTCCTTGCACCAAATTTGTTTCTTTATTCCTTAGGTATCAAGGCATAACACGTGGAATCAAAGACCCTAAGATGCTTTACCAAAGGAATTTTGCCATACCACATTTCATAAGGAGTCTTGTTTCTAATAGAATTACATGGACACCTGTTCTTTATATACATAACACATAGAACTGCATCGGCCCAACATGGAGGTGATATGGGAGTCAAATGACAAGGGGAGGACCAGAGGTAGCAGGAGGTAACCTATGAGGAGGGGGCGAGTGTGACTGTCAGGTCCATAGTATTATATGAAATGTGAACCGGGGAGTGGTATTATGTGAAATGAGAACCCGAGTCACCACAACTGAAGCTGAGGGCTCGAGGGACCAGTGTAACACGGAGTGTGAAGGAAACTGGGGTGAGAGGGTGGATTGAGGGATGTCTCAGGAATTAAAAATACTCCATTCACATATCAACTTATTTCAAAAAAATGATTCATTTTAATTTCCACTCCAGTTAATAAATTTACATTCACAGACACATACATAAATGCATCCTGATTGACAGCATCCAAGGTGTCTTCTTGGCCACAAAAGGGCAAGACCAACCAGGATCCCACAACAATGAGGGTGTCGACTGTGAGTATTAACATGAGGGTGAGGAGCTCAATGTATAAGTTTGAGTCAAATGTTAAGCTCAAAGATGCACCACATATTCTCTAGAGATCGGTAGTCTCGACAGAAATTAAAGACACCATGTAGATAAAAAAAAAAGGCATACTAATTATGCGTAGAGAACAGAAACCATAGGAATATGGCAGACTGCAGAAATTGGGGAGACTGTAGAAATGGCAGAAGGGAGTTACAAGGGTAGAAAAGATAATTTGGGAGTTGGCTTTGATACCATGTCAGGCCAGGAAGTAACTCCACAATGTGAATTGTGTTTTTGCGTTAAGGGTGATCTTAAATACATACATGGAGGGAGAGACTCTTGGGATTCATCTCCCGGTGTCTCTTCATATTCTAACTCTCCTTATTTTCTATTTACATTATTTTACATATTCACCCAATCCCAAGTATTAGGTGTCAACAGAAACCACTAGAACAAACATGCATACATCATGCGATAGCTAACATGCAAAAAGACGTCAATTTTTGAAGTGCAAATGACACTTATGATATGTGGATGAAAATGAAAGTAGCACATGCTAGAGTAAATATAACATGAAAATGACACTAACTAGAGTAAAGGAAAGCGAAATAGACAACATAAAACATGAAAACAATATTCATGAAAACAACGGCGTGCGAAAGCAACAGTTTGAAAAATTCACCGAAAAGGAAGTACAACATAGCTAAAATGTGAGAAATTGTCGTTATCATTGCGCACTGATTGTCAACATGGGTTGGGAATCGCACAAGTATAGTCCTGATGGAACGTACTATGCTTGTCCAAGCTTGAGTAGAAGAATTTTCTCATGAACTTATTGAGGATTTGGCATGTGTGTGCAAGTGAATTCAACACTTCCAATCCAATAGGGAGCTCAAAAGCATCAGTTGACCAAGAAGTGTCTAAGGAATGACAGATCCACAGTAGGCTCCAAATTTGAGTGTACACAAAATTTTGGAGGGTATCCATCATTCTTAGGATGATAAGGTGTACTTAAATTTAGTTGAGTTACTAAGGTTGATGACATACAAGTCTAGAACCTTGAAGTGAATGGTGGATCCCTATCTGATATGATATTCTTAGGAACTCCATGAATTCTAATTATTTCATTTATAAATACTTCAGCTACATCAACAACTTCATAAGTATCTTTTACAGGAATAAAATGGGTGATTTTCGTTAGTTTATCCACCACAACCATAATGGAATTATGCCTTTGTGGGGTAAGAGGTATCCTGACGATAAAATACATACAAATCACTTCACATTTAATCAAAATAATTTCATGAGGTTACGAGATACTTTTTCGGAGATGATGGCCAACCTTCACTTACTAACATTCAAGAAATTTTGCAATGAATTCAATAATATCGCACTTCATTATTGCCCAAAAGAGGATTTTCTTTGTGTTAGCATACATTTTCTTTACACCAAGATGCACACAATATAGTGTTTTATGGGCTTCCTTAAGAATTGTGTTTCAGATATCCCCGCTATCTGTGATATACATCATTCCATGGAATCGTAATATCCCATAATTTTCTAATTCATATCCCTCAAACTTACATTCTTTTGAGCATTTACTATTAAGCCCAGCTCTTACTTTTAAATACCATATATCTTCTAGGAGATGTTATAATACTCGCTCTCTCATGTCTACCTTGATAAGTATAAGGGAAAATATCCTTGGTATTCTACTTAGAGAATCTACCACTATATTCTCCTTCCCTTTAATGTATAGAATTCCAAATTCATACTCACTTAAGAATTCACTCCATCGTCTTTGCCTAACATTCAAGTCCCTTTGGGTAAATGACTATTGCAAACTTTGGTGTTCAACTTTGAGCACAAAGTTTCTCCCTACTCAGTAGTGGCTCCATATCTTTAAAACTAGTACTACAACGACCAACTCTAAATAATGTGTGGCTTAAATTTCTTCATGAGGCTTTACTTCCTTGAGGAATATGCTATTACTCCTCTATATTTCATTAATATTGCACCTAATCCTTGCTTGGATGCATCGATATATACAATGAAGTATTTTTCCATGTCAGGTACTCACAAGATGGTGCACTGGTCAACAATCTTTTAAGCTCAGAGAATGCAATGTGACATTCCTCGGTCCACTCGTACCTAACTCCTTTACACTCGAGGGTTGTGATAGGTAGGCTTTGAAATTTTTTTGAGAATACCTCTACAAACCTTCGATAATATTGAGTTAAACCCATAAAACTATGCACTTCATGTGCATTCTTCAGTATCATCCAATCCATGATTTCTTCCAATGAGTGCATTATAATGGCTAGCTCAGGTGACAAAGAAATTGACGTTGATGGTGTCACTGGTGGTGGCGATAACGATGGCGGTGGCGGCGGTGTTACTACCAGTCCACCTCGACGTCGACATGTCTCTACCATCACAACTTTGTATTGGTCACAAAATATGGCTATGAGTTTCTAAGGCGCAACTTAGATTAGAAAATATAACATCGTAAATTCAAGCTCGCATGAGGGTATAGGTTTTCTACTATTATTACTTGCAGGAAGGCGTTACTAATACTGAGGTCAAGGAGGGTTTTATAGATACCCACTTGTCCTAAATTGAAGGAAAATATGTTATGTTATGTAACAATGTGTAACAATTTTTATCCAACTACGTTGGTCCTTATATTTTATCAAAGGTTGTTTATTAATTGGTTTATCTTAATGTTTTCAACAATTAAGAACTATCGTTCAACAATCCATGTTTAATCATTATACCATGCTAAATTTTATCCATAAGGTTCCTACATGGCTTCCTAATTATGAAGTTTAATCATCTTGGGGTAGATGTTCTCAAGAATATATATAACTCATGTTGTTAACTATGTCCCCCACATCATCTAGTAAATATGAAATGGCATAAATAGAAATATAACACAATGTAAAAAGTTATATATATATATATATATATATATATATATATATATATATATATATATATATATATATATATATATATATATATATATATATATATATATATATATCTCAAAATCATAACAAATTATAAAAAAATAAGTAATTAAAGATAAATAAATACAACTATATCCTTTTACAAAATTGAAAAGAAAATCCTGTATCATAAGATCTTCATTTGAATGTAAAAGAATAAATCTCACCAACACTAACCATAAGAATAAGAAAGTCAAATTCATGATACATTTAATTAATTACAATAGATTGTTATAATTGAAGTAATATTACCCCAAATATAATTATAATATAAGTAAAATTACCGACACTTCTACACGTTCCAAAACCATTTTACAATATGGAAGATCCAAAATACAAGCTAAAACAAATTTATTATGAAGAAATAACCTTGTCAAACACTATTAGTCCATAATGAAGAAGGTCAAGAGACGAGATATTCTGTTATTATTATTATTATTATTTATTTTAATTTATTTTAATAATTGTCATTAAAAATATTCCCCGATTGGGGTGCGAGTTGAAAGGTTCTGGTCATACCACCGTTTGACGGAGGTTATCTGGATCCCAAGGCGATCCTCTGCCACCCTCCACATGCACAAGGCACATGGAGTGGTGGCCTCACACACGATCAAAATGAATGTCATTAAGGAAGTTGGCAACCACACTATTAGGATGCAAGTTCCCAGCCTTTTCGTTGGTAAAATTGGTATGTCTCTTGTTTGCAATTTTTGTTTGCATATGGTTGTCTCTTAGCAGCTCAAAAGATTGGGGAAGGACTCCTTTGAGGATTTTCGCGAGGCTCTGGCTCATTTACAATGGGTACAGGTTGTCTGTCTCGAGTATGTTCTCAGTCATCATATGTATCTTTGTCATGGCTCCTTATACTTGTCTGTGGGTATCCTAGAAGAAGGGATGCACAATGAATAGATTGGTTTGGAAGGCTTATTTCCCGGAATATTTTACTGTTGTTTCAGAATTGTTTGAAGGTTTTCTCATTTTTTATATTCCAGCGTATGTGTTCTTTGTAATTTTGTTGGCTCGCATGGGTATTTGTTGGGTGAGGCTTATGCGTCGTTCCTGGTCTCTATGTTTCTGTTACTGATGCATTATCCTTGCTCCTTCTTTGGAAATTTGTGGTCACAACCCTAAATTCTCAAGGGTTTGGCATGGATATGGTTTGGTTTATAATTATAACCTAAGTTATTTTGAGTATAGTCCGACTCAAGTTTATGTGCCATGGGATTACTTCTATTTCAGGTTCCTGGGATGCAAAAGGAGATGCAGTTGGCTTTTGTATGGATTGTGGCTCTCACACTTGGTTGCCTTGGCAAGTCCCCTGGTTAGGTGCGACCCTTGGAAGCACTTTTCTCCTGGGTTTCGACTTGCCCAGCCTTCTGGTTTTAAGATTGTTGGTTTCAGGTTGCTTTGTATGTTCCATCATTCCATCATAATGGATCGCGTTGCTTCAGGGAAATAAAAGACCAAGCAGGGTTCTCGTGGTCGCGAGAAGCATCCCAAAGCTGCCACAGAGTCTAGTACACCCAACACCTCTACTGGTAAAACTCGTGGGCATAAGTCCACCTCCCGTATTATTGATGAAGCGACTACTGCATATCATGCGGGCTTTACCCTGGTTCGTCAGCTCATGGCACAATGGGAAGAGGAGCTAAATGAGAGAGTTGAATTACTGAACTTTGATTTGGACTGACAGACCCTTGTGCCAAACCATGGGCACTCTCGGGGAAAAACTTCTTAATATAAACAGACTATTCATTTGTATTGGATGATGAAGAGCCTCTTGGTTAAAGCCTTGGAGCATATCCCTTCAGGCTCGATCACGTCCTCTCAGACATTCTTGGATTATAGTCAGGATTTTCAGCAAATTAAATTCTAACTACAGAAGCAAAACGGTCGCCTTAGCCGCATAGAAAAGCATATCCCATGCATTCTACAATCTAAACTTCCTAGGTCAAGTGCAAAGGATCTGGATCTGATTGATTCAGCTGACGATGAGTAGTCTGGTGTATCACCTCTTATTTTCACTGTTATTGTATGCAACAGTTTCTTTCTTTTCAGTATTTTCAGTATGTTTATAGAATCTAGATGTTAGGCAGCACAAGGACAATCAGAATATTTTAGCATGCCTGGAGAGACTTATTATATTTTGTTTTTAGATGGCTTATCATGCCATTAGGTGGCCAACAGACCTAGTTTCCCTTAGGGCAGGTTGAGGCCACCTAACCATTTAGCATCTGGATGGTACTTGCCTATTTTTGCAAGATAATGAAAAGGAAGGTCCTACCAAGCTTGAAAACAAAAATTGCCGTTAAAATATAACTTTAAATAAATAAACTTTTTTTTTTAAATGAATATAACCTCAACATTCTATAAAGCTAAAATCATAATATTGACATGATCATCAAATACCTCAATTTCCATTTGTCTAACATAAACCAAAAATACCAAGTATATAAAAGAATATTCAAAATAAATCTAACTGAATTACTAAATATAAACATAACCACAATGAAATCCTTCAACTGCAATACCATAAGAACCATAAGAACAATAGTGAGTGCTCGTTACTTAAACCTTAGAAGTAATTATGAAGATTACAGATTGGTTGTTTCCAATGATAGTCAATTCCTTCCTTTGGCCCAACCCTTTGGTCACGCACTCCAGAAAATTTATCAAACTGGCCCACTCTACCAAAATGGTAAAGCATAGTTTAAACAACCTACAAAATAATCCGTAAACTAATGGAAATTGCGGTAAAATTATGACAAAATCTAGCAGAAATTTTTAAAACTCTTGGTTACATTTATCAAACTTTAGGATTTTGGGTGCCCCATGAATTTTTTATAATGCTAAATCTATTTCCACCATAATATTTTATTTTATTTTATTTTTATTTATTTTTTATTTATTTATTTTTTTTTAAATTCCGTAGGACCTGCTATTTTCTATTATTTAGGGCAAGTTGCTAAATAAATATATCATTACATTGGTGCCTCAACCTACCCGAAAGAAACCAGGTCTGTTGGCCACCTTAAAAAGTTAAAAGCCAACCAAAATTGGTATTGTTTTAGTCTATCTGTAGTAGCTAGTACTACTCTAAAATATTCAAACATACTAACATTTTGATTTTTTGAATATATATATATATATATATATATATATATATATATTTCTGGCAAAAACAATTGGTCATCAAAAAAAATTTGTAGCCAACACCAAAAGATAGATGAAAAAAATATATTTATAATAATTATAATTGAAATACCAATTTATTTATATTACAATATAAACTAGTTATATATAATTACTTGATTTGGTATCCAAATCTTTTCCTTTTTATGTAATATGTTTCCATTGCATTCACGATTCATGATCCATATATGCTCGATTGTAACAATAAAAGAATACAAAACTCGTAAATCATTCCTATAGCAATGTTTACAAAGAACACCTCATAATAACTAAACAATAAATTAAATTCACTCTTAATAACATTTAACTACGAAACAATTTATTTATTTTAATTAAAATTTATAGAAATATAATTTTGCGTATTCTCAATAATTTTTTTTCAATTAAACAAAACTATTGGCAATGGGATTGGCTACATTCTAGCAAAATATTTACAAATGATAAACTCTATTTGGAAATTTATTAACTGTTTCAACATTGGAATTGGTTGACTTCTCAAACGATGCTATGAACATAAATTCTGGCTAATTTTATTTGAAGTATTACTGCATTTACAGCATTAAAGTAGTAAATGTTGTTTTCATGTAAGTGAATTATATCAATTTTTTTATCTCTTAGTTATATAGAAATTGTAATAGTTATTTGATATATGTTATTGTTAAAGGATTGTAATGGAAAGTATTATTGGTAGAATATATATATGAATATGAATTTTTATATATTAATTTGAATTTATATAAAAAAGAAATTGAAAGAGTGATTGGTAGTATACATCTTCACTCTTTTATATTTTAAAATTATAAATGGTTTTAATAAAATAACAATTTACTAATGATAAAATAACCAGCAAGCTTAAAATTATACATCTTCACTGGTATAAATTTATCAATGATAAAATAATCAGCAAACCTAAATTTACTAATGATAACCAGCAATTTGTTAATTATACATCTTCACTTGTTAAATTTTGTTTTAATAAAAAAATTACTAATGATAAAACCAGCAAGCCTAAAATTCTCTCAAAACAATCTCACCGGAGGCTTGGTGTGACAGGAAAAAGGCCATTAAAGATTTCAAATCTAAAATCCCAAATCATTCACAAACTATTAATCTGCTGATTTTGCAATGCAGCGATTAGCATTTATGATTGTTGATATTTCGATATAAATGACGCTATTCCAATCGAAGTTCTCTTTCTTTCTTTTCTAGGAGATAAATCAAACCAACATGTCCAAGATTAAAGTGACTGTCCAATATATTATAAAAAAAAAAACCTAATTAACTCCCTTTCATTTGACGGAGGATACAGGCCCTTTGAAAAGAAAAAAACAAAGAAAATTGAATATCTCTAAAACAACCGTACCTAATTACCGCATAACTATCATATTAGGTATTGAGTCTTACACTGGTGCAAGATGGTAATCAACGGTTAGTCTTTGTTGGTTTGTTTTGACTAACGTACATTTGAAATCTTAACCCAACAAAGAAAACAATCTATTTTACTTAAATATTAAACTAATACACATAAAACAACATCTAACAACTAACTCCTTCTTAAATAGCCCCCCCAAAAAAAAACAAATAATGTCTTTGACAAATTATCCACCTATAACTTAGGAATTATGATTTGGGAAATTATTATGGGTTCTAGAAAATAAATTTGTTCCATGGAAAATTGTGAGCTTTATAACAGAATACAAAATAGCAACTATATATAGGATTAGTTTGATTTTAGACTTCAAATCTATATATCTACCAAATATCTATATTATGGTTCCAAAGTATATTATGACATTATATAGGATTAGTTTGATTTTAGACTTCAAATCTATATATCTACCAAATATCTATATTATGGTTCCAAAGTATATTATGACATTCTTATTGATAATCATATCGCTCACTTACTAGATAGGTAGATGTCGCATGAGAAAAATACTATGATATCAGTCACAAATTTGTTCGATGGAAAAATTGTGGAGTTTTATAACAAAATACAAAATAGCAACTATATATAGGATTAGTTTGATTTATAGACTTCAAATCTATACATATACCAAATATCTATATTATGGCTTCAAAGTACACTATGAAACTCTTATTGATAATGATATTGCTCACTTACTAGATGTTACTAGATGGGTAGATGTCGCATGAGGAAAATACTATGATATCAGCCACATTTGTTCGATAGAAAAAATGTGGAATTTTATAACATAATACAAAATAGCAACTATATATAGGATTAGTTTGATTTATAGACTTCAAATATATACATCTACTAAATATCTATATTATGGCTCCAAAGTACACTATGAAACTCTTATTGATAATGATATTGCTCACTTGTTACTAGATGGGTAGATCTCGCATGAGGAAAATACTATGATATCAACGACAATTTTGTTCGATGGAAAAATTGTGGAGTTTTATAACAGAATAAAAAATAGCAACTATATATAGGATTAGTTTGATTTATAGACTTCAAATCTATAAATCTACCAAATATCTATATTGTGGCTTCAAAGTACACTATGAAACTCTTATTGATAATGATATCGCTCACTTACTAAATGTTACTAGATGGGTAGATGTCGCATGAGGAAAATACTATGATATCAGCCACACAAATAAGTGTGTGAAACTACCCAGAGTCCTTTACATAATTTCTATTTCTACACTACATTAAAGAGAAATGAGTGACGCACCTCCATTTATTATTTTTACAAAAAGAAATTTGAAAACGAGATTACTGATTACGGATATAGTGCACCATATGCAAACTTTAGGGTTTCAAAAAGTTGGCAATTTCAATCAGGAGTGAGGAAAGAACATGATGTCTGTATACAAATGTTACGTGGTTCTTAGGAGCATTGAATTTCATTTTAGATATAGGGAAGAATACATACTTCCAAGACACCTTATCTGAGTTTTTGACTAGCTCCAGGGATTTATTTGACTGGATACAGACACATATAATTAGGAAGAAACATATGCAGATCCCATAAGGTCCAAAGAGTTTGAAAATGGCTCTAATACTAAAGTGTAAAGCCCAATTTTCTACTATTAACCAGAAATCTCATAATTAGTTTCTACGGTTAACAATAAATGAAAATTTTGTGCCCTAAATTTAGGGATGATCTTAAATTCAACAATTAAACCAGTTATGATACCTTAATTTGCATTTTAACCAGAGAAGTCTGAATTTTAACAGTTTAATTTGTAACTACTTACCTGAAAATCTCGTTTGAAGCTCTCTTGGTCTGAAATTGTTCCCGCTCCTACTACCAAACCGACCCTTTTCCTCCCAACCTATCTTGGATCAACCAATCTGATTCTCAGACTCAAAAGATTTTGAAATAGTAGGTTTCATTAGGGGAATTTTGGGGTCTAAAATGGGTCTCCCAAAAACATTATAAAATAATAGTGGAAATAATAAAATAAGATTACATTACATCATCAAATTTTGGAGGGAAAAATTAAAAAAACTACTTTTTCAACCACTATTTTCAATTTATCTCCCTATGGGTTTACTCAAATTTTGAGTGAGAAAACTCGTTGGATGCATAATTTGATTTCTCATCCAAGAAGTACCAATATTGCATACTTTCGATGGACCCTGCTTCACAAAAATTGAGAAGTACATGAAAATCATGATTGCAATCACTTTTTTCATGTATTTCTCAAATTTTTGTTTTGCAAGGTCCATCGAAAGTATGCAACATCGGTACTCCTTGGCTCAGGGATTAAATTTTCCATCCAACGAGTACTACCACGCGAAATTTTAGTAAAACCTTAGAGAGATAAGTTGAAAATATTGGTTGAAAAAGTAGTTTTATTATTATTATTATTTTATTTTTTTGACTTTTTTACCCCAGAAATGGTGAATCATCCCTCTTGGTTGACATCATCATCTTGAATCATATTGATTCTTATTAAGTTTATTTGGTTATACATTTTTCTTAGGAGGCCATTTTAGACCTCAAAATTTCTCTAATGCTAGACATGTGCCCAAAACTCTAAGAACAATTGCTCGCTTTCTCTTTATTTGTGGCTCTTTGGGTATTTACTCCTTCGTTTGAAAGATAAGAAAACTCAACGCCAACACCCTCTCCTCATGCTCTCCTTAATCTCCTTATATTCCCAAGGATCACCGCTTTCTTTATTCAAAAATCATTCCCTCGCCTTTCGTCAATTTTCTGACATCCGGAATGTTCTAAGGAGGCAGTCATATTTATTTAAATTTTATTTGTACTTTAATAATTTTGAACTTACATGTATTATAATTTGTTATTAATACTTTAGTACTTTGAACTTATATCTATTATATGATTTTTTTAACGCATACTTTATTGTAACTACTTTATTTATAAATTAAATAAAATACCTTATTTACTTTAATTAAATTGAATTATAAATTTAATAAATTTAATTCATAATCTATCTTCGTCTATTTTGCTTTATTTTGTTTTTTTTTTTTTAAATATTGCATTAACTATATATTTACGATAGTGGTATACATATCAAGTACCCCACTCAACATATTTATAATATTTTGGTGAGTTAGGAATTTATTTCGATAATCAACTCATTAACCTAATCTTAAACAATTTTCAATAATAACGAGTATGTATACTAGTGCAATACATGTGATGCATGCATATGTATTTATATGATCTCAATATGGGCAAACTAGTTTTGTTGTGCTAGGTCCCTTGTCAGTATTAAAATGATGTATTTAGGATTGTTTCTAGTTAGCCAATTGTGAAGGGGTTTATGTGTCAATTTTTGTGTCTTTGATAATCAAATTAAGAGTTAACTAGTTGTTAAAAACTCATATACAACAAATGAAATGTAGGTAAATAACACACAACATACACATAATACAATGGATGATAACGGAGTTCACCCCTCCTGGGTTACATTTCCATGAACCTGCTTCAACTAGCTAGGCCCTCTTGGGATTAAGAGTCAAATGTCTGATTACAAGCACTTGTAGTGCTCCAATGGTTTTGCAACCTGCTCCATTGGTTTCAAAAGACCCTAAAACCTCAAAAATGACTATTCAAACTCTGAAAATGGTTTCCAACTAATCTAGGCTTAACCTCCCATCCTGGTGGCCCTGGCTTGTTAAATCTTCAAAGTGGCAATAAAACCTATAAAATTGCTCCCCTGCCTTTGCAACCTATACCATTGTGTTCAGAGCATCAAAATCATCTAATAATTACTATTCTTGAGCCAATATTGGTCTCCAGTTGATCTAGGCATGATCTTCCTTCATGTTGGTCCTAGGCTTCAATTTTCTTCAAAGTGCCAAAACACCTTTAAAATTGCTCATCTGCCTCTAAAACATCTACCAATGGATTCAAAGCATTCCAATCTGCTAGGAATGACTCTTCTTGAGTCAAAATTGGTCGAAAATTGCTCAATATATGGTTCATTATATTTTCCCCTAGATTCCTCCTCCAAATTTGGAGAAGACTCCAGATAGCTCCGCCAAAGTTGGCAGTCTGCCGAAAATGGAGGAACCCTCGAAAAACCCGCCATCTTTAACTGTGAGTTAATTAACTAAATCCGCGGATTAGGGAGGATAATATGCACACTAAGTGCGTTTAGTTTGGGCTCTTAGTCTTCGGTTATGTGGTAAAGTCATATGGGAGGAGGGTTGGCCCCCTCCATTCCCGTTGTTGGATACGCATAAGCCTTCAAATACAATTTTGTTGCCAAAGTTTAACAAAATTCACCTGCTGGTGCATTGGTTAAGTTATTGGATTAAGAGGGGGAGGTCACATGTTCAAATTGCCCTTTGCCCATCCTATATGTGTGTGTGTTTTGGAAACATATATAATACGCCTCCACTATAATGAACTCTGGATTAATGCAAATTGCGCCATATTAATGTTATATACAACCCTTTGAATGGATTAAATTGCCACTAAATTATATATAACCCGAAACTTTAGGGTTAAAAAAATATATGGGCTTTCAGACTTTAAAATTAATAAAATTCAGAATTATAATATATATAAGGTTTGAATTGTCATCAACCTGTCATTGTTCTGCTTTTAAAAATTTGTTTGTTCTGAACGGCGGTCAATAGGCTATAACTTCTTCATCCGAACTCAGTTTTCAATGAAACGAGTTGTGTTGGATTCCTAGTGTCGGTTTGGTCAATGTCTTTCTGGTTTGGTGCAATTTTGAGCACTTTGAATTTTGAGAAATTTTTTGCCCCTAATCCAAATTTTGATCATTGCTTCCCACTGACATGGTTTTGGACCCAAAAAATCTGGTTATCTCATGAGAGCTGAATACACTTCTGTTTCTCAAGTTTAATTATCTTGATTCTATTTGGAAAAATCGCCATGACAACCACTTGGGTTCACTGACTGATATAACACTTTGTTGTACCAGATCAATTCCTCAGTGCTTGGAAAACCAATTGATTTCCTTCCCACTGAGAATCATGTTCCTCATTTTCACAAACATGCATTCGATGCAAGTTTCTCCTTGGAAACCACTTTTCCAAATTAAACCCATATGAGTGAACTACAACAATGAATTCCAACATCAATAATAACAAGAAAAAAAATGATCATTCTTTTACCTTCACGGTTCCAAATTCCGCATTTGGAAGAATGCATTCTCTGTCTCCTTATCTTCTTGGCGTCAACACATAAAATGGTCTACAATGGCTGCAAACTTTTTTTGACATCTTGTCACAAACACAACCATCAATCTGAAAAACACATTATGCAAGAAACATAACTTGACGACATATCCTCTTGCTCCTTCAAAGCAACAAATTTCACATCATGTGAACATCTCCATATACTCTTACATCTTGGTGTCAAAACTCATCGACCAAACAAAAGTCGACAAAACATGCCTCTTCAAACGACTGACTCTCAAGTCAAGCATAAGCATGTGTAATAATTTGACGATTCGTTTCCCAAAACAAAATGAATTTCACATTTCATGAAACACTTCGTCAACATCTTCTTTTCATCTTTGGAGATAAAATCAACTCTTCCAAGTCGATATGACATGCATGTAACACACAATCGACCAACACAACTTGACACTCATGCATGTGCAAATGATCAACACTCTCAAGTTGACAACATACATGTTAAACAAAGAAATCGACCAACACAAGTCAATTACTCATGCATGTTCAAGCACAATGAAACCATCAAAATTCCACTGCTCATACACACAAACTCTCATGCATGTATACAATTTTTCAACTCTCTCATAAGTACAAGCATAAGTACAAGAACCTCATTCATATGTACATTACTTAAAGAGCTAAAATGAACAAATTTTGTTGCAATACAGTGATTCAACATACTTCACTTTCAAACACCTTCTTGGCATAAACATGCAACATGCAATGTAAAGACAAAAGAACAAACCATTTCAGTGGTGCTTCTTTCAGCCGCACTTCATCATGTGAATCGTCCTAACCCACATCAGTTATGGAATCCTCTTTTCCATTCTTTCCATTCTCTTTCTCCACCTTCTTCAAATGTTGTGGATAACTTGTTGGATACAAAATCCAACACTTCTACAATATGACCTTGCTTATGGCAATGAGTGAAAAACAATTGCATCTTCTTTTCAACATGGTTTGCTTTGTCCAATGTACCTTTGCTTTCCTGCCTCCTTTACTTTGAAAGTTTCATGTACATGGCTATCTTCTTCCAACACTTTGAAACATTATGGTTATCCAAACCACAAAATGAACATGCAACTTTTCTCCAAATCTTATGTGAGAATTTGCCATGTTTATCATAATCAAAAGCATCTTGATTAAAAGAAGATTTATACCTTGAACCTTCACCTTTGTCGCCTTCTTGAGGAGGTGAATTTGATGAGGTAGTGGCTCTCTTCGAAATACCAACAATTCATTCAATGACTTTAGAGATTTCAACATCCACTTGTTCTTCATTCCCATTAGTTGCATGCTTATGAGCACCTTCTTGCAAAGTCGGTGTAAAACTTTTGCATTCCTCATGAACATAATCTTCACAAGCTTGAGGTAATGAATATGAAATGAAATTCCTTCTTGGAACACCTTCATGTGCCTTCATGGCTTTGGAGCATTCTCCATCATGTTGTCCATAACCAAGACCCAAACACTTATGCATTTCCTCAACAATGACTGGCTCAACTATGCCTTGTGTATGTTTTCCCAATCATTTACCTTCATAGCCCATATTCATCAATAATTTGGACCCTATTCCTCTAGGGTGTCTTTCAAAAGCACCTACACATTCATTTTGAAAGGAAATTGAAGATAAATTTGAACTGCATACCTCTTTTTCATGCACATACATGGCTAAGGCTTCATTGGCATCATGGAGTTCATTCTCCATCTCATGCATCTTTTCAAGAAGCTCTTGCTTCTCCTCCTTCATGGAAATCAACTGCTCTTGAAGTATAATGATCTCCCTCTTATCTTCATACATCTCTTGCACCATATCAGTCATGATATAGAGTTTCTGTAACATCTCTCTATCAAAGATTTTTTCTAAGGAACATGGATTAGAAACATTTCTTAATGAAGTTTCCATCACACTTGCAATGCATACAAAGCTTCTTTGTTGTAATTTGAGAACTGAGCTCTCAATCTTGACCTTCTCCTTCACACATAAACTTGCACACAATTAAATTCTCCTTGCACACATTCAAAAACCAATAGCTAATTCTTCTAGCTAACCTTGGCTAAAATGAGCTAAACTTTGATCTGATACCAACTTGATCTGAATATGGGCAAACTAGTTTTATTGTGCTAGCTCCTTCATTAGTATTAAAATGATGTGTTTAGGATCGTCTCAAGTTAACCAATTCTGAAGGGGTTTATGTGTCAAGTTTTATATGTCTTTGATGACCAAATTATGAGTTAATTAGTTGTTAAAAACTCATATACAACAAATGGAATGCAGAGAAATAACACACAACATACACATAATACAATGGTTAATAAAGGAGTTCACCCTTCATGGGCTACATCTCCATGGACTTGCTTCAACTACCTAGACCCTCTTGGGATTAAGAGTCAAATGTCTGATTACATGCACCTGTAGTGCTCCAATGGTTTTGCATGAAGATCTTAAAACCTCAAAAATGACTATTCAATCTCTGAAAATGATTTCCAGTTGATCTAAGCTTTACCTCCCATCCTGGTGGCCCTAGCTTGTTTAATCTTCAAAGTGGAAAAAGCACCTGTAAAATTACTCCTATGCCGCTGCAGCATGTGCCATTGTGTTCAGAGCATAAAAATAATTTAATGACTCTTCTTGAGCCAATATTGGTCTTTAGCTGATCTAGGCATGGCATTCCTTCCTGGTGGCCCTAGGGTTAAATTTTATTCAAAGTGTCAAAAACACCTGTAAAATTTATCCCCTGCCTCTGCAACCTGTACCAATGGATTTAGAGCATGCCAATCTGCTAGGAATGACTCTTCCTGAGCCAAAATTGGTTGAAAGTTGCTCAGGATATGGTTCATTAAATTTTCCCCTAGATTTCTACTCCAAATCTGGATAAGACTCCAGATAGCTCCGCCAAAGTTGGTAGTCCACCGAAACTGGAGGAACCGCTGAAAAACTCGTCATCTTTAACTGTGAGTTATTTAATTTAATTCGCGGATTAGGGGGGATAAGATGTGCACTAAGCGCATTTAGTTTGGGCGCTTAATCGTCGGTTATGTGGTAAATTCATATGGGAGGAGGGTTGGCCCGCAGGCTGTCCCACTCCATTCCTGCCGTTGGATACACATAAGCATTCAAATACAATTTTTCCGCCAAGGTTTAACAAAAGTCACCCGCCAGTGCATTGGTTAAGTCATTGGATTAGGAGGGGGAGATCACAGGTTAGACCTGCCCTCTGCCCATCATATATATATGTTTTGGCAACATATATAATATGCCTCCACCATAATGAACTTTGGATTAATGCAAATTGTGCCATATTAATGCTATATCCAACCCTTTGAATGGATTCAATTGCCACCGGATTATATATAACCCGAAACTTTAGGGTTAAAGAAATATATGGGCTTTCAGACTTTAGGATTAATAAAATGTGGAATTATAATATATATAAGGTTTGAAATAATAATATATATATATATATATATATATATATATATATCTCCAACCTTAATACATAAAAAATTAATTCCAACACATAATAATTCATCATGATCCCACATTCAACTTTGGAGGACATTGGGTAAATTCACCTTCAAAGTTCACTGATGAATCCGGTTGTGACACTTGTCACAGTGCCACTGGGCTAAAACTGGAGAATTTTCCCTGAATATACTTGGAGTGCTGACTGTGTTGCAATGTCATCAATCTGTCACTATTCTGTAATTTATTTATTTTTATTTGCATGTTCTGAACGACGATCAACAGACTATAACTTCTTCATTTGAACTCGGTTTTCAACGAAACGTGTTGCATTGGATTTATGGCGATGGGGCTGTCATTGTCATTCTAGTTTGGTGCAATTCTGAACACTTTGAATTTTGAGCAAATTTTTGTCCCCAATCCAGATTATGATCATTACATATGCATGATAATAATCATATTTTATCCATAATATGAGATGGACCATTATATGTTCTTTCTTCAAAAGATTTTTCATGCAATTATAATTGATTATCTTCCCTGGTTTCCCTGTGATACCCCTTAATTCAGTTTCATTTTCTTTCAAAAAAAAAATCATAAAAAGTTCTTAAAAATTAAAAGATATCGTCCCCAAAGATTGTAACCATTGGACTCCTAGTACAACATCAACACCACCCACTGGAATGGAAAAGATTAGTCCATTGAATACATATTCCCCCATGGTTGGCATGATATTATTGCACTTTCCAAAGCAATTTATAGTTCCTCCATTCGCAACCATCATGACACTCTGGTGTTGGATAGAGAAAGAAATTCAATTCCTTGGCTATCTTTCAATGAATAAAATTATGGGTACTACTTGAATCAATCAACACTACTACCTTTTTTTCTTGATATATCCTTCCATCTTGAGAGTTTGAGGAGTGGTAATTCCTACCAATGCATTACAAGATATGGTCGAATTCATTTCTTCCTTCTCTAGGGTTGGTTCCTAGTGTAAATCCCCTTCTTTTGACGTTTCTTGTTCATTTTCTTTCTCCTCTTCACAATCGATGTAAAATGTTTTTTTCTCAACACACTTATGGCCTTAAGTGTATTTGTAATCACAACTGTAACAAAGCCCTTTTGTTCTTTTTTCTTCCAATTGTTGTGGGTCAACCTTGTAGGTTGTGGAAGGCTAGGAGCAGCAACACTTCCATCTGTATAGTTGTGAGTGGTAGACTTCTCCAATGAATCAAGTTTCCAAAGGTGAACCTCATGTTCGTTGTTATCCTTTAAAGTCCCTATGAAGGCATCAATCATATGCTCCTTTGAAATACATGTTACCCTGATATTCAATTTTTGGAAATCTTCAATGTGCTCTGCGATTGAAACCTTTTGTTTGAAATTTATCAATTGGCTAAAGGTGTTTCTCTTTGTATCCTCATAATGTGTTATCAATTCCTCCGTAAAAATTGACAAAGTGAGAAGTGGTTTAGGAAAACAAAATCATCGATACCATACAAACTGATTGGGTTCTCAATATAAATATGTAATGGGTCCCTTTTGTGTGTGTTGCGGATCATGTAGATCAAAATATTGTTCCATCTATAATATCCATGTTACCGGATCCTTGTCAAAAAACTTTCTCAGATTGTTCTTTGGAATGTAGTTGGCCTTCAATCCAAGGTTAGAGTCTCTTAAATCATGATTAACATTCTTTTTGTTCTTATCATGAGTTTCACGAAATACCTTTTTTCCATTAGGAAGCATTTTTTGCAACAGTTTTGTCAAATCTTCCTTTAAACCTTCCATGTCTGATTTTAATCCATCATTCAAACCTTTCATGTCTGCTTTTTAATCCATTCTTCAAACCATCCATCTTAGCTTCCATTTCATTTTTTGTTACTCTTTGCAAGAGTGAAATTTGTTGCACTTGGTTGCATAATTTTGATATATCATGTTGCATTTCTTTCTCTTCTTCATGTGTCATAGTAGAGTTTTCTCGTTGCTTACTGGGAGTATCCATTTTTTTTTTCGAGACATATTAGAACTAAATAGTTATATTTATACTTTATTATGCCTTCTGAACTATTTCATATTGATTTTTCAAACAAAACAAATTTTAAAAATATACATATTTTTCTTCTTGCTTTTTGGAGCTTGATATTGAAGTTGTATCTATGAAATTTCGGCCTCCCAAGGTCTGAAATTCAGTCCTGTGGTAGCAATCTGAGTCTTCTTTCCAACGTCGCAAGTCAGACCAAGATTGGATTCTTCCATATAAAGTTGTGTCAAATTTCCTACGATAACTTGATTATGGGCTAGTCCAGTAGAGCGATCTTGTACAAAACATCCTGTCAATGTTTCAACCTTCAGCCTTCAAATGGATACACGAGAACCTACAATCCATGCACTTTCAGTGACTTTTTATGGAATTCAAATATGATGCTCGAGAAGAAAGTTATGACGATTTTCCCTAGGTCACTTGGTTGAGACTAAATTCTAGAGCATGCAGAAATCCTAACTTCTTCGAACCATATCTCAGAAAATATAGCGAACAAAGATCTGAAATTTCTACACATTCACCGAGATTTCAACTCCACATGGTCAGAATTTCGGCTTTTGAAGCATTGTAGATCAACGACTTGAGAATAAAGGTTATGCAACTAGATCATAAAACAGAATAAAAGATAGATCAACGACTTGAGAATTAGCCTCTTCGAGAGGGCAACCTCATTTACATCACATGAATGAACAATTCTTGGATGATACAAATGACAAGACCTCCTTGATATATATAGGAGTCTCAAGGGTCACAATATAATTAAAAGCCTACATAATAATAATAATGTAAGGGCACAACAATAACAATATGGGGGCTACATGGGCACAACAATAACAATAGGGGGCTGCATTAACAATAACAATAAGGGGGCTACACTAATATTATAGGACCTAACATAAAGATACACGTCCTAGTTTTTTTAATCTAGATTACCCCTATTCTCCTTTGAAATGTGTATATAAGTATCACAACCAAATATATTGAGTTGTTTATAAAAATGGACTTTTCTAGTCCAAACCTCATGTGGAGTTTTATCATCCAACATTGATGAGGCTTACTTATTTACCAAATAACAAATGATATCGACTGCCTCTTCCTAGAATTTGTCTTAGCTTGATTCTATTAAGCATGTTCCTTGCTTTCTCCATTAACATCTTATTCATCCTTTTTGAAACTCCATTCTACCGAGGTGTATATGGAGTAGTCATCCTCCTTACCATACCACAGATCTTAAAGAATTCTTCGAATTCATTCCTGTAGAATTCTCCACCATTATCTGTTATGAACATAATTTATAGAAAATAATAAAAAATAATGCAAACATTAATAATCATAATTAATAATTAACTAATTAATAGTTAGTATTGAAGTGGCATGTTCTATGGAACCCTTACCCTCATTTGTAATCATCTCATATCAATTCTTTTACAATGTTTACATTACTTGTCCTATAATGGAGATCTTTGTCTTCGAAGTATTCTGAATATTATCGCAAGTTACGAACTTTGTTCGCTAAATTGGTATCAGATTTGTTCAATTCTATGGTTGCTTAACTTGTTCTCTGATCCAGGCCTTTTGCCATTAACTATTTGGCAAACTTGTTGTCATCACAATTCAAGTGTTTCACTACATAATTGGAGTTTCTCCATTCTGTTGGATTCACCATTAAGCCTTTCGCCATTGAAAAAGGTTTTAAAATATATATATTATTATTAGATTAAAAACAAAAAAAAATCAATATATATAATGACAGGAAATAAAATAAAACAAAATTATATATTTTAAATAAAAAATCAAAACTATATATATATATATATATGATTAAAAAAAAAAGGCAAGAACATATATTATAAGAAAAGAAGGATATAAAAAAATTAAAAAAGTAAACGAAACCAAATTGAAATACGGCCTCACAGCACATGCACATTCGTGGGCCGCCACCATAGACCATCGTGAGCCTACTAAAAAAACCCTTCTCTGTCACGACTTAAACCAACTAACGATGCCGCCATTATCAGTTTGCCCAACAAATTCGTATAGAGTTGCATTCTGACCTCAGCGGTTTTTCGTCGTCGACTGAACATTTTCAACCATTGTTCCGACTTAGAGACACCCTTATTGCCTTGCGACTTCTCGTGGCACTGTCACCACTTCTGCAACGTTGCCGAAACTTCCACCCACAGCTTGTCGAAAGGCCACCCGCCATATGTCATCGCTACTGCCATTTTCAGATACAGCTGCCAACAAGCTTTTGTCTCTTTGTTTGAACTACACAGTCGTTTAGCTCGACAAACTACCTTCTCTACCTTAGCCTTCCTCCATCACCCGAAGGAGCAACTGATGTCGCGTTGTTACCATACAGAAGTCAAGAAGGTCGTTCATCTGCCACCCATCGGATTTGTAGTCATCAATTTTTATCGACCAATAGTACAGTTATTGGTTGCAAATCCTATCTTTTTTAATTTACATATGTTGATACAGAGGATACAATATTAAATCTATAATTGCGTATAATTACTCAAACCTGAGATCTGAAGGAGTGCGAGTAGTGTCGTTTACATGGTGACAACCTTATCTTAAACTTTCCATTAAAATAAACTTTGGATTGTAAAATAATTATTAAAAGTGCTTTGAGCGTCGAGGGTTCCAAGGTGCTTTGAGTATGAATCAAAATATTAAGAGGAAAAAACGGAAGATGAGTTCCATAAATGACAGAGGAATTCAAGAAAGAAAGAACGGAAGATGAGTTCCATAAGTAAGTCAACATTTTGGACCAAATATCTATTCTGTGAAATGAGATTCGAGTACTAGTGGATTTTTAAAAATTGGAAAACATTTTTCAAAATGCGTGGAAAAATATTTATTACGAAAGAATGTCAATGTAGTGCACAGTCACAAAGAGAGATTAAAAGAACTTGCAGAACTTCAGCAAAACAATGAGGAATCAGAAAAGAAATAAGGATCTCAAAAGTCAATTTTATGAAGAATCAACAGAAAATAATGAAGAAAGTTGGGTTCTAAGGGATCATAATAAAAAATTACTTGAGAAGGTCCAGAATTCCAAAGATACCAAAAAAAAAAAATAGAGGAAGAAAATGAATATCTCGAGACGAAGTTTAATAAGAATCTATCAGAAAAAGAAGAAGAAAACTTACGTTTAAAAACCCTTAATCAAAGGTTATTAGAACAAATCAACAAATTAAAAGAAGAGAAAGATACTAAGAATAAAGTCAACAATCCAGAAAGCGAAGAGCTTTTACGTCTAAGTAATCATAACCAAGCCCCTCCTACACAAATAAAGAAGCCTAAAAATGACAAGAATTCACTGAATGATAAGTTAGAATAACTTTCACTGAAAAAGAAGTATTGAAATCGCCAGTCGTAAAAGGAAAAACACTGATCCAGGAAATATCACAACACAAGAAAATGAGAAACCAATAGAAGTTAAAACATATTCAGATGTTGCAATCCAAACAATGGAAATTCCAAGTGATGATTCAGTACTCAACTCAACAACAACAACAATACTTGAAGTGAATCAGGAAACTAACACACATGATAACGGAAAGTCCAACCAGAAGAACTCATTATCGACATCTGAATTACAAAAGCATACAACTAAGTCAGTCTTCATATTTGAACCATTAAGATAATAAACAACAAATTTATGTTCCAAGGAATACTGAAGTATGCAGAATCTAGACCTATGATAACAATTCATTACAAATTTCCAGTGATCGAAAGATTCCACAGAAGATTATTCTAGGATGTTCAAATCCATTCTCGATCTGATAATTTTGTTTATCACTCGGAGCATCATGTTGTTGAGAATTTAGTAGGGCATAGTTTAATTCAATTCTCTTACCTGATAACTGCTTGTGTTATACTTTTTATGCTTCTTTCACTTAGACGTATCTTCATTAGAGTATTACGTTCTTCATCGAGTTAATTATCAAATGCACAAGAGAGACAAATTGTAGGCTAGCAAGCCAAGGCCAAAACCTCTCCCTCTTAGAGAGGAAAACCCAAAAGAAATTCTTCTTATAGATCTTCAATTGACAAGTACCATAACCTTGACACCAATATGCTTCCAAGACCCTTGTCACTGCTCTTCTTTCTGATCTTCTCGGCTCCTTATGTTGCTTTTCCTCTCTCTACTGCACTACGCTTGTACTAGAGAAAACTCAGTCTCTAACTTGGTTGCTTCAGATGGTATGTTTTCTAGCCCTCCTTAGGTTCCCTTTGTTAGTCTTCTTTCTGCATCTTACTTGTGCCAAAGTCCTTGAACAATACCACACTCCTCCAAGATATATGAGGTATGTATGCAAACTAAGACCGAGACTGGTAGGCCCTGATCTTGACCTATTTTCTTCACTTTCACACTTAGGTTACTTCTGAGTTATGCAAGATAGATGAGAGCCCAAACAAAGACCATCCTTCTTCGCTGAGATGTCTTCTTAATCTTGTTACAGTCCTTTCCTTCGCACAAGTTGCAAACCCATACTTTGTATTCGTATTACAGGCTTATCCTCGCATAGTTGTTAAAGACTTGATCCCTTCCTCGCATCCTTTATGGCCTTCCTCCCTTGCTGTATATTCACTTCTTTTCGTACTGCAACTTTTATCCAAATTACAAAACCTTATCTGAACTAATGTGTGCCAAATGAGGCAGTGAACCCTTCTTTATATAGGGACTTCATCCCTCTTCTAGGTTGACATGTATTCTTGTAAGTAAGCCAACTTGAACAGCTGATTGAGAGCTGACTTATCAAGGAGTGTTTCCAATACATTTTGACCTAACTTTATGGAGCAAGGTGACAAGGTCTTGGAGCATATAATTTGTCCTTTACACAAGTGTAACATGTCTTCACATACATGACTATTTTATACATTTATGACAAGATGACAAATCCCTAAAAGACATCAAGAAGAAGTTTTGACCTATAAAAATTACTTGCTCATGAAACCCATGAGTCAAGCTTTACAAAATACATTTTATTATCTTTGTCTTCTTCATTACATAAATTCATAATTACATAGTCATTATGAAGACCGATCCTAGTTACACTTTCCTACACATATCGTCTAGTATCAACGAAGATGAAAGTTTAGAGAAAAATATATTTGAAATTGGAAACGAGATCAACCCATTTCATCAATAAGGTGTGAGGAGAAAACATTTTAAAGAGGAAGGCAATGTTATGAACATAATTTATAGAAAAATAATAAAAAATAATGTAAACAATGGTAATCATAATTAATAATTAACTAACTAATAATTAGTATTCAAGTGGCATGTTCTAAGGACATGTCTATTGTGAAACGGTACCTGTCTAGGTTATATAAGCAGGCCTTCACCCTCATTTGTAATCATCTCATATCAATTTTTTTGTAATATTTAATATATATTACTTTTACAATGGATGTCTTTGTCTTCGAAATATTATGAAAATTATTGCAGGTTACGAACTTTGTTCGTTACATTGGTGTCAGAGCATTCCTTTGAGTAAGACGAACATTGTTTGTTACCTTATCTATCCCTGACACCTTAATTTTCTTCTCTACTTGATTTTCCACAAAAGCCTTAAACCATTTGAATTTTTCAAAAACTTTAGGTTTCTTCCTCAAGAAACAAATCCGTGAATTTCTCGAGAAATCGTCTATAAACGAGACATAGTACATAGATTTACCTAGTGATGGAACTAACACATAAGTCCAAACACATCACTATGCACCAACTATAATATTCTCTTTGCCTGTGTAGCACTAGAGGAGAATGTTACCTATTTATGCTTCACATATAAATAATGTTCATAGTAATCAAAATCCATAAAGCAATTGGACATACAATCTACAATCCCATTACCATGCACTATTCAAGGGCCCTTTTCTCCAATATGTCTCAATCATTTATGCCACAACATAGTCTTTTCTTCAGAGACTGTACGAACTTTTCTTCCAACTCCACATTCAGGTACAATAAAATTGTTGCACCAACCACTAACAGTGCTTCACAACAACCGATGGGTGCAACAAGAAAACCGTTTTAATGTCAAAGACAACAAAATCTCAAACTTAGAAACATGTGAATTGGCAAACGAAAACCAAGTAAACATAAATATGATCACTAGGTTTGTGACAAGTTGCATCAGAATATACAAAAATTATCCTATCAAGCCAACCAACAAATTACAATCCTCAATAACACTGAAAACTCAATCTTACAAACAATGGATTTCCAAATGTCTAATGTTCATTGCGAGTCACTACACAACTAGAAAATTCTCAAATTCAATTGAAATTATTCACAGCACTTCAAACTTTGCTAAGCCTACCTGTGAACATAAAGCAACAAAATTTAAAAAATATAGTGAAGAACAATAGCACTATATAGATAGAAGCAGTAGCTTAGCCAATGAAAACATGAAAAGACTGAATCATGGTAGAGACCATCAAAGAAACTGTGAAAATTTGCTACAGGAAGATGGAATAACTCAAACACATAAAGAGATTGCCTCCCTAGAATCACCCATTGAATTCCTTGATGAGTGGCCAATGATGTCAAAGAAAACAGGATACATTCTCTCATTACATTTGAATGTCGGAAGCTGCTATATACAAGAGATACCTTAAGAGAATTATCTTGTCTGATAAGGGTAAACAGGACAGAAGCTCAAAGATGACAACATCACCTATCGTTTTGCTCCCAATGTGAGATCTCTCCAAGATTCACAAATTTCTGCTAGTTCATTCATAGAATGACAATTTCTACATTTATTCCGTCACCACTTTCCTAACAATATGCAATTATACCTGTAGCAATAGGCTTTTGAAATTATAGACATTCCTCAGATCTTTCTTTAGTTAAGAACGATTATTTACCCCATAATATGAATAGATAAGGTCACAAAATAGACACAAAGACCAACAGAGAGAAGGTTGGATTGCTTGATAGCATTTATATCAAAGACAAATTCAACCAAATAAATTCAGGATATGGTAGATACAGATACATGATAATGATTACATCTGTATCCCATCCTAAATGAACCAAAAAGGAAGCACTTGATTAATTCCTTCGAAAGCATATGTACAAATGAAAGTTCTATTAGAACTCTACGAAATGTATGCCTTGCTAAGATCTTTGAATTCACAAACTAGGCTAGTCCTTGGGCAGGTCACTTTTCCATTGTTTTTCTTTGCCATTTCCTCCAAAGCCTGTTGCATTACAATGATGCAAAATAAGTAAATAGTGTAATTATGTTCCATAATATCCAATGAACAGACAAATTACCTAGTCATATAGAAGTCTGGCGTGAATGAACAAAAATGTATATTTCATTTATGCACCTCTAAGCACATGCTCACACCCACTTATTTCCATTGTTACAAGGAAATGTGCATTCAAAACACATAAAGAAATTATTGTTTCTGGCAGTTGAGTTGAACATAATACTCCCTTTGTTTGTTATGAAGCTATGTACTGTATGCAGTTCTGCTACTCATTTCTTGAAAGGCTGGAAAATTTATAGTATGCACTGGAAAATAGAAACTATTTGATTTTCATTTACATGCGAGTTGAATTCCACTAGGCAATTTCACTCGCAATGTCTTAAAAAGATGAAAAACTTACCTTAGTACTGTAGACATAACCATTTGGTAAAACCAAAGGTGGATTATCTTCATCCATTAGTTCTTTTGAAATGTAGCACACAAGCTTAGAATGGATGTGCTTTGAGAAAGGTAAATCTGAAGCCAGATTCCTGAAGCTCTCCTGTGACAGTGGGTCTTCTTTTGTACAATTTTCCTCATAGCAAAATCTTCAGTAAGTCAAGGAAAAAATATCAAGGGGCTGAGAGAAAATAATAAAGCAACCTAACCTATATTTGGCAAAGATTTACCTGCCTGATGGAAAATGTATATAGAGGCAATGTACAGATTAAAAGGATACTGAGTCTTAAGAGCAGATAACCCAGCTTGTAGGTAAATATTCAGCAGTGGTTCAACAGTCATTCCATATAGTTTGCAGAACTCCTCCTTGAATTGCTGGACCAAATTATCCCATTGCTTTGCGTCAAATAATGCCTGTGCAAGAAAAACACAAGCATGAATATTTTTTCAGCAATCAATAAATCCAGACCCAAGTTACACTAAAGAAACTTACAGGATGCAAAATTTTACCTCAAGTTTTACATATTTAGGAGAAGATAAATCATAAGTCAATTAATTGTATGAAGAGTGAAGAGTGCTACTCTAACTAGATGTCGTTACCAACAAAATTATGAAATGGGCAGCTGCAAGCGTGGTGAATGGGAGAAACAAGCTACTCACATCCTAATCCCTCTTTTCTAGTTTTTAAGAAGACCTTCAAAAAGTTCACAAAATCTCCATTGTTTCAAACGTACACACACTATCTACTACACCAGTTTGACCCCTGTTATCTGAAACGAACAAAGTTCATTTACTAAGGAATATCCAACATAAGAAGGAAAACAGGTTAAAATCCATGGACAAATAATATAAGATATGATTGAATGATTGATTACAAAGCCCTATGTGACAATATACATACACACTGACATGTCACAAAGTGAAAGGGTGTGATGAAGGGTTATGAACAGCAAGGATGTCAACAACTTAATTACTATTATTATTTATTATTGTCAGAGGTAACTCCCGAATTGAATTGATTTTCTATTTGCACTCCCACAGGTCTTGTATTTACACCAGATGTATATTTTAGTCTTGTTGACCACTCTTTGTCAACGACCCCATAGCAGTACACCACTTTTTTCGCAAAAGGGATCTTTCATGTTCGAGTGTTCGTGCCATTCAGATTTCATCATTCAGTCGACAGTTTTGTAAATGATGTAAACCCATTCTGCATATCTATAATGTAAATTATCTCCGTAAGACCATCATGTATGTAACAACCTAGGTAAGCCTAGTGTTTTGGTAACAATTTCTATCTTAGCAGGTTTTTCGTCTCACTAATTCATTTGTGTCTCTAGACACAGATGATCGGCAGAGTTATTCCCCTCCAGCCTCACTCTAAAACTAGGGTGGATTTGTTAAATTTGGACAACTAGGTCCAAACTCCGGGTTGTGCTGCTCAGATGACGATCCCAATATTTTTATTGGATTCCTCTTTCGGAGAGGTGTAAGATTGATCTAAAGATCATCTCGATTGGATGAGCAGAACATGTACTTTGAATTTATTCCACTTATGTGCTAGGTCGGCCTGGAATATAATATAGACTTAAATGTCTTAAAGAGCGTGTCACACACCCCCAAAGATGCCTATATATTGGAAAGACTTGGAGTTCATTATACACACAATGTGTGGAGGATTTTCTTCTATCTTGATGGCGTTGGAACTGCGTTCTTGGTGTTGCGTATTTGTGGAGTATTCTCTGTTTGGGTTGTACTGGGGTTATGTGTGACACGCTTGGCTGAATGACCTATTGGAGACTTTGCTGGTAGAAGCATCCTGTTGATCGTCGTAACGCCACCATTCATCATCTCTGTTTTGGCTTGTCTTCTATCGATCTATTAGTATGTTCTATCTGCTTTAGTATTGTGCCCTAATCTGAAATGGCATAGAACATGTTCAGTAATTAACATGGTATCAGAGCTAAGGAGAAGACAAAGCCCATCTTGTTCTGAATCTAGGGCAGCGAGATAAGGAACTGTAAGTGACAATGGATGTTTGTTTGGGTTTGATTTGGAGAAGGCCGCAGCTTCAGTATGTTGTTATGGCCTGCAGAAGTGGATACGCTTTGAATCTCGTCAATGGCCATCAAAATAATGAATTATGCACTGAAGAAGTCACTGCAAAAGGTTCAAACCACATACAGATTCAGTCTTCCTGAATTTCCAGCATCGAGAATTCAAAGGACGTAGATATGATATGCAGATTCTTGGTGGAGCAACAAAATCCTTTCCACGCCATGGGTGACTAATTCATGTGATGCCTGGAAGGAATCAACGAAATTTACAAATTATTTGCAAAGAGGCCGAGTTTCTTGCTTTCCAAAGATTTCAGAAGAGCAAGTTCATGGAAGTACAGAAGGCCCAGTTGAGATTTGCCGACACATTATTCAAGCTCAGAGCCACCACTATCACAATTATCACGGTGAGCCCAAATTTCAAATATCGTGCAAGGTGAAATTGCTTGAATGACAAGAGTTGGGTATGCGTTGTAATTAACACAGCGTTTTATTACGCTGGTTGGAATTCATGAGTTTTTATGGCCGAAGTATTTCGTGGATCACGTATAACAAATCTGGAGTTGCTATAAAATTTACGAAGTTGTCATTAGCCAATTGCAGAATCCTCGTGATTAAGAAATATTGGCTTCGGTTTCAGGTCTTGTTGTAGAGCTATACGAACGGGTGAGAAGGAGCTTTAGTTTGATTGACGCTGCCGAAGTCGATAAACGCTGCCGCAATATTCCCAAAAATTGACGCTGTAGAAGTCGATAAACGTTGCTGCAATAGAAATTGACGTTGCCAAAGTCGATAAACGCTGCCGCAATAGAAATTGACGCAAACGAAGTCGACAGACGGGATGACTGGTTGCCTGCGTGAAATGGAACGCTGTAATCGGATTATCCAACAATCGACATTAAATTAGTTCATCGTAGAGAACCTAAGGAACTTGCGATCACAAATCATCATCGTGTAACGTTCCTTCTGGGATGTGAAACAGATGGCTTCAATCTCTTCGCAAAAATCAGAGGGAATGTGCGATTGGAATTGAATCACGGCAAGGAAATTGTGAATGGGAGAAAGCGCACTTGTAGCAGGACTAAGTGTGATATGAATATATAAGGAAAGACTAAAGGGTAGATTGATTTGCGCATTAAAAACTCATAAATAAATTCAAAAGCTGATCAATGTGAGTTTCCTTAGAATCGAGCGCCAAATTGTATCTCAGGTTCCTCTCATCTTTATTCATTATGATCTTTGTAATTGTTCAGCAGTACCTTGCCCTATTTCTGACTATATATGAAATATCAGTCTGGTTAGAGATGGGCCAATGAATGTTTGTATTCAGCTTTCATTAGGGGCCTTGTGATCAAGAATCCAGTTCATTTGCTGGAACTTATGTTGAGTTACGGACACTTGCAAGATGTGTGCATCCACATGCCAGGCCATCTGAACTAGACCATGATCAGCAACGGAAATGGCAAAGATTGGAACAGCAGAACACTCGTTGAAATTATATTTCTGTGGTATTGTCTGATTAAAGAAAGAGGTCGTATTCAACCAAACCTACTCATCAGGCTTTTGTGGAACAAGAAAATCATCATACTTCAGGTGTTGTTCATTGGTAATGGTGCAACATTAGGTGAAAGCCTTCGCAGCTTGGAAGTGGAAATTGTGTTGATGGAATTGGGAACCTCGGAAATATAGAAGGTGTGCAAGATGAAATAAAGAGAGTTGATGAGATTTTTGGATTATATATAGTGATATGTGAACAATGTATCCATGACAGAAATTTCAGCTATGACAGTGACTTGGATGAATACCTTGATTCATATGTGCTTATGTTCCATA
The DNA here is from genome assembly GCA_034641835.2 of Pinus albicaulis. Taxonomy (NCBI): domain Eukaryota; kingdom Viridiplantae; phylum Streptophyta; class Pinopsida; order Pinales; family Pinaceae; genus Pinus; species Pinus albicaulis. The sequence continues at coordinate 158,988,210 of CM076576.1, read as the reverse complement.
ATGACAACGATCTTGCTCATGATACATGCAACATTCATATGAGAGTGACTTTAATATATTCTCTTATTGATAGTTTCTCCATGACCGTTGTGACAGTACATCTATGCAAGATGTTCAACAACAGTTGTGTTAGTATCTCTATGATAACGATATGACAGTGATGACAGTTCACAGAAGGTATCTCTGTAACCGAAAATATGAGGAGCTAAATCTGTGATTCTATGTCACTGTCATTATGATAGTGACATAGACAGACACCCATGTTTACGAAATTCATAGTAGCAGTAAGCTTGTGACCGTAATCAGTCCTAAATTAGAGCATAATGATAAACTTGGAAATGTGATCTGAGAAGTTTCTGCAGCCTTCAGTCACGTTGTTGGAGTCTTGAACCATGATCAGCAAAGCCTGTCAAGTTTTGAACAAATATTGTATATGATACATGCCAAGATGCATCATAGCTATATGACAATATATGGCTATGAGCCTTGGATGGCTTTGACTGTGGGAGAATAAGACTCCTTTCCAAGTTGGTGTCTGGGATGCCCTCATAGATGTCTTCTCTCAAGAGAAGCTGGCATTAAGAGGGAGAATGCATCTGTATATGCTTCTAAGTTTATATCATTGCTGAAAGAAGACCCTCATGGCTCAAAGTTATATGGCTTCAGAGGGGGAAATTCCAAAAGAATACCAAGAAGCCATATAAATACCAGGGGTATCTAGCAGCCATATGAGCCTGGATCATTTAAAGAAGTCGTAAAGCATCGAATCTGCAAGGATGCGAGGGTGATGTCTAGGATATAGTTCCTAGACCATAGAACATAGTTGTTGTCACCTCGATATAAGATCAAGCATGGATATGATGGGAAAATGTGTTGCCTAAGACTTCTCTAGGAAGGCACTGATTATTACAGCACCTGTAATCTATTATTTCCCTTGCTGATACGCAAGGACGGAAGCTTCATCAGATGGATGGAAAGACCTCTTTTTGACATGGTGCGGTAAAGGATGAGGTGTATGTAGTGCAACCTCTGGGGATCAAAGTCCAGGATCGGGACACCCATGTCTGCAAGTTGAATAAAGCCCTCTACGGGCTGAAGCAAGCACCCAGAGATTGGTACGAGAGGATAGATAGCTACCTGATGAAGCTGGGCTTCACTGTAGTAATGTTGATCCGAACCTTTACTTCAAGGTTGATAGAGAGAAGCCTCTCATTTTGGTGGTGTATGTGGATGACCTCTTCTTGACAGGTGTTGACCCTCTAATTCATTAGTGCAAGAGGGAGCTCGCTAGTGAGTTTAAGATGAAAGACCTAGGACAAATGCATAGGCCCGGAGGTCTGGCAAAGACCTGGCGAGACTTTCCTTTCTCAAGGAAAATAAATTGTGAAGCTTCTGGTATGGTGGACTGTAAGTCCGTGTCGACACCAATGGAGCTCAACTTTAAGAAGTTGAGAAGCAGCGCTGCTGGGCATGTGTTAGCAAATTCTACTAAGTATCGTCAACTTGTAGGGGCTCTGATGTTCTTAGTGAACACCCGTCCAGACGTATGTTGTGCAGTGAACACTTTGAGTCAACACATGGTTGATCATGACATTCACTGGGTTGGTACCAAGAAACTCTTGAGATATCTCCGAGGCACGATAAACCATGGGTTGAGACACACTGCCGGGAGCATGACACTCCTTGGATATACTGATGCCGATTGGGCTGGCAGTGTGGTAGATCATAAGAGCACATCTGGATGCTACTTCACAAATAGATCTGCTTCGGGGAGGAAAAGGAAGTCGGTAGCCTTGAGCACTATTGAGGTCGAATATATTGCAGCATGTATGGCCCGTTGTGAAGTCACTTGGTTGCGAAAGCTCTTCAGTTAGTTGTTCTAGCATATGCTAGATGCCACCTTTATCCTTTGTGATAACCAGAGGGGGATTCATTTGTCATAGAATCTTGGGTTCCACGATTGATCCAAGCATGTTGATGGCTGGTAGTACCAAGTAACCTTCGTTTTTACCGCTTTATCCGGGATATGGTACAGTAAGGCGTCGTAAGGCTCAATCATATAGGAACAAATGAGCAGGTCGCGGACATTCTCACAATGCCCTTGGGGAAGGTCATGTTCCTAACCTTCCGTGAGAATCTTGGAATTGTGGAACGACCCTAATTGGAGGGTCCTGTTGGATGATGAGCTCTGGGAGCTCTCGGGGGGTTTTGGGGATAGCTTTGGTGCTATAAGCGACCACAGGGCTAGGCTTGCCGAACCTAATTGGTGTGCTTCTACCCCACTATGATGATAGTGAGAAAGTTTACATCTCTCTGATCTATGCCCCGTATACATCCTACCCATGGAGTTTCAGACTCATGGGAAGTACCTCTCATTTGGCCAATGAGGTGGGAAATGTGAATAGAGACCATAGCAAGACCGATGGACGCATCAGAGATTGTCGTACTCTCTATGTCTAGGATGGCATGTGTCCAACCACTTGATCTGGGATCAAGTTTAGCGAGGTTTCAAACCTCCAACTGACTTCGGGTTAGTATATGACTCTCTTGAGTCCTAATGAGGTTTTGGACCTCCAACTGACTTTGGGTCAGGTAAACCAACTTCGGATTGGTATGAGACTCTTTGTAAGTCCTACAGAGGTTTTGGACCTCTGGGCGAAATTTGTTAGCCGGGTATGATGTCTTTGTGAATTAAAACACTGCCTGGAATAAAGATGTTAGCAGCAGTTACTTGGCGGATGACGCACAATGTTTGGATTGCACAGGGATGGAGTTCTCCCGGTTGAAAGGGAGGCAATGACAATCAGGTAGGTTCAACCCAAGAAATGCTTTTTTACGATCCTAATACTTTTCCTGATCTTTTGGAGAGGTGTAAGATTGATCTAAAGATCATCTCGATCGGATGAGCAGAACATGTACTTTGAATTTATTCCACTTATGTGCTAGGTCGGCCTAGAATATAATATAGACTTAAATGTCTTAAAGAGCGTGTCATAAACCCCCAAAGATGCCTATATATTGGAGAGACTTGGAGTTCATTATACACACAATTTGTGGAGGATTTTCTTCTCTCTTGAAGGCGTTGGAGTTGCGTTCTTGGTGCTCCGTATTTGTGGAGTATTCTCTGTTTGGGTTGTACTGGGGTTATGTGTGACACGCTTGGCTGAATGACCTATTGGAGACTTTGCTGGTAGAAGCATCCTGCTGATCGTCGTAACGCCACCATTCATCATCTCTATTTTGGCTTGTCTTCTATCGATCTATTAGTATGTTCTATCTACTTCAGTATTGTGCCCTACTCTGAAATGGCATAGAACATGTTCAGTAATTAACAGGATTTTGTCGTCAAGATACTAAGTGAGTCTTAGTATTTTGTATCGAGTCTTTGTAAAAGTAATCTGGGAATGATCCTAGCTAATTGGCTAGATCATTTTATTACAGATTGTTAGCTCTACTAGATCATATTTTGAGTCGCAAAATTGGATAGATTATTGAGGGTCTGTTACGAACGGATGTTCCCCTCATCGTTTAATGTATTAATCTTATGTAAAGAGGGTTGGAAAAATAATTAATCCCCTCATGGGTCAATTAATTAAATTTTTTGGCCAAATTAAATTAAAAATTCTAAGCCAGAAATTTAATTAATCTTATGTCCTAGGTCAAATTAAATTCTTCAAAAGCAAAAATCTGTGGGTCTCTAAAAAATAAATTTTAAAAGGTCACGGGCCAAGGGAATATTGAAAATTTTGAGAAATTTTGGACCCTTGGACCTTGGTAGTTAAGTCAAGGTCAATTTTTTGACGTAATTAACTTAAAATTATTATTTTTGAGTTAATTAAAAGGAAATTAATTGAAAATTTCCACATTCCTCAAAAAATAATAATTTCAATCGACGAGATTAAAATATAATCAAATCTTTTTTGACGGTCGAGATTACTTTGACGGGGATCAAGCGAACTAGCCGTTGGAGATTTTACCTATAAATTAGAGGTCGGTGTCAGTCTTTTGATCATCCGATCTTTTGATCGTGTACTAGCTCTTGAAGCTCTCCTGTTATACTTTCTGGAATAATACAAACGAAGTCTTTGGGGTTTTATTCGATGGTCGTGTTCCTCTTCGACATTTTATGGTAAACTTGTTCTTCATATTCTGCTGGTAATTATTTTAACGAATTGCTAATTAATGGCTTTTGTAGAGTAATCTATTGCACAGGTATCTTGCTTAGGTTACTGGGTTTAGGGTAATAATTTTAATTGGATTGAGTTAGCAGGGATCTCTAACTCAGGAAAATTTTATTTTTATCTTATCTCTATTGATTTAACAGTTTTAACTTTAAGTGTGCAGAAATCTCTTGGATTTAGAATTGGGAGTTTGGGGAAGTCCTCGGTTGGACCAGCTAACTCCCAAGGAAATAAGATCTCAAGAACCCTCTGGATATAATTCCCCAAGCTTATCTTAAGTTCTCTTTTTGCAGGGTTTTTCTAGGGCTCGTGCCTAAATAAAAATTTATCTTAACTTTTAATTGAATTTTAAGTTAGATCTGGCTAATAAGAGCCTTAGATCTTCAGATCTGGGAGCGAAGTTGGACTTACACTCCTTGGATCTGACAAATCTGCAACTCTTGTGCATAGATTTGTAAATACATTGCATAAATCTGTATTTTTAATTGTGTAAATATTTAGAAATTCTTTTTAGTTTCTCTAATTTCTAACTGGGGGTTTCATTTTTAGATTTTTGTATGTGTTGGGTTTCTGGGTTTTGGTTTCTGGTTTTGTGCAGGTGGCATTTGAGGGTTTTCAGAGAAAAAAAAATTGGATTTGAGACAGACCTAGGCCCCAGAGGGTAAGATCTAATCTCAAGATCAGGATTTTGCAGGGATATTCAAATCAAAATTTTCCAAATCTGGGTTTTCTCACAATCAAATTTCTAGGGAAAATTTTTAAAATTTGGAAGTGTTTTTTTATTTTCTGCTAGGGGTGATTTTTTTTTTTTGTAGGATTTTGAGGAGCTTCTGAAGCCTGTACCCGCTCTCCAATTTTTGAGCTCCTTCCTCCCCGTTGTCAGCTCCTCTTTGCATCCATCGTGCATGCATTATCTGGGTCTTTTGCTAAGAGCCTTGGCTCTTCTCCTCCCCTCTGTGTTCTGCCTTCATTGAGCCTCATTTCACAGCCCTGGCAGTGTCCTTTTCATGTGTTCCCTGCTGCATTTTTTCGTTGTTGTCGGCTTATCAATCTACAGTCTATCCATTCCCCATCGATTTCTTTTCTTCTACGTTGCCCTTATCCTTCACGCAGCCATCATTTCCCTTGCTTCTATTCCCTCACTCCTCATTTGCTGCCATCATTTCCGCCGTTGTTGTTCACCTCCCTGTTACTCTGCACGTCGTCCCTTCATGCAACCTTCCCCTCCGAGCCCCCCGAGTCTCCACATTGCTGCTTGACGACCCATTCCTCTGTTGCCTTCTTCTCGCTGCTCCCTGCACCTGGTGGCTCCCTTCCTTCCTTCATTCCTGTCGGCCCTAATTCTGTGCAACCATTTCCTCCTGGTTGTCGGCTTTCACTCCTTGACGCATTCCTCCTCCAGCTCCTTTTCGACCTGCATGACTCAACACACATATATAACAAAACATCATAACTCTTAACTTTGATTTTTTTTTATGACATTAGATTTTGATTTTTGTTTAGTGTATCTTTTGACTTAAAAAAACTTTAAAATTTTAAATTTTAACATTAACATAACATTTAACTTTCTAAATTTTTGTATGACTTTCGATTTTAATTCTTTTTTTAAGTTTGACTTTTTGACATTTAAAATTTTTAACATTTCATTTTTAAATTTGTATAAAGGCTTTTATTGCAATTTCATTAAATTTTAACTTTGTAAAAATATTCAAAAGTTTCAAAAAAAAATTTATCCTAACTTTAAAAATTAAAAAAATCAAAGATTTATTTGTTCTCATTAAACTTAACTTTAGTTTAATTTTCTAATTCTTTGTTGTATATATAATTTGGACAATTTAATTTATTTTTGAAGTTATATTTCTTTTTACATTAGGGTTTTGAGCCATTAAAATTTTAGGCTTGGCAAGATATCTATGGAGAAATTTCTATAGTTGACATGATTTAATTTTTTAAATATCCCAAAGTTTGACTATAGGAAAAACAAAAATTTTGTTGGATTTGCATTATTTTAGAATATCATTTAATCTGCAAATTGTTGGACGAGATGTTTATTTAGCATCTTAATTTCATGGTATTTTTTTTTATTGAGATTTAAGTGCTAGTTACTTTCATACACTTCAGTTGAGTTTCATGATCAATGGCATGGGATTTTTAATGTTTGATATCGATTAAAATGGCCTAATGTGTAATTAACTTTTATTTCATTTACTTGAATTTGGATATTTATTGAATATTAATGTTTGGGAAATTCTTTCAAGTGTGACCGATATCTTATTTTGAGAGCTCTATTGTGGAGCTATGAAAAATTGTATATCTTTTAATTGGGTAATTTCTGGCATCTTCATAGTCGGCACCCTCGCTTAAGTACTTAGCGGTTAGATCAGACTATTTGTAATCCAAGTTCTTTAGGCTTTTAACATCACCTCTCATCTTCGAAGCTTGCTTCATCTCGCTCCTTCTTCAAATAATTTTCCTTGCATTCTGCATTCTAAGTTAGCATTGCATATAGGATAGTTTTTCATCCAAGCACTAGTTTCTCATCAAGTACTTGGTTATAATTTCCTTAGCAAGATAGTTGATTCCATAAGGCATTGGTATCAATCATTCAAATTTAATCAAATCATTTAAGCTCGCTAGATATTTTACAAGTATTTGGTCATTTAATTGTGTCTCCTGAATTGGTTGGTTTTAAACTAGTTCTCCTTCATTCCATTTCCATAGGGTCGCAGTGCCTAGACATTTTGTGTGACAATTCCCATTGACCTACTCTTGTGGTCACCCGAGGACATAATAAAAATACTATCATGTTAGAGTGCAAACAGATTTATACACCTTAAATGACTCTCCAAATCATTATCCAAGAGTCAAATCATCTTTGTATTCCTAATTATTTTAAACTTTTATTTACATGGACACGAATCTCGAAGGATTATGTCCAACATTCCCTTAAGCCCAAGGGGTGTTTGTGAGCCCAAGCATCATTCTAAATCTTTCAAACTTTTCTCTTCCCAACGCTTTCGTGAAGATGTCAGCAATTTGTTCATTTGAGGAACAATGTCGTAAATGAATATTAAATGTTAGCTTCTACATGATATCGAATCAAATAATTTTTATGTTTATATATTTGTTTTGATCATGGAATCTGGGATACTTAGCCAACTTGATTGCAGATATATTGTCAACCAATAAAGGAGTAGAATTCATTATTTTCCATGCAAATCTTCAAGTATTTTCCTGAACCAAACAATCCACGACTCATGAAATAGCCTGAAGTCAATACTCCATTTCCTTTGTCTCCATCAAAGTTTAAATCTATTTATATCCAATCAAGTTGTAGTCATCCAACTGTGAATATTTGAGTCCAGAGTCTTGAGTTCCTTCCAAGTACGTGAGATTTCTTTTTGTTGCGGACCAATCTACTTCACAAGGACTTCGCATACATCTAGAAAGAATACCAACAACACCTGAAATATTGGTCCAGTAGTGGTGAGGTAGATAGGACTTCCCTCGAGTTGTTTGTACTAGGTTGTGTCCTCAAATTCATTCCATTCTTTTGATGGGAGGTTCAATTTTTGTTCCATCGGAGTAGATAGAGGATTTCATACAGTGATGCCAAAACTATTCAACAATTCTTCTTTTGGGAGATGAATATACACTTTGGATGTTAAGTCACTTCAAAGCCCAAGTAGTAGTGAGGACGTTCCAAATCTATCATCTCAAAGCCCTTCTTAGACTCTTCCTTTATGGATGCAATATAGTTTCCATTGTTCCTTGAGAACAATAGATCATCCTCATAAACTACAAGATCTAACAGATTTTTCAACTTTCTCGACAAACAGAGTTGCATCATAAATATGTAGGTATTTGAAATTTAATTTTAAAGATGATCGGTTAGATTTTAATACCAGACTCGCAGTGTTTTTTTAGGCCATATAAGGATTTGATAAGTTTACATACTTTTTGTTGCTATCCTTCCACAATAAAACCTTCCCGTTGAGACATGAAGACATTCTCTTTCAAGTCTACATTGAAATAAACAGTCTTTGCATCCAGTTGATGAACATTCCATCCATTTTGAGTTACCAAGGCAAAGAGTGTTGATTTTTGGGCAGCATCGAATGTGCTCTAGCTCCGAAATTTTATGGAGGGGCTAGAATAAATGAGAACTCGAAGACCCAGAAATCGTTTGGAGAAATTCTACCCAGAGTGCATTATATGAAAATAATTAATTATTTTTAATGATTCTTAAGTTAAAACTTAGGAAATTAAAATAATCAAAGGGAATTAATAGAAATATGGGTGAGAAACTTCTAAGAGACGAGTATCAAATATGTTTTAATCTTAGCCGTTGATTAGAGATTTGATCATAGTCGTTGATATCTCAACAAGAAAAGTATAAATGAAAACTTGAGGGACAGTTGGAGATACACCGGGCAAATATTCAGAAACCCGAGGGAAGTCGATACTCTAGAAGCAAGAGTTTGATTTCAGAGGGAGAGTTGCAGGGTGAAGGAAGAGGAGGGTATCAGCAGCAGTCACAGACAGAGGAGAAGAGACACAGAGCTACAGAGAGACATCGCAGAGGGGCAGCGCAGCAGAGGACGTAGTCCTCAAAAGAGGACACAGAGGTGACGCAGTGGAGATTGGAGGGTCTCTAAGGTGTCATAATTTCTCTAGTGACTGGAAGAAAACTATCTTAGGTGTTTTCAAAAAAGTTTCTCCATGATTCTGAAAATCATTCCTTGTAAAGAGATTGTTGTTGAAGAATAAATAAACCCTCATCTGTTGCATTGGTTTTCCCGCATTGTGTTTTTCCGGGGACTATTGTCCAAAAACAACTGTGTTGATGTGATTGATTCTTGTGCTTGCATTTCACTATTCTTTTCTCTATGAAATTATGTGATAACTGCAGTAGAATTTATTTTGTTGTTTACAGAATGGTTTCAAAAATAACTTATTGTGGAAAATAAGTAGGAGAAATAAATCAATTACTGCAATAGAATTTCAAGTTAGAAATTTTTGGCCCATTTTGTTGTGAGTGAAAAAGTTTCTTAATAATTAACAACTTTTTGTGCAAATCATTTTTCCACGAGCCTTGATTTTTGCTTGTCAAGTGAGCCATCTTATTTGTAATTGTTCTCGTAGACCCACTTGTATCCAATTGGTTTGGTTCTGAATGGAGGGTCCACCAAATTCCATATTCCATTCTTTATGACAACATCATACTCCTACATTGCTTCTTCCCATTCATCATGAGAAGCAACCTTTTTAAAGGAGGTTTGTTCAAAGTTAGGAGATAAATTCAATTCACAATCATATGAAACAAACCATAATATCATCTATATCAACTGAATCAAAATTATCCAAGTTACCTCCCTCTTGTCTCGCGAACGTTGAAATGTAATTAGTGTCGGTTTTCATTATTTTTACTCGAGTCATGACTTGATGTAATTATTGATGTATTTGTCAAAAGAAAAGAAAAGAAAAAATATTTGTAAAAAGAAAAGATTATTTTATTGAAATGGGTTTCTTGCCCATCATGTTGTGGTCCTAGGTCAAAGCACCCATTGAGTGCTCTAGGAGTCTTGCTATCAAAGTCAAGAGTCAAGGTCATGATGGTCTAGCCCTTGGAGGGCCCGTGTAACAAGGAAGAAAAATTATTATTGCAATTTGTTATGCCTAAAAGCCTTCAAGAGATAGGTCGACCAGCCTTCCTCAAGTCGGCCTGAAAAGGCCTAATTAGTCATCAAGGAAGCCCATATAAACAAAATCCTCCTCTAATTTGAGATAGACACCCATAAATATATATCTATGATCCTAGTGAAGAAGATAAGGCAATCTGATCCAGTGAAGAAGAGAAGGAGAAGCGAATTTCTGTGAAGGCCAGCGAAGGAGGAAAAGAAGTTTATTTTTGTCTCTGCCTACACACAACTATGAATTCCTTGGAGGAACTAGGGTTTCCTCAACTCATATTTTGCAGAGTTTTTATTTGAGGTTTCGTTGGCTCGTCTCTTGGAAGGTTTTGTCTTGGGTCAAGGTCAAGGTCTTAGAAGTCTTCACTGAAATTCTATAAGAAGAGAGTTTTGTGGTTTTCCTATCTAGGAGAGGTTTTGACACTGGCTAGCATCCTACAACTAGTGTTATCATGTTTGCATTGCGATCTTCTTATTGGCATTTGTCTTGATGATGAACAAAACCAAATAATAATACTAAGGTTCAAATATAACTCATAAGAAAATGTCAAGAATTGCAAAGAAATCAATTTAATTAAACACCCCAACTGGTTGCCCTAGTTTTCTCAACAGTGAAACCTCAAGTTCCTATCTCTCCAAACTCATCAAGATGAACACTTTCAAGTGTTTTGATGAGCCATTTGGGGGGACATTTTTGGGTGGTCCAAGTTGCTCCATTGATTGAGATGGGGTTGCACCAAGATTCAACATTCAAATCCATTCAATCACATCATTCAAAGGGTCTTCCCAATCTAAGAAGTGGTTGAAACATCATGAGGGGGTGATGGTGATTTACAAGTTGATAACATAGATTCATCCAAGAGAGGGATCCCCCCTTCAAGATGTGGAATCTCATTATCAAATTCATGATCTGTCTTTCCATGAATGAATATATCCAAACAATCAATTTGTCAGTCAACAATATTGTCAATCTTGTAAGGTTCGAGAAAAATCACCTCTAGAAAACATAAATTTTTGTTTACCTCGTCGTAAAGACAATATGCCTTGGTGGTATATGAATATCCCAAGAAGATGCACTTCTGACTACATGCATCAAGTGTGCTTCTTTGTCCTTGGGAAGGCATAGTAGGTGGAATTGAAGACCCTAAGACTCATTCTCTTATTTCTAACAGAATATGATGGACATCTATTTTTCACATACAGTACACATAGCATTGCATCAGCCCAAAACACCAACTTTTCATTTTTGAAAAACACAATGGAATGAACCACATTTAATATAGTCCTATTTACTCTTTCAATTACATCATTTTGTTGAGGATTGTATGGAACTATAGTTTGATGTTGAATCCCATGTTGACGATAATAGTTTTCAAATTCACTAGAAGTATGTTTTCTTCCATTATCAGTACAAAGGGAGCCAATATGTGACTATGTTTCATTTTGAATCCATACAAGAAAAAAAATTTAATGTTTCAAAATCTTGAGATTTATTTTTCAACAAATACACCCAACACATTTTGGTGTAATCATCAATCAAAAGTCATCATATATTTATTTCCATTAGCAAAAGGAAGGGGCATATAGCCACATAAATTAGAATGTACCAATCCAATTTCTCGACATGATTTGGGAGTGGAATCATGAAAGGGTTGCTTCCTAAGGATACAAGCATCGCGTTGCTTCAATTTCCTAGAAATAGTAGGAAAACTAGAAACACCATTCTTTTTTAGAAAACAAAGGCTATCATAATTAATATGTCCAAATCTAGCATGCCATAGAATACTAGATGGCAATGTACCTTCATCGTGATGAAAGATGTATGCAAATTCTATGTCTAAGTAGATGTCCCTCTCAGCTTTAGCAATGTTTCATCCTCCACTCTAGTCATGGAAACCATGTTGTGTAGCTTGGGAGGTACTCCAAGCCTGAATGTTCAAGGGTTGGAGGTCAAAGCACCACAAGTAGGCTTGTGGGCTTGAAACTCAAGCTTGGGGGTTTTTCACCCATCGATGTTTGGGCCAAAACCATGATGAGTTTTTGACATGTTATGGATGAGGATGATAGTGCTCGTCGAGACGAATCTAATGCATCAAAAATCATCCAATTCTGAGTTGTCGTTGAGGAGAAATGAATTTTTGAAAATGACGAGTAATTATTGGTTTTCAAGTCATGTAGGCTTGATGTAAAAATTAGCCAATAGATGTGTCCCTTCATCTATTCGTGGCAACCCCTCATTTGGCTATAAAAGGATGGTGATTTGATAAAGTTTTACTCATCCATTTGTGCAAAATTCTCTCAAGAGAAGGAGCTCTAAAATTTCTCTAGTCGCAGCAAGAAGGAGAGGCCCTAGACAATGTGAAGGAGGGTCTGAATTCTGTGATGAAGGTAGAGTAGCTAGGTGGCAACAGACTGTCTTTGGGCTGGAAGGAGGACCGAGATTGTTGTTCTGGAGGCTTAGTAGGCTTGTTGTTGGGCCGAGTAGCTAAGGGCAAAAAATGTTGGTGATGGAGTGTGTTTGGGCACCAAATTAGGGGATTGTCTCATGGTTTTAGGGTTGTTGTGCTAGGTCGCAGGCCTTAGCACACAGATGGGCTTGTTTATGGGCTATCAAGGGATGAGTCGATGACTAGTGCCCTAAGCAAGCAGCGTGAGGTAGGAGGAGACCTCTGAGGGTATGCTACAACCCTTGAAAAGGCTTTTTTGTGGATTGTCAAGAGGGTTTAGGGCTGCAGCACATGCCCTAACCAGGGTTGTCACAAACAGCAGGAGCAAACACCATTACAGCAGTGTTTTGGAGGGATGTTGGGTCCTTGATTTGTGGACCAAAGCATGGATCAGTTGATGAGCTGCTTGTAGGAGGCCTTAGGAGTTGTTTGGAAAAGACCACATGGATTGTGGGGAAGCCTACCAAGCAGCCAAGGTGACAACAGGCATATCAGATTGGAAGGCAAGAGGAAAGAAGCAGGGAGAGTTGCAGATGTTCCCTTGGTTGATGAGTTGATGGTATCCTAGGTAAGGACATTTTGATGTGCCCAGATTTGTGCAATAGCTCCTCTATTGTAGAACAAAGGGAGGATTGGTGAAGTTTGTGGGCGACCATGTGTGAGGGTCTCCTAGGTGTGGGGATGCCCTAAATAGGTGCAGATGCTATAGCGTGGACTTGGTCTCTCGTGGACTGTTGGAGGGCAGCATGAGATAGGACTAAGTTTGGATGAGATTAGGCACTTATGGTCTGCTTGAGGACAGCATGATAGTGTCCAAGTTGATGCCGATGTGCAACACCTTGGTGGACAAAGGTGGTTGCTAGCCTGGCAGTTACTGGAGCTCAGGGGTCTGATCAACCAAGAGCAGGATTGTGGAGCCTGAGACTTGTGTGTGGAGAAGGACTTCTACAATAGATGATGGTCAGTCCTCCTAGCATGTGTTCATTGTGGGAGAAGAAAATCTTGTAGTGATAGGTGGCAGCGCTCCAAGCCCTATGTTGGTCTTCATCGCTGCAGCACAGGAAGACCATAGTAGGCCGAAGTCCCTAAGTAGCTAACGAGCAGCAGTGGGTAGACTGATAGTTGTTCACAAGTGGAGATGTGAACAACTCGACAGAGTCTCGATGTGTTGATAGAGGCGGAAGTTGCAGATCATGAGCCGAAGGACCGAGCAGGTACAAGGTACGACCGAGAGGAGTTGTGAGAGCATGCTACAGCCAGATGGTTAGAGTATCTTGTTTGTATCTTGTACTAGTGGACGTATGAGGGCCATTATCCCTAGTACAGGAGCCCTAGATTGTTGTATTATATCAGTATTGCATGAGGACATGTCCCCCAAGGTCGGGTGCACGCACCCCACGCCCCCAGGACGAGGAATCGACTGGGGGTTTGTTTACCCATGCACCCTTTTTGGGGAGTCTTGGGGAGACGCAAGGGGGTGTGTTTCCCCAGTGTGGGGGATGAGACTCCCCAAAATGGATGTGTCTGGGCATCCCCCCTCAAAGTAAAGCAAAGAAGCTAGTTGTAGTGCACAGTTCTCTACGTCTTGCACATAGGAAGACACCAGAGTATCAAACAGGACCGACAACACGATGGGATGTGGATCTAGAGGATAGTGCATAGATAGATAATGAGGATGGACCACATGAGTTGCAACATGGTTTGGTTGGAGTTTCATTGTTTACTCAAGAGTGTGACTTTGGCTCAGATAACGACATTCTCGTTGATGGTCTCGATGACTTCATGCAACAAATCAATGTAGAGAACGAATCATTGAGATTGAGTCCTTGATGTTGATTTTATTTTCAGTGCTCATTATCCATTTTTACTTTTCAATTTTAACTTTTGAGTTGTGACACTAGATATTGATGACCTCAGACTGATTCTTGACTCTTCACTCTTAATTATTTATGAGTTTGAAACGAGTTATATAAATTTAGTGTTCAAACTTCAGTGTCTAGTATATACTATATAGTAATATACTAGTATGCTTTGCTTTCAGTTTAAATTCTACAATGATGAATGATGAATGATATGGATCAATGTATTTGAATATTTCATTATTGAATCTCATGGTATGGATGAATAATGAATATGTCATATGAATGATGTATGTATCAAAATGAATAATGAGGATGGATCAATGTATGTCATTATTTAATTCAATTATGAATTTAATTTTACGTGTGAATCAAATTTCAAATTTCAATGTATTGGTATTTGTATCACTATTAGTCTATTTAATATTTATGCTTTCATTATTGAACAATGAATATAAACATGAATTATATATATATATATATGAAAATAAAAAGTTGCCTATATTCTGTGCATATGTGATTTACTAATGTTTATATTCCACTGTGCAAAGTAGTATAGTTGAGATTCTTGGTTTGATAGCATTAGAGATTTTAAGACTCTATCCTAGACCCAAGGTCGTAGAAGAAATTCAACATGGTATCAGAGCATATCTAAGCTACTTTGAGGGTCAGCGAATCAAAGTGTGCATAGCGAAGCAACTTAAAGGGAGTTGTCTATATATATCATGGAGCAGAGGGTTGAACTGAAGACATGGAGATGTGGTCTTGACAGGTTACATGGCAAGATGGGTTGGGAGTTCTGGTGGATTGGTGGTGAGCCTGGTGAACAACAATTTGTAGTAGGGAAGATTTTTTATTGTGGACTTTCGTTGATTTGACATGGATGGTTGGGACAACTCCAGGGTTTCTTTGGCATGGACGAGATCAGGATGATTGAAATGGCTTCATGTCATGGCATACAGATTGGCATGCTAGAGTCTTTGAAGTGAACAAAGTTCCTTCTCAGGTTAAATATTCCAGAAGACTTGGAATATTAGAATATCCAATGAGGATACAAATATTATTATATAAAAGGTATGAATGATATTTTGAATGTTACAAATGAGGCCTGCTTATATACCTAGACAGGTGCCTCTTCACGAAAGGTCATGTCTCATCAGACATGCCCTTTCAACCTAGTTACTAATTAACTAATTAATCATTATTTATATTATTTTATTCATTACATTTCCTTCCTCCTCAAAACTTTGTCCTCGTCCTTGTTGATACAAGATGATATGATCCTCTAAGTGACAAACAAAATTGTCGCACAGAGAATGGATCAGACCATCCTAGATCAAATCTTTTGTGGAATCTTACGATGACTGGCAACTTGTGACGACTTGTTATCACATGAGTGGATTGCACCGACATTAGTATTCTTCGAAATATCAACTTGTTTCTCTTCTGAATACATAGCTTGTTCGAGTTGTCTGCTCCCGTGATATGGATGTCAATACGGAAATTTTAAGGTTTGATTTTCCCTTATTTTGTTTATGTCATCTCCTTGATTTGTTTGAAGTACCTAATTTCCTTTATCTATGGATGTTGAAAGGTTAATTTCTGGATCTTCACTTGAATCTTTTGTTGTTGGAATTGCAACTTCTGAGTACATATTTACTTCATCTAGTTTGTCCTTTTCTTGAGTTGGGATATTGACTAGATCGGGGTTTGGATTTTTTTCTTCAACATGGACTAAAGACTTTGATACTTCAATAGAAATTTTGTGACCCAACCCTGGTTTTTAGTTTCTCCTTATTTCTCCCATTAAATTAAACGCCCATTCCCATAGCCATACATTCAACAAGCTGGAAAAATAATTATTTTCTGAAAACACAAATTCTGGAAATTTCACAGTGCTGAAATGCAAAAATAAAAACTGAGAAAAAATTTATCAACCACACAGAATTTTGACACTGATTTTTGGTCAAGATGACCCTGGAAAAACCCCCTAAAACTCTTGGGGAAAACTAGTTCTAAAGCTTTTGTTTATTTCTGAATATGCTTTTACAATGAACAGAAAAACACAGTAAAAATTACAGCAACCTCAGAAATGTACTTATCTCGAAAATCGTGCACAACTCCACCTCGATTTTTGTGCCAAGGCAAAATAGAAATTACAAAAAAATGTGCAGCATTAAATGCTTTACAGACAGCATAGAAAAACGTGGTGTACGGTTGTACGGCCTCCTCGAAAACATCGTTGTACGGCCTGCTGAAAACTGTTGTACGACTACCTCGATTTCATGTTGTACGACTGCCTTGAAACTGTTGTACGGCCTCGATTTCTGTGTTGTTTCTCTGCTGTACCAAAATCTAGAAAACAATGCCTCAAACTGTTGTACGGCTTCCTTGGGAATCATGCTAATAAAGCAGTAATAAAAGTTGTTCTCTCCTTGATTTTCATGCCCTCTTGCCTTGAAACCTTGCTCTGTCCTTGTTGTACGGATTTGTTGAATCTCCTTGTTGTTGTCCTCTTCCTCTCACTGCTCAGAAAATTCTCTTTAGCTTTCTCTCCTCTCTCAATCTGCTCATGAAATAATGAATGACCTTTTCCCTCCTCCTTTAACCTAACCCTAAGTGACTTTTGGGGAATCCCTAAATCCAATGGCTGAGACAGCTTTAGATCTAAGGCTGAGATTAAATGCTCCTTTAAATATCACTTTCTATTTTTTAATTCACCCCACTTTAATAAAGACCCTCTTACTCATTTATTTCCAAAGTCACTTTTCACTTTCTAATTTCACATTGACTTTATTAAAGTCACTTTAAAATTAGACTTAGTAACTTTATCACTTAAAGTCACTTTTAAATTAGATTTGACTTTATAACTTTATAAAGTGACTTTAGGATAAAAATTAAATTCTTTTGGACACTTTTCCTTAGGCTAAAGATCAAAGCCTTAGGGAACTACCTGTCCTCCGGTAACCAAATTTCAACAACTTCTTCTTGAGTAAGTTTTTCTAACTCGACATTAAGTAGCTTCTTGTCACTTTTGAGCTTCTTTATTTGCATAACAAGGTTTTGATTATGATTCCTTAAATGTAAAAGCTCTTCGTTTTCTGAATTGTTGACTTTATCCTTAAATTTCTTCGTCCTTTTCCATTACTTGTTTGTAATGTATATCTGCAAGATCTTCATATTCTTGTTATAACACTTTCTTGTTTTGCCAAAATTCGGCTATTATGCCTTTCTTTTGATCTTTCAACTGCAATTTCTCGGTACATGGGGTTACATCGTTTTGTAGGGGTGATGAAGGGTATTTATCTTGTAATTTGGATTTTGTCTTCTTCATTTCCATATTAAAATATGTATGTTGTTTTCCAACTGTTGCCATTAATTCATTCATATGTCTTGCTAATGTTTGTTTTTTTGTATCACTTAGAAATTCAACTAATGTAAAAGCTTTGTAACATTTTTTACAAACAAAATTTTGATTTCTGAATGATTCTTGACAATTAGGATATCCTTCTAAACAAAAAGGACATATTGAAAAGAAACCACGGTTCTTTGTGGGAATCATCTTTTTTTTTTTTTTTAATGTATTTCGCTTTTTCTTTTTCCTCTTTTATATTTTCAATAATGGCTATTACCTTCAAACTTTTATTACTCCTTCAATCTTTGGTAATGAATCCTTCACTAATATTCTTTTTTTAAAAGAGGCTCAAATTCTTTTATATATGTATATATTCCTTTTTTAAATAAAATCTTTAGAATATAATGATTTATCTCCTTTTTCCACTTTTCCAATACTTAAAGCTTTAATAACCTCTTTTTCCTTTTATATACCTTCGAGCTTTAATAATGATTCCTTAATATTTTAAGAAATCCTTAATAATATTTTTTACTTTCAAATTTTTTTTAAATTACTTCCTTGGTTTCTTTTTATGAAATTTTATTTAATTACTAAGAAAATGTTTTGACTTTCATAATAGTTTTTTTTTAAACCTTACTTTTTCTTAATATTAATTGCCTTGATAATTCCTTATAATAGTTCCTTTATATAACCTTAAATATAGTCTTCCTTTAGTGATGAGTTCTTTGACTAAGTAAATTCTAGTTTTATTTATTTATTTTTATTTATAATTTGTTTTTTAACAATTGATTTTTTTAACTCTTTTTTTTTTAAGTTACAACCCTAGTGAAACGTCGCTATTCACCTATAACCTATATTCGCCTATAAGATATATGTTAAACTTACCATTCACATAGGATTTTTATTCGTTTTGTTCTTATTTTACCTTGAAAATACCATGGGCAATTACCATGGGCTTCTAAAACCACGAGCTTGTAAACCACCTAAAGATGAATCAAAATAACCTTATCTACTCTTCCTTCTCTTATGTATAGTTTTGTTATCATGCACATTTTATCAATAATGTAGAACCATTTTTTTTTTTTTTCTTTTGGAACTATTTTCATTTAAATCCTTTTTTTTTCCTTTTAATTTATTTCCACTTTTTTTAAAACTTTCCTTCTCTCTTTTATTTTATATATATATTCTTTTTTTTTAAACTTTCCTTCTCTCTGTTTTTTTAAATGGCCAAGGGTCTGTGATGAACTCAGTAGCAGCAGAGAAACTCCAAAGGTTTAGCGAAATGCTTCAACGACAACAATGTTGACGAATTTGATGGTCAAGGACCTAGATCGGAGAGCGTGGCTCTGTGCAGCGTGAGCAGCCAGAAGATTGACTGCTTTGATACCAAATGAAGTGAACAAAGTTCCTTCTCAGGTTAAATACTCCAGAAGACTTGGAATATCAGAATATCCATTGAGGATACAAATATTATATAAAATGTATGAATGATTTTTTGAATGTTACAAACGAGGCATGCTTATATACCTAGACAGGTGCCTCTTCACGAAAGGTCATGTCTCATCAGACATGCCCTTTCAACCTAATTACTAATTAACTAATAAATTATTATTTATATTATTTTATTCATTACAATCTTCATCGGATCGTGGTGTTACATATCTGAGATTGGTGGAATTTGCACGAGTGGTATTTGATCGAGGAGGATGAGTGCTTGTAGGACCGAGCAAGTCGAGATTGTATAGGCTCAGAGGGAGAAGCACTATGGAGGTTTTGGATCTTCAGGTTCAGATGTGACGAGGCAGAGGCACTACCGAGATTGTTTGGTTCATCTACAGGGTATGCTACAGTAATGGATGCCAGATGGGCTAGTGTCGTCATCGAATAATGATGGTTACTTCCTACTCTTGGAAGTACCTCCCTCGCTAAGAGGGAGTGTTGATTTTTAGTAGCTTGGGAGGTACTCCAAGCCCCCTAGTGATCGAGGGTGGGAGGTCAAAGGGCCACAAGTAGGCTTGTGGGCTTGAAACCCAAGCTTGGGGGTTTTTCACCCATCGATATTTGGGCCAAAACCATGATGGGTTTTCAACATGTGATGGATGAGGATGATAGTCCTCATCAAGACGAATTGAAAATCATCCGATTCTGAGTTGTTGTTGAGGAGAAATGAATTTTTGAAGTTGACAAGTAATTATTTGTTTTCAAGTCATGTAGGCTTAATGTAAAAATTAGCCAATAGATGTGTCCCTTCATCTATTTGTGGGAGCCCCTTATTTGGTTATAAAAGCAGGGTGATTTGATAATTTTTACTCATCCATTTGTGCAACATTCTCTAAAGAGAAGGAGCTCTGAAATTTCCCTAGCTGCAGCGAGAAGGAGAGGCCCTAGAGAGCGTGAAGGAGAGTCTGAATTCTGTGACGAAGGATGAGTGGCTGAGGTGGCAGGTGCAAAACTTGGGGTACCTTGAAGGATACTTGAAGATCTTTAGAAGACTTTTGTATTGACTTGAGGATTTGTGTAGCAGATTATTGAATAATCTTAAAGAGTATATTGGGTTAGACTATTGAAGACAGTTTGGGCTTTGCACACAGCACCAAGCATTGATTGAAGTCTTGGAGACACCCTTGAAGACCGTGATGCATTGGCCATCATGAGGTGGCCTTAGACATCCTTCATTGGGTATCATGAAGGACAGTGGAGACACCTTCATGTGAAAAGATCAAGGTTGTCATTGATGACGTAATGTGGAGACTACAATGAAGACTATGTGAAGATTGACAAGGCTCATTGAAGAAGACATTGGGAGCTGTGAAATATAACCAAATATATCTTGACGAATTGAAGCAGGAGGTTGGAGCCTCATAGAGACAAGGTTGGTGCCTTGGAAGATAGGGTTGGAGCCCTAGAGGATAGGAGTCCTCAAGAGACTAGGTTGGAGCCTGTACCAGATATAGGGTTGGAGCCCTTGAGGTTGGTGCCTCAGAAATAACAAGGTTGGAGCCTTGGAAGTCCGAGTCGGTGCTTCGCAAATACAATTTGGAGCCTGGGAGATTGAAGATCGGTGTCTTCATCTAGGGTTGGAGCCCTAAGCATATTGTACTTGATTTATTGTAAAGAAGAAATTAATAAAAGGATTTATTCTTAATGTTCATTTCGTGTTCTAAATATAAGTGATCTAACTGGTAAAAATAACAATTGAAAAGAAATATTGATTCACCCCCCTCTCAGTATTTCCAACACAATAGCAGTGTCTGCTAACCCTGTTCAGCTAGCAGATTTTAATAAGAAGAATGCGAAGAGAAAGGAACTGATTCTGGATGGTGTTAAAGACCATGTCATTCCTCATGTGAGAGGAAAGACATATGCACATGAGATGTGGACAGCCTTGACCAATCTCTACCAGAGTACCAATGAAAACAGAAAAATGGTCCCAAGGGAGAAGTTGAAGGCCATTAAGATGGCTAACACAAATAGTGTTACAGCATCCCTCACAAAGATCACTACTGTGAGAGATGAGTTGGTTGTTGTTGGAGAGACCATTCCACCCACTGAGTTGGTGCAAACTACATTGAATGGTCTTCCCAAGACTCGAGAGAGTTTTGTGGATGGGATTGTTGCACGGGAAACCTTCCCACTTGCGAGAAGTTGTGTGATGATTATATTCAGAATGAAATCAGAAAGATCCAGCTGGGGGCAGCCAAACCAGTTGAGGAGGATGACAATGTAGCATTGTTAGCAAGGGACAAGAAGGGCAAGGGAAAGAAGCAATTTTCCACAAGTGCAGGTGGGGGCAAAGGCAAAGGTAAAGGTAAGCAACATGTAAACAAGGAGAAGGACTTTTCTAAAGTCAAGTGTTGGAATTGTTAGAAGTTGGGACACTATGCAGTTGTGTGTCCGAAGAAGAAGAATAAGGGAAAGGACAAGACCATGGCAGCATCAGCAGAGATAGAGGACTTCTCAGAGAGCTTTGACCAGGAGTTTGGGTTCATTGCTTTTGAGTCCACTAGTGCAGGATCATCTGCCACACAGGATGAGAGGGAGTGTGCACTTCCCTCCACTAGCGAAGCATCTTCAGGTATTTGGTATGTTGACGGTGGGGCTTCCCATCATATGACAGGAGTCTGTGAGTACTTCTCAGAGCTTTCAGAGAGTGGCACTGATATAGAGGTAGTAGTCGGAGACGAGAGCATTGTTAGAGCAGTCGGTGTGGGGAAATTGACATTTGATAGGAAACCCAGACCTCCCTTGAAAGTGTCGAATGTTCTATATGTCACAAGGATGAAGAAGAACCTTGTATCCGTCTCAGCATTGGAGGATAGAGGGTATGAGGTATTGTTCAGGAGAGGACAGGTGCCTATATATCCCAAGGGTGCTCCAGCTGATTCAGTTAGAGTAATTGGTGTACGCCATGCAAAGGTGTACAAGTTTTCATTTCAGCCCCATATGGCATTGAGCAGTAGTACCAACAGCAGAGCTAGCAGTTCAGAGTTGTGCGAGATTTGGCACCGCAGGATGGGGCACATGTATCATGGGGCCTTGAGGACATTGCAAGAGATCACTACAGGTCTGCTAGATTTTAGTTCTGATCACATTGATACATGCAAAGGATGTGCTATGGGGAACTTTGCCAAATCCCCTTTTCCCAACAGTGACAGTAGATCGACAGGGATTCTTGATTTGATTCATAGCGATGTGAGTAGTCGGATGTCTCATGTTTCCTTGAGTGTATATGAGTACTATGTTTTATTCATTGATGATCACTCCAGGAAGACCTGGATTTATTTCTTGAAGACCAAGAGTGAGGTCTTTAAGCGGTTTAAGGAGTTCAGAGCTCTTGTGGAGACTCAGACAAGTCGGAAGATCAACTCCCTCAGGTCGAACAATGGAGGGGAGTACACCCTTGGTGAGTTTATTGATTATTGTTTGGAGGCAGGCATCAAGAGGGAGTTCAAAATTCCTTACAACCCCCAACACAACAGGGTTGCAGAGAGGAAGAACAGATCCATCGTTGGGGCTACCAAAGCCATGCTACATGATCAAGGGTTACCATTGTTTTTGTGGGCAGAGGCCTGCAACACTGTTGTGTACTTGCACAACAGGAGTCCACATCGTGCCTTGGGGCATGTGACTCCGAAGGAGGCTTTTTCTGGGAAGAAGCCTGATGTTGGTCACTTCCATATCTTTTGGTGTATTGCATACTCCTATGTACCCAAGGAGAAGAAGACCAAGCAAGAGCCCACTGCAGAGAAGAGCATCTTTGTGGGTTACAGTGAGAGCTCAAAAGCCTTTCGGATTTATATTCCTGCACGGAGGAGAGTTGCTTTCAGGCGCGATGTGAAGTTCGAGGAGGATAGGGCTTTTAGGAGTGTAAATTTTTGTAGATGTTCTATGCTAGGAGCAATTTTACTTTTCTCACGGCAATCACGGGGATCCAATGGGCGGGGATCCAACGGGTACATACGCTTGGGATGTCGAGGTCCATCGATGTGGCGGTGGCTCGCGAGTAGAGGGGACTTCGAGCGGCATACGGGCCGGTCCACGAGCTTGATTCACTAGGTAGTCCAGTGGACGGTTCACATGATACCATAAGTATTAAAAGCCGGCCGGTTTGAACTTATGTAGGTCAAATGGCCGATTGAATGGCACCACGGTTACAACTGCCCTTGCAACCTGGTTTTGAGGGGTGTCTCACCTGAATTGGCCGGTTAACCGTACCTAACCGGCCAGTTAGGTACGAAACCGGCCGGTTAATGCATAACCGGCCAGTTCCGTACCTAACCGACCAGTTAGGTGTCCCTTCCTTGCGTGGACCCACCGGCGGCCAGCAACACAGCCTTAGGGCATATGTGGAGGTAAGGGGAGGGTTGTTTCCCTCCAAAAACACCCTCCCCAATCTTTTATAAGCAGGGGCAGCCTCTCCTTTGTCTCACACCAACTCATTTGCTGTTTGTGAGTTTGATTGAGAGCTTGGAGAGTGTTGAGTGTTTGCCAGAGCAGTGATCTTGGAGGCTTGGAGTTGGAGTTGGAGCTATCTTGGAGATAGTTTGGAGCTGTCAATAGTGTTGGCATCTTCAAGAGGACGCTAAGGAAGCTAGTTTGCATTGCCAAGTAAGAATTTTCACTTGAAAAATCCATCATTTCATTGTTGTTCATGTATTTATTTTCTCATGTGTTTAGCTATTTTATTGCTCTAAAATCTCTAGTCCTATGCTATCAAATTTTGTATGTTTGAATGTGCATTTTGTTTCGTAAATTTAGCCTTAGTTGTCCATTTATCTTAGCTGCAATTTTTTTAAATGGTAGATTTATTTCCAAATTTCAATTATTTCAAGTCAAGATGCCTCCAAAAGCCAAGGACAGTGCATGGGTCCATTGCGATGTGATTGATGGAAAGATGGGATGAAAACTTTGTCGAAAATGTAGTGGAGGTGGGGGTATTCTTAGATTGAAACATCACTTGGCTGGGATAAGAGGCAATGTAACGCCATGTGATGCACCTAATGCAGTGTTAGGTCCGATTAGGGCAGAATACCTTGCCAAGCTTGAAAATTTTGAGGAAACTAAGGCTAGGGAGAAGACCATCCAAGATGAAATTGCAAGGAAGAGGGAAATAGTAGAAATGATGAGAGAGAGTGGGTATAAAAATGAGAAGTATGATATTCAAGACTCCTCCTCTATCCCTTCCACCAATAACCCCTTTCAGTATGTTCCTCCTGTTGGCAAAAGGTCAAACCCAACAAAGAGACCCAACCTCATGAGTTAAATCTCATCCAATGCTAATCCCACAACCACTGCCAGTGCCTCCATGTCCCAGCGAACTCCAAGTCGTCAACCCACTTTGGATCAACATTGGAAAAAACAATGCAAAGAAGCTTCTCATTAGTACATTGCTAGATGGTGGTATGATTCAGATATCCCATTTAATGCTGCTCGCTCACCTTATTACCAAGCTATGTGGGACTCTGTTTTTGTTGCAGGAAAGGGCTTCAAAGACCCTACTGCACATGAGTTAAGGGGAGCTCTTTTGCAACAAGAGATTTCTAGTATTGATGAGTATTTGGCTGAATATAAAGAGTCATGGCTCAAAACAGGTTGTTCCATCATGTCAGATGGATGGACTGATGGAAAGAACTGCACTATCATTAACTTCCTTGTTGCTTGCCCTCTAGGAACAATGTTTTTGAGATCAGTTGATGCATCTGATAAGGTGAAGGATGCAGCCCTTCTATTTGAGCTAGATTATTCAGGAAGTGGGAGAGCAGAACGTTGTGCATGTCATCACAGATAATGCCTCAAACTATGTTCTTGCTGGAAAGATGCTTGAGTCCAAGTATAGTACCATATTTTGGACTCCATGTGCTGCACATTGCATAGACCTCATGCTTGAGGACATAGACAAACTGGAATGGGTAAAAAGCACTGTAGAGCATGGCAAGTGCATTACAAAATACATTTACAACCACTCATGGGTATTGAGTCTAATGAGGAAAAACACAGGGGGCAAAGAGCTTGTTAGGCCTGCCATTACGAGATTTGCAACTCACTTCCTCACGTTGCAATGTCTCAATTCTCAACAGAAAAACCTGCAGAAAATGTTTTCTTCTGATGATTGGACTGAATCCCGGTGGGCTCGTAGACAAGATGGAAAAGACACCAAAAAGAAAGTCTTTGACAGTCATTTTTGGAAAAGGTCTTCAGAGCTGGTAAAAATTACTGAGCCCCTTGTTAAGGTGCTAAGGATGGTGGATGGGGAAAAGATGGCAATGGGATACATTTATGAGGCTATGGATCAGTCCAAGGAGCAGATACGGGTAGCTTATAGGGACAGGTTAGCTAAATATGGCCGGATATGGGAGATCATTGATAACAGATGGAACAATCAGCTCCATTGTCCTATACATGCAACTGGGTATTTTTTGAACCCAAAGTATCATTATAGAGCTCGGCTAGGAGATCAGCAGGATGGGGAGGTCAGATCTGGATTGATTGATTTCTTGGAGCGCATGATCCCCAACCGTGCATATATTTTGGAAACACATAAACAACTTACTCTTTTCGGTATGGCAGTTGGTACCTTTGGAAAGAAATTGGCAAAAATGGCAAGAGATGTAGATCAACCAGGTAAGCAATTCCAATTTGTTTTTCTTTTCATGTTAAATTGTTTGTAAATAAGTAATGAAATGAACTATGTTACTAATGAATGTCTTTTTATTTGCAGCACATTGGTGGGAGTCATTTGGCGGCCAATGTTCTCAATTGCAAAGGTTTGCAATTAGAATCCTCAGCCAAACTTGCAGTGCTTTAGGTTGTGAGCGCAATTGGTCTGTTTTTGAGCACATACACACAAAGAAGAGAAACCGTTTGGAACAGAAACGGTTAAATGATCTTGTGTTTGTGCAATACAACCTTCGCTTGAGGCGGAACCAACTGATGAGCAAAACACCTGATCTAGATCCCATTGTGTTGGATGATCTTGATCCAACATCAGAATGGGTGGAGGAGACTGAAGATCCAGTGTTTGAGGCTGATTTTGATTTTGATGCAGCAGTAGCGGGGGGTGAATTTGAAGCAGATTTGGTGGCGCCATCAGACGCAGACCCAGGATTGGTAGCTGCATCAAGCAAAGGCAAACAACCAATGGACGACACTAGTCATGCACCTTGAGTAACTCGTGCTTCCATTAGGTCCACTTCTATTGTTATTGGTGGCAGGGGTACTGAGGTTGCAGATGAGCCTGAGGCTGAGGCATCCTCAGACTCTGATCCAGATGATGTCTATGTAGCAGCCGATGTTGATCCTGTGTCTAGTAGCGGTGATGAATTTGATGATTGATCATCATTCATGTGTAGTCTTGTATTAGGCCAATGGCCTCATAGCTTGTAGCATTGTTTTTGGACTTTATGGGCCATTTGGAGCCTCATTTCTTATGTATTTTTCAATGATATGTATTGCACTCGGTGCCATTTTGATATATTCACCTTTGCATGGTATATAAATAAGCGAACTTTGCATATTTTGTCTCTATTGGCTTGGAATCATGGTTGCAAATCTTAAAAATAGTTTTTTTTATTAGAAAATAATTATTTAATGTATTTTTTTTAAAACCGGTTCATGGAGATCTAACCACTACTGGTTAGACCGGTTCCAGTTCGAAATCGGGTTCATTAGGTCCATCGGTTCCGGTTTTAATAACTATGCACGGTACTTCAGCATCTACAGGCACAGGTTCAGGCAGGAGGCCAGCAGACAGACATTCAGGAGTTTAGGCTTCTGATGAGGATGAGGAATCTCCCTCTCCGGTGGGAGAAGTATGCTCAGGGAAGAGGAAGCCCAAGTGGCTTCAGGACACCTTCAGAGTGGCCACATCTATTGCTGGGCCGAAGAGATAGGTTAGAGAGAGCAGACCACCTGAGCGGTTTTATAGCTATATGGCATTGGTTGCCACTGGCCAGCATCGTTGACTCTGAGCCTTCTAGCTATGAGGAGGCAGCTAGCCAGCGGGTCTGGAGAGAGGCCATGCAGGAGGAGTATTCTTCTATCATGAAGAATGATGTTTGAGAGGTGGTGTCAAGGCCTCAGGGCAAATCTGTGGTTACTTCCAGATGGCTTTACAAGGTAAAGCACGCTACATTTGGCAGCATCGAGAAGTTCAAGGCTAGATTTGTGACTAGAGGGTTCTCCCAGGTAGAGGAAGTAGACTATGAGGAGACCTTCGCTCCCGTCACTTGATATACTTCCATTTGCTCCATTATATCGATAACAGCAGAGATGGGTTGGAAGATCCACCAGATGGACGTGAAGACTGCATTTCTCAATGGCTTCATACAGGACGAGGTGTACATTGAGCAGCCGCAGGGCATTGACGTGCATGGGAAGGAGTCCCATGTATGCAAACTAAAGAAGGCACTTTATGCCCTAAAGCAAGCTCCTAGAGCCTGGTACTCCAAGATTGATACGTACTTGTAGGAGATGGGTTTCACAAAGAGTGATACAAATCTGAACCTATACTTTATTGTGTAGGTGAGGAGCCTCTCATTCTAATGTTGTATGTGGCCGACTTGGTCATTACGGGTGCATAAAGACTCATAAAGGGCTGCAAGAGAGATCTTGCTTCGGAGTTCGAGATGAAGGACATTGGCTTGATGCATTACTTTTTGGGTTTGAAGGTGTGGCAGGAGGAGGGGCATTTCTTCCTAGGACAAGAGAAATATATTGTGGACATTCTTAGAATATCTCACATGGAGGATTGCAAACCCATGTCGACACCTATGATCACTAACTGGAAGAAGCTTCACGCTTCTGATTCCGAGTTGGTGGATCCCACATTGTATAGACAGCTGAATGATTCTTTGATGTATTTGGTCAACACTAGACTAGATATATGTTTTGCAGTCAACATGATGAGCCAGTTCATGTGTGAGCCCAAGAGAGTGCATTGGGTTGCTGCAAAACACATTTTTGCGATACTTGCAGGGCACAGTGGATTATGGTCTGGATTATAGACAGGGAAATGGAGTGAGATTGACAGGGTACACTGATTCTGATTACACAGGTTGTGCTTCTGATACGAAGAGCACTTCAGGGAGTTGTTTTGGGTTGGGTTCGGCAGTTGTGTCATGGTTCAGCTGAAAGCAGCAGTCAGTAGCATTGAGTTCGGCAGAAGCAAAGTACATGGCAGCCAGTCTGACTAGTTGTAACGCCATATAGGTTCGCAAGATGTTGTTTGGCTTATTTGGTCAACTGTTGAGACCTTCAGTGATTTACTGTGATAATTAGAGTTGCATTAAACTCACAGAGAATGCAATATTTCATGACAAGTCAAAGCATATCGAGATCAGATATCATTTCATCTGAGACTATGTTCAAAAGGGAGTTGTCAAGCTTGAGTATATTCCCACAGATGTGCAGGTAGCAGACATATTCACCAAAGCCTTACCATGGGGCAAGCATGTCTGCTTCAGAGACAAGATGGGTATGGTGAGTAACAGTTTCCTTGGTAAGAAGGAGTGTTAAAATTTGGGTACAAGAGGACAAGTTGTTCCCTAAGGCTTTGATCTTTGGCCTAGGGAAAAGTGTCCAAATGTATTTAACTTTTCTCCTAAAGTGACTTTATAAGTGGTAAAGTCAAATCTAATTTAAAAGTGACTTTATAAGTGATAAAGTTACTAAGTCTAATTTTAAAGTGACTTTAATAAAGTCAATGTGAAATTAGAAAGTGAAAAGTGACTTTGGAAATAAAAGGTTAAGTGGGTCTTTATTAAAGCAGGGCGAATTAAAAAATGGAAAGTGGGATTTAAATGCACATTTAATCTCAGCCCTAGATTTAAAGCTATCTCAGCCATTGGATTTAGAAATTCCCCAAAAGTCACTTAGGGTTAGGTTAAAGGACGAAAAGAAGAGAAAAGGTCATTCAGTCTTTCATGAGCATATTGACAGAGAAGGAGAAGAGAGCAAGAAGAAATTTCTAAGCAGAGGAGGAGGAAGAACAGTACCTTGTTACATTTACCAAGGCAGCTAGGTTTCCGCAAATCCGTACAGCAAGCAATAGCACGAAGTTCGAGGCAAGTGGCATGAATTTCGAGGAGGTTAAAACAACATTTATTGCAACACAAATTTTGAGGTCTGTACAGCAACTCAGCAGCATGCAAAACGAGGTCCATACAGCAGTCGTACAACAGATATTTCAAGGCAGCTTTGGCACAGTTTTCAAGGGAGGTCGTACAGTTGTTCTAGCACTGTTTTCGGTGTTGTCCATACAGCTTTCAAGGCTGTACTTTCTACTGTACGGACCTCATAATGAAATCAAAATGAAATCAGAAAGAACCAGCGGGGGGCAGCCAAACTAGTTGAGGAGGATGACAATGTAACATTGTTAGCAAGGGGCAAGAAGGGCAAGGGAAAGAAGCAATTTTCCGCAAGTGTAGGTGGGGGCAAAGGCAAAGGTAAAGGTAAGCAACAGGTGAACAAGGAGAAGGACTTTTCCAAAGTCAAGTGTTGGAATTGTCAAAAGTTAGGACACTATGCAGTTGTGTGTCCAGAGAAGAAGAAGAAAGGAAAGGACAACAACATGGCAGCATCAGCAGAGATAAAGGACTTCTCGGAGAGCTTTGACCGCTAGTTTGGGTTCATTGCTTTTGAGTCCACTAGTGTAGGATCATCTGCCACACAGGTTGAGAGGGATTGAGCACTTCCCTCCACTAGCGAAGCATGTTCAAGGATTTGGTATGTTGACGGTGGGGCTTCCCGTCATATGACAGGCGTCCGTGAGTACTTCTCAGAGCTTTCAGAGAGTGGCACTAGTATAGATGTCGTAGTCGGTCTCGACAACATTGTTAGAGCAGTCGATGTGAGGACATTGACATTTGATAGGGAACCTAAACCTCCCTTGAAAGTGTCGAATGTTCTATATGTGCCAGGGATGAAGAAAAACCTTATCTTCGTCTCAACATTGGAGGACAGAGCGTATGAGGTACTATGCAGGAGAGGACAGGTGCTTATATATCCCAGGGGCACTCCAGCTTATTCAGCTAGAGTGATTGGTGTACGCCATGCCAAGGTGTACAAGTTTTCATTTCAGCCCCTTATGGCACTGAGCAGTAGTACCGGCAGCAGAGCTAGCAGTTCAGAGTTGTGCGAGATTTGGCACCGCAAGATGGGGCACATGTATCATGGGGCCTTCAAGACATTGCAGGAGATCACTATAGGTGAGCTAGATTTTATTCTGATCATATTGATACATGCAAAGGATGTGCTATGGGGAAGTTTGCCAAATCCCCTTTTCCTAGCAGTGACAGCGGATCGACAGGGAATCTTGATTTGATTCATACCGATGTGAGCGGTCGGATGTCTCAAGTTTCCTTGAGTGTATATGAGTACTATGTTTTATTCATTGATGATCACTCCACGAAGAACTGGATTTATTTCTTGAAGACCAAGCGTGAAGTCTTCAAGCAGTTTCAAGAGTTCAGAGCTCTTGTGGAGACTCAAAGAGGTCGAAAGATCAGTTCCCTCAAGTCGGACAATGGAGGGGAGTAAACCCCTGGTGAGTTTGTTGATTATTGTGTGGAGGCAGACATCAGGAGGGAGTTCACAGTTCCTTACAACCCCCAGTAGAACAGGGTTGTGGAGAGAAAGAACAGATCCTTCGTTGGGGCTGCCAAAGCCATGCTACATGATCAAGGGTTACCGTTGTTTTTGTGGGCAGAACCCTACAACACTATTGTGTACTTGCAGAACAGGACTCCACATTTTGCCTTGGGGCATGTGACTCTGGAGGAGGCTTTTTCTAGGAAGAAGCCTGATGTTGGTCACTTTCGTATCTTTGGGTGTATTGCATACTCCTATGTACCCAAGGAGGAGAGGACCAAGCTAGAGCCCACTGCAGAGATGAGCATCTTTGTGGGTTATAGTGAGACCTCGAAAGCCTTTTGGATTTATATTCCTGCACAGAGGAGAGTTGTTGTCAGGCACGATGTAAAGTGCAAGGAGGATAGGGCTTTCAGGAGGTCACGAGAGTTAGAGTATCTGGATTCACCGGAGCCTCAGGAGCAGCTGAGTCAGTCACAGGGATCATTGGGCAAGGATCAAGAGGTACATCGATTACGGTGTCAGGTCCATCAGTGAGCAGTGGCTCGCAGAGTCAGAGGGGTGGTGCTTCGGGCAGCATACAGAGCAGTCCGCAAAGCAGTTCACTAGGTATTCACACGGTACTTTATAGTTCACACGGTACTTTAGCATCTACAGGCACAAGTTCAGGCAGGAGGACAGCACACAGACATTCAGTAGTTCAGGCTTCTGATGAGGATGAGGAACCTCCTTCTCCGGTGGGACATGAATGCTCGGGGAAGAGAAAGCCCAAGTGGCTTCAGGACACCTTGAGAGACGCCACATCTATTGTTGGACCGAAGTGACAAGTTAGAGAGAGCAGACCACCTGAGCGGTTTAGTAGCTATATAGCATTAGTTGCCAGCATCGTTGACTCTGAGCCTTCTAGCTATGAGGAGGCAGCTAGCCAGCAAGTTTGGAGAGAGGCCATGCAGGAGGAGTATTCTTCTATCATGAAGAATGATGTTTGAGAGATGGTGTCGAGGCCTAAGGACAAATCCGTGGTTACTTCCAGATGACTTTACAAGATAAAGCACGTTGCAGAAGGCATCATCGAGAAGTTCAAGGTTAGATTTGTGACTAGAGGTTTCTCCCATGTAGAGGGAGTAGACTATGAAGAGACCTTCACTCTCGTAGCTCGATATACTTCCATTTGTTACATTATATGGATAGCAGCAGAGATGGGTTGAAAGATCTATCAGATGGATGTGAAAGCCACATTTCTCAATGGCTTCATACAGGAGGAGGTGTACATTGAGCAGTCGCAGAGGATTGTGGCCGAAGGAGGGGCATATCTTCCTGCGACAAGGGAAATATATTGTGGACATTCTTAGCAGATCTCACATGGAGGATTGCAAACCCATGTCGACACCTATGATCACTAACTAGAAGAAGCTTCACGCTTCTGATTCTGAGTTGGTGGATCCCACATTGTATAAACAACTAATTGGTTCTTTGATGTATTTGGTCAACACTAGACCAGATATATGTTTTGCAATCAACACGATGAGCCAGTTCATGTGTGAGCCCAGGAGAGTGCATTGGGTTGCTGCAAAACACATTTTGCGATACTTGCAGGGGACAGTGGATTATGGTCTGGATTATAGACAGAGAGATGGAGTGAGATTGACAGGGTACACTGATTCTGATTGGGCAGGTTGTGCTTCTGATACGAAGAGCACTTCAGGGTGTTGTTTTGGGTTGGGTTTGGCAGTTGTGTCGTGGTTCAGTTGAAAGCAACAGTCAGTAGCATTGAGTTCAGCGGAAGTAGAGTACATGGCAGCCAGTCTGGCTAGTTGTGATGCCATATGGCTTCGCAAGATGTCGTTTGGTTTATTTAGTCAACCATTGAGACCTTCAATGATTTACTGTGATAATCAGAGTTGCATTAAACTCACGGAGAATGCAGTATTTCATGACAAGTCAAATCATATCGGGATCAGATATCATTTCATCAGAGACTATGTTCAGAAGGGAGCTGTGAAGCTTGAGTATATTCCCACAAATGAGCATGTAGCAGACATATTCACCAAAGCCTTACCACGAGGTAAGCACGTCTACTTCAGAGACAAGATGGGTGTGGTGAGGAACACTTTCCTCGGTAAGAGAGAGTGTTAAAATTTGGGTACTAGAGGACAAGTGGTTCCCTGAGGCTTTGATCTTTGGCCTAGGGAAAAGTGTCCAAATGTATTTAACTTTTCTCCTAAAGTGACTTTATAAGTGGTAAAGTCAAATCTAATTTAAAAGTGACTTTACAAATGATAAAGTTACTAAATCTAATTTTGAAGTGACTTTCATAAAGTCAATGTGAAATTAGAAAGTGAAAAGTGACTTTGGAAATAAAAGGCTAAGTGGGTCTTTATTAAAGTGGGGTGAATTAAAAAATAGAAAGTGAGATTTAGATGCACATTTAATCTCAGTCCTAGATCTAAAGCTATCTCAGCCATTGGATTTAGGGATTCCCCAAAAGTCACTTAGGGTTAGGTTAAAAGAGG
This sequence comes from Pinus albicaulis, assembly GCA_034641835.2. Classification (NCBI taxonomy): domain Eukaryota; kingdom Viridiplantae; phylum Streptophyta; class Pinopsida; order Pinales; family Pinaceae; genus Pinus; species Pinus albicaulis. Next base: position 158,955,076 of record CM076576.1, on the reverse strand, counting down.
AAAAGAAGAGAAAAGGTCATTCAGTCATTCATGAGCAAATTGAGAGAGAAGGAGAAGGTAGCAAGAAGAAATTTCCGAGCAGAGGTGGAGGAAGAACAGTACCTTGGTACATTTACTGAGGCAGCTAGATTTTAGCAAATACATACAGCAAGCAGTAGCACGAAGTTCGAGGCAAGTGGCACAAATTTTGAGGAGGTTAAAACAGCATTTATTGCAGCACGAATTTTGAGGTCCGTACAGCAGTTAAGGAGGCACAATTTTTGAGGTTCATACAGCAGTGAGGCAACTCTGTTTTGAGGTCCGTACAACAACTCATTAGCACGCAAAACGAGGTTCGTACAATAGTCGTACAGCATAAGATTTCGAGGCAACTTTGGCACAGTTTTCAAGGGAGGTCATACGACTATTCCGACATTGTTTCAGTGTTGTCCGTACAGCATTTAAGGTTGTACCTTCTGCTATAATTTTCTGTTTTCATTTGGCACAAAAATTGAGGTGGAGTTTATGCACGATTTTCAAGATAAGTAAAATACTGGTTGCTGGAATTTTTATTGTACTTTTCATTTCTCTGTAAAAACAATATTCAGAAATAAATAAGAGCTTTCGAATTGGTTTTCCCCAAGAGTTGTAGGGGGTTTTCCAGGGTCATATTGACCCAAAATTAGCGAGTCATTTTCTATGTGTCGCTGAAATAACTTTTGAGTTTTATTTCTGCATTTTTCAGCACTTTGAAATTTCCAGAATTTGTGTTTTCAAAAATATTTATTATTTCCAGCTTGTTGAATGTATGTTTATGGGAAAGGGCATTTAACTACATGGAAGTAACAAGGAGAAATTGATATTCAGGGTTGTGCTCAAAATTTCTACATTAAACAAAGGATCATTCTAAATTCTATTGAATTCTATTGATCTCTAAATTATGTTCTATCTATCAACAAAACAAAAATAAAACCATATTCTACCTACCAATTGAAAACACTAATTCTATGAAAAACAAAGCATCTAATCTAGTTTTAAATTTATCTAAGAATGATTTATCGAAATATAATCCTAATCTAACTATGTTCTATAGTCCATGGAAACGAAAGCATCAAATCTATTACTGCGAAGCTGAATTGACTGTGCTAATTGAATTCAAAACTGACTAAGGCAAGCAAAGATTATAGAGTGTCTATTGTGCAAAACGAGATGTCTAATTTAAAACCTATGATTGTTGTGTAATCGAATGCAAGAACAATTTCAATTGAATGCTACCAAAGTTATGATAATGAAACAATTCACGAGAGCAAAATATATATTAGTCAATTGTGCGTAAATACAAACAATTAATTCAGAAAACATTCAGAAACTAAATGACATAGAATTAAACTATGAAATGACAAGAATTTAAACTACAAAATGACTGTAAAAACCTATTTTCCATGCAGGGGCCCTCTACAATAGAATGAGTGTAAATCTACTTAAGTTATATGCACATCACTGGTCCGAAACTGGTCTTATTCATTAACAAAACAGAATTTTAAAATGTATCACAGTATTATCACCAAAATCCAACTTATTCCCGATTTCGACAGACCGGTATTTATACATAGTTTCAAATTAACTCTTTGAGATAATTTCGCCTATGGAAAGTAAAATAAAGCTAAGACTAGAAGTCTAATCAGAAGCAAAGTCTTCATAGCTCTTTCTCGATTTGATGCGTAAGAGCAAATTGAGAATCTTTGTCCGTTGATCTCGTCCCTTATCTTGACTAACCTTTGACCATGAGTGTAGGCATCATCCTTCTCAAATATGAACTGGTAAGTAGGATATGATCCATATATGGACAATTTCAAAGCTACCCAATGACTCGCTTCTTCATTTTCTTCTCAAAACCTGTCAAACAATACCAGTGGCTGTAGAAACAAAGATTAGCTACAGAACTGCACGAATTCTGTAGCTAATTACAAAAATTATCTAAATAATAAGAAACATTACAATATAAAATAGAGATCATCTAAATGTCTTCTCAGATGGAAAATGTGTCAATTATCACTAATTGAATTTATGGATTTTGCGAAAAGGAAGAAAAGATGGTGGAAAATGATGTCGAAAATAGGAACAGTATTGAGGTTCAACAAGTGCCTCCAACTATGTTATCTAGAAGGCAAGAGCTTCCTTCCTTATAGAGGAGCATGATCTCAAAACTTGTATCAACAATGTGGTAGCTGAGCCTACAGATGCAGATTAACATAAGGCCTACAGGAAGGAGATGGCGAAAGCAAAGAGGCTAATCCTTGACGGAGTGAGAGATCACATTGTAGCTTACATAGCAGGCAAAGACACAGCCAAAGAGATGTGGGATGCATGGCCAAATTATATCAAGGGTCTTCTGAGCAGCGGAAGATGTACTTGTAGGAGAAGATGAGATGCACGAGGATGCAAAAGGGGGAGCACATAGACACCTTCCTAGTGAAGCTTCAGGATACCTGAGATCAGTTGGTTGTTGTGGGAGAAGTGCCTCAGGGTACTGAGTTTGTATGTTTTGCCCTTAATGGCGTTTTCGAGGAGTGGCAAGTCTTTGTCCAAAGTATCTTAGGCAGAGAGAAGTTGCCTGATTGGGAAAGAGTTTGGGTTGATCTACAACAAGAGGAGATGAGGAGTGACTTGGTGAAGAGCACCATAAGTGGCGGCAGCTTCAATGGGGTGAAGATCGAGAAGGAAGAGGAAAATGCAACCCTCGCATCGAAGGGACAGCATGAGCAGCGTAGGCGAAAGAAAGATATTTCGAAGATCAAGTGTTTCCGATGTGGCAAGATGGGCCACTTTAGTTCTTAGTGTCCTCTTTAGAAAATGGACAAGACGGAAGAACGGGATCAGCAAGTTGCAGTGCACAGATCGATAGGTTGTCCTCCAGATTGGAGGAGGAGTTTGCCATGATTGCCCATATACCTCCAGGGGAGAGGTGGGTGATTTTGTTTTGTAGGCCCAAAGTGCTACAGGATGGGCAGGGTCCTTGAGGACTCCACCTCTTAGATCATCACCTTGCTACAGGAGCCCATAACAGCAATAGGAGGATGGACCAGTGTCATTTCGTGCAACCAAGTTCTAGAGTGATAGATGCAGTGGTTAGCAGCGTTAGGAACTGAGTAGCGCAAAGCAGAGTTGGCAGCAGTGCAAAGTCAGCACCAGTGCAAAGGTTTCAGTGATAGCACAGAGGCTTCAATGACAGCACAGAATGTGACAAATGTTAAAGAAATCAAAGTGAAAATATTATGACACCTGGATTACTTCACCCCTTAAACATTTCGAATCAGAAATGGGAAGAAATATCAAAGGAATTGATTGAGGGGTTACTTGTATCTGATAGCAAGGATAAGATCTCCGTACTAGTCAACAGACTCACCAAATATGCTCACTTTATTACGATAAAGAAATCAGACTAAACGAAACAAATCGCTGAGATATTTTGCAAAAACATTTATAAACTACACGGGTTTCCGAAAGTCATTGTGAGCGACAGAGATGCCAAATTTAAGGGTAATTTCTGGAAGGAATTGTTCGACCATATCGAAACCTACCTAAATATGAGTTTCGCTTACCACCCTTATTGACCACTCTGTGTCAATGATCCCATAGCAATTACACCCCCATTTTTGCAAATTGGATTCATCATGTTCAAGGTGTTCACCCCATTCAGATTTCATCATCAGTCGACAGTTTCGTAAACGATGTAAACCCACTCTGCATGTTTATGATGTAAATGATCTAAGTAAGACCATCATGTATGTAACAACCTAGGTAAGCCTAGTATTTTGATGACGATTTCTATCCTAAGAGATCTTTTGTCTCATTGATTCATTTGTGTTTCTCGACACAAGTGATCGGCAGAGTTTTTCCCTCCAGCCTCACCCCAAAGCTAGGGTGGATTTTGTCATCAAGATGCTAAGTGAGTCCTAGTGCTTTCTATCGAGTCTTTGTAATAGTAGTTTGGGAATAATCCTAGCTATCTGGATAGATTACTTTATTACAATCTACTTGGTCTACTAAATCATGTTTTGAGCCGCAAAATTGGGTATCTATTTGAGGGTCTATCATGAATGGGTTTTCCTCCTTCATGTGTCAAAATGTATTTATCTTATGTAAAGAGGGTTGGAAAAATAATTAAATCCCCTCTCAGTCAATTAATTAAATTTTCTGGTCAAATTAAATTAAATATCCTAAGCCAGAAATTTAATTAATTTTAAGTCCTAGGTGATTTAAAATTCTTCAAAGGCAAAATTCGTGAGTCCTTAAAAAATAAATTTTTAAAAGTCCCGGGCCAAGGGAATATTGAGAATTTCGAGAAATTTTGGACCCTTGGGCCTTGGTGGTTAAGTCAAAGTCAATTGTTTTAGGTAATTAACTCAAAAATATTATTTTTGAGTTAATTAAAAAGGTATAAAATGATAAATTCGAATTTCCTCAAAACTTTATAATTTCGACGGACGAAATTAAAAGATAATCAAATCTTTTTCAACGATCGAGATTACTTTGATGGGGATCAACCAAACTAGCCGTTGAGGATTTTATCCTATAAATTAGAGGTCTTTGATAGTCTTTCAGGCATCTGATCTTTTGATCGTGTATATGCTCTTGAAGCTCTCCTGTAATATTTTCTGGAATAATACAAAACAAAGTCTTTGGGGTTTTATTTTGATGGTGGTGTTCCTCTTCAGCATTTTATGGTAAACTTGTTCTTTATATTTTGTTGGTGATTATTTTAACGTATTGTTGATTAATGGCTCTTGTAGAGTAATCTATTGCACAGGTATCTTGCTTAGGTTACTAGATTTAGGGTAAGAATATTTATTGGATTGAGTTGGTAGTTACCTCTAACTCTTGAAAAATTTATGTTTTATCTTATTTCTCTTCTGGATTTAGAATTGAGTGTTTGGGGAAGTCCTCGGCTAGACCAGCTGACTCCCAAGGAGATAAGATCTGAAGAGCCCTTTGGATCTAATTCCAGAGACTTATCCTAAATTCCATTTTTTGTAGGGTTTTTCATGATAATATCTTTTTAGAATTTAAATTGTTTAAAGCTTGCACTTGGTTCGAAGTATTTTTCATGCTTAGCTGGTATTGATGATCGTTTAACTAGCTCTAATTGTGGTTTTAAATTGCTTGAAATTGATATTAATTGCCTAGTCAAAATATTTCAAGTGATGATAAATTGCATGTCTTTATTTCCTAGATTGAACATCTTTAATGCATCATATTGAAGGATTATGAAAGTGTTTTGTTCTCTTTAGATGCATTATGAGACGATATTTAATCAAAGGTTAAATCACATTATTGGAAAGTGTTTATCTTCCAGTTTGATAAATTGAGCATTTAATTGAGGAATTGAATATTGTCATAGTGGATTGGCATTTTCATAGCAGGATAGTTGTCCTTTTTAGCAGCAGTTACCTATCAACTACTTGATCTTAATTTCGTAACGGGATAATTTGACTCCACAAGACACTTGTCTTAAACTTTTAATCTAATTGAATCTGTAAAATCTCGTTAAATCTTAACAAGTACTTGGTTGTTTGACTGTGTCTCCTGAATTGGTTGGTTTCCAATCAATTCTCCTTCTTCATTTCGTTAGGGTCTACCCCCCTTAGTCTACAAGGAGACATCTTAAATAGAGACATTGGGGATCAGGGTGACAACCCCTGATCAGAGATGTTGTCGCGGTGCCTATATATTCTGTGCGACAACAACCCTCAAACAGATGGACAAATAGAGGTTGTCAATAAATGTTTGGAAGCCTACTTACATTGTTGCGCTACAAAAAAACAAAACAAATGGGTTCAGTGGTTGCATCTCGCAGAATGGTGGTATAATTCTACTTACCATACATCAGCAAAAATGACTTCATTCCAAGCTTTGTATGGGTACAAACCCCCGAAATGGAAGGATCTAGCTACCATCCAAACAAATCTACCAACTGTTAAAAACCAACTAGAAGAAACCCAAAAGATTGTCCAAACCCTAAAAGAAAATTTGAATAATGCAAGAAACCGTATGAAGCAACAAGCTGACCGAAAACAGAACCGAAAGAGAATTTGAAGTTGGAGAATGGGTATTTGTGAAGCTCCAGCCATACAAACAATTGTCCTTGAAACAAAAAGAAAAAAATAAATTGGCACCAAAGTTCTATGGACCATATCAGATCAACAAAAAGACAAGCCATGTTGCATATAGTTTAAGCCTTCCGGATAAAAGTCGTGTTCACAATGTCTTCCATGTATCTTGCCTTAAAAGGGCACTTGGTGACCATCAATCAGCGTAAACAACACTTCCATTCTTAGATGATGAAGGAAGATTCATCTTATAGCCAGAAGGTATACTATCCACTAGAGAAAAGAAGCTTCATTCTCGTGTAATCAAGCAGTACCTAATCAAGTGGAAAGACTTACCAAAAGAAGAAGCTTCTTGGGAGACTGAAGCATTTCGTCAACAACATATGTCGTTACGTATGCTTTGAGGACAAAGCATCTTTCGAGAGGAAGGGAATGTTATATAAATATTAATTATAACAAATTGTAATTATATTGGGCTGTATTAGGAAAAGGGCATGCTGTATTAGGAAAAGGGCATGATCAAATATCATGCCCATTCACCAAGAGACACCCCAAGGCTGTATTTAAGCCAGAGCACCTCTTATTCTGTAAATCATCATTCACTTATTTATCAATATATATACATATACATTTAAATATGGAATCCCAGTTGTTCTAAATTAAATGCTCCAGAAGACTGATGGGGAATAACCTATGGGAGAATGCAGGTATAGAATTATTGTTGTGTAAGATGACAAGGTACAGTTATCAAGACCCTTACTAAAATATAGTACACATCCCTGCATTTTAAACATGATCAGGAATACTATGACAACAGCTCTACAAGAAATAGGTTTTTTGAGTATTGTAAGCTTTACATCTCACCTATTGTAAAAACATTCTTGACAACAGAAAGCAACCAACTGAATTTAGCCATGTGAATAAAAGAAGGAAAAATTAACCAGGTGAAACATGCTTCCTGTGTCTTTTCCACATGCTAAATTCATGATTCTAAAAAAAACACCCATGGGGATTACATTCTACCTTTTGCAGTCACCGACACCTATGCAGCAAAGAAATCCTGTTAAAAAATGAGGAAATGCCTCACCTTGTATGTTGCACAATCAGTATTGCTTCTGAAAGCAAGAGTAGCCATTGCATGCTGAAGCTCTTTCATATTGGTGGAACCCCATGGTGCAAGATGCTTCCGAGCATATTGAATTGCATCCATGCTATGGTCAACTCGAACAAGCTCAATAAACTCTTGCAGCCTGAGCTGGAACTCTAACTTGCTCTGCATTTCAAACAATCAGGTCCTTAAACTTGTTTATACAGATAGAATGTAGACATGATTGGTATCACACTATAAATTAAATTCTCAGAAAAGAAGCACAATATAAAAGAGTCCTGAAAATAAAATGAGTTGCTTATCACAACATTTAGCAGAGATATAATTTGCAATTGAATTATCAATAACACAATCAAAGTGATATTCATGACAGATACAAAAGTTGTTACCTTATGTTCCTGACATATTACTAAGGTTCACAAAATGCAGTATCAATCATCATTTCTACCACAACTACTAATATTAGTCCACTTCATGATTTGGAAACAGGACCTCTTTAAACTGTGTTATTAGTATATAAACAAACTCATTTCCATTAGTTCTGAGGCAGAGTTCCATTTTCAATAGTCACATATACTACATCATTATACTCTTCCACTAATTGATCATTAAGTCCAGGGATGCACCAAAATAACTACCATGGATAGCCACGCATCATATCATTGCAGTTTGGAAATTATGATATAACATGATTATTCTATCTACATCAGGAAATGAAGATCTAAGAAGTCCACATCATTCTAAGGGAAATTCAAATTATTCTAGCTATTAGTGAGAAGGAAAAGAACAAAATCAGAATATCCATACTCAAAAAATGATCTGATTGAGTGTCTCTCGTAACCTTTCGTCGAAGGGTGTGGTGATGACATCACTAGGAATCCAAGACTCTTGATTTAGCCACACTACCTAGTGGCGGTTTCCCACTGAATTGCTTCACATGATACTTTACACAGAATAAGGAATTCACAAACACCTAAACACTACCCAATAGCCCCAAAGACATGTTTGTAGCTTCATCAGATTTGAGTTTTTGATGTCATATTTTCTCACCACACAGTGTGTGTATGCATATCATGTAGAATTTTTAGAAATTTGTAGACCCAAACCAGTTTCAAATTTTAGGAATCACATCAGTTTATTGCCCATTCCATCATGGTTTTATGTTGCTATTTTTCTTAAACATAAATAATTCAAAAACCATGAAACACATAAGCCTACTGTACTTAATTTTTTTGCTGAAAATAACAACCTATCCCACAATTTAACACTGATTTTTTGGTCCAAAGGCCCTAGAAATTTGTGACAACTTCAGTACAGTTTGACAGCAATAAATGCTGTTGTCAGTCCCCTTGAATCTCGTTGCAAATAACCCTCAAATTTCTTCCCAGACTTTCTAGATTTCTGTGCTGCTGCAGAAACTCTAACAGCTCTGTCAAACCCTCAAAATTATTGATTTTTCTAGGAGAAAGAAACTAGAAACAATTTCCGTCAAACAGATAACTACTGCCAATGATTTATGGGCATAAAATCCATACAATATCCAATATCATTAAGCAGTTATACAGAAAGAAATTTCAACAATTAGACATGAAAGAGCTGTAAAGATAACAGTGCAACAATGAGACAATAGACACAGAAAATTAAGCCTACAGCCAGGGAAAACCCCACAAGGCGAAAACCCAGAAACCTTTCCTTATGAGAGAGAGAGAGTTCAAAATTCATCAATTCATCAGAAATAAGAACATCAAGATAACAGCCAAACCAGTAACCAATGACAAGATCAAGTGCCAAGCCCTTCTTTTCCTTTCGATTTTCGGTCCACTTCTTCTGCTTCCAACTTCAATGGATCAGAGATAACCAAGACACAAGTCAATATCCAAATGAGAAGTGATCTCCTATATAAAGTATTTAAAGAGGGTCGAAAGGCTGCCTCCAAAGGGAACTGGCCAACTTGAGTAATTTAGGAGGCATTACATATTAATATAAATTTTACATTTCTTCCTAAGATGAAAATACCAACCATGGCTACTCAAATTCCAACAGAAATCATGCCCAGAAATTTTCAAAATTTCTGCGCAGTACCCCGAATTTTGTGCCTACTATTTGCTGCTCTAACAGCACAATAGTACCGCTGCAACTTCCCGATTACTGTGCCTGAATCACTCAAAAAATCATGCAGCTCCAATCTAGAATTACTGCCCTCAAAACTCACACTGGTACAGTGGCATTCTGCTAGAGGGCACCATGAACTCTGTATTGTTTGTCCTTGCTCCTGCACTTGTTTTACTTTCCTTCCTCTGCTAACTTTCTCCTATTAGCCTCCCTTTTTCCCTCTCCAATTCTCAGGAAGAAAAGAGACCTATCACTAAAATCTAATGGCTCAGATTAGATCTTAACCAATTAGATCAATGGTGGAGATTTAATCTCACACTGACCCATGAGACACTTTATCCCCTTAGTACCCTTTTCATTAATTACTCAAAAAGGTGATTTATGACTTTATGTTTATAAGTGATTGTTACCACTCACTAAATGGGTTCCTAAGAGAGAAACTGCTAGGTTAAGGGCAACGATGGAGACTTAGTCCACTGTCACCACAGCTAAGGTTCCCTGCTCTTTACGGACTTTCACCGACAAGAGGAGACCTGATGTTTGTAGGTTATATCAATGAATATATGAGAAGTGACCCCTTAGATCATTTCCCTAAGATAGAATGAAGAATGGGACTTGCTTGCTTTTTAATCAAGGGACTTGATTTTCTAGGGAGAGGGGATAAGGTTTGGAGGGTTGAGGTAGGAGAATATGACCTATAAAGGAAGTTCTCAATCCCTGAAATCCCTTGGGAACTTGGATTCCCAAGTAGTCCTTCAAAAATAGGCTTTGGAGAATAATGGGACCACACGAGGCCAAGTGAACGCAGTCCAAGTTAGGGGATGGATTTTGGCAACCAATGATGTTCTTAACCTGGCCAAGGTGGGGGAAAGGATCAAACAAGAATTTTCACCCAAAACTGTCAAATTGATCCTATTAGGTACTAGCCTTGGGAACACTAGGGAAAGATTTGATCTTGGAACTAGAGCTTGGGTATCCAGAAATTTGATCGTCGGATTTCCTTCAAATTCGGAGGAGACCTAGGGTACCCACCAGAACAGTAGACCCTAGGAGATCGAAATTTTCCTGTGGTCAATTTCAAGGGAAATTGATGCCCTAGGTGACCTAATGAGGCTAGACCATAGTTATTAAAACTGGCCAGTTTGAACCGATAACTGGTCAAACCGGCCGGTCAGTTGCCCTTGCAACCGGGTTTTGAGTGGTGTCTCCCCTGAATTGGCCGGTTAACCGGACCTAACTGGCCGGTTAGATACGGAACTAGCCAGTTAATGCATAAACCGGTCGGTTCCGTACCTAACCGGCCGGTTAGGTGTCCCTTCCTTGCGCGGACCCACTAGCGACCAGCGACACAGCCTTAGGGCATATGTGGAGGTAAGAGGAGGGTTGTTTCCCTCCAAAAACACCCTCCCCAATCTTTTATAAGCAGGGGCAGCCTTTCCTTTGTCTCACACCAACTCATTTTCTGTTTGTGAGTTTGATTGAGAGCTTGGAGAATGTTGAGTGTTTGCCGGAGCAGTGATCTTGGAGGCTTGGAGTTGGAGTTGGAGTTGGAGCTATCCTAGAGATAGTTTGGAGCTGTCAATAGCGTTCGCATCTTCAAGAGGATGCTAAGGAAGCTAGTTTGCATTGCCAGGTAAGAATTTTCACTTGAAAAATCCATCATTTCCTTGTTGTTCATGTATTTATTTTCTCATGTGTTTAGCTATTTTATTGCTCTCAAATCTCTAGTCCTATGCTATCAAATTTTGTATGTTTGAATGTGCATTTTGTTTCATAAATTTAGCCTTAGTTGTCCATTTATCTTAGCTGCAATTTTTTTAAATGGCAGATTTATTTCCAAATTTCAATTATTTCAAGTCAAGATGCCTCCAAAAGCCAAGGACAGTGCATGGGCCCATTGTGATGTGGTTGAGGGAAAGATGGTATGCAAACTTTGTCAAAAATGTATTGGAGATGGGGGTATTCTTAGATTGAAACATCACTTGGCTGGGATAAGAGGCAATGTAACGCCATGTGATGCACCTAAAGCAGTGTTAGGTTCGGTTAAGGCAGAATACCTTGCCAAGCTTGAAAAGTTTGAGGAGACTAAGGCTAGGGAGAAGGCCATCCAAGATGAAATTGCAAGGAAGAGGGAAATAGTAGAAATGCTGAGAGAGAGTGGGTATGAAAATGATGAGTATGATATTCAAGACTCCACTTCTATCCCTTCCACCAATAACCCCTTTCACTATGTTCCTCCTGTTGGCAAAAGATCAAACCCAACAAAGAAACCCAACCTCGTGAGTTATTTCTCATCCACTGCTAATCCCACGGCCACTGCCTCCATGTCCCAGCCAACTCCAAGTCATCAACCCACTTTGGATCAACATTGGAAAAAACAATGCAAAGAAGCTTCTTATCAGTACATTGCTAGATGGTGGTATGATTCGGATATCTCATTTAATGCTACTCGCTCACCTTATTACCAAGCTATGTGGGACTCTGTTTTTGTTGCAGGAAAGGGCTTTAAAGGCCCTACTGCGCATGACTTAAGGGGAGCTCTTTTGCAACAAGAGATTTGTAATATTGATGAGTATTTGGCTGAATATAAAGAGTCATGGCTCAAAACAGGTTGTTCCATCATGTCAAATGGATGGACTGATGGAAAGAACCGCACTATCATTAACTTCCTTGTTGCTTGCCCTCGAGGAACAATGTTTTTGAGATCAGTTGATGCATCTGATAAGGTGAAGGATGCAACCCTTCTATTTGAGCTTTTGGATGAGATTATTCAGGAACTGGGAGAGCAGAATGTTGTGCAGGTCATCACAGATAATGCCTCAAACTATGTTCTTGCTAGAAAGATGCTTGAGTCCAAGTATAATACCATATTTTGGACTCCATGTGCTGCACATTGCATAGACCTCATGCTTGAGGACATAGGCAAAGTGGAATGGGTAAAAAACACTGTAAAGCATGGCAAGTGCATTACAAAATACATTTACAACCACTCATGGGTATTGAGCCTAATGAGGAAAAACACTGGGGGCAAAGAGCTTGTTAGGCCTGCCATTACGAGATTTGCAACTCACTTCCTCACGTTGCAATGTCTTAATTCTCAACAGAAAAACCTGCAGAAAATGTTTTCTTCTGATGATTGGACTGAATCCCAGTGGGCTCGTAGACAAGATGGAAAAGACACCAAAAATAAATTCTTTGACATTAATTTTTGGAAAAGGTCTTCAAAGCTGGTAAAAATTATTGAGCCCCTTGTTAAGCTGCTAAGGATGGTGGATGGGGAAAAGATGGCAATGAGATACATTTATGAGGCTATGGATCAGTCCAAGGAGCAGATACGGGCAACTTACAGGAACAGGTTAGCTAAATATGGCTGGATATGGGAGATCATTGATAACAGATGGAACAATCAACTCCATCGTCCTATACATGCAGCTGGGTATTTTTTGAACCCAAAGTATCATTATAGAGCTCGGCTAGGAGATCAGCAGGATGGGGAGGTCAGATCTGGATTGATTGATTGCTTGGAGCGCATGGTCCCTAACCGTGCAGACCTTTTGGAAACACATAAACAACTTACTCATTTCAGTATGGCAGTTGGTACCTTTGGAAAGAACTTGGCAAAAATGGCAAGAGATGTGGATCAACCAGGTAAGCAATTCCAATTTGTTTTTCTTTTCAAGTTAAATTGTTTGTAAATAAGTAATGAAATGAACTATGTTACTAATGAATGTCTTTTTATTTGCGGCACATTGGTGGGAGTCATTTGGCGGCCAATGTCCTCAATTGCAAAAGTTTGCAATTAGAATCCTCAGCCAAACTTGCAGTGCTTCAGGTTGTGAGCGCAATTGGTCTGTTTTTGAGCACATACACACAAAGAAGAGAAACCGTTTGGAACATAAACGGTTAAATGATCTTGTGTTTGTGCAATACAACCTTCGCTTGAGGCGGAACCAACTGATGAGAAAAACACCTGATCTAGATCCCATTGTGTTGGATGATATTGATCCAACATCAGAATGGGTGGAGGAGACTGAAGATCCAGTGTTTGAGGCTGATTTTGATTTTGATGCAACAGTAGCGAGGGGTGAATTTGAAGCAGATTTGGTGGCGCCATCAGACGCAGACCCAGGATTGGTAGTTGCATCAAGCAAAGGCAAACAACCAATGGACGACACTAGTCATGCACCTCAAGTAACTCGTGCTTCCATTAGGTCCACTTCTATTGTTATTGGTGGCAGGGGTACTGAGGTTGCAGATGAGCCTGAGGCTGAGGCATCCTCAGACTCTGATCCAGATGATGTCTATGCAGCGCTAGCAGCCGATGTTGATCCTGTGTCTAGTAGCGGCGCCGGTGATGAATTTGATGATTGATCATCATTCATGTGTAGTCTTGTATTAGGCCAATGGCCTCATAGCTTGTAGCATTGTTTTTGGACTTTATGGGCCATTTGGAGCCTCATTTCTTATGTATTTTTCGATGATATGTATTGCACTCGGTGCCATTTTGATATATTCACCTTTGCATGGTATATAAATGAGCAAACTTTGCATATTTTGTCTCTATTGGCTTGGAATCATGGTTGCAAATCTTAAAAATAGTTTTTTTTATTAAAAATAATTATTTAATGTATTTTTTTAAACCGGTTAGACCAAATTTCCTCCGACCAACCCGTTCTAAAGGTCCACTCGGTTCCTAAGAATTCACAACTATGACTAGACCTAGAAAAAAGGGAAAAATAAGAAATAGGCGAAATGAGTCAAGAATTGTGAAGACGGATTTTGTTTCTTGCTCAAGGAGGCTCCAAAAGTTAACTTCGTCCAATGTTAAAGGTAAGAGAAGAAAAGTGACTTTAAAGCATTTATACTTCGTTACAAATGGTGAAGGCTTATCAAGATAACATGATCTCTAGGACATTTCGTTCATCCAACATGGCCCATACATAGAAATAAGCTAAATAGACACATAATTCCACATTAAACACATGTAGCACTTGGCCCTAGTAATAGCGAGGTTCCAATGTATGCAACAAAATGAAAAATAACATTAAAATTGTACTTACATGTTAGAGAATATATCCAACCAACATCACATTTGCAATATAAGAAGCTCCAAGTTAGAAAAGAACCCAATCCATACATCCAAATTCATCCATCGTCCAAAAATATCCACCAAAAAAAAATGTGAAGTTCTCTAATGAGAGAGATATCCAAATCCAAGTGATGATACAAATGAATCCATCCAACTCCTATTTATACACTCTTTAGGAGTTCGAATTACCTAATGGGCCTACATTGGCCCCTAAAAATAAAATAATGTGCAAATTAACTAACTTTTGGTGAGAAGCCCACCAAATTAGCTCACAAATGAAATATTAAGCCTCTCAGGAGGTTAAATAATAATCTATGCATGTCGTAGGGCCCTCCAAGAGGTCTGATGAGGTCCATAAATGCCATAATGATGAATAAAATCTTCAAAAGTGATGGACAAGGGGGTGGCCCCTTGTTCTCCAAACAATAAACCTGTGGTGCTCCCAATGGGTGTGGGGGCACACCAATGATCTCATGGGTCTCCATATGAGTTGAAGATGCCTGTAGACCATTTGTAAGGGCTCAGATGATGGAATGAATGTTTCCATGTCATCGCACAAGTCCCGGGACACCTGCCAAGCATGTGGCGCACCTGTGGGGACAGCTGGGCATAGTGTACCAAATGCATCTTTCTCGTCCAAAAGGTGGATCGATAGCAATCTATGAATATCTTTGGGGATCCATGGAGTGTTTTCTATTACTGTGAAGCCCCATCGCTCTCTACAGATACCCTATATGTGCTAATGTAACTCTGTGGAGGGTTAGGACCTCATATAGAGAGACCAAACCCAAATGGACAACATCTGCAATCCCACATAAGATCCAATGCGTCCCCTAGCCTTCTAGTACAAGAAGTCATTAAAGTAATTGTGTAAAAGAGCTTACAAACTATGGACAACAAGTGGACACTTCATAATGGCATGCCCTTCCATAGTGGGCTTTGGCATGTGCTAATGTCTCCAAGCTCCAAAGGGGCTTAGCCAGATGCCTTATTAGGTGGTTTCTACCTTTAGAGGGGATGGTATGTCTGAGGTACATCCGTCAAATGGTTGTGGCATGCGATAAAGAGGTGAAATGGAATAGGGAATGAGAGGGGAAATCCTGGGCCACATATTGGGGCACAAGGGTAGCTAGAGAAAGTGAAGCCCACACTTGAGTGTGTAATGTATAGGAGGGAGCAATCGTGGTACATGAGGTGCCCCGACCTTGATTTTTCCACCCTTCTTTATATACCTTTTTCCTTTTATGATTTTTCTTTGATTAACTGCTTGGGGCTCAAAGGACAAGAGCATGATGTGTAAGATATAGCAGTGATTACCCCCTTTTTGGTAGGGCGGTTCATTGCACTCCAAGGGTTGGGACAATCATGGGTTTCAGAATCATAAAGGAGGCTCATCTAGGGCCTATGGAACCAGGGTGATGGCCATGGGTATGGGGTAGAGCTCATGCATTGGCTTTTGTCCATGTGCTAATTATGTTTGTCCCACTTTCATATTTTGCATCTTCAGGTACATTTTCCTCGTTGAATGTGGCGTATTTATGATTTTACTTTTCTTTTCAGTCGCTTCAACCTATAAGGCATCAATCCAAGCCTGACTCCACGTTGGGGGGCAAGTGCGAATGGGCTAACCCTAGGAGCTAACAGAGTGGTTATCATCATGTGAGACATTATAACCATAGTTATTAAAAACCTGAACTCGACCGAATCCCAGAGTACTGTGATTCAATGAACTAGTTTTAAAAAAAATACATTAAATAATTATTTCTTAATAAAAAAAAACTATTTTTAAGATTTGCAACCATGATTCCAAGCCAATAGAGACAAAATATGCAAAGTTTTCTCATTTATATACCATGCAAAGGTGAATATATCAAAATGGCACCGAGTGCAATACATATCATCGAAAAATACATAAGCAATGAGGATCCAAATGGCCCATAAAGTCCAAAAAAAATGCTACAAGCTATGAGGCCATTGGCCTAATACAAGACTACACATGAATGATGATCAATCATCAAATTCATCACCGCTACTAGACACAGGATCAACATCGGCTGCTACATAGACATCATCTGGATCAGAGTCTGAGGATGCCTCAGCCTCAGGCTCATCTGCAAGCTCAGTACCCCTGCCATCAATAACAATAGAAGTGGACCTAATGGAAGCACGAGTTACTCGAGGTGCATGACTAGTGTCGTCCATTGGTTGTTTGCCTTTGCTTGATGTAGCTACCAATCCTGGGTCTTCGTCTGATGGTGCCACCAAATTTGCTTCAAATTCACCCTCCACTACTACTGCATCAAGATCAAAATCAACCTCAAACACTAGATCTTCAGTCTCCTCCACCCATTCTGATGTTGGATCAATATCATCCAACACAATGGGATCTAGATCAGGTGTTTTGCTCATCAGTTGGTTCCTCCTCAAGTGAAGGTTGTATTTCACAAACACAAGATCATTTAACCGTTTATGTTCCAAACGATTTCTCTTCTTTGTGTGTATGCGCTCAAAAACAAACCAATTGCGCTCACAACCTGAAGCACTGCAAGTTTGGTTGAGGATTCTAATTTAAAACTTTTTCAATTGAGGACATTGGACGCCAAATTACTCCCACCAATGTGCTGCAAATAAAAAGACATTCATTAGTAACATAGTTCATTTCATTACTTATTTACAAACAATTTAACTTGAAAAGAAAAACAAATTGGAATTGCTTACCTGGTTGATCCACATCTCTTGCCATTTTTTCCAAGTTCTTTCCAAAGGTACCAGCTGCCATACTGAAATGAGTAAGTTGTTTATGTGTTTCCAAAAGGTCTGCACGGTTAGGGACCATGCGCTCCAAGCAATCAATCAATCCAGATCTGACCTCCCCATCCTGCTGATCTCCTAGCCGAGCTCTATAATGATACTTTGGGTTCAAAAAATACCCAGCTGCATGTATAGGACAATGGAGTTGATTGTTCCATCTGTTATCAATGATCTCCCATATCCGGCCATATTTAGCTAACCTGTCCCTGTAAGTTGCCCGTATCTGCTCCTTGGCCTGATCCATAGCCTCATAAATGTATCCCATTGCCATATTTTCCCCATCCACCATCCTTAGCACCTTAACAAGGGGCTCAATAATTTTTACCAGCTCTGAAGACCTTTTCCAAAAATTAATGTCAAAGACTTTCTTTTTGGTGTCTTTTCCATCTTGTCTACGAGCCCACCGGGATTCAGTCCAATCATCAGAAGAAAACATTTTCTGCAGGTTTTTCTGTTGAGAATTGAGACATTGCAACATGAGGAAGTGAGTTGCAAATCTCGTAATGGCAGGCCTAACAAGCTCTTTGCCCCCTGTGTTTTTCCTCATTAGGCTCAATACCCATGAGTGGTTGTAAATGTATTTTGTAATGCACTTGCCATGCTCTACAGTGTTTTTTACCCATTCCACTTTGCCTATGTCCTCAAGCATGAGGTCTATGCAATGTGCAGCACATGGAGTCCAAAATATGGTATTATACTTGGACTCAAGCATCTTTCCAGCAAGAACATAGTTTGAGGCATTATCTGTGATGACCTGCACAACATTTTGCTCTCCCACTTCCCGAATAATCTCATCCAAAAGCTCAAATAGAAGGGTTGCATCCTTCACCTTATCAGATGCATCAACTGATCTCAAAAACATTGTTCCTCGAGGGCAAGCAACAAGGAAGTTAATGATAGTGTGGTTCTTTCCATCAGTCCATCCATCTGACATGATGGAACAACCTGTTTTGAGCCATGACTCTTTATATTCAGCCAAATACTCATCAATACTAGAAATCTCTTGTTGCAAAAGAGCTCCCCTTAACTCATGTGCAGTAGGGCCTTTGAAGCCCTTTCCTGCAACAAAAACAGAGTCCCACATAGCTTGGTAATAAACTGAGTTAACAGCATTAAATGGGATATCCGAATCATACCACCATCTAGCAATGAACTGATGAGAAGCTTCTTTGCATTGTTTTTTCCAATGTTGATCCAAAGTGAGTTGACGACTTGGAGTTGGCTGGGACATGGAGGCACTGGCAGTGGTTGTGGGATTAGCATTGGACGAGAAATAACTCATGAGGTTGGGTCTCTTTGTTGGGTTTGATCTTTTGCCAACAGGAGGAACATAGTGAAAGGGGTTATTGGTGGAAGGGATAGAAGTGGAGTCTTGAATATCATACTCATCATTTTCATACCCACTCTCTCTCAGCATTTCTACTATTTCCCTCTTCCTTGCAATTTCATCTTGGATGGCCTTTTCCCTAGCCTTAGTCTCCTCAAACTTTTCAAGCTTGGCAAGGTATTCTATCCTAACCGGACCTAACACTGCTTTAAGTGCATCACATGGCATTACATTGCCTCTTATCCCAGCCAAGTGATGTTTCAATCTAAGAATACCCCCACCTCCAATACATTTTTGACAAAGTTTGCATACCATCTTTCCCTCAACCACATCACAATGGGCCCATGCACTGTCCTTGGCTTTTGGAGGCATCTTGACTTGAAATAATTGAAATTTGGAAATAAATCTGCCATCTAAAAAAAATTGCAGCTAAGATAAATGTACAACTAAGGCTAAATTTACGAAACAAAATGCACATTCAAACATACAAAATTTGATAGCATAGGACTAGAGATTTGAGAGCAATAAAATAGCTAAACACATGAGAAAATAAATACATGAACAACAATGAAATTATGGATTTTTAAAGTGAAAATTCTTACTTTGCAATGCAAACTAGCTTCCTTAACGTCCTCTTGAAGATGCCAACACTATTGACAGCTCCAAACTATCTCCAAGATAGCTCCAACTCCAACTCCAAGCTTCCAAGATCACTGCTCCAGCAAACACTCAACACTCTCCAAGCTCTCAAGCAAACCCACAAACAACAAATGAGTTGGTGTGAGAGAAAGGAGAGGCTGTCCCTGCTTATAAAAGATTGGGGAGAGTGTTTTTGGAGGGAAACAACCCTCCCCTTACCTCCACATATGCCCTAAGGCTGTGTTACTGGTCGTCGGTGGGTCCGTGCAAGGAAGGGACACCTAACCGGCTGGTTAGGTACAGAACCGACCGGTTTATGCATTAACCGGCCGGTTCCGTACCTAACCGGCCGATTAGGTCCGGTTAACCGGCCAATTTAGGTGAGACACCCCTCAAAACTGGGTTGCAAGGGCGGTTGTGACCGGAAGCTGATCTAACTGGTCGATTTGACCGGTTACTGGTTCAAACCGGCCGGTTTTAATAACTATAACCGGGGTATAATGAATGGAATGGGAGTGGCATATGCGGATAAGGGAGCGGGACCACGCAACCAAACTCGAGGCTTCCCAAGTAGTACCACCTTAAAACCAAATGGCCAGTAAAGGAGATCCCACGGAACTAAAGTCCAAGGGTAACATCCAAAAGAGGTCAAGGGCATAGAAGCACAAACTAAGCCCACCCTTTCCGCTAAATTCCCCCATCAATCCAAGCCCAGAAGTGTCCATGATAAGTAAACTCAATACTCAATTACCAAATGACAAGACATACCTTTAGGTTCGAGAGGTCAACCTTCAAACATAAGATCAATACAGATGGGTGAGGGACCACATGGCTGGCTCAGGTGGCGGAGAAAGGCACAACAAGCTAGTTGAGGGTTGCAAGGGGTTGTTGCCTGCCAGTTGAGGTCCATCATGGAGAAAAAATTTATCCTAGGGATATCACCCACGAAGTGGTGGGTAACATCTGGCTCCAACTAGGACATGATCTCTCGAAGAAGTAGGAAAATCTATCAAACAGAGGTCTCAAAAACTCTAATAATCTCTTTTTTGGTCATTGTAGACATGTTATATGCACGTATCAACGACTAAAGCATAAAGTAATATTGTTTTTCATATTTTATGATCACCCATGCTTAATGTCAAGCCATAAAATCAACAAGTAATAAAAATATGCAATTTTTAACTTAATGCAAAAGACCTATCATGAGATATATCATACGAGATTAGTTCTAATGCAAAAAGATCAACACGCACAACATACAGCTGTCAACATGCTTGAATATAGTGTCATACTTAGGAGAGTAATCAACCCAATGCACCTAGACTAAAGTCAAATGGTCAATACACAATGCATGCTTCCATGATTAGTTTTGCAATGAACTTGACAATACAAAGGGGAATAATGATATGAGGGGTTGCAAGGGTGGGAGGTGGGAAAACAAGAGACCCATATGCCATAGAAAGGAAAACTGGAAGAAGGAACATACATCAATCAAGAGGATTTAATTGGATCCTCCAAACAGGAGATGGAAATGTCAACGACCAAGTATATGAATCTTTGATGAAGAACTATCTCGGGCCTATCATCCTTAGGGTAAGGAGGAGTAAATGACTTAGACATATTTACGATGACACTATTTTGGTCATTGGGAAAACAAGAAGTGGACTCATCATTGTATTTGGGGAGAAACCATGATTCTTGTTTTTTCGTAAGGGAAACTAGCTCTTCATCAAAACTAGGGGAACAAACCTCGTCACAAGCATCCATCTCTGGGGCAGGGACATAACAAGGGGAGGAGTGCTAAAACATGAAAAAAAACCTTGTATCAGTGGCATGGCTCAAGGAGGATTTCTCCTCATTTTCTTTCACATTAGAGTCATCAGAATTACCCACAATTTTGGAAGGCTCTTCTTTGATTGAATCATCTTGGAACATAAAGAAGATACCCTTCCAATCCCTAGGAAGGGATTCATAAGGGCCAACACTATTGTTCCGAAGGGGCGGAGTATCTTCTTCTTTCCTGAGCTCATTCTTATGAATTTGAGAGACTATGGGGTCTTCCTTTTTATAGAGGGCATCCCTTGATGAGGTGGAGGATGCCTTTGTAGAGCTTTCCACTAGCATTGGGCGATTTGCAAGCTATGATGTCATTCGAGACAAGGGGCTAAGATGCCCTATTCTTGGTGGGCAACTCATGGGGCAACAAGCCCTCCTCTACAGTAGTTAGCCATGAGTCTCCTCTCTCAGGTGACTTCATCCTCTTGTTGCGAGAGGAATTGGAGCACATATGGGAATTTGTATAGTGTGAAGAAGAGCAGGCTTGAGCAGTCTAAGGCAAAGACAATGGTGTATGTGCACACCAACCTTCGTCTCATCTACAGGCAGAGGGAGGATTGGTTGAAGGGAAAGACAAAGATGTGGGATGCCTTTCCTAATGATATGGCTCTGGACAGCAGTGTTGAGTTGGCATTGGCCAACTTGGATCTCAATGCACCAGTGCTAGAGCCTGTCACATTTGATGATGCCGATACAGTAGAGGTGTCATCATCCACACCAGTAGATGTAGAGATGACAGAGGAGGAGGATGCAGCAGAAGAGAACAGTGGTGAACATGATGATCAAGATGAGGACAATGATGTTGATTATGATGATGAGGATTGATGACTCCTTGACTCTGACTCATTGAGGCTTCAAACTTGTAGTCTTGTAGACTGTAGTTGTTTTGTATTTTCTATTTCTATTTGCCATTGGCAGTGTACTTATATAACACATTTTGATTCTGATGACTTAATGAGAAAACTACAGTATCTTACTATTTTGTCTTTCTTAGTAAATTTGTAAATTGTAATATGTATGATTGATAATTTGACAATCGTATGATGTATCAATGTATCAAATTTCAATGTATCATGTATGAGTATCTAAGATCTAAAATCTATGTTTGAATCAATGAATTTGTATGAATTTGTGTAAAAAATATCTAATTTTTAATATAATATATATATATATATATATATAACGTATCGTACCCGAACGTGTCCTGTTCCAAGGGTCATTGTATCCCGAATCCGATTCTTGAATCCCCGTATCAGGTGACTTCGTTTCTAAGTTGATCCATGTGTGTTTCTAGAGAATTCTCACCTTTCTCAATTAATTGCTATTAATTAATCACTTTTCCTAACTTAGACTTAGGAAATATTTAAATTATTTAGTAATTAACTTATTTGAGCCATCTCAATGTGCTTTCTCCTGAAACGTTTTCTGGGTTTTGTAGCTTTAGTGTTTCTTAGCCTCTCGGACCAAAAAGTCAAGACTAGAACCCCTGTTTGATGCTAAAAATCTAACAAATACCTCTAAAATGCCCCTAACCATTGTCATGTGACGAGAAGCTCCATTGTTAATCTAATAAATACTAGAGAATGTGACACTCACCAGAAGACTGATAATAAAGGAAAAATCACTGTCGAATCTAGTGAAAAACTTAGCCACTTCAACTGATGTTGCAACACTCTTCTTCTTGCCCTTCTTATTGGGACACTAAAAGGCATAGTGCACCTTTACCTAAGAAGCAGAGCATCTCACTTTGTTCATATCCTTCTCATGTGTCTTATGTTTCCCTTTTTGTTTGGTCCCACTCATGGACCCCTTCATGGACTTCTTCTTGCCCTTAGCTGCAACGTCAACATTCCCCTCCTCGTCCAACCCACCATGGTGACTACTACTCTTGGCATTCCTCTTGCTCTCCTCTTGAAAGAAATCATCCCACATTGCCCCCAATCTAGAAGATGCTCTCTAGCTACCATTCACGAAGCCATCCCACTTCTTTGGAAAACCACTCAATGTCGTCCTAACCAACCAATCATCAGGAGGAATCTCTCCCACTGCAACCAACTCATCTCTCACTTCTGTGATCTTGATAAGGTATAAGGTCACCATACCAGTTTTGGTCATCTTTGTTATCTATATTTTATTAATTATTAGTTAGATATAGTTATCTTAGGTTTTATTAAGTGAAAGGGCATGATCAAAGATCATGCCTCTTCACCAAGGGACACCATGAGGCTATATTTAAAGCCTCGGTGATTCCCCATTGTAATATCTCATCTTTTTATCAATAATAATATATACTTATTCATGTTGAAATTTACCGGAGGAGACGTGGTTCCCTAAGGCTTTGATCTTTGGCCTAGGGAAAAGTGTCCAAAAGAATTTAATTTTTTTCCTAAAGTAACTTTATAAATTTTTATAAAGTTAAATCTAATTTAAAAGTGACTTAAGTGATAAAGTTACTAAAGTGACTTTATAAAGTTATAAAGTCAAATCTAATTTTAAAGTGACTTTAAGTGATAAAGTTATTAAAGTTAAAGTGACTTTAAATAAAGTCAATATAAAATTAGAAAGGGAAAAGTGACTTTGGAAATAAAAGACTAAGTGGGTCTTTATTAAAGTGGGGTGAATTAAAAAAAAGAAAGTGAGATTTAAATGAGCATTTAATCTCAGCCCTAGATCTCAATCTATCTCAGCCATTGGATTTAGGGATTCCCCAAAAGTCACTTAGGGTTAGGTTAAAGGAGGAAAAGGAGGAAAAAGGTCATTCATTCTTTCATGAGCAGATTGGGAGAAGGAGAGCAAGAGAGCAAGGGAGATTTCTGGGCAGTGAGGAGAAGGAGGCAGTAGCTTGGCACACATTCCAAGGCAGCGGTTCAGCAACTCCCGTACAGCAGAGTTTGGCACACATTCCAAGGCAGATTTTGGCACGATTTTCTAGAAGGCCGTACAGCAGCCTTTTGGCACGATTTCCAAGAGGCCGTACAGCAGTTTCAGCACAGATTTCGAGGCAGCAAAGGGGCTGTTTTATTTGGCACGAATTTCGAGGCAAGCCGTACAACAAGTGGCTGTACCGTTGCACGGAAATCGAGGCAGATTCCGTACAGCAAGTTTCTGCTGTCTTTTGGCACAAATTTCGAGGTCCGTACAGCAGCATTTATTGCTGTTTTGGCACAGATTTCGAGGTGGCTGTACCGCTGCATTTATTGCAGATTTTTGGGCACGAAAAACGAGAAAATCCGTACAACATTTATTGCTGTTCCTATTTTGCTGTTTGCACATTTTCCGAGGCGGTGGTTAAGCACGGAAACGAGATAAGTTGTAAAAGTTTACTTGCTGATTTTTTGCTGAATATTTCTCTCACTGTAAAAAGCATTTTTCCAGAAATAAGAAGGAGCTTTCGAACTGGTTTTCCCCAAGAGTTGTAGGGGGTTTTTCCAGGGTCACCTTGACCAAAAATACCGAGTTATGATGTGTTGAATGACTGTTTGTTACTGCTGTTATTTTATTTCTGCATTTTCAGCATTCTGAAAAATTTCCAGAATTTGTGTTTTCAGCAAAATTTATTTTCCAGTTTATTAAATGTATGGATATGGGAAAGGGCATTTAATTATTTTGGAGTAATAAGGCGAAAACTGAAAACCGGGGTGGGAAATAGAATTTTCTACATGGTATCAGAGCTTGAGTGCTGAAAGAGCAGTTTGGGACAGCAAGGAAGAAAATTACAACTTGCTGATTTTTCACTCAGAAAATTCCAGCAAGCTGATTTTTCACAAACAGCAGATTTTTACCTTTACTACAGCAGTGTTATTTTTCAGTTTTAGGACAGCAGGATGTCATTGGGACTGAGGGTGGAGGATAGGTTGGATGGGCATTCCAACTACAGCATTCGGAAGGAGAGAATGTAGAGTATCTTTGAGGAGTCAGAAGTCTGGGACATTATGGTACATACCACACAGAACCCTGTGAATGTGCCTACTGATGCTACTCAGTTGGCAGCATATAATAAAAAGAACAACAAGGGTAAGAGGCCGATTCTAGACGGAATCAAAGACCATTGCATTCCTCATGTGAGAGGAAAGAGAAATGTTCATGAGATGTGGACAACATTGTCCAATCTCTACCAGAGTACCAATGAGAACCGGAAAATGGTCCTGAAGGAGAAGATGAAGACCATTAAGATGGGCAATGATAGTGCAGCTGGATATCTCACAAAGATTACTAATGTGAGAGATGAGTTGGCAGCGATTGGAGAGGCCATTCCACCCACCGAGTTGGTGCGGATTGCAGTGAATGGTCTCCCCCGTTCATGGATGAACTTTGCTGATGGAGTTTGTGCACGTGAGACCCTTCCCACATGGGAGAGGTTTTGGGATGATTGCATTCAGACAGAGATCAGGAAAGGTCAGCTTGGGGCAGCCAAGCCAGTTGAGTAGGATGAGGATGTAGCACTGTTGGCAGGAGGCAAAAAAGGCAAAGGGAAGAAGCAGGCTTCCACAAGCAATGGTGGGGGCAAAGGCAAAGGTAAAGGTAAACAGGGTAACACACAGAAGGACTATTCCAAGGTGAAGTGTTGGAATTGTCAGAAGATGGGACACTATGCAGTTGTGTGTCCGGAGAAGAAGAAGAAGAAGGGGAAGAACTAGAGCATGGCAGCTTCAGCAGAGGTTGAGGACTTTGCAGATCGCTTTGACCGGGAGTTTGGGTTCATTGCGTGTGAGTCTTCTAGTGCAGGATTATCCGCCATAGAGGTTCAGAGGGAGCATGCATTTCCCTCGATTAGCGGAGCATCTTCGGGTATCTGGTATGTGGACAGTGGGGCTTCACGTCACATGACAGGAGTCCGTGAGTACTTCTCAGAGCTTTCAGAGAGTGGCACCGATGTAGAGGTAGTACTCGGTGATGACAGAGTTGTTAGAGCAGTCGGTGTGGGAACATTGACATTTCAGAGGGAGTCCAAACCTCCCTTGAAGGTGTCAGATGTTCTTTATGTGCCAGGGATGAGGAAGAACCTCATATCCGTCTCAACTTTGGAGGACAGAGGATATGAGATACTATTCAAGGGAGGACAGGTGTTGATGTATCCCAGGGGCACTCCAGCTGATTCAGCTAGAGTGATAGGTGTACGCCATGCAAAGGTGTACAAGTTTGCATTTCACTCCCTTTTGGCATTGAGCAGCAGTACCGACAGCAGAGCTAGCAGTTCTGAGCAGTGTGAGATTTGGCACCGCAGGATGGGGCACATGCATCATGGAGCCTTGAGGACTTTGCGGGAGATCACTACAGGTGTGCCAGATTTCAGTACTGATCACTTCGATACTTGCAGAGGATGTGCGATGGGCAAGTTTGCCAAATCCCCTTTTCCCAGCAGTGACAGCAGAGCGACTGGGATACTTGATTTGATTCATTCCGATGTGAGCGGTCGGATGTCTCATGTTTCCTCGAGTGGATATGAGTACTATGTTTTATTCATTGATGATCACTCCAGGAGGACCTGGATTTATTTCTTGAAGACCAAGAGTGAGGTCTTCAAGCGGTTTCAGGAGTTCAGAGCTCTTGTGGAGACACAGACAGGTCGGAAGATCAAGTCCCCGAGGTCGGACAATGGGGGAGAGTACACCCTTGGAGAGTTTGTTGACTATTGTGCGGAGGCAGGCATTAGGAGGGAGCTCACTGTTCCTTACAACCCCCAGCAGAACGGGGTTGCCGAGAGGAAGAACAGATCCATCGGAGGGGCTGCCAAAGCCATGTTACATGATCAGGGGTTGCCATTGTTTTTGTGGGCAGAGGCCTGCAACACAGCTGTTTATTTGCAGAACAGGAGTCCGCATCGTGCCTTGGGGCACATGACTCCGAAGGAGGCTTTTTCTGGGAAGAAGCCTGATATTGGTCATCTTCGTATCTTTGGGTGTATCACATACTCCTACATACCCAAGAAGAAGAGGACCAAACTAGAGCCCACCGCAGAGAAGGGTATCTTTGTGGGCTACAGTGAGACCTCAAAGGCCTTTCGGATTTACAATCCTGCACAGAGGAAAGTTGTTGTCAGGCGGGATGTGAAGTTCGAGGAGGACTGTGGCCTTAGGAGGTCACGGAGTTAGAGTATCTGGACGCCCGACCTCGCCAGCAGCTGAGCTCGGGCCGCAGATCCAAGCAAGGTGGATCGTGCCATCCGGAGGTACATCTATGACGATGTCGTCCGTCGCTGGGAGGGTCAGGCAGAGTCGAGGGGTGGAGCTGGCAAAGACGCGAGTACCACAGTGGAAGGTTCACTGGGTGGCTGCAAAACACATTTTGCGATACTTGCAGGGGAAAGTGGATTATGGTCTGGACTACAGGCAGGGGGATGGAGTGAGATTGGCAGGTTACACTGATTCTGATTGGGCAGGTTGTGCTTCTGATAGGAAGAGCACTTCAGGGTGTTGTTTTGGGTTGGGTTCGGCAGTAGTGTCATGGTTCAGCCGAAAGCCGCAGTCAGTAGCATTGAGTTTAGCGGAAGCAGAGTATATGGCAGCCAGTCTAGCTAGTTGTGAGGCCATCTGGCTTCGCAAGATGTTATTTGGCTTATTTGGTCAGCCGTTGAGACCTTCAGTGATTTACTGTGATAATCAGAGTTGCATTAAACTCACGGAGAATCCAGTATTTCATGACAGGTCAAAGCATATCGAGATCAAATATCACTTCATCAGAGACTATGTTCAGAAAGGAGCTGTGAAGCTTGAGTATATTCCCACTGATGAGCAGGTTGCAGATATTCTTACCAAAGCCTTACCACGGGGCAAACATGTCTACTTCAGAGACAAGATGGGTGTGGTGAGGAACACCTTCCTCGGTAAGAGGGAGTGTTGAAATTTGGTTACCGGAGGACAGGTGGTTCCCTAAGGCTTTGATCTTTGGCCTAGGGAAAAGTGTCCAAAAGAATTTAATTTTTCTTCTAAAGTGACTTTATAATTTTTATAAAGTCAAATCTAATTTAAAAGTGACTTTAAGTGATAAAGTTACTAAAGTGACTTTATAAAGTTATAAAGTCAAATCTAATTTAAAAGTGACTTTAAGTGATAAAGTTACTAAAGTCTAATTTTAAAGTGACTTTAATAAAGTCAATATAAAATTAGAAAGGGAAAAAGTGACTTTGGAAATAAAAGACTAAGTGGGTCTTTATTAAAGTGGGGTGAATTAAAAAATAGAAAGTGAGATTTAAATGAGCATTTAATCTCAGCCCTAGATCTCAATCTATCTCAGCCATTGGATTTAGGGATTCCCCAAAAGTCACTTAGGGTTAGGTTAAAGGAGGAAAGGAGGAAAAGGTCATTCATTCTTTCATGAGCAGATTGAGAGAAGGAGAGCAAGAGAGCAAGGGAGATTTCTGGGCAGTGAGGAGAAGGAGGCAGCAGCTTGGCACACATTCCAAGGCAGCGGTTCAGCAAGTCCGTACAGCAGAGTTTGGCACACATTCCAAGGCAGTTTTTGGCACGATTTTCTAGAAGACCGTACAACAGCTTTTTGGCACGATTTCCAAGAGGCCGCACAGCAGGCCAAATATCGTATTTCGAGGGCAAAGAAAGGGGTCATGATTGGCACGAATTTATACAGCTGCATACAAGTGGTTGTACTGCACGGAATCGAGGCAGACTCAGACAAAGTTTCGCCGTCTTTGGTACAACAGGTCCGACAAGAAATATTTATCGCATTTTTGGCACAGATTTCGGGAGGTGGTCGTACCGCCGCATTTATTGCGTATTTGGGCACGAAAAACAAGAAAACTGCATGCGCATTTATCATTGCTCCTGCTGCTGTTTGCACATTTTCCGAGGCGGTGGTTAAGCACGGAAAACGAGATAAGTTGTATAAGTTTACTTGCTGATTTTTTGCTGAATATTTCTCTCACTGTAAAAGCATTTTTCCAGAATAAGAAGGAGCTTTCGAACTGGTTTTCCCCAAGAGTTGTAGGGGGTTTTTCCAGGGTCACCTTGACCAAAAATTTCTGAGTTATGATGTGTTGAATGACTGCTTGTTACTGCTGTTATTTTATTTCTGCATTTACAGCATTCTGAAAAATTTCCAGAATTTGTGTTTTCAGCAAAATTTATTTTTCCAGTTGTTGAATGTATGGTTATGGGAAAGGGCATTTAACGATTTTGGAGTAATAAGGCGAAAATCAAAAACCTAAGGGGAAACACTTTCTACAATTCAAGTTTACCAGAGTTTTTACACTCCATTGGTATCGGAGCCATCACTCTTCGGGATCTGTGTGATCACCCAGAATTAAGGAATTAACAAAATTCGAGAATTGAGATTTTTAAAAACCACGTGCTTGTAGACATGACTTATTTGTTTAAAAAAAAAAAGGAAGAAATATATATATATATATATATATATATATATATATATAAAATAAAGAGAGAAGGAAAGTTAACACAAAGGGGGAAATAAATTAAAAGAAAAAAAATAAAAATATATATATATATATATATATATATATAAAAGAAAATAGTTCCAAAAGAAAAAGTAAAAAGAGATATATATATATAAAGAAATACGTACATGTGAAGACAAAGTAAAATTAAAAAGGAAGAGTAATTGCTCGTGGTTTACAAGCTCGTGGTTTTTGGGCCCATGGTAATTGCCCATGGTATTAAAACCCATTTCCCCTTTTCAAAACAACGTGCCTTTTCAAAACAAAGTGACTTTTAAAAGCAACGTGACTTTTCAAGGTTAACAATCTTTTTCCCCATAATTATATATATATAATTCAACTAATAAAATAATAATAATAATATTATTATTATTATTATTATTTAAAATATATATATATATATATATAATAGAAATTATTATTATTATTTCAAAAAAAATTAATTTAATTAATTAATTAATTTAAAAAAAAAAAAAGAGGGAAAAACTGGCAGAAAAATATTCCCCACCTCGTACACGTTCAATGTCTTCATCAATGTCAATGGCCGAATTCCAGAAGAAATTGGTGGATCTCGAGAAACAGATCAATAATAATTCTGAAGAATTCGGAAAAAGATTAATCGATCTTGAAGGTACAGTTGCAGGACACTCCAACGACATCAAAAAGGTTCATGATACGACAAATCGAATAGAAAGACAAATGTGGCTAAATCATCACGAGGCCACAGAAAAGCATAACGAAGCAAAAAACAAGATGACAGAACTCTTCAATAAGCTAAATGATAAGATAGATAAGTTAAGTCAGACACAATCCCCAATATTTCCTAATATGGAACAAAATCAACAAAACACTTCCGCAGATTCAGGGAACTCAGAAGAGCATCAGGAAAAGACCGATTCCCCACATCATCAAGAAGATAGTAATGCAGATTTTCAAAATAAGCAGCTTTGGAATGCATTTGCTAATCAATATCCCCTTCTTGTTCCACCATTAGCATATCAACGAAAAGCCAAAATCGAGCTACCCAAGTTTGATGGTAATGAAAAAAATAGCGTTGCATGGCTTAATAAAGCGGAAGAATATTTTGAGATTTATGACATTACTAGTGATGACGAAAAAATTAAGCATGCTTCCATGAAAATGGAAGGAGAAGCATATAATTGGTATATGTGGTGAAAAAAGACGACGCTTGCTATCAGTTGGAGGAAATTTAAGGATGCATTCTTCAAAAGGTTTCAAGGCATAAAAGAAGAAAAGTTTTTTTCAACATTTATCAAATTACGCCAAAAAGGAGATGTGGATGAGTACACTAGAGAATGGGAGACCTTGGCAACATGAGTACCGAGATTGTCAAAAT
Source organism: Pinus albicaulis (assembly GCA_034641835.2). NCBI lineage: Eukaryota > Viridiplantae > Streptophyta > Pinopsida > Pinales > Pinaceae > Pinus > Pinus albicaulis. The sequence continues at coordinate 158,924,301 of CM076576.1, read as the reverse complement.
CTCGTCTAATCCAGTCTTACATCTCAGGACTTAAAATCCATATACAAGAAGAGCTCGAACTTCATGAAGTTACATCAGTAGAAGTAGCAAGGCAAAAAGCAAACGCTGCTGAAAAGAAATTTGAAAGATTATCAAAACTAGAAAAAGTATATTCGAGACAAAGATTTCCTCAATCTGAAAATATAGATGACACAAAATATGTCCCACTCCATCTTCGTGAAGAAGAAAAATCTAGTGTGGAAAAACAAAGAATGAGAGAGGGCAAGTGCAAGCGTTGCAGTGAAAACTGGGACCCTAAGCACATATGTGCTAATGGAAAAGCGAAAAATCTATACAATTGTGAAGCAACTAATGACGCTAACAATAATGATTCATATATAGAAGGATTAGAAGACAACTTAGAGTTCTCTCCAGAAGTGGATGGCGAAACTATTCTGCAAGTGTCATTATCAGCTATGACAGGCATATCACAACCTCAAACCCTAAGGTTAAGAGGACATATCAAGAACAACAACGTAATGGTTCTCGTCGACACTGGCAGTACCCACAATTTTCTAGATTCAACCATGGCAAAAAGACTTAACATATTTACCTTCCCCATGCCTCATATGAAGGTAATGGTGGCTGACGGTAAGAAGATTGAGAAAGTAGGGAAATGCCATAAGGTCAAACTACAAATAAAAAACTTTCATTTAGAATCTCCATTCTACACCGTTCCATTACGAGGAGTAGATGTGGTCTTAGGAATTCAATGGCTACAAACTTTAGGTACTTATTCTGCCAACCATCAGAAGTAGTTTATAAGTTTTAAGTGGAAAGGGCAGAAACACAGGTTGTATGGATTCCAAGCCCCATAAGATCAAGTCGTATCTTCCTCTCTGATGACGAAGATGATTCAAATAGGAGCGCCAACATCTACAGTACAATGTCATCAGTTAGAAATGTTATCTTCAAAAGGGAGCCACGAAGAGTCACCAGAAGAACAGGGACTAGTTCGGACACACGAAAAAGTATTCCGGAATCTACCCATAAAAGTGCCTCCAGATAGGAAAATCAAACATCCAATAGAAGTCAAGACAGGATCCGACCCTGTCGATATCAGATCTTTTCACTATCTAGATCAACAAAAGATTGAACTCGAGAATATGATCCATGATCTTTTTAAAATGTGGGAAGCAAGAGCCCATCGCTCAAGAAACCCAGGCGTTCGTCAACATTGTCCATAGTTACGTATGCTTTGAGGACAAAGCAACTTTAAGAGAGGGGCAATGTTATGTATATTTTATTAATTATTAGTTAGATATAGTTATCTTAGGTTTTATTAAGTGAAAGGGCACGATCAAAGATCATGCCTCTTCACCAATGGACACCATGAGGCTATATTTAAAGCCTCGGTGATCCCCATTGTAATCATATCTCATATCTCATCTTTTATCAATAATAATATATACTTATTCAAGTTTACCAGAGTTTTTACACTCCAATCTTTGTGTTTCTCAATTTCTCACATAACACCATCTTCATGTTCTCATTAGTGATCTGGTAAAGTTTTGTCAAGGAATCACACATCTCATAGGCAAATTTCTTTCCTAACACATGGGGTATAAGGTGGTCTATAATCGCATCAAGAAGGATTCTCTTAGCCTTCACGTTGCACTTGTTGATGTCTAACAACTAAATAGTATCAGCAAGTGGTTGTAATGCCCTCTCAACAATATCCCACAACTCAAACTCCTCAAACAGCAAAGCTATCCTCTTCTTCCATGGGCCAAAATTTCCAGCCCCACTCAACCTATCATCCACCCTGAAACCAGAAAGCATTTGACCCTCTCAAACAACACAAATACCCAATACTGGAAATGGGTAAACAGTCTCCCTCTCAACCACCAAATCTCTGGGTATATAGGTTGGTTAAGCTTGTTGTTCAACACTTATTCATTGATAGGTTCATTGCAACTTTGATACCACGTAGAAATATGTAGACCCAACCCAGTTTCAAGTTTTAGGAATCACATCAGTGTAATTCCCAACCCATCATGGTTTTATGTTGATGTTTTTTTTAATCATGAATATATTCAAAAAGCATGAAACACAAAAGCCTACTCTACTTAACATTTTTCTTGAGAATAACACAAACTGTCCCTTTTGTTTATAGTCCAAAAACCCTAGAAAAACCATAAACGGAAAACCAGTGAGGGGAGAGAGATTTCTAATACTTTAAGAGAAATTATTACAGCATTTAATGACAATAAGCACAATGGACTTATCTCCCTGAATTCTGTTGAAAAGTGTAACTAGGATCGGTCTTCATATTGACTATGTAGTTATGGATTTATGTAAAGTAGAAGACAAAGATAATAAAATGTATTTTGTACTTGCTTCATGGATTTCATGAGCAAGAGTTTATTACATAGATAATAAAATGTATTTTGTCCTCTAGTAATAAACGTAATTAAGTGTCATATATATATATGAAGGATCTAGTCTCATGAAATGCTCCAAGACCTTGTCCTAGAAACTGTGGAAGAATCGCTCTATCAGCCCTCACTCAAATGTTGAAAGAAGATTAAATGATGTATTAGAAGTCGCCCTCATAACAGTCATTTCGGCTCCCAAATAGTCACATCGGTTCACCAAGTCAGGTCGGCTTATATACAGGGTCAAACAACTATATATACCCCTGTAGGCTTCGCAGAAAACACAGAAGTTCGATCATCTCTAAGTGCAGTGCGGAAGTGCAGTAAGTGCAATGCGGAAGTGCAGGAAGTTCAGTGCGGATTACTGGACAAGTTAGTGTGGATTTTTGAAGAGCTTCAGTGCGAATTTTGAAGAGATTCAGAACAATTTAATATAGATACACTCTTGTGGTATCTTGGTGCAATAAAGTGTTGCAGTCTTCTAGAACAGAAGTGCGGATTATAGTACGGTTTTCAGTGATGTGTTTCAGGTCTGATTAAGATACACTTTGTGGTATCTAAGTATTACATATGTTGCAGTATACTGAAACTAGAAGTGCGGATCATCTACAGCGTGACAAGGAAGTGCAAGAGCAATGTTAAAGTATTGATCTGTCCATAGATATTTTGTACTATCCTAAAGTGAAGCTGCTGATAAAGGGTGACAGTGAGAGTGGTCGGAAAGAGGAAGAAAGAAGGATTGTTTTCCTATCTACAGCTTATATATATCTCATGTAACCGAAGATTCAACTGAAGGATCAAAGGAAGTGTTGGTGCAGAACAGTGCAACTTGGTGAAGAGGAGAAGGATCAGCATTGTAGGTTATCAAAGAAGAAAAGTCAAGGTCTTGGATGCATATATAGGTCAAGGGTCTGAGTCTTGGTCATGGTGCTTGTCATCTGAAAATCTATAAGAATAATTTCTCGTGGGTTTTCCTCTCCAAGAGGGAGAGGTTTTGCCCTGGCTCTAAGAGCCTAATTTTTGTGTCTCGTGTCTTTTGATAATTGACTTGATGAAAGATTTAATAAGCTAACGAAGGAAAGACACAAGTAACTCAAGTAACCTCACAAGTAATTATCAAGACGACAATTTTTATTAATTACTAACCCTCCAAATTCTCAACATGGAATCAAAGCTAAGGTGTTGAACTCAAGGGCTGCTTGACAAAGAGACTCCAGGAAGCAAAAATTAAAGTTTAGGTGAAGAATCAAATCAGTTTGCAAGAAAGACTCTCAAGCTATTTTCGAGAAATATCTTCATCTCAACTTCTCAAGAAAATAATCTTTGCCATCAAAGGTTTACATTCAAGACATTGTTAGAAGAGGACATCGTCTTTTGAAGATATTCTTTGCCATCAAGGATTCAAGAACACCAAGATTGAAGATTTCTATCTTAGAAGAAGCTCCTAACTCGTTCTTCATCATCAAGGAAGCTGCAAGCCACTCTACTCAAGTAAGTATCTATGACCTTACTTAAATATGTCAAGATGACTTATTGTAAAGAGAGCAACAAGCTAGTTGGGTCATCAAACTTTAGTGCATGGAAGAAAACGACAGATTTGAATTTAATTGAAGACAAAGTTATGGACTACATCTAAGGATCAACAATTCAACCACCAAAAGAAGATGCTCCAGCTCATGCCAAACAGATGAAGGGAGACATCAGAGCCCACAGAATTCTCATAGAATCAATTAAGGACTCACTCATTCCCTATGTATCAAAACTAAAGTATGCTAAAGAAATATATGAGAAACTGGTGGAGCTATTCTCTGTGAGTACTGCAGGAGAAGCAATCTCTCTGAGACAAGAACTATATAAAATGAAATTGTCAAGGGAAGAAGGAATCACTCCATACTTTATGAGGATTTCTGAAATAAGAGATCAACTGCAAGAACTGGGAAAAGTAATGTCTGACACTGAGATGACTACAGTGGTATTGAATGTTCTACCAGAGGAATAGGGAAACTTCACTTCAAGTTTATACGGGAAGAAAGAAGCCACACCATTCCATGATTTATGGTCTCTATGTAAAATAAAGGAAACAAGACTAAAAGCCAAAGCTGATACAGGACCAAGTGAAGAGAATCAAGCCTTTGGGGCCACATTCAAGAAGAAAGGAAGATTCGGAAAATTTGGTCCTCAGAATAAAAGAAGGTATATGGACAAAGTACAATTCTTTGGATGTAATGAACTTAGACATTATAAAAGAAATTGTCCTAAATCTGAAAAGGACAAGAGGAAAAGGGAAGAAGCCCTTATCTCAGATATGAGGGAAGAACCTGACGCAAAGAAATCTAAGAAAGAAGAAGCGAGGGATGTCTACTATGATTGAGATCATCCTCTCCTTTAAGTGATTTCTGCTAGTTGTAAAATAGTATAATAGGAAGCTACTTATATTAATGGCTTCATGATAAAAGCATGGTAGGAGATCTTAGTGAAATAGCTCCAGGAAAATCCTCTCTAATAACATTACTGATGGAAGGCAGTCATCAAAGATCAAGGGTCATCATGGAAACAGAACTTTGGAATGTGATGACATATTGATGGAGCAGGTCAAGGGAATGAAGCTCTTCATTCTATAATAACTGCTACAGGATGACTCAAGTGAAAAAGGTATGAGGTGTATATATATTTATATTTCGACAGTAGATGATGCAAAGTCATGTCATATGGTTGCAGGTAATAGACTTCTATATTTAGAAGTATGATTTATGAACGATATGTCATATGTCATATGGTTGCAGGATCTCTCGGTGCACTAACAGATGAAATCAACTTAATATATCCTCATGGAATATGAGGTGGTTGTATATGAACAAGAAACTGGAATATTTGTAAGTTCCAGGGAATGAAGAATGTGCAGAAAGGATGAGATAATGAAATGCAACCATGTCAAGAGGCAGTTATCATCCGGAAGCCAAGAAGATGTGACTAGGAGATCTCCTGGGCTGGATATGAAAACTCTGACAGAAGTCTGGAAAAGAAGAAGACCCTTGACAAAACATATCAATAGGAGATGTGTCAATCTGAAAAACGGATGTCGATGCCTACAGGAAGATGTCATAGTGAAATATCATCACTGAGGTAAATTTTGTTTTAAAAGTTCATATGTATATGTTTATCTGCATGAATTTGTGCAGGGCTACTAATCATGAGAAAGGATATATGATCCTTGGAGATGATTCGAAGAAAAGGAGCATGGCATAACGGTCGACCAGATCAAAAATACTGATGAATCACTTTCTGATAGTGGGCATGACTCGTGACTGAAAGTGAAGGATGATTTGTGTCCTATGAAGCCAAAAGTTGAAGTTTCCTCAATATCGAAATCCATGACATCGATGAGAGGAATTCTTCAAGAGTAGTTGGATTGTTGCTGCAGGACCCTAGTTGAGAGGAAACCTGGTGGTAAGTTTCTTACTTGGAAGAAACTTGAAATATGTCCTTCCTGAGTTGAGAGAGAGTGACGTATGTGATTCTCTAATACATGTGTCATGCACTAATGAAGCGAACAAAGTTCCTTCTCAAGTTAAAATACTCCAGAAAACTTGGAATACAACGATATCCATGAAGATACAAATATTATATTAGATGTAAGATGAATGAGATGTGAGATGATTGAGAATTACAAATGAGGCCTGCTTATATACCTAGGCAGGTGCCTCTTCATGAAAGTTGATGTCTCACCAGACATGGCCTTTCAACCTAATTACTAATTAACTAATTAATCATTATTTAAATTATTTTATTCATTACATTGCCTCCCTCCTCAAAAAGCTTTGTCCTCAAAGCTTGTTGATGAAAGGCCTCGATTTCTGTTCCTGCTACGAACATCGTCTTGTCTCGGGGCAGTCACCCTTGTCGATACAAGTTGATATGATCCTCCAAGTGACAAACAAAACTGTCGCACTAAGAATGGATTGGACCATCCTAAATCAATCTTTTGTGGAATTTTACAATGACTGGCAACTTGTGACGACTTGTTATCACCTGAGCAGATTGCACCGACATTAGTATTCGTCGGAATATCAGCTTGTTTCTGTTTCGAATACATAGCTCGGTCGAGTTGTCTGCTCCCGTGGTTTGGATGACAATAGGGAACTTTTTTCGTTTGACTTCTTTGATTTTCTTTTGGCGAGGATGCTATTGAGTTGGTTACATGACCTTTACTTATTATGTTCCTCGTCTAAACTGCAACATCTAAGTTTGTATTTTCTGCAACTTGCTTGTCTTCTTCTTCAGTTGTAACATTTACTGTAACAATGTTCGTTTTTTCTTCAACTTGAACTTCTATATTTGGAGATTTCGATGCTTCATTTTCGACAAGTTGTTGCACCTTGTTTTCCAAGGACTTCTTGTCTTTCTTCAGCGTCTTAATTTGCATTAGTAATTTATCGTTGTGGTCCTTGAGGCGAGCAACTTCTTCATTCTTGTTAGTTGTGATTTTATCAATTTCCTTCTGCATATTTTGTATCACCTTTTTACCTTCTTAGAAAATTACTTTCGAAATTTCTTGTACATCTTCAGGCGTCACGGAATTTGGCTTCAAGTTAATGTCCTGCAGCATTATTTTCTTCTTTTTGTAGGAGAATGTCAAAAACTTCTTTTTCGTATTAAGGATGAATGACCCTAGTGATTCCATCCAAAGCGAACCCAAAACTATATCACTATTGTTGCAAAATAAGGTTTTAATGGTGAATTGCGAGACAATGGAATACTCCCCAATACTTAGGTGTAAATTCCCTATGTCGTATCGTTTGTCATTTGCGTGAAATGAATTTGTTTCAGTTATATTTGATTCAGGGATCACTAATTGGTTAGCACATTCAGTACTAACATAATTATTCTTTTGAGTAAGATCGATAGATATGAGAACCTCCTTTCCCGCAAGTGACCCTTTGATTTCAATTAGCACATAGACACACATACTATAATTTTTAGGAAATCTTCCCTCCTTTAGTTATGTTTTGGATGCCATTTTGTCAAGATAACTTCGGAGTTCTTTTTTTTAAAAGTGACCCTTCCTAATATTTATAATAAAATATTAATGAAGGTCGTGTGGAGAGAATGGATAGACACATCATTCTGATCTTCACCTGGAAGACAGAATGGAGGATTGGGTAATCATTTGGCATTCGATACTCTTTGAGAATGAGATAGGGCATTCAAGATAAAAGTAGTCGAGAACACATATTCTTTGAGGGTTGGCTACCCAAGAGAACAATAGTCCAAGAAGGTCATACTCAGGGAACACCTAGGTGGAGTATGTACCTTAGAGGAACAATGACTATGGTGTTTATAAGTCATGTGTCTCGCTAGCATTGTAGCCCACAGTCTCGTTGAGAGATGGGGTTGTTAGTCGAGGCCTTGCACTAAGACAATGTTGGTTGATATGATGCTATACAGATGCTATTACTAATCCGATTCTTCTTATGAGATTCTTCAATTTGAAAGTGACCATGTACCTGTATGAATACCTCCCCAGTTAATAGGAAGTGTTGAAAAGTGCAACTAGGATCGGTCTTCATATTGACTATGTAATTATGGATTTCTGTAAAGTAGAAGACAAAGATAATAAAATGTATTTTGTATTTGCTTCATGGGTTTCATGAGCAAGAGTTTATTATAGACTAATAGACTTCTTTTTGATGTCTATCTAGGGTTTTGTCTTCTAGTAATAAATGTAATTATGTGTCATATATATATGAAGGATCTAGTCTCATGAAATGCTCCAAGACCTTGTCCTAGAAACCGTGGAAGAATGGCTCTATCAGCGCTCACTCAAACACTGAAAGATAAGATTAAATGATGTATTAGAAGTCGGCCTCATAACAGTCATGTCGGCTCCCAAATAGTCACATCGGTTCACCAAGTCATGTCGGCTTACATACAAGGGAAAACAACTATATATACTCCTGTAGGCTTCGCAGAAAACACAGAAGTTCGATCATTTTCTAAGTGCAATGCGGAAGTGCAGTAAGTGCAGTGCGGATCCATATGACTTAAGATAATTTCATCACATGTTTAATTAAATTCACTTTAATTATTTTATTTTCCTAAGTTTTAACTTAGGAAATACATTAAAATAATTAATTAATTTAATATCTCCTAAACCAGATGAAATTTCCCAAATCTGTTACTGGATCTTGTAGATCCAGTGTACTCTAGTCCCTCCACAAAGTTTGGGAGCTAGAGCACAACTGATGCTACCCCAAATACACAAAATCTCAACACAACCTCTTAGCATCAAGGGTGTGCTCCAGCAATACATCACACTCATGCATTACATGATTTTGGGCACAGGTTCTGTGTTGTTGAAGCTTGGCCTCCTGCCACTCAACTCTGCACTGTTGTTGCCCATGACTCTGCCACTGCCACTGCAACCACTGTACTGCAGCTCCCTCTTCTTCGGAAGAACACCCTTTCCTCTAGTGGAAGGGGTTCTCGATCATTCCCATCTTCTCTCTGAAGTAAGTGAACTTAACCTTATTCAGAGCCTTTGTGAGAATGTCTGCTACTTGTTCACCTGTAGGAGTGTATTGTAACTGTACTGCTCCCTTCTGAATATAGTATCGGATAAAGTGACACAGAATGTCAATGTGCTTCGACCGGTCATGAAATACAGGATTCTCAGAGAACTTGATGCAACTCTGATTATCACACATCATCTTGGTCGGCTCTATTCGTTTCTTAAGTAGGTTCAAAATTAATTTGCAGAGCCATATGGCCTCACACGAAGCCGTGCTTGCGGCCATGTACTCTGCCTCGATTGAGCTCAGTGCTACGGACTTTTGTTTCCTACTACACCAGGAGGTCATTCCTAATCCGAGACTGAAAGAGTACCTGTTGTTACTTTTCTGATCAACTGTGCTTCCCGCCCAATCTGCATCTGTGAATCCACTTAACTGAATTTCATTTTCCTTCGTGTACTTTAGCCCATACTCGACTGTCCCTCTCAAGTATTTGAGAATATGTTTAGCTGTTGCCCAATGAGCCCTCCTTGGTTCCTGCATGAACTGACTGAGGGCATTCACTGCATAGCAGATGTCTGGTCTTGTATTGACCAGATACATCAATGACTCGATGAGCTATCTGTACAAGGTGGGATCAACCTCATCATCCTTTGATGATCTACAGTCTTCCATCTAGAATCGTTTCAAAATCTCTGTCGTGTGTCTTCCTTACCCTAGGAAGATTTCCCCTTCATGCTGCCAAACTTTTAACCCAAGAAAATAGTGCATCCGTCCCAGGTCCTTCATGTCAAATTTTATTCCCAGATTCTCCTTGCAGTCCATGATGAGCTTGGATGACCCAGTCAAAAACAAGTCATCCACATACAAAACAAGAATAAGTGGCTCATCTCCTACTCTCAAGTAGTATAAGTTGGGATCTACGTCACTCTTGACGAACCCCATCTTCTGCAAGTAGCCATCAATCTGACCATACCATGCCCTGGGGGCTTGTTTTAAGCCATACAAGGCTTTCTTAAGTCTGCAAACATGAGTCTTCTGCTCATGTGTCTTGAAGCCCTCAAGCTGATCTATGTACACTTCTTCCTCTATCACACCGTTCAAGAACACAGTCTTGACATCCATCTGGTGAATCGCCCATCCCATCTGCGCTGCCAAAGAGAAGATGGATCTGATAGAAGTGTACCGTGCTACAGGAGCAAAGGTTTCTTCATAGTCAATGCCTTCTTTCTGGGCATACCCCTTTGCTACAAATCTTGCTTTGAAATTCTCTATGCTACCATCTGCAACATATTTGATCTTGTACATCCACCTGGATCCTAAAACAGATATGTCCTATGGTCTACGGACTACTTCCCATACATCATTTGTCATGATGGAGCTATACTCCTCCACCATGGCATCTACCCATACCAAATGCTGAGTTGCTTCCCGAAAGGTAGAGGGCTCTCCAACCTGAGCTACCAGTGCCTCATATCTGTCAGGTTGTTTCCTTATTCTCTTACCTTCTCTAGGTGTTCCAACAAATCCTTCTGCATCTCTAAGAATCTGTTGAAGTTCTATGCTCGGTCTCCCATCAGTGGTGGGTGGTCTCACTTGTTCTTCCTCATGTTCTTCGTCAGAGGAGCTTCCTTCCGAACAATTGTGCCTAGGAGAGGCACTGGACCTCTCCTCCAGATGTCGTTGAGGTTGTACCAGTGGATCTTCCTCAATCTGCATATCTGTGGCCATCTCTCGAGATTTCCTAAAGGCTCTTTCTTCAAGGAATTTTACATCCCTTCTTACCACGACTTTCCTGCTCTCTAGAATATAGACGCAGTATGCCTTTGCATTCTCACTGTAGCCCATAAGAAAACCCTTTCCTGCAATCTAGTTTCTTCCTCTTTTCTTCTGGAATATGGCAATATGATACACTGCCAAATATCCTGATGTGCCTCACTTTATGCTTGTTGCCTGTGAACACACTTTCGGGAGTCACCTTCCCCAAAGCCCTATTTGGAACTCTGTTCTGAATATAGACTGCTCTATTGCAGGCCTCTGCCCATAAGAATTTGGGCATTTCCTAGTCGTACAGCATTGCCCTTGCAACTTCTATTATGGTCTGATTCTTCCGTTCTGCAACTCCATTTTGTTCTTGATTGTAGGGAGTTGTCCACTCTCTCTTGATGCCTTCATGCGCACAAAAATTTGTGAAGTCTTTATCGATATATTCTCCACCGTTATCTGACCTTAACTTCTTGATCTTCTTTCCTGTAGAGTTCTCAACCAATGCTTTGAAATCTTTAAACGGATTAAAGACTTCATCTTTGGTCTTCAGAAAATAGATCCAAGTTTTCCTGGAATAATCATCAATGAAGGTGGCAAAATATTTTGCCCCACTAAGAGTTGTTGTAGACATCGGACCGCAAATGTCAGAGTGTATTAACTCTAATACAACTTTGGCTCTGTTGTTGCTTCTTGGAAACGCTGCCTTATCGTACTTCCCTAGTACGCATCCTCTGCAAACATCGTCTTTCTTTGTGTTGAGTTTAGGAGCCCCTATGACAGTATTTTTGAAAATCCCCAAGGCTCCATGATGTAGATGCCCCATCCTTCTGTTCCATAACTCATTCAGATCTCTATCGTCTATACTGCCGATCAGGGCCACCGGAGATTCAAGTTGAAGCTTATACAGTTTGTAACTCCTTACTCCAATTTGTGCCCTTTTATTCTAGTGAGGATGTTTGACATATACTTTGTCTTGAATAATGTATACATCATAGCCCTTGTTCTGAAGTTGAGACACCGAGAGTAAGTTCATCCCCAACCCTTGTACATGCAGAACATTTGTGTCTCGAATCTTGTCGCCATCTTCCATCTGAAAAGTTACGGTACCTCTCTCGATGGGGGTACATTTTCCTTTGTTTCCCATTGTTATTTGGAAATTCATCTGCTCCTCTTGATAGCTCGAAAAACATTCTCGAACCCCCGTCATGTGAGCAGATGCTCCATTGTCACTATAGCAAACATCAGGAGGAGTTGTGCTTGACACACATTCAAGATCCTCCTCTAGTCTGGATGCCAGCACTTTCATGTCATGTTCCCTCTGCATTTATGCATGCTTTGGAGGACTACGTGAGTCTTTTTGGTTCCATGAACCCTTCCCTTGGTTCATGTCAGATTTTCTCGTCCTGTCAACTACTCTGCCCCTTCAAATTTGCAATTGCTCTGATACTATGTAGAAATTTATGAATCTTAATTCTTATACAGAAATTATTACTGTTAATCTAGTTACGCTTCTCCTACTTATACAAGTTATTAACTGAATAAAGTCAAGTTAACATCAAAGTAAAACACATAACAGATCTCTACCAATTCAGATCTAGAATAAGCATATGCACACATAGACACCGTGATACAGTTATTTCTGGACAAACTGTCCCAGGAAAAACCCAATGTGGGAAAACCGGTCTCTGGTTGCTAGAGGGTTCTATTATTAAGAATATTTCTGAATACACAACTCTAGTTTTCAGATCTGGAAAAACCTACAGAGAAAACTCTAGATCTGCAACTCCTCGATGATCTAAGACCAAAAATACTGACTGATCCACACCCTCAAATGAGATTTACAGAACTCAGCCAGATCTAGGCCTAGAAACCCCAGTGCTGCCCCTGAAAGACACTGTTGTTGCTGCTACAGTCTGCTGTTGCTGTCGTCTACTACAGTCTGCTGTTGTTGCTGTTGTCGTCTACTGTTTCCTTTCTCCACGCTGTCCTTGTTGATCTCTGCTTCTTGTGTATTCTAGACCCCGAGATCAAATCATCCCGTTGGTCTAAATTCCCCTCTTTGCAACTAAAACACTTCTGAGAATTCTTAGCAAACCCCACCCTAGAATCTCAACTTAGCTTCAGTGCTCTGCCTCCATGTGTGTTTTACAAATGACCCCAAGCCTTTCCTTTATACTTTTCTCGTTGACAAATCAGCGGCCAAGGTTAAATCTTTAATCAATGGCTAAGATTAAAAGAAAGTTTGATCCATGTGACTTAGATAATTTCATCACATGTTTAATTAAATTCGCTTTAATTATTTTATTTTCCTAAGTTTTAACTTAGGAAATACATTAGAATAATTAATTAATTTAGTATCTCCTAAACCAGATGAAATTTCCCAAATCCATTTCTGGGTCTTGTAGATCTAGTGTACTCTAGTCCCTCCACAAAGTTTGGGATCTAGAGCACAACTGATGCTACCCCTAATACACAAAATCTCAACATTTCCAACACTAAAATTTCCAGAATTTGTGTTTTCAGAAATATTTATCATTTCCAGAATTTTGAAACTATGTTTATGGGAATGCGCATTTAACTATATGGGAGTGATAAGAAGAAACAGATAACCGGGGTTGGGTCTAAAATTTCTACATGGTATCAGAGCTTGGGTGGCTGAAAAGTGCAATTTGGGACAGTAAGTGAAAAATTACAGCAAGTTATTTTCACACAGAAAACTGAACCTTTACCACAGTTTTGAAATTTTCAATTTGTTAGGACAGCAAGCATGTCTTTGGGCTTGAGGGTGGAGGATAGGTTGGATTGGCAGAGCAACTATACTGCATGGAGGGAGAGAATCCAAAGCATCTTTGAGGAGGCAGAAGTTTGGGGCATAATTGTTCACAGCACACAGCACCCAGTAGCAGTGCCTGCTAACCCTATTCAGTGGGCTATTTTAACAAGAAGAATGCCAAGGGAAAAATACTGATTCTGGATGGTGTTAAAGACCATGTCATTCCTCATGTGAGAGGAAAGACATATGCACATGAGATGTGGACAGCCTTGACCAATATTTACCAGAGCACCAATGAAAACAACAAAATGGTCCTAGGGGAGAAGCTGAAGACCATTAAAATGGCTAAGACTAATGGTGTTACAGCATACGTCACAAAGATCACTTATGTGAAATGAGTTGACTGCTGTTGCAGACACCATTCCACCCATTGAGTGGGTGCGGATTACATTGAATGGTCTTCCCAAGACTTGGGAGAGTTTTGTGGATGGGATTGTTGCACGAGAGAACCTTCCTAGCTGGAAGAGGCTGTGGGATGATTACATTCGGAATGAAATCAGAAAGAACCATCTTGGGGCAGCCAAGCAGGTGGAGGAGGATGACAATGTAGCATTGTTAGCAAAGGGCAAGAAGGGCAAAGGAAAGAAGCAAACTTCCACAAGTGGTGGTGGGGGCAAAGGCAAAGGCAAAGGTAAATAGGTGAACAAGGAGAAGGACTATTCCAAAGTTAAATGTTGGAATTGTCAGAGGTTGGGACACTATGCAGTTGTGTGACCAGAGAAGAAGAAGGGAAAGGACAAGACCATGGCAGTATCAACAGAGATAGAGCACTTTTCAGAGAGCTTTGACCGGCAGTTTGGGTTCATAACTTGTGAGTACACTAGTGCAGGATCACTTGCCACACAGGTTGAGAGGGAGTGTGCACTTCCCTCACACTAGCGGAGCATCTTCAGGTATTTGGTATGTTGACAGTGGGGCTTCCCGTCATATGACAGGAGTCCGTGAGTATTTCTCGGAGCTTTCAGAGAGTGGCACTGATATAAAGGCAGTACTCGGAGACGACAGCATTGTTAGAGCAATCGGTGTGAGGACATTGACATTTGATAGGGAACCCAAACCTCCCTTGAAAGTGTCGGGTGTTCTATACGTGCTAGGGATGAAGAAGAACCTTATACCCGTCTCAACATTGGAGGACAGAGGGTATGAGGTATTGTTAAGGAGAGGACAGGTGTTTATATATCCCAAGGGCGCTCCAACTGATTCAGCTAGAGTGATTGGTGTACGCCATGCCAAGGTGTACAAGTTTTCATTTCAGCCCCTTATGGCATTGAGCAGTAGTACCGGCAGCAGAGCTAGCAGTTCAGAGCTGTGCGAGATTTGGCACCGCAAGATGGGGCACATGTATCATGGGGCCTTGAGGACATTGTGGGAGATCACCACAGGTGTGCCAGAATTCAGTTTTGATCATCTTGATACATGCAGAGGATGTGCTATGGGGAAGTTTGCCAAATCCCCTTCTCCCAGCAGTGACAGCAGATCGACGGGGATTCTTGATTTGATTCATACCGATGTGAGCGATCGAATGTCTCATGTTTCCTTGAGTGGATATGAATACTATGTTTTATTCATTGATGATCACTCCGGGAAGACTAGGATTTATTTTTTGAAGACCAAGAGTGAGGTCTTCAAGCGGTTTCAGGAGTTCAGAGCTCTTGTGGAAACTCGGACAGGTCAAAAGATCAAGTCCCTCAGGTCGGACAATGAAGGGGAGTATACCCTTGCTGAGTTTGTTGATTATTGTGTGGAGGCAGGCATTAGGAGGGAGTTCACAGTTCCTTACAACCCCCAGCAGAACGGGGTGGTGGAGAGGAAGAATAGATCCATCGTTGGGGCTGCCAAAGCCATGTTACATAATTAGGGGTTACCGTTGTTTTTGTGGGCAGAGGCCTGCAACACTGCTGTGTACTTGCAGAACAGGAGTCCACATTGTGTCTTGGGGCATGTGACTCTGAAGGAGGCTTTTTCTGGGAAGAAGCTTGATGTTGGTCACTTCCGTATCTTTGGGTGCATTACATATTCCTATATTCCCAAGGAGAAGAGACCTCGAAAGCCTTTTGGATTTATATTCCTGCACGGAAGAGAGTTGTTGTTAGGCGAGATGTGAAGTTCGAGGAGGATTGGGCTTTCAGGAGGTCACGAGAGATAGAGTATCTGGATTCACCAGACCCTCAACAGCAGTTGAGCCAGTCACAGGGATCCAGTAGACAGGGATCATGAGGTACATCGACTACGATGTCAGGTCCATCCGTGAGCAGTGGCTCGTAGATTCAGATGGGTGGTGCTTCGGGCAGCATGCAAAGCAGTTCACAGGGTAGCCCATTGATGGGCAGTTCACACGATACTTCAGCATCTAGAGGCACAGGTTCAGGCATGAGGTTAGTTAGCAGGACTTCAGGAGTTCAGGCTTTTAGGGAGGATGAGGATTCTTTCACTCCGGTGGGAGAAGTGTGCTCAGGGAAGAGGAAGCCCAAGTGGCTTTAGGACAACTTGAGAGACGCCACATCTGTTGTTGGGCCGAAGAGACAAGTTAGGGAGAGAAGACAACCTGAGCGGTTCTGTAGCTATATGGCATTGGTTGCTAGCATCGTTGACTCTGAGCCTTCTAGCTATGAGGAGGCAGCTAGCCAGCAGGTCTGAAGAGAGGCCATGCAGGAGGAGTATTCTTCTATCATGAAGAACGATGTTTGGGAGTTGGTGCCGAGGCCTGAAGGGAAATCAGTGGTTACTTCCAGATGGCTTTACAAAATAAAGCATGTTGCAGATGGCAGCATCGAAAAGGTCAAGGCTAGATTTGTGGCTAGAGGGTTCTCCCAAGTAGAGGAAGTTAACTATGAGGAGACCTTCGCTCTCGTGGCTCGATATACTTCCATTCGCTCCATTATATCGATAGCAACAGAGATGGGTCGGAAGATCCACCAAATGGATGTGAAGACTATATTTCTCAATGGCTTCATACAGGAGGAGGTTTATATTGAGCATCTGTAGGGCTTTGAGGTGCATGGGAAGGAGTCCCATGTATGCAGGCTGAAGAAGGCACTTTATGGCCTAAAGCAAGCTCCTAGAGCTTGGTACTCGAGGATTGATACGTACTTGGAGGAGATGGGTTTCACAAAGAGTGATGCAGATCTAAACCTATACTTTATTGTGGTAGGGGAGGAGCCTCTCATTCTGGTGCTATATGTGGATGACTTGGTCATTACGGGTGCAGAGAGACTCATAGAGGGTTGCAAGAGAGATCTTGCTTCGAAGTTCGAGATGAAGGACATTGGCTTGATGCATTACTTTTTGGGATTAGAGGTGTGGCAGGAGGAGGGGCATTTCTTCCTGGGACAGGGGATATATATTGTGGACATTCTTAGCAGATTTCACATGGAGGACTGCAAACCCATGTCAACACCTATGATCACTAACTAGAAGAAGCTTCACGCTTCTGATTCCGAGTTGGTAGATCCCACTTTTTATAGACAATTGATTGGTTCCTTGATGTATTTGGTCAACAATCGACCAGATATATGTTTTGCAGTCAACACGATGATCTAGTTCATGTGTGAGCCTAGGAGAGTGCACTGGGTTGCTGCAAAACACATTTTGCGTTACTTGCAGGGGACAGTGGACTATGGTCTAGATTATAAACAGGGAGATGGAGTGAGATTGGGAAGGTACACTGATTCTGATTGGGCAGGTTGTGCTTCTGATACAAAGAGCACTTCAGGGGGTTGTTTTGGGTTTTGGGTTCGATAGTTGTGTCATGGTTCAGCTGGAAGCAACAGTCAGTTGTATTGAGTTCCGCGGAAGCAGAGTACATGGCAGCCAATTTGGCTAGTTGTGAGGCCATATGGCTTCGCAAGATGTTGTTTGGCTTATTTGGTCAAGCATTGAGACCTTCAGTGATTTACTGTGATAATTAGAGTTGCATTAAACTCATAGAGAATCCAGTATTTCATGATAGGTCAAAGCATATCGGGATCAAATACCATTTCATCAGAGACTCTGTTCAAAAGGGAGATGTGAAGCTTGAGTATATTCCCACAGATGAGCAGGTAGCGAACATATTCACCAAAGCCTAACCACAGGGCAAGCATGTCTACTTCATAGACAAGATGGGGGTTGTGAGGAGAGAAAAACATTTCATCAGAGACTCTGTTCAAAAGGGAGATGTGAAGCTTGAGTATATTCCCACAGATGAGCAGGTAGCGAACATATTCACCAAAGCCTTACCACAGGGCAAGCATGTCTACTTCATAGACAAGATGGGGGTTGTGAGGAGAGAAAAACATTGGCACACATACCGAGGCAACATTCAGCAAATCCGTACAGCAAGCCAGCACACAGTTCAAGGTAGATTTGGGCATGGTTTTCAAGGCAGTTTTCGTACAACAGCTTTGGCACACATTCCTAGGCAGTCATATAGCATTCTGGCAGAAATTTCGAGGTGAAGTTTTTGTTGTTTTTGTGGCATCGTTTTCAAGGCAGACCGTACAGTTTGCTGTTGTCATTGTGCAGGAAAATCGAGGCAAAATTCATACAGCATTTATTGTTGTCCCTCTGCACACAAATCGAGGAGATCGTACAACAACATTTATTGTTGTTCTGCACGCAAATTAAGGAGGTCATACAACAACATTTATTGTTGTGTTTATTGGCATGAAATTCAAGGAGCCCATACAACATTTATTGTTTCTTCTGTTTTACTGTTTGCACAATTTTTGAGGTGTTCGTTAAGCACGAAAAACGAGACAAGTTGTATTTGTTTGGTTGCTGGAATTTTTTGTTTATTTCTGTTTCACTATAAAATTGAATTATCAGAAATAAAGAAGAGCTCTCGAACTGGTTTTCCCCAAGAGTTGTAGGGGGTTTTTCCAGGGTCATATTGACCAAAAATCAGCGGGTCATTTTCTATGTGTGGCTGAAATGTTTTCTGTGTTTTATTTCTGGAATTTCCAACACTGAAATTTCCAGAATTTGTGTTTTCAGAAATACTTATCATTTCCAGAATTTTTAATGTATGTTTATGGGAATGGGCATTTAACTATATGGGAGTAATAAGGAGAAACTGATAACCAGGGTTGGGTCTAAAATTTCTACATTTAACATAAAAGTGCGTAGAACATACTTGGACCTGCTGCTACTGACGTTGCAGCCAACCAAACTATTGGTCCTCTTCAGCCGGCACCCTGCCTTGCTCGTTCACACTTCCATTCAACCGTCGCTCGATTTCCTTTTTTTTCACTGGCGACACCGTCGCCACTATTGTTTTGTGCCACTGTTCAGTTTCGTTTGAACCACCGCCAGACGAAACCCACGCCACATCTACTCAGTTGTCGCCGACATCTGAAGAGTTGCACCCTGAAATTTTCATAGCCCGCCGAAATCACCAAGCCACCAGCGAAGGAGTGTTACCCAAAAGAGGCTTGAAAGAATAATAAGTTTCAAAGGTTTATATTTTTATTAGAAAGGGATTACCTTTAACCACAAGTTCACTTATCATTGACATATCATTTTACAAAAGCATTGACGAACACAAAATGGAGTCTAATTCAGAAGTAAGGGAAGGAAAATTTTCCTATAAAGGTCTTTCAATTGCAGATTGTAGATTAATTATATTAAAAGGGAATACCAAAGGGAAGGAGATTAATATTGTTATCAGCACAAGTGACAAGAAAAATTACATCAATGTTAGTTTGGTGAATCAACTATTAATTCCAGAGTCAAGCATATGAGAAAGAAAAAATATTTTTTGGCCAAAAAGAGTATGAAATTAATGATTTACAAGTAATAATTGACCACTATAAATGCATCTTTCAATTATGTGTCGTAACTATGTTTAACCCAAAGATTGACATCATTTTTTCTCAACCTTGCATAATATTATTGGGTACGTTCATGTTAAACTTAGAAAAAAGATTTTGATGTTTCCTTATAAGAAGAAGATGATCACCTTTTAGGACATGACAATGAAATCAGAACTGATAATGCCTTCATCAGAAGACTTTAAGGATATTTCCAAACTAATGCTTCAAGAAAACCAAGAAACCATATCAAGGAAACAAAAGGAGCTTGAAGAAGTCGTATCTAACAAAAATGAAGAAAATTCACACTTGAAGGATCATAATCAAAAACTATTTGCGCAACTCAAAAAGTGTAAAACTAAGAAGCAGAAATTAGAAAAAGAAAAGGAAGTTTCCGAGAGGAAACTCAACGAATATCTATCAGAAAAATAAGAAGAAAAATTGTACTTAGAAGACCTTATTAGAACAAATCAAAAGTTCAAAAAATGAGGAGAATAAAGTCAACAATCCAGAAAGGGAAGAGTTTTTACGTCTAAGGAATCATAACCAAAACTTTCTTAGGCAAATAAAGAAGCTTAAAAATGACAAGAAGTCACAGAATGACATGTTAGAACGACTTACTCAAGAAGTATTAAAGTCTCCATTCCTAACAATCCAAGTTGAAGATAAAGGAACAAATATTGTTTCAGTCAATATCACAACTCAAGAAGATGAGAAACTAATAGAAGTTAAAACATATTCAGGTGTTGCAGTTCAAACAATGAAAATTCCAAGTGATGATTCAGTATCCAACTCAACAAAAACAGTACCTGAAGTAAATCACGAAACTGCTACACACAAGATAAGGGAAAGTCCAACCAGAAGAACTCTTTATCGACATCCAAATCATGAGAGCAAACAATTAAGTCAGTGTACATATTTGAACCATTCAGAAAGGAAGCAACAAATTTATGTTCCAAGTATTAGAAAATCGGAAAGGCAAAAAGATTTTCTCTAGTTGATAATTACTTGTGATATCTTTGAATTCTTATTATCTTTCTTATGTTCTTTTTTATCTTAGTTCATCAAGCAATAACCAAAACCATAACACAAAGATCAAGACACCAAATATCGGCACTTAGCCAGCTAAAATCCCTATATAGGGGCGAACCTAGTCAAGAACTCTTCCTTCAGTAATTCAAAATGAGATGGACCAAGACCCTGGACCAACAGACCTTCCTCCTCCACCAAGCCAGCGTTCCAAGATGATTTAGTAGTCTCTTCTAATCCAGCAACTTTAGCCCAGCAACAATATAGAAATTCCCCTGGATGTGGGTGTTTCAATGGAGAGTTAATGGGATGGGACGGAGGGGTGGCAAGCCCTTCCGACATCTGCCCAACTGGTACGCTGCGTTAAGTGGCCATCTGCGCAATGGCATGCATCATTTATACTCCCCTCCTTCCAACGCCATGGGCTCTGAAAACTTCAGCACTCGCTCGACTTCGACTGTGACGAACCATGCCTCCGCATGCTCCGGCGGGATTTTCACCATGGGAGCAGTTAAGGAGACAGATCTGCTTGGTATGGGAAGCACGGACTTGGCGGATGTTGAGGCCTGTCTCATGGTGGATGGGTACCAAACGCAACAGGTTAAATATCACCTGGTCTCGACTTTCCTACAGAATTGCATTGGCGTCGTTAGTTGTTGTGTGCATCGTTGGGAGAGGGTCTATCAGTGTTTGTTGCGTTCTGTGCAGAGGGAGGCTCATCCTCCTGGGAAAGTTAAGCTGCTGCTGCGACTTCATCCGAGCTCGGGCCACCCTTTGCTGGCTTTCTCAGTTGTCTTTGACGCGTTCTGGATCCTGCTCCATCTCACTATGCCGAGGATTCGACACCGTTTGAGGAGCAGAAGAGGTAGCTCTCGGAGTCATCCCTCTCATGTTCTTTCCAGCCCATCTCCAGACTCTTCCCCCTTTGGCGAGGGCTCGAGCCACTACCCCAGAACCTGAAGCGGTCGGGGGCGCTCTCAAGATTTCTGCCTGTTCTGGGGTCCCCATTCGCATCGCCCTCCAGCCTCCTCTGCTCCTACTATAGGTACTGCTCGTTTCACCTTCAACAGTACCCTCAACCGCCCTCGGATTACAGCCATTCTCTCGGTGGTTTTTCTTGAAGACAGCTTGCCAGGGGAGTCTAGCTCGCAGCCAGCCGTTCCTAAGGCGAATGTTGCTGCTCCTGACACCCAGTTCTCGAATTTCAATCTGGGCAGTGCCAGTATCCCGACGCAGCGTCTGTCTTGCCCTGTAAATTCTGTTCCGGATGAAGACATGCTCTCTGCTGAACCTAGACCCCCGGCTTCTCACGAAGGGCTTGCTCCTAACATGTGCGCCACCGGCTAGTGCAGGATTGTGGAGGAGACTCCTGAAGACTAATGGGTTCGTTGCTTGGTCTTTTTCTCTGTTTGTGTCACCCAAATTTTTTGGGTTTTTTCTGTTCTGGTAGCTATGAAGCTTTCTAGCCCCCTTTTGTTTCTTCTAGGTCAAAGCATCTATTGGAAAAATCTAGCTCTGCACCCCTGCGTGGGTTTCGACAGTCTACTACTCTGTTTTTTCCTGAATTTTTTGCCTCCAAGGCAGTAGTCACTGACTTCGGTCTCGATGTAATTTTATCCACTTGTTAATAGATCAGTTTTACTTAGAAAAAAAAAACAATATAGAAATTCGACTTCCCAGCTACATAATTTTGACCCCCGGCCGCAGAATTCCGGCTTCCTAGCTACTGCAGAATTTCAGCTCCAACAACTGCACAGCTTCACACGTGTGGGAAAAAGAGAGAGAATTTTGATTTTTTTGTATGCTTGAGAAAGACCTCCATCCTCTTTGCTATCCTTCTTCTTCTTCTTCCTTGAAATTCGCACTTTTTCTTAGCCCAGAAACTGCAAATCGACCTTGTTGTGAGTGAGTGACAAATGAGGTCGAGTTGTTGCCTTTAAAGTTTATATAATGATTATGTTGACAAGTTTAGGCCAATTTGTTCAGTTTTGATGTCGACTTGGTGGATGAGGCCTAATTGACCTATTTTACAATAAAATAAATTTCTTCTTTGCAAAATAAATCCCAAGAAGGGTTATTTACATTATGACATGAACAAGGACACTTGACATAAAACCTAGAAGCCTTCAATGGAGGCATTGACCTAAAAACAATTTACCCAAGCATAAAACCCATGCTTTATGTATCATACGGATGAAAACAACATACATCGCAAACATTCAAAGAATAGTCTTACAATATTTACGACATACGCATGAAATTATGTTGGCTCAACGAGCTTCAAGTATTAAGCAAATGTTACAAGATACATCAGTATAGCGAACACCACTAACTCCAATAGTGGAGCATTAGAGCAACCACTTGCTCCTCTAAAAGAACTATCTTCCTCTCTAATGCCTAGTAGGAGGAGCCAAGATGAAAAGTCATTTGCATAAGCTATGAGGGTGTATATATAAAAATATGGGGTGACCATTCACCTCCTTTGTGACTCTTCGCCTACCCTCATGACTGTTTGACTTCTATATCACCTTTTGACTCCTTGATGACTTTTCACACTCTATAGATGACTCTTGGACTTCCACTTTCCCTTACATTTCTAATACATTCAAATTACATAATCCACAAATGATGTGGCCAATGATGACATGACACTTTGACAATATATGACAAGATATTGATGACATGGATTGCATGATGATATGGCAATTATTGCTACTATCTTTGGGTCGTTTTGAAAGATAGTTAATGTTCTTCTTCTACCTCCTTCATAAAGCTTGAACGTAGGGAGCCTTCAATATAATCTTGATCTCCAGTTGTTGTCGCAATTTGGTGTCCCTTTGTTTTTCCTTGATTCATCAATTTGTCTTTGCAGCTACAAAGGTGTCTTCTAGCAGGATCTCCTTCTTCATCTCCTCCATCATCATCCTGTCATAACATGATATGATACCTACAAGTGAAATCCCCTCATGACAAGATGACATCAGTCTGATAAACCCCTGGTCTAATATGCTTCATGAGAACCATTAACTGAGCTGGAACAAGGTGTTGGGCTAAGAGATTGGCTCAAAGATTGCGTAGCTCAGGATGTCAACGGCCAAGACTGAGCCTTCAAACTGTGCAGTGCACAGTTCAGGAAGGCCAAGGCAAGACAATTGTGTAGTTGAGGGCTCAAGGAGGCAAGCTTGTGGCTTGTGGCTTGAGGCTTGAGGTTGCCCATTATGCAGTTCTAGAGGGACAAAGGCCCAGAGCTTGCGCAGTAGAGCAATTCAAGAGCTCAAGTTACAGGCTTGTTGCTTGAGACTGCGCAATGTGCAAAAGAAGATGACTAGAGGAAGGGGCTATGCAGTTCTAGAGCTCAAGAGTCAACGTTGAGCATTAAGACTGCGCAGTGCGCAGTTTCGAAAGACAGGGACTGCGCATTGCACAATTCTAAGAGGAAAGGTTTGGGCTTGAGGGCTAAGACTGCACAGTGCGCAGTTCAGGAAAGCTAACTTAGACCAAGTTGCTCAGGAGGAGCTTTTCAGAAATTGGCTAAGAGTGGGATCAGTGAGGTCAAAGTGAACAAGGACAAAACCTGAACATGATCACACACTCAGAACAGTCGACAACAAAATCTTGATCACTTAGAAGACAAGAACAACATGATTCCCTCAATGCAATAGCAATACAACGTCCTCCAAGTGCGACACTAAAGGTTAACTTTGCAACGACAGTGACAACACTTGTGCAACAATGCATAAAACTTTGGGAATGAGTCTAATACATGTCTATATGATAAATAGATCTCATTAAGACCAAAGTTACCCCTTGAAACAAACCATAACTCCGCTTATGCGATTCGCAACACTTTCCCTGCCCAAAAGACGATACTTCCAACAGTAAGAGGAAAGTGTAAATGGCACTTACAAAATGTGAACGACATTTTAAGCGACACATGCCAGAACGAAGATAGCATGAAAATGACACTTATTAAAGTGAAAACAAGCAAAAGCGACAGTCGTAAACATGAAAGCGACACTTGCAAAAGCGAAGGTGCGCAAAAGCGACAGTTGGGAAAACTCACCGAAATAGTAGAACAATAGCGACTAAAAGTGAGAGACTATCAATGAAAGTGCGCATTGACTGTATACATCAGTTGAACATTGCACAGACACTGTCTTGGTGGACTTGTGCTATGCCTATTCAATCTTGCATAAAAGGGTGTGCTTATGGATTTGTTGCAGACTGGGCAAGAGTGAACTACTGACTTTGACACTTACAAACTTAGCAAAGCATCGATCAGTCATAGAGTGACTATGGAACAAACGATCGCAAGATCCACAGTAGGCTCCAAAATTCAAGTGTAGACCAAATTTTGGAGGGTGTTTGTCGGAGTGACAACAATAGGGTAGTTTCATTCCAGGAAAGCTTTTGGGCAGAAATGCAAGAGGTGTGTACCATTACTAAACCTTTGGTAAAGGTTCTTCATTAAGTTGATGGAGACAAACCCATAATGGGCTACTTGTATGAGGCCATAAATAGGGCCAAAGAACCCATTCATAGCTATTATGATGCTAAGGGGGACGACGGGTTTGAGAAACAACTGATATGGAGAGTGATTAATGAGCAATTGAACAATACAATCCATCTACCTGAACTCCGCATTTTCTTACTCCTTTGGTTTCATATTCGATGTTGAGGTCACAGATAGATTCATTACTTGTGTACAGAAGATGGTGTCATCTCCAGAAGAACATGCAAAAATTTCTAAGGAAATGGAGATATACAGGATGAAAGATGACACATTTAGCTTTGACATGGCTATCTAGGATAGGACGACCAAAATGCCAGGTAAACTTTAGTTTGTTTTAGATTTCATTGTCTTCATACTTTGCTTCAACTTTCAAATTTCAATTTTCTTCTTATGTTTCTTTTATTTGTTATAGATGTGTGGAAGTTATGGTGGTTGTGTACCCTATTGCACCCATTTTGTCACAAGTCTAAGGAAGCAGTGTACAAAAATTTGTCAAAGTTCATAATCATCATCCAGCACATTGATGTAGCATTGTAAACCCAATTTCTGCAAGTTGTAATGTAAATGACTAGTATGATCGTTAAATTTTGTAACAACACTTGGGTAAGCCTCTGATTTTGGCGACGAATTTCATCCTATGAGGTTTTTTAACCTCACCGCATTATGTGTGTTTCTAAACACGGATAATCGGCAAAGTTTTTTCCCAACAGCTTAAACCCCAAAGCTAAGGTGGAATTTATTGCAAGATCTTGGGTGACTCCTAATGTTATATCGGGTCTTTGTAAAAGAAGTTTGGGAGTAATTTAAGCTATTTGGCTAAATCACTTTATTACAGATCAATTGGTCCTAGATCATATTGTGTCGCAAAATTGGGTAATTATTTTAAGGGTCTATATGTAAAGAGGTATTCCCCCTTTGAGGGTTGAATTATTGTAATATTTTAATATAAAAAAATGTTATTGCATGGTCCCTCATACTTAGACACCATCACTAAAAAAATTTAGGGCGGAAAAATAATTAATCCCCTTTGGTGTCAATTAACTAATTTTTCTGGAAAAAATAAAGTTAAATCCTAAGCCAGAAAATTAATTATCAAAATATAATATATACAGAAACGAATTTCTTTCAGTTGAAAATTTTGTGGGTCAGAAAAAAGTTTTTTTGGAGGTCCCCCGCCAAGTCAAAAATAGATATTATAAGAAAAATTGAGCCCTTGGTGGTTAAGTCAAAGTCAAAATTTTGAGGTAATTAATCCAAAATATTTATTTTTGGATTAATAAAAAATGGTTTGTAAGAGAAATTCGAAAATTCCTCAAAAATAAATATTTTCGACGGTGGAGATTAAAAAATCATCAAATTTTTATCCGTGGTCGAGATTATTTTGATGGGGATCAAGCCAACTAGTCGTTATCTTCCACTTGGAGGATTTATCTATAAATTAGAAGTAATTTTACTTCTCAAGTCATGATGAAAAATCTAACTCTAGTCTATGTAATTTTGTAACGCTAGTATTGATCCATTGATCTGTTGGGAACATTTGAGATCAATATAAAAAAACTTTGGGGTTTAGTTCATGGTGATTTTTGCCCATTGATCTGTGGTATTTGTTGGTTATGTGCTTTCCTACATTGTGCTAATTTTTTATACTATCTTATTATTTAATTTGTCAGTGATAAGAACATTATATTGGTAGATTTTGGATCTATCTTAGGGGATTTGATTCACCATATGTCTAACAAGTTTGTTTGAAAAAATATATAGAGATTTGTAGGTACTTCGGCCCCTTGGGATCCAAGTTCACAAACTTTGGACAAGAGTCAACCTTGTTTTGTTCTGAAAATTTTTATGTGATTTTCTTACTTCGCTAAAGGTTGTGGTTAATATACTAACTTTTGAAAACACATTGATCCAGTGTCATTATTTAAAATATTATTCTCTCAAAAAAAAAAATTACAAGCATTGTATATTTCTATATTTGTATATAATATTTTCTAGCCCTTGTTTTGCACCAATTGGGGTTTGGGGTTTATTTTTAATTTTGTATATATTGAGGTTTTGGGGAGAATTTGCTTTCATTTGTGTAGGTGATTTCTCAAGCCATATCTGAAATTTTGGAAGAGTTTCAAGGGTTCCTAGCCTTGGAAAAATTTTGTGAGGTTTGGAGCTAGATCTAAGCCCTTTATGGTAAGATCTAGTCTTTATTTTATTTGCAAGGCCAACATTCAACAATTTTGCAGTAATTTCGGCACTTTCGAGCAAGTTTTCAGCCTCAAAGATTTTTCTGCTCCTTGGGCTCAGTTGTCCAGCCCTTTCTCCTAGTCGTCTGCCCTCCTACATGTTAGAGAATGTAACTAGGTTCAATCTTCATAATTGTATTTGATTCATAATGAAATGTATTTATCAAAAGAAAGAAAAAGAAATTATTATTATTATTATTATTATGACTTATTAGAGCATGGGTTTCATGCTTGGGTCTTCATTTTATAGGTCAAAGTCCCCTTTGAGGACTTCTAGGATTTATCTTGAATCATTAGTCATTATCCATTTTATGAGACCCTTCTTGGGCTTTTGAATCATGTAAAAAGAATTATTATTGAGTAAAATAAGTCACTTGTCAACTCGACACCAAGTCGACCCATCCCTAATCAAGTCGACCTTCATTAGAGTAATTTGACCCACAAAAGAGGCTATAAATAAAGTGCAGTTCGATTCATTTGAAGGATATCTCATCACAAGTTCGATATATAAGCAGAAGAAGCTGAGGAGTATGAAATTGCAAGAGAATGAGAAGAATTGCAAGATCGAATTTTTTGGGGAATCTATCTCCAAACGTGTGAAGCTACTATGCTACTGTTGTAAGGTCGAAGTCTCTGCTACTGCATCAAGATCGAAAATTTTGTTGTTGCATCAAGGTCGAAGTTTCTGCTACATCTAGGTCGAAGTTTCTGCTACATCTAGGTCGAATTTATTTTGTTGCTTCTAGGTCAAAGAGTTGCTACTTCAAGGTCGAGATTTTGTTGTTGCTTCAAGGTCGAAGTGTTGTTGCTTCATGGTCGAAGTGTTGTTGCTTCTACTAGGTCGAAGTTCTGTTGCTGCAAGGTTGAAATCCTAGGTCGAAGTTGTTGCTAGAAGGTTATCATCTACAGAAGAAGGGAAGCGCCGACTTGGTGGTTGGAGGAAGTATGTGTCTAAGTCAAAGAGTCTTGGATTATCTCATGAAACTAGTAAAGGAAGAGTTGTTGACAGGGTTTTCCCCTAGATAGGGGTTTCTCCCTAGTTGTTTGCCTACATCTGGTCTCTTTGATCTTCATGTTATAGTTTTGGTAATTGCTTAATGAACTAAGATAAAAGAAGAACACAAGAAAGTTATTAAGAACATTAGAATATCACAAATAATTATCAACATAAAGAAAATGTTGTTGCCTTTCTGATTTTCGAACATTACAGTCATCCTTTCCCTGCGGCCTCCCTCCAAATTGAGTCACTAGCCCTCTAAGAGCTAGTTGTCGGCCTCAAAGGCTTTTCTAGGGCCTCGGCCCTCTTCCTTGGCCTAGCCGCAGTTCTCCAAGGTCCCTCGGCCTGCCTTAGTTTCCCTTGTCATGGGCTTGGGGATGCCCTTAAGGCCTTTGGCCTCCGTTCTAAACCATTGTCGCAGGCCTTTAAGGCCTTATCCCTCCTTCGTTGCCTTCTTCTCCTCCTTGGTCAACCTATTTTCCCTTGAGGCAAGCCCTAGGGGCCTCTCCTAGCCTTGTCACAAGCCTTTTAGGCCTCTTCTCCCTTTTTTCGTGGGCTTTCTTGGCGTCTTTGCCCTAGTCACATGCCTATTTGGCCTTGTTTCCCTCCTCTAGCCCCCTCTTTAGGCCTAGCGTTGCCCCTACCCTAGCCTCCCTTACCTCACTTAGTCATTGCATTGGGTTATTGTTCAATTTTTGCCCCTAACACTTTGTGTTTGCAACATATTAATGGGATTTTGAGCTAACATTGGTGGTTGCAGATTGTCATTTCATAAGATAAGTGTTGGGCAATTTCTCTAATCATCTCCAAGGCCTAGAGGCCTAGCGGTTTGCCTCTTCAAACCCTTGCTTCCTCATTGTTTTGTTTACAGCCATTTGATCACTACATTTACAGTGGTATAAATTTAATTAAGTGGCCTAAGGATCATTAATAAGTTATCTAAATCCATTAGCTAACCTGTTGCATCATTCGGGCATTCATTGGTTGGAAAATTTCACTAGACGACTATCATATTGTTTTGAAGTGCATATTAAGGTATGGAATATAAAAGTGGCATAAGCACTCATATCTTGCATGCATAGTCATCTTTCACTATTTGCAATTTCATCTAAAGTGCTCTTATTTAATCAAGAGAAAGAAATAATTTTGGTACTGTTTTGACACATTTTGCATAAGATTGAATATTATTGTCACAAAAGTCTAATTATTTGCGCATAAGTTGCATGAACATTTCTAATCTTGTTTAAGGCTCCATCATGTATAGGAATGTTATCATTGTATTTTGGTTTAGTTGCTACATTGTTTCTACTGTTCAAGAGATCTAACATTGCATTTTCTTGAGAGTTGTGTTGTCGCCCGGATTGTACAGGCACCGCGACAACACTGAGGACAGGGGTTGTCACTCGGATCCCCACCCACTCCATACTAGATGTCTCCCAACAACAGGCTATGGGGGGGTTAGTCCCTATGGAATTTGGTGAAGGAAAACAAGTTGGGAACCAACTTGTTTGGAAGACACAGATGAGAGGCTTAGCCACTTAGTTGAATTTAAGCAAGATTATTCATTAGACAAGATTTTAAGTATGAGCTCAGTGTCTTAATGGCATAACAATTTTTGCTTATGGTAAATTGAAACCAAGTGACTAGATGGACACTCGTTGCTTAATGATTGACTAACCTATATCATGTGCAAGTCCTAGGACCAATGTGTAATGTAGTGATCTTGGTTAATTTTAGTTATATGTCTAATCTAAGTAGAACATTACCCCTAAATGTTTTGAGAAACATTCCATGAAGTAAGTTGTGAAATGGAAACCAACGAGAAGCAAGCAATGGCCTGATTAACGATACCTCCCCGTGTTCCACTCACCCAGTGCCTCTGGCGCTACAAAGATTGTGGCTCTGATGACTGCAAGATCATTGTGTTAACTACTACGAAGGGTTGAATCTCTCAAGCTAATTGGAAAAGGGTTGTCGTATGAGTATATCAATCTAGCTTATGCTAGGAGGTAAATTTTAATGCAATCTAGGACTGATATTGTTCGTGGAAGGGATTATGAGTGACGTTATCTTGAGCTAAGATTGTTTGTGTACTTAAGTACTTATCGTCAGTTGTCTTAAAGCAAGAGTACTTAACAATATTAAGATACAATCTTAAGCAAGATAGATACTGAAAGACACAAGTGCAAACTTCAAGAAATTTCCACAAGATGCTTAACTAATTTATCCACTTATCAATCAAGATGACAAGCACAATTACCAAAGGTGTACAACAAGATTACACGTGAACTTATTACTCAATGTCAAAGAGATGTGAAACTAAATTCTCAAGAAACAAACAATGTTAGTCATTTTAACAATGTAAATGCTAGGAACAAGTAACAAGATATGAAGACACTTGGGGAATTTATGTTCCAATGATCCTTTTTATGAGCAACAAGTGATTATTTATGACCGCAGAAACAAGTTATCATAGCAGTAAATAATTTTGAATCCAACAATGTCTATGCTTGCCCAATGTTACAAAAATATGACCCAATTTCCAAGCAAGCTTGATTAACTGAAAAATCAAATATGTTAACGCCTTGAAATGTATTCTTCAATAAATTTTCAGATCTGAAATACTTGTTACAGCAGTAGATTAACCAACAAATCAGCAAGCACACGATATCAACACCAATACCCAAAATGCCCAGAAATAGTAAAAACTCACCAAACTTGGAAAAATCAATTTAAAGGGCAAGCCCCAGAAAATTTCAGATCTGATATGTTTAATACAACAGTAATTAATTGACATATTAGCAAGTCATTGAAATCATGATCAGTTCTCTAAATGCCCAAAAATAGCAAGAATTCACCAAAACTGAAAATTTTAGTTTTTTCATCCACTTTAGGTGTATGCTACAGAAATTTTCAGATCTGAATTTTTCAGTTATGCAGTAAATTCCAGCAAGCTTAGAAGCTAGATCTCGACTAGATCTAAGGTGCCCAAGTAGCCAAAATTCATAAAAATGAAGATTTTGCAAATCTAAGCAATTTTGACCATGTAGAAGGTGATTTTAGGGCTAAATTCTTATTTAATTTAACTGTTGTAATAAAACAGAAATAAAACTAGGGTTTAGAGGTCAAACCCTAGGACTAAGGCCTTGTAGATCCCTTAGGCAAAATTCATTGAAACTTTGGGATCAAGTTGCCACCTGAAAAACAAAATTTTTTAGCTTCAAAACCTACAAAAACACCAAGTATTCAGTCCAAAAACTTCAGATGAGGGTTTTAACTCAAGTTAGGGCAGAAAATGGCCAAGGAGAAGCAACGCTAGGCCAAAAGAAGGCCTGCATTTGGGGATAAGGAGGTTGGAAAGGTAGATCGAGGCTCAACAAGGTTGGAGAAGGCCACAAAAGGTCAACATTGAGGCTCAAAGGTTGGACATTGGGGAAAAAGGTTGAAAAGCTAGGGTTTAAGGGCCAAAAAATCCACGACAAGCCTAGAAAGTTGTCGTCTAGGGTAAAGGAGGCAGGTTGAGGCCTCTTGTGCCCACAACCAGGCCTAAAAAGGTGTGCAACCCTTGACACAGGGCCAAATAGGGAAGGTTGAGGCCCTTAAATGCTACGGCCATAACTGAAAGGGCCTAAAAATGTGACACAGTGGCACTCTAGGGGTGGCGTTGGCCAAGATAAGGCTAACGTTGGGCTTAGAGAGGTCGGATCTGGTCCCCGGAAGGCCAAAAACTAAAAACCCTTGTCTCAAAAAAAAATTCTTCCTTGGATCTGAATTTTGCTGCAATTTTCTTCAATGGGTAGCCCTGAAAATTTCTCAAGAGGCTAGATCTTACCCTCAAGGGCCTAGATCTATCTCTTCCTTCACTTGATCCCTTGATCGAATTGGTCCCTTTAGGCTGACTTGATGTCCTTTAGGCCGACTTGGTGTGGGGGTGACATAATTCATATTTGACTCAATAATAAACATTTTTACATGATTCAAAAGCCCAAGAAGGGTCTCTTTAAATGTACAATGACCTTATTGACTCAGTATTAATCCTAGGAGTCCACAATGGGGATTTTGACTAATATAATTATGACCCAAGCATGAAACCCATGCCTTAATAAGTCATTGTTACAATAAAAAAATTATCTTCTTTATTCTTTTGACAAGTACGTTACATAATGACTCAAATACATTTTATGAAGATCGAACCTAGTTACATACTTCAACACTCCCTCTTAACTAGGGAGGTATTCATAATATACAAATATAATGGAAGATTTCAAACTATATGAACTATGACGAGTTTAGGCACCACAATGCCATGGACTAGATTCGTGACCAAGGGAATCTATCCATTGGTATCTCAACAGTTTAGTCACCGCAATGCCATGGACTAGATTCCTGACAAAGGAATCTATCCAAGTGGGACTAAGGTGGACTAAATCTTTCAGCCTCTCTAGGTACCATCAGGCTTACTTACTAACCACCAACCTAGGGATCTAGGTGTGCATCCAACTAACGCCACCCTCCCTACCAGACATCAATATAATGTGTCGGCCTAATGTCCTCCCTAGCAATGCTTCACTCGCAAAGCCTCAACAAATCTCTTCCAACTTCTTATCATCAATACAATCAACAACATCTACTAAACCAAGCTTCTTTCTTAGGTATTCAAACTTCTGATTAGGAAGAGACTTCGTCGGTATGTCTGCTACATGTTCATCTGTCGAGACATAATCCAACTTCACGATCCCATCCTCCACCAAGTTCCTAATAAAGTGGAACTTATTGTTGATATACTTCGTCCTAGCATGAAACACGGGATCTCCACACATCTTGGTACAACTTTGATTATCACAGTTAATCCTAGTATGAACCAAAGACTTCTTGAACAGATTTGTCAGAAGCTTTCTTAACCAAACAGCCTTGTTTCCTACTCACATGCAGCTACATATTTTGCCTCAGCACTACTTAAAGCAACGAGATCTTGCTTTCTACTCATCCATGAAATCATATCAGCTCCCAAACTAAAACATCCACCTGTTGCTTCTTCCATCGGTCTCACTGCCACCCCAATCAGAATTTGTGAAGCCAATTAGCTTGACTTCCTTACTATCATACTTTAGGCAGTAATGTATAGTGCCACGAACATGCCTCACTATGTGTTTGGCAGCTATCAAGTGATCATGACGAGGCTCCAATTGAAACTGAGTAAGAATGTTTACAGCAAAGCATATATCTTGCCTAGTGTTTACCAGATACATTAGACAGCCCACCAAACGATAGGAGGTAGGATCCACGAGACTTGAGTCAACTTCATGATCATAGGAGTAGTCATGGGCTTGGAGTCCATCATCCCGAATTTCTGCAACATTTTGATGATGTACTTTGTTTGCCCAAATATATCTCCCCCGGTTTCTGCCATACTTCTAGACCCAAGTAACACTGCATCAATCCTAGATCTGTCATCTCAAATTCAGTTGCCAACATCTTCTGGCATTCTTAAATTCTAAGCTCCACACGAATGATGAGTAGATCATCCACATACAATAGAATAATGACGGGCTCATTATTCACAACCTTGATGTAGAGATTTGGATCAGCAGTACTCTTCACGAACTGAATTCTTAGGAGATATGCATCCATTCTCGCACACCATGCCTAGGAGCTTGCTTCAAGCCATATAGGGCATTCTTCAGTCTACAAACATGATAGTCCCCCTTATTCACTTCAAAGCCTTCAGGTTGTTTGATGTATACTTCTTCATTAATGGTCCCATTTAGAAATGTGGTCTTCACATCCATTTGATGAATATTCCAACCCATTGTAGCATCCAATGAAACTGAAGATCTAATGGTAGTATACCTAGCTGTGGGTGCAAAGGTTTATTCATAATATATGCTTTCCTTTTGAGAGAAACCCCTTGCAACAAATCTCGCTTTGTACATGTCTATGCTTCCATCAACAGCGTGCTTGATCTTGTAGATCCATTTAGATGTGACAACCGATTCGTCACTAGGTCTAGGAATGATTCCCAAACCCCATTCTTCATAATGGATTGATATTCTTCTTGCATCGCCTTCTTCCAAACTCCCTGAACAGCGGATTCTTCGAATGTAGATGGTTCAGCTTCAATTAACTTCGTCATATATGGAGCATACCCAGAATATCTCTTTGGTCTTTTACTTTCTCTAAAGGTTCCTTTCGTAGTTTCATGTCCTTGCATCTTCCAGGATGGCTTTTAACCAATTTGGTCTTTTCCTTGTGGTCGGGATGATCACGAGTTGAATAGGCTCACTTGGTCCTTCTTCTTCTTCTTGATTTATAGTCGGGTTTCGTGATGTACTTCTTCGAATATTGGAGATTCTTCATCACCAGAATCAATGGGATTATCCTTTGATTTCTTGTAGGCTTGAAATTCATCCCTGCTTACTTCAATATGTCTTCCTTCTTTGATGTAGATTCTATATCCTTTTGAGGAGAGACTATATCCAATGAATATTCCTTTGATGCTTGTAGAATCCAACTTCTTTCGCTTGTCCTTTGGAACATGGATGTAAGTAGGGCTTCCAAAGATTCGGAGGTTATCCACACTCACCTTCTTCCCTGTGAATTGTAGAAATTTCTTAACTTTCCCACCCCGGTTTTCAGTTTCACCTTATTTCTCCTTTTAATTAAATGCCCTTTCCCATATCCTTACATTCAACAACAGGAGAATTATTTTTGCTGAAAACACAAATTCTGGAAAATTTACAGAATGCTGGAAAATGCAAAAATAAAAATCAGCAGATACAAATAGCCATTCAACACATTATAACACAGTGATTTTTGGTCAAGGTGACCCTGGAAAAACCCCCTACAACTTTTGGGGAAAACCAGTTCAAAAGCTCCTTCTTATTTCTGGGAAAAATACTTTTACAATGAGAGGAAAAAAACTCAGAAAAATCAGCAAGTACAAATTACAACTTATCTCGTTTTTCGTGCTTTACCACCACCTCGAAAAGCGTGTAAACAGCAAAACAGAACAGCAATAAATGTTGTACGACCTCCTCGATTTTCATGCCCAAATTTGCAACCTTAAATGCTGCTGTACGGACTGTCTAGAAATGCGTGCAAGCTTCCATAAATGCTGCTATACTATTTTTCTCGATTTCCGTGCAGAAAAAAACAGCAAAGCTGCTGTATGGATTTCTGCCTTGAAATCTGTGCAAGGGTACAGCCACTTGTTTTACGGCCTCCCTTGAAAAACGTGCCAGCAAAACCAGCTTCTCTGCTCCTTGATTTTCGTGCCAACTTGTTGTACGGCCTTCTTGGAAACTGAGCCAAAACTACTGTACGGATTTTCTAGAAAATCGTGCCCAAAATCTTCCTTTCATTGTGTGCTAACTCTGCTGTACGGACTTGCTGAAACACTGCTTTGGAATGTGTGCCAAAGTGCTGCCTCTTTCTCCTCACTGCCCAGAAATCTCCCTTGCTCTCTTGCTCTCCTTCTCCCAATCTGCTCATGAAAGAATGAATGACCTTTTCTTCCTTTTCCTCCTTTAACCTAACCCTAAGTGACTTTTGGGGAATCCCTAAATCCAATGGCTGAGATAGATTGAGATCTAGGGCTGAGATTAAATGCTCATTTAAATCTCACTTTCTATTTTTTTAATTCACCCCACTTTAATAAAAACCCACTTAGTCATTTATTTCCAAAGTCACTTTTCCTTTCTAATTTTACATTGACTTTATTAAAGTCACTTTAAAATTAGACTTTAATAACTTTATCACTTAAAGTCACTTTTAAATTAGATTTGACTTTATAACTTTATAGTGTCACTTTAGGAGAAAAAATAAATTCTTTTGGACACTTTTCCCTAGGCCAAAGATCAAAGCCTTAGGGAACCACCTGTCCTCCGGTAACCAAATTTCAACACTTCTTCGGGATTTATATTCTTGAGACTTCTATGAGGCCTTCTATTTTGAATGTATACGGTTGTCATGGTTGCTTCTCCCCATAAGAATTTTCATAGGTCTTGATCAAGGAGCTTTATTTTAATGCCGTCTTCAATTGACCTATTCTTTCTTTCAGCAACTCCATTTTGTTCGGGAGAGTAGGGAACAATGAGCTCCCTCTTAATTCTTGCTTCCTTACAATATGCAATCAATTCCTTAGAAGTGTATTCCCCATTATTGTCGGATCTTAGAGTATTTATCTTTCTTTAGGTTAGGGTTTCCACTTTAGCTCGAAAATCCTTGAATTTCTCAAATACTTCATCCTTTGTCTTGAGAAGATAGAGCCATGTCTTTCTAGAATGATCATCTATAAATGTTACATAGTAGAGATGACCTCCGAGTGATTTGTTATACATGGGCCCACACACATTAGAGTGAATGAGGTCTAATATTTGTTTAGACCTAGTTTCACTATTCAGAAATGGCTTTCTTTTATGTTTTCCCAAAGAGCATCCCTTGCACACACCTTCATGATCTTCCTTGATATTGGGGATGACATTGAGAGTAGGAATAACCTGGTAGTGTAGATGATCGTACCTCTTATGCCATAGCTAAATGAGACTAATTTCCATATGAACCAAAGTTTGTGGAGGTGGTGTGAAGACCCTATATAAGCTTCCTTCACGAACTCCAATAACTCTAGATTTATCAATACTAGAGTCTTTGCCCCAAACCAATACTTTTCCATCAACAAAAGCAATTCTATCTCCTTTATCTTCTAAACAAGAAATGGAAAGCAAATTCTTTTTCAAACTTGGAACATATAGTATGTTGTTGGGTGCAACTTCGATACACTTTCCAATTTCAACAATGTTGATCCCAGGTCTATAATAACATGCTTTTGTTGTCACCCAATTCCACTGCATGAGAAGATGGCTCCTTTGATAGTGTATGAAGTTGTTTACTTTCTCCTGTCAAGTGACTTGATGCTCCATTATCAATGATCAATGCATTGTCATCACTAAGAGAACCTGTAAGAGCAACCAAGAATCCTTGACTTTTGACCTTGTTGAATAAGTAGTGGATGATCTTCTTGATCAAGCTTCTAGCAGTGTTGATACTCATTATTATATAGCTTATCAAAGAGGGAGAATCCATGTCCAATCCTTTTGAGCCAACAAAGTGATTTTCAATATTTCCTGGCCTTAGCTCTGATGAGGTATTCTTGTTGATATTTTGTTCATCTGGCAACCAAAAAGAAATTACATGAAGAAGAAGAATTTTAAGGATGGAAGTTTATCTTAAAGTTTAGAAACCTTGGCGAATCTTACTAGTCCCTAACATCCAAATTTTAAAATGTTTAATCTTGTAAAATGATTTAGATTTCTATTTATTTTATATTAGATAATATATAATATTGGCAATTTTTAAGGTAAAATAATTTTATACTATAAAATTCGGGCGAATTCATTTTTATAAAAATGGAAATTGGCGAATCTTTTTTTTTGGAAAAAGCATGGAATATTAGCCCACCTGCGAATATTAGCCCCTAAAATTTTCCCTGAAGAAGATCCAATGGATTGTTGGGAACAAAAAGATCAGTACTTGCAAGTAAATCTCCTTTCTAAAAGAAAGCTTGAACATGAGCTTCATATTACATTTCATTACAGGTTCCCCAAAGCATTGTGGGCAATCCTTCCATCAAAAAGCCAGATAAAGGGTTTTATAGAGATCTAAATTCATGCACATGATTGACAGTATTCTTTTTTCTTGAAATAAGTACATTGATAAAATGAAATCAGCATTCTTGGCTGCCCTATAAACAGAAATTCCTTGACAATCTTAAAAAGAAATATCAAATTGGGGTTTTGGGAAAAAAAAAACTATTGGCAAAGTTGATAGATTATTTAGATTTTGCGGCATCGGTCGATTCTATTTGGTTTAGGGAATGTGAATGTCCGCCTAAAGAAAGAAGACATTTATATTTTACAAAGGCAACCCATCCATGGCATTTTAGAAAGACACCCCATCAGAATTTATTTTCATATTGTGAAGTCAAAATAAAGAAATAAAGCAGCAGCACGCCAGGCTAAATGTCATATCTTCTAAAACAAACACTGATTCAAATGTTTCTCTCCTTTTCTAGCCTGAAATTTCTGTTGTTGTGTTTGTAATTTTTTATAGTAAACCCATAAAAACACAAGAACATGAAATATATATTGTAAAGTTTAAACCGTGCTTAGAACTAGACCAAATATACTTCTTCATTTGTTATGTTGACTATTCAAGATGTAAGGGATGATATTTTCTATGATACAGTTTTTCAATCCCAAAGAAAGTGTCATTTCATGTCAACGTTTTACTTTCAGATTTAAGACTTCTGTGATTTGATTTATGTTATAAAACTTCTTCCAGATCCATCACATAGTTAGTTTGTTATTGACATCTTTTACCAGCAAGTGCAGTTCAAAACATTGATAACAAACTAACCATGTTGTAGATCCAGAAGAACGTTTTACTTATTGAGGAAGTTTTGGCATACAAAGCAGCTCTCAATAATCCAGGCTTTGACAATAGAAATATCAGACTCAAAATTTAGTTTCATATTGTGATAATGGAAAAATAAAGAAATAAAGTAGCAGCATGACAGGCTAAATGTTACCTTAACCTTCTTCAGCTTAGATTTATTTTCAGCACACCAAGCTAGTGCAGGAGCACAGTCCCTATTTTGCAAGCATTCTACAACCTTCTTTGCATCCATAAACACATTAATATCAACAAGATCCTGCAGCAACCATATCTGGATGGTCAACATCAACAAAATATTATCATGTAAAACCATCATAATGTTATGTAATATGTTCACCTCAAAATCCATGCATGTTGGAACCGTAATCAGCAATAATGCAGAGCAAAAGACTTGGGACAATTTACTTTAGACAATATAAAAGCACATTTGAAAATTGCCACAAAAACTCTTTTTTTTGTACCTCCTACAGCTCCAGGTTGTTTAAAGAACCAACTCGGCCACTTGCTCGATTCAGATAACCAATTTCGTACCAAACCAGCCAAGTCAAAGCCTAACTTGACTAGTGTGCTACCAAACTATCCCTATTGGCCTGAGTCCATGCTGGACTCTATTGTGATGCACTTGGCTTGCAAAAAACAATATTTTCATAAAAATAAAAATAACAGAACTAACTCCTAAACCCCACCAAAATTATATAAAGAGAAACAACACACCCTCCCCCCTCTAACCCCTTAATTTACCAAAAAATCTCTGTCATTAAGCATTAGCGAGCATTTGGAACCATGTTGACGTCCAAAAAAGTAGTTGGTTTAGACTGAGCTTGGAGCTCGCTAGGTAATTATCTTCGGCTCTTTGCAGTGGATTTCGCATCTTAGTGAGGAGACTACAAACCCATCTTCAAGCTTGGAGTTGTGGACCATATTCCCATGCCCACTACCCATTCTTCTCATTCTTACCTACGTTTTTTCCCTCTTGAAATTGCAGATCTAAAATCTGTTATTTTTTTCTCTCCTTAAATTGCAGATCTGAAATTTATCCCCGTGTTTTTCTCTCACTAAAATCTATCATATTCTGCAATTTTGTAGCTTCGGCCTTCTTAATAGTTTGCATATTAAGAAAGGGTTTGCAATGTGTTGTGTTTGAATTCATAGATTTCTTTCCATTTAAATACCATGGCACCATGAGTCAAAGACACTACAAGGACCCATAATGATCTTATTGCTCAGCAAATGTATTGTAAAGATTACAAGAAGCACATAAAGGGAGGGCCAGGGGTGAGTCATAGGCTAGCTAGGGTGAGAAGCCAAATTTCCCAACGTGATGCGCCAAGTGAAGTGATTGAGCAGACTAGAGTGGAATTGCTCAATCAGTTTGGGAAATTTGAAGAAGAGAATGCTAGCCAAAAGGAGATAGTTGATGAAATTGAGATGATGAAGTTGTTAGAATTTCCGAACCTAGCACCCGATATTCGGTTCCCAATAGTTATTAGCAGAACAAATACACGGCCAAATTCCTAACTTAAAAAATATAGTGGAAGCAGAAAAAGATTACTCGATCTGAATCACAAACATAAACAGATTTCTTCCCAATCACCAGTTCCTCATTAATAAATTAATCACGGAACTTACTTGGGCTCCTGTACCAGAGATAATAGCCCAGCTGAGAAAATACAATACAGATCACAAACCTCGTTGCACTTTCTCAAACCCAGCACAAGCTCACTTAGAAGCCTCTCTCAATCTTGTGCCTAATGTTACGTGTCTTACCACCTCACATTAAGTTCAATTTATAACTTTCCTAGGCTAAGATTGACGGCCAAAATTAGCTCATCAAGTTAACTAAAAATAAGAAACTTTACTTTAGTTATCTATCCTATCTTTAGCTTTCTAATGCAGGAGCATCACATGAGATGAATTTCACCGACCTATGTGGTCAAATTATCTTTTAGTAGAGAGGGTTGGATCTCTCGAGTTTACTTTATTTTCATTTATTGTAACATTTAGTACATTTCTAAATTAGAAATAGGAGATAAGATTGTTAGAATAGGTGTGCATCAGACCTATTGAATAGGGATTTAATTTGTTAAACAGATAAAAAATAGTGAGCCATGTTTACAATAGTAAGCAGAAAAAACACATTTGTTTTGATTAAATTGACAGATAGAACAGAGCGAGAGACAGAGAGGATAGAGAGAGCGAAGATTGATGTAATCAATCCGAGAGGGCAAACGAACTCTGTTTATTTTCTGAATAATTAATTTGAAGTGTGGATGTGCAAGTAATTGCTCCTGTGTGCGTGAATTCTTTCAAAGCTGTTAAGGATCGCCTGCAGCAGAATAAATAATCCGGGTAATAGTTCTTATGTTTTGCATTTTATTATCATAAGTCCCAAAACTCCAAGTTAAACCCTTTAAAAGGCTTTACAGTATGCATATTCAAGTTTCAAGGCTTAAAGAAATTTAGGGAAAAACACTGTGTATGTCGCAAATCCGGTTTCTTGCATTTCGGCCGAAACCCAAGTTTCTTTGATCGTATCACATATTCCAGACATAGCCGAAATATCGCATCGCATATTTTTAATATATTGCAATTTCGCATCGGCATTGTTATTATTTATTGGTTAAATATTACAAGTTGTTTGATGTAAGTTGCGACATGCGATTTCGTATATATTGCGATATCCAGTAAGTTATTTGTTGCAATTTGCGAAATCGCAAAATCACTGATTTACCATATATCAAAACTGCCGATTTGTGAATTTTTAAATCTACGAAGTTGCGCTATAAATTAGATATTGTGATACAGTGTTACAGGTTTGTTTTGGGTTTTGTTTGCGGTATAAAAATTATACCAGTGTTTAAATTGAGTTTGCACGGGAACAGTGCACATGTACATCATTTTTGGTATCAGAGCCTAATACAATTGAGTTTAGTTCGGCAAGATGCCACCTAGAAGAGCAGTTGGCATAGGGAGAGGAAGACCAATAGCAAATGTGATTCTACTGGAAGAGGTTCAAAGCCTTCGTACAAGGATGGAGATGATGGAAGTTGCCCAAAGGAGAGCGCATGATGAAGGAGATGACAGTGTTGCAGAAGAACCTTCAGAAGAAGAAGAAGATGAAGAGAACGAGACAGCAAAAGTTCTCAAGATGTTGATGAAGGCGAGCGGAAGACCGAAGGTAGAAGTGCCTTTGTATGATGGAAATCTCAATGTGGAAGAATTAATGGATTGGATTAGTTCATTAGACAAGTACTTTAATTTTGAAGAAATTGAAGACAAAAGGAAAGTGAAATTTGCAGCTACCAAATTGAAGGGCCACGCAGCCATTTGGTGAGAAGAGTTACAGGTATCTAGATAAATAAAAGGAAAGCCAAAAATTAAACAACGGGATAAAATGGTAAGTAAATTAAAAAGTAAGTTCATGCCAAAGGATTATCACTTAAACCTTTTTAAGGAATTACAGAATTTGAATCAAAAAGGGATGACAGTGAAAGAATATACAGAAGAGTTATATACGTTGAATATCAGAGTTGGACATGTGGAAGATGATGTTGAAAAAGTAGCCAGGTACATAAATGGCTTCAGGTATAATATCCAGGATGAGATCAATTTATTAAATCTGAAAACAATTGAAGATGCTTACCAAGCAGCCCTAAATGCAGAGGAGAAGATACAGAGAAAGCAAAGCCAGAGAAATAGAGGGAAAAATCCAGTAAGAAGAAGAGGAGTATTCAAACCTAGATTTCAGCATTCGCAGAGTGAAGCAGGAGGTTCTAGTAATAGACCACCACAGAGAGGAGACTCTAGTCGAGGAAGGTTTGTACCAAGAGGTAGAGGCCGAGGAAGAGAAATTTGGTGCTATACATGTGGTGAATGGGGACATGGGTCGTGGGACTGTCCTCACAATAAGTCAACAACTCAAAGAAATGTGAATATTGCTGAAGCAAAGGAAGAAATTCCTCAGATTGCGGGAAAAGAAGAACCACCCGAAGTGGGAGAATCCTTGTTATTGAAAAGAGTACTGCTTAATGCAGAAAAAGAAGCAGAAGAGCCAGTTCAGAGGAAGAACGTATTCAGGACTATATGCAAGTCCAAGGGGAAATGCTGCAAAGTGGTAATTGACAGTGGAAGTACTGATAACCTTGTTTCCACAGAGATGGTGGACAAATTAGAATTGGTAAAAATGGTACACCCTACTCCATATAAGGTGTCGTGGTTGCAAAAAGAACATCAACTTCTTGTGACAGGGCAATTGGTACCTGCAAAAATACAAATTGGTACCTACAAAGATGTTATATTATGTGATGTAATGTTGATGGATGTATGCCACATATTGCGGGGAAGACCCTGGCAGTTTGATCGAAAAGTTGTTCATGATGGCCGAAGAAATACTTATACCCTAGAGAAGGATGGGAATAAACACATACTGTTGCCCTTGAAGAACGAAGCAAACAAAGAAGCGCCTGGAAACAGTGTTATGCTGATGAGTGGTAAAGAACTACTGCAAGAAGTCGTGAAGGATGCAGAATTACAATTTGTTGTTGTGGGTAAACCAAAGGTAATTCTGACTTCTACAAATTTAGATGATCTGCCTGAACAAATTAAAAATCTACTAAATGATTGTGTTGATATTATTGTTGATGAGTTGCCAAATGCATTACCACCAATTAGGAGTATCAGTCATCACATAGATCTAATACGTGGTGCGAGTTTGCCGAATAAAGCAACATATAGATTAACTCCTCTAGAAAATGCAGAAGTTCAGAGACAAGTGTAGGAATTGATGGATAAGGGGTTGATAAGAGAGAGCCTTAGTCCATGTGTTGTACCAGTAGTACTCAACCCAAACAAAAGCAGGGAATGGTGGATGTGTACGAGCCATAAACAAAATCACCATCAGGTATCGTTTTCCTTTACCACACATGGATGACTTAATGGATTGCTTGAGTGGCTCAAAATATTTCACTAAAATAGATCTGAAAAGTGGTTATTATCAAATAAGAATAAGAGAGGGGGATGAATGGAAAATTGCGTTCAAAACAAACAGTGGGTTGTATGATTGGTTAGTGATGCCTTTTGGACTCACTAATGCACCCAGCACATTCAAACGATTAATGAATGAAGACTTGAAGGAGTATGCAGGCAAGTTTGTAATTGTTTATCTTGATGATATTCTGGTTTTTAGTCGAAGTAAAGAAGAGCATCTGGAGCACCTTAAATTAGTTCTAAAAACTTTGCAGAAAGAGAAGCTGCTAATAAATTTGAAGAAATGCAGTTTTATGAAGGAAGAGCTAGTTTATTTGGGATTCAGAGTCTCTAAAGAAGGCTTAAAGATGGACCCAGAAAAAGTCCAAGCAATTTTGAATTGGCCAACTCCAAAGAACATATTTGAGGTAAGAAGCTTTCATGGTCTTGCAATTTTCTACAAGAAATTCATAAAAAGTTTTAGTCAGATCTGTGCGCCAATTATTGAAACTATCAAGGAGAATAATCAGCCATTTAAGTGGACGTAAGAAGCAGACCGAAACTTCAGACTGTTGAAAAAGAAAATCACAGAAAAACCAGTTTTGGCCTTACCGAACTTTGAAAAAGTTTTTCAAGTCGAAACTAATGCTAGTGGAGTTGCAATTGGAGCAGTTTTAAGTCAAGAACAGAGACCAATAGCATATTTCAGCGAGAAATTGAATGAAGCTAAGAAGAAATACTCATCCTATGACAAGGAGTTTTATGCTATTGTGCAGGCATTGAAAAATGGAGGCATTAATTGTTACCAAAAGAATTT
Source organism: Pinus albicaulis (assembly GCA_034641835.2). NCBI lineage: Eukaryota > Viridiplantae > Streptophyta > Pinopsida > Pinales > Pinaceae > Pinus > Pinus albicaulis. Next base: position 158,879,976 of record CM076576.1, on the reverse strand, counting down.
ATTTTATATTCTGATAATAATGCATTACAGTTTATCAATAATCAGCCGAAGTTGAGTCGGAAGCATGCCAAGTGGGTGGAGTTTTTGCAAAGTTTTACTTTCGTGATTAAGCATACAAGCGGTAAGATGAACAAAGTCACTGATGCTTTAACCAGAGTGAATTTAATTATGCAGGAATTAAAAAATGGTGTTGTGGGTTTTGAAGAGATGGTTGACATGAATAAGTAAGATGCAGAATTTAAAGACATTTATGCAGTTGTGCAAGATTTCACAATAGAAGCCAGTGATTGGATTATCTTATCCAAGGAGGTTTGTTGTTTAAAAATAACAAGCTATGTATTCCCAAATGTCATATGAGGGAAAACATAATTAAAGAAAAACACAGCGGGGGCTTATCTGGACACTTTGGACAAGACAAGACATTTGCTCAGGTAAATGCTTTTTACTACTGGCCAAAGATGCAAGTTGATGTTAAGAGATTTGTTGAGAAATGAAGGATTTGTCAGCACAATAAAGGGAGAAGCCAAAATACAGGATTGTACCAACCATTGCCATACCAAACCGACCATGGGATGCAGTTAGTATGGATTTTGTTTTGGGTTTGCCAAAAACTCAAAGGAAAAATGATTCTATCCTTGTTGTAGATAGATTTTCGAAAATGGCTCATTTTATTGCATGTAAGAAGACTAATGATGCAACTCATATTGCTAATCTCTTTTTTTCAGAAGTTGTAAGGTTACATGGATTGCCTATAAGTATTGTGTCTGACAGGGATACAAAGTTTGTTGGGCATTTTTGGAGAACTCTATGGAAGAAACTAGGTGAAAACCTTAGTTTCAACTCAGCCTATCATCCTCAAACGAATGGGCAGACCAATGTAGTAAATAGAAGCTTGGGAAATATATTGAGGAGCTTAGTTTATAAAAATCCTAAGCAGTTGAATTTAGCACTTGCTCAAGCCGAGTTTGCTTATAACGATACTCCTAACCGAAGTACTGGGATGAGTCCATTCCAGATTGTTTTTGGGATGAATCCGACAGGTGTGTATGAGCTCAAAAATTTGAGCAAACAGGAGACAAGGAGCGCAAAGGTGGAAGAGTTTGCAGAGCAGATGCAGAGGCTACAAGAAGATGTCAAAGAAAGATTGTAAGAAAGCGGTAGCAAATACAAACAGAGAGCTGATATGAGGAGGAAAGAAAAAGAATTCCAAGTGGGTGATCTCGTCATGGTGTACCTAAGAAAAGAAAGGTTTCCTGCTGGGACTTGAAACAAATTGAAGATGAAAAAGATAGGGCCGTGTAGAATTGTAAAAAAAATTTCAACTAATGCCTACGAAATTGAGTTGCCAGAACGAGTTGGTATATCTCCAATCTTCAATATTACAGATTTGTACCCATACAAGGAGCCAGAGGCAGAGCTACGGGATGAACCTGCAAAAGACGAAGTTCAGACTTTGAATCGGGAAAAACAAATGCCGAAGACAGTTAAGAAAGAGGTGGAAGTTGTTATGGAGAGGAGGGTAACTAAAAGAACCAGAGGACAAATTTATTTTCAGTATCTAGTCAAATGGAGGGGACAGCCAATGGAGGATGCCAGTTGGTTGACAACAGCAGAATTACAGAAGTATGGAGTAAATCCCAAAAGTTTGATGGATGATTCTTTTCTTCCCCGGGAGTCTGATGCAGGAGCATCACATGAGATGAATTTCACCAACCTGTGTGGTCAAATTATCTTTTAGTAGAGAGGGTTGGATCTCTCAAATTTACTTTTATTTTCATTTAAATTTTATTGTAATATTTAGTACATTTCTAAATTAGAAATAGGAGATAAGATTGTTAGAATAAGTGTGCATCGGACCTATTGAATAGGGATTTAATTTGTTAAACATAAAAATAGTGAGTCGCATTTAAAATAGTAAGCAGAAAAAACGCATTTGTTTTGATTAAATAGAGAGATAGAACAGAGTGAGAGACAGAGAGGACAGAGAGAGCGAAGATGATGTAATCAAGCCAAGAGGGAAAAAGAACTCTGTGTTTATTTTCTAAATAATTAATTTGAAGTGTGGATGTGCGAGTAATTGTTCCTGTGCGTGAATTCTTTCAAAACTGTTAAGGATCGCTTGCAGCAGAATAAATAATCCGAGTAATAGTTCTTCCGTTTTGCATTTTATTATCATAAGTCCCAAAACTCCAAGTTAAATCTTTTAAAAGGCTTCGCAGTATGCATATTCAAGTTTCAAGGCTTAAAGAAATTTAGGGAAAAACACTGTGTATGTCGCAAATCCGCTCTATTGCATTTCGGCAATAAAACTTAGTTGATCTTTCATCAAGTCAATTATCAAAGTACTCAGTCAAATATAGAGACAGAATTATTTTCACTTGTAACTAAATTTCTTGAAATGTAGTTAGGAAGGTAAATCTCTGATTTACCTTCCTTACTTTCTCCTACCTTTAGATCAGCCTTCCTTTTATGGTCATTGTCTTTGACTTTGGCAAACTCTTTCCTTAAATACTTCAAACTCAAAAATGTCAGCACTGTACCCTTCCTGCACCTATTCGCATTTCTTGCTACACCACACCACAATCCTGTACCTTGTTGTACATATCCGCAAACTGTACTTTCCTATAACTTCCGCAAATTGTACTCTCCTTTAGCACCTTCAATATTTCCATTTACCTTCAGCACATTCAATATTTCGATTTACCTTCAGCACCTTCAGTATTTCGATTTACTTTCCGCAATCTACTCCCTCCTATACCTTTCGCAATCTGTACTCTTCCGGTCCCTTTTATCTCATATTGATCCGCATTACTTGTCCTCCAAATGAGCCGCAGGACAGTCATATATATAGATGACTGATCAGCGATTAGGCTGGCCATTCAGTTGATATTTAGGCTAACTATGTAGCTTCAAATTTGGGCCAACTTGTAGCTTATGTTCTCCGGCATTATATGAGGTATTACTTCTCATATATTCCAATATTGTTGTAGGTTGTTTTCGCTATATTTGGTGCTTGTCTTCCAACACTTCTAGAGGGTTGTTGAGAGCTTCTTTACAAGGTCTTTGAGCATATCCATCTGAACTGAATCCTTCATGATTTTGACACTTAATCCTATTTGTACCTAGAAGACAAGAACCTAATAGACATCAAGAAGAAGTCTATCTACATAATAAAATCTTGCTCATGAAACCCATGAAGCAAGTACAACAAAATACATTTTATTAACTTTGTCTCCTAGTTACATTTTACAACATATATTGCGATATGCGATAAGTTATTTGTTGCGATATGCGACAAGTTATTTGTTGCGATTTGTGAAATCGCAAAATCACTGATTTACCATATATCAAAACTGTCGATTTGCAAATTCCTAAATTTGCGAAGTTGCGCTATAAATTAGATATTGCAATACAGTGTTAAAGGTTTGTTTTGGGTTTTGTTTGCGATATAAAAGTTATACCAGGGTTCAAATAGAGTTTGCAAAGGAACAGTGCGCCTGTACATCACTTTCTCTATTTTAACTCAAGTACAAGTCCTAAATTTAGCTTGCCTTAGATGCACATCACATCAACATGAATGCAACTCACTTGCACACTCTACATGTCGAATGCAATCTCCTAACGAGCTAAATCAAGGTCCTTCTGGTCAAGACACAAGACTAGAAGTACCTTCTGAGCTACAAAGCTCAACACTCCCTCTTAGCGAGGGAGATACTTCTGGAAGAGCCTCTTATGTCTGAATCTGTCTTCAATCCCATCTCATTGTCTGTAGTTTCTCCCTCTGACACTGAAACATGTCCTGCTACCTGAGCTGAGAATTTGTCACATCCAACTATGCTTTGAGGATCTTGCTCCTAAGCATCCATCAATGTAATATCATACCAGTTGAGGCTCATGGCAATACCTAAAGAATCACCCTTCTTCGCCACATGCTCCCTCTCCGCAACTGACACTGATCCTATATCCAAAATCCCCTTGGATATACCCGCAAGTTGTCTCATCAACCTATATGATTGCCTCTGTTTAATGCCAAGCACTATAGTTGCATCCAAGGTTGCTCCCTTTGAATATAGAAGCAATTATCCATCCTGGAGCATAACTCTATATCCAACATCCTCCAAGGCTGATACTAAGAACATCGGTACCATCAACCTTGGAACAAACAAAATCCATGTCACTTCCAGAAATTCTCCCAACTCTAGCTGGAATTTGGCACATCCAACCCCTTTTCACTACATGTGTGATGCTAACTCTAAAACTCATATTGCAGTTTGATCCTGTCTCTAAAACACTGATGTGTGATGCTAACTCTAAAACTCAAATTGCAGTCTGATCCTGTCTCTAAAACACTGACCTCATCCTCGTCATGTGACTAGACGCTCATACACAACAATACTATCAGAAATATAGGCAACTAGAGAAAATTCCTTCTATAATTTCTCTGTAAAGTCATCAATCTCGGTTGATGTTGATGCAGGCAGGTTGATAATGCTTCTTCTTCTTCTTCATGTGTGGACATTGGCTCACATAGTGACCAATCTTATGACACGCAAAGCATTTCACTTTCCTCATGTCCTTCATGTAAGATAATCCCCCACTCCGCTTTACTTTACCTTTTCCCTCCAACAAGAGCAAAATTCTTCTCATTTTTCAATCATGTTGCCCTGCAATTTTGGAATGTCTTCTTGTCTCCTCCTATACAAAGTCATCCCACAATCTATCCCAACTGCACAGATTTTCCCGTGCAACGATCCCATCAATAAAGGCATCCCACTACTGCCAAATCATCTCTAATCTTACTAATCATGGTTAGGTATGATGCAATTGTGTCAGTTTCAGACATCATGGCATTTCTTAGTTTCTCCTTCAACACCATCTTCATGTTTGGGTTTGTACTTTCGTACAACTTGGTTAAGGATGCCCACATCTAATATGTATATTTCTTACCTGTCACATGAGGTATAACTTGGTCTCTAATGGAGTCCAGGATCATTCTTTTGGCCTTCATGTTTATCTTATTAAACGCAGTGAATTGAGTGGGATCTACAGGAATTGGGACTACCTTCTCTATAATGTCTCACAACTCCTGCTCCTCAAATAAAAGAGTGATTTGCTCCTTCCAGGGCCTAAAATTTCCTGTCCCATCCAACCTATCGTCGTAATGTAGTCCAGACTACCCAGGCCTATTGCTCGTTGCCCGAACTTACTACACACTTCCTTAGGCTGCCCGAAGCCTTCTTACTCCCTGCGCGGAAATCACGGGAGTTACACAGACACTTCAAAAGAATAGTCTACCAGCAAAAAACACTACTTAATTTACATGCATGTAACTCTGCAATTCTCCGACGAGTGACCACTCACCCGATTGCTAACACACTCTCCAATCTGATGCCCTGCTAGTTGTCGACTTGTCTACTGCGGCCCAAAAAAAATTGTCGTGCCTCTTGCCAGTTGCTAATCCACTAACTGTGTTGCGATTTTCTCAGCTTGAGCATTCTTTTTTGCAATATGTGCTCTATTAGCACCACATTTTTTCTAATAGAGATAACGGGTTGGATCTAGTGTGCTTGGGTCGATGCACAACAAGCTTGCAGCCTTCACAGCCAACTCTCACCACATCCTGATCGCCCATCAATCTTCCAAAATCCTCCACCCTGCTCTTTGTTGCCACTAAGGCCTTCGACTGTGTCGTCGGCTAGCCCGACCGTTCCTGTTCTCCCAGCTTTCCCAAACCTTCGCGTTCCTCGATTGTGGTCCTGTGTCGTTGAATTACTGGCCAGTTGATCTCCTTATCGACCATGACCTATTTTCTCCCCTCAACCCCCCTTCTTATTCGCTAGTGGATCTAGTGTTGTTGCGGCTAGTCAATCGATCCAAAAGTTGTTGGTTGCCCTGGCAACAGCTACGGCTGGGCTGTCGACAACCACAGCCCCACCAATCACCACTTTTTTAATTGTTTTTTAAATAGGCTTGCACTTTCATTTTTTTTACATTTTTTTACTAAAATAAATCGCCCGTAAAATAAATTCCTCCCGCCCCAAAAAAAAATCTCACCACCTTAAAAAACAATTCATTCATATGATCCCAGCGAATCTGGCTCTGATGATCTGATACAAACCCTAACCTGTAATTCTAAGATTGAATCAAAACTTTGACTCTAATACCATGTTAGAATTATTGAACGTAGCACCAGGTATTTCGTTCCCAACAATTATTAGCGGAACAAATACACAGCCAAATTTTCAACTCACAAAAAATACAATAGAAGCAAAAAAAGATTACTTGATCTGAATCATCTGAATCACACACATAAATAGATTTTCGCCCAATAACCAATTCGTCGTTAATAAACTAATCACGGAACTTACTTGGGCTCCTGTACCAGGGATAATGGCCTAGCTGAGAAAATACAATATTGATCACCAGCGTCGCTGCACTTTCTCGGACCCAACACACGCTCACTGAGAAGCCTCTCTCAATCTTGTGCTAATGTTATGTGTCTTACCACCTCACATTAGGCTCAATTTATAACTTTCCTAGGCTATGATTGACGGCCAAAATTAGCTTGTCAAGTTAGTTGAAGATAAGTGACTTTAGTTAACTATCTTATCTTTAGCTTTCTATACCTTAACTCAAGTACAAGTCACAAATTTGGCTTGCTTTACATGCACATCACACCAACATGCATGCAACTCACTTACACACTCTGCATGTTGAATGCAAACTCCTAACAAAGCAAAGCAATGTCCTTCTAGTCAAGACACAAGACAAGAAATACCTTTCGAGCTACAAAGCTAAATGGAGACAACTTGATACAATTGGAGCAAGTGCTAATGTACTTTGAGAGGATCATTCAAAGTTATCTTACACTTTCCCCTAACTCTGCTAGTCCTATCAAGTATCAACCAAGTCAAAGCCATCCCACCTTAGATAACCACTTGAAGACACAACACAAAGATGCTACGTTTGCATACATTGTTTAATGATGGTATAATGCAAATATCCCCTTCAATGCTACCTGCTCACCTTATTACCAACCTATGTGGGACTCTGTTATTGTTGTGGGAAAGGGCTTCAAAGGACCTAGTATGCATGATTTGAGGGGATCCCTTTTGAAAAAGAATGTTTTGTCCACAGAAACAAGTTCTACCATCATGTCAGAGGGGTATATGATGGAAAGAACCATTTACAATCATAATTTGTCTTGACTCTTGCCCTCAAGGAACCATGTTTTCCAAACCGGTTGATGCATCTGATAAGGCAGAAAATGCAAACCAATTATTTCAACTTTGGATCATATTGTCGTGTGTATGTGTGTGTTGGAGGGGGGGAGGACCAAATGTGGTTTAGCTCAGCATAGATAATGCCTCTAACTGTGCTCCTGCTAGAATTCAAATACAAGACCATATTTTGAACCCCATGTGCTCTACAATGCATAGACCTCATGCTTAATAAAATAGGCAAATAAAATTGGATCAAGCATTGTAGACCATGCCAAGTACATCACAAAATATATCTACAACCATTAATGGCCATTGAACCTAATAAGGAAAAACACCAAGGGTGGGGACTTTGTTAGGCCTACATCACAACATTTGCAACTCAATTCCTCACATTGCAATCCATCCTTTCCCAAGCATAGAACTCGAAACAAATGTTTTTCAATGATTAATGGAATGGAACTTAGCGGGCTCAAAAAAAAAGGATAAGATACCAAAAAAAACAATTTTGATAACACTTTCTACAAAAACACATGAGGTTGTGAAAATTCGTGACCACTTGTTAAGGTGTTCCAATTGGTGGATGGGCAAATATTGGCCATTGGTTACATCTATGAGGCCATGGATCATACAAAGGAGAAAATAATAACAACCTGCAAGAATAGGATACTTAATTGTGGACCTATTTGGGAAATCACTGAAACCAAATATAACAATCAACTCCATCACCCTATACATGCATGTAGGTATTTCCTAAATCCAAGGCATCATTACAAGGATCGACTAGGAAAAGAACAAACTAGGAAGATCAAAGATGGATTGTACCAGTGCTTGGAGCACATGGTCCCTAATGAGGCTACGCAACTGAAATACATTGACAAATCAATGTTTTGACTAGATTCGTGGGTAGCAAAAAATTAGGAAAGATCAAAAGAAATGTGAACCAACCAAGTAAGCAATTCCAAAGGTTTTTTAAGTTCAATTACTTAAACTTAAACTTCAAAAATTTCAATTTTTAGCCAAAGACAATCTAATTTGTCGAACTAACTTTGTCTTTGCAACACATTGGTGGAAATTGTTAGCTTTTGTAGTTGGAACAGGGGTTTTAGTCTCAGATGGTGTCTATGAGGTAAGGAACATGTTAAATTTCCATGAAACTCTGCAAGTACTTACTAAATTACTTAAAACTGGGCAACTAAAAACTTAAACTACTTTACTTTCACCAAGATACAGAGTTTCTTAACAAATTAGAAGCAGCAGAATAAAAACACCAAAGATAAAAACACATCACACAAATTGGCATGCTTGTTTACTCTAGAAACCCAACAAGGAAAACCTACTTCCTTGATTGTGGTATTTTATTGATTGTTCTTGAGCAATTGGATCAATTACAAAGCAATTTCTCTCTCTGAGAAAATGTTTTGCTTCTTCAACCAAATCTCAACTGATATAATTGATCTCGACTTGCCTTGATCATTGCTTGATCTCGGCCCTCTAGCACGCAACTATTCCCCTATTGCCTCCTTGATTTGCCCTGCCTCTTGCTTGATCATGCTCCTCCTTCCTTGCGCACTTGGAAACCCTATTTCCTTGTGCAAAACACATATTTCCTAGCGCAATATTGGCTCCTATTTCTTAGCGCAAGTCCTCCTCTTTCCTTGTGCACTTCCTGCCTCCTATTTCTTAGTACACCAGCCCCTCAAAACTGCACACAATCAATCTCCTAAATTCTAGTGCACTTGTGATCTCCTATTTCTTAGGACACAAGTTTTGTGCTGTCCACAATAAAAGATACTCTCACAAACTCATGAACTGTCGTCTCACAAACCTTGTGCACAAAACTTATCAATTAATGTGCCTTCGTCCTCCACTTTATACACCCAATTTGAACATCCAAGGATGCCCAGTTCAAATTTAGAAGTTGAGCTATGATTGAGAGCTAACTGAGAGTTCTTCTTGTCCTTTCTCCAATCAACATTGGAGTTCTTAACTCATTCTCTCTCCAATCAACATTGGAGACTAACACCCTCCTTCAATCAAGACTGAAGACTAACTCACTCTAACTGAACTTGTAACGGCCACGTTGTTCTATAGTCAAACTGTTGAAGACTCCACTTAATAAAAGCTCCAACTCTACGCATGCTAACTTGATGATTATTCCAGTAAACTCGAAATAACTCATCCTAACTTAAGTTTAACTCATGAGCTCGCACTCATATTGGGAGAAGGAAAATTTGAGGTCTTCACTCACTAAGGCACAAGCCAGAAGGCATTTACTCACTACATTTTTAACACTCCCTCTTAGCGCGGAAGGTACTTCTAGAAGAACCTCGTCCACCAAGATTTGTCTTCAACACCACCAAGTTATCCACTATTGTAGTTGCTCCCTCTGAACTAGAAGACTTCCCTGTATTCGGTTGCAAAATCTGATTTGAAGACCTGTTCATTCCAACCATGCTCCAATGATCCACCTTGTACACCCCATCTGAGCCTACTACTGATTTTTCCTCTGGTTGTGAGTCTATCAACTCAGTGATCAGTGCCATATACCCACTGTAACTATGCCCTTTCTTAACTCATGAGCTTGCACTCATATTAGGAGAAGGAAAATTCGAGGTCTTCACTCGCTAAGGCACAACCCAGAAGGTATTTACTCACTGCATTTTTGACACTCCCTCTTAACGCGAAAGGTACTTCTAGAAGAACATTGTCCACCAAGATTTGTCTTCAACACCACCAAGTTATCAGCTATTGTTGTTGCTCCCTCTGAACTAGAACACTTCCCTGCATCCGGTTGCAAAATCTGATTTGAAGACCTGTTCATCCCAACCACGCTCCAATGATCCACCTTGTACACCCCATCTGAGGCTACTACTAATTTGTCCTCTAGCTTTGAGTCTACCAACTCGGTCATCAGTGCCATATACCTAGTGTACTTAGGTCCTTGCTTGCTCTACCTGAGGATAGTGCTAGGAGTCTCAACGCGCTCCTAGCCAACCTGATCAGCCCACTTGGTTCTCCTCTTCCCTATGTTGGAAGTCATTGACTGTGTGGCTGCCTCCACTCATCCTGGTCTCTTCTCCTCATCATCTTGTTGCTCGACCCACTTCCTCAAGGATGTGCCTATCTCAACCTGCAGCAGGTACAGATTCTTCATCCTCACACCTATCTGCTTCACACATCCTGAAGTTAAGTGTTTGAGGTAAGCATTACCTCTACCGAAGATGACATCATAACCCTTATCCTCTAGAGCAGCCACTAAAACAAGGCTCCTCTTCAAGCCTAGAACATAAAGGACATCTCTAAGATAGAGAGAGTTGTCTGACCCCTCTTAAGACTGACAGTACCAATTCCCCTAGTCGCATACTTGTAATCATCTCCTAGCTCAATATAAAACTACATGTACTCATCCTTCAGTTGGCTAAAATTTTCCTTGTTCCTGGCTATATGGAAGGATGCTCATGAATCTATCTACCATATATTGTTTCCTGTTGAGCTTGCATGCAAGCTATTAATGAGAAATCTTTCTCGAATTGAGAAGAAATGCATCTATCTCAGCTAATGCAGAACCCAGATACATGATCCTTGATGGACCACTTCTTCCAATTAGGACACTTGCTAGCATAGTGCCCAAACTCATGGCAATAGAAGCACTTGATCTTGCTCAAATCCTTCTTCTTCTTCTCGCCCTTCTGACTAGAATCTGTTGAGATTTTGGGGTAGCATCGAATGTGCTCTAGCTCCCAAATTTTGTGGAGGAGTTGGAGTACATGAGATCTCCAAGACCCAGAAAGCGTTTGAAAAAATTACATCAGGTTTAAGAGATATTTAATTAATAAATCCTTTTAATTAAGGACCCTAAGTCTAACTTAGGAAAATTAAAAGAATAAAGTGAATTAAATTAAATATGTGATGAGAATGACTTAAGTGACACGGACCACGCAACTTCTAATCTTAGTCGTCGATTAGAGATTAGATCACCTCCGTTGGTTTTCCAATGAGAAAAGTATAAAAGAATGGCCTGGGGTCAGTTGGACAAGAAACACATTGGCAGAGCACTGAAGCTACGCTGAAATTCTAGGGCGTGGTTTGCTAAGAATTTCAGAAGCAATCTGCAATGCGACGAGGGGCAATATTGGCAAGGGGATGGTTTGATCCCAAGCCAAGAGTACAACAATGGCAGAGAGGCAGCATACCAATGCAGCGCAAAGACAGCATGGTGCTACCATAGTTTTAAAAATTGGCCGGACCGGCTTGGAATCGGTCGAGTAAACCATGCCAAACCCCCGGTCGGACCGACTCGGTGGAAAAACCGGTCCAGAGGCCGGTTTGTGATCGAACCTGCCGAGTCGGCGTCACAAACCGGTCGACTCGACCGAGCCAGTCCAAGCCGGCCGCAGGCCCCTCTCAAGCTAAAAATCGGACTTCAAAATTAATTTTTTATTGCTGTTAGGGTTTTATGCAAGGTTCTAACCCCTCCCCATCCTATTAAAACTACCCAACCCCTCTCATTTCCTCACATCTATCTCATTGAATTTGAGTGAGCATTTGTGAGGAATTTGTGAAGAGTTGTGGAGTTGGTTTTGGAGCAGCTTTGAGAAGTCTTTTGGGCAAGCTTTTGAGCAGCATTGAGGAGTTGGTTTGTTGGAGCTGCATTGAGGAGGCTAGAGCCTAGAGGTATTTTTTTTCCCTTATAAAATTTGCCTTTGCTTGTTTTTTTTTTTTTTGAAAATCTGAAAATGGTAAACATAGTTTTTTGTGAAAGAAATGAACATAGAATGAATAGTCTTTTTTCGTTTTCATTTTCAGATTTAAAAAATTTCTTTCCAAGTCAAAAACTCAATCCAAAATGGCCCCTACAATGAAAGATGTTGCTTGGGTATATGCTAAAATGGTTGATGATCAAATGCATTGCAAATTTTGTAAGAGAAAAACTAAGGTGGGTTGAGGGGGCATTCATAGACTGAAACTACATTTGGCTGGTATGAGGCCAAATTACTCCATGTGAAGCACCAATAGAAGAAATTGGGGAAATTAAGAAGGAGTTGAGAGAGAAATTTCAAAAGTTTGAGGTAGACAAAGCTAGGCAATTTCATTTATGAGGCTATGGATCAAGCAAAGGAGCAAATAAGGGAAGCATACAAGGACAGAGTGGGTAAGTATGGACCCATTTGGGCAATCATTGATCAAAGATGGAACAATCAACTCCATCGCCCTATACATGCAGCTGGATATTTTCTAAACCCAAGGTATCATCATAAAGCTCAGGAAGCAAGAGCTTTGATTGGGGAGGTTAGAGATGGATTGATTGACTGCATTGATCGCATGATCCCCACAGAGAGTGGCCAATTGTAGATACACAATTAGATCACTGTGTTCAGCCAAGCCACAGGTACCTTTAGCAAGAACCTTGCAAGGCTTGCAAGGGAATCAGATGACCCAGGTAAACAAAGAATTTCAATTTTCATATTTTATTATTTTGTATAATTGTTTATAATTTCAAAGTTGGATATAATTTGTTAAGCTAATTGAAACTCATTTTTTGCAACACAATGGTGGGAGGCATTTGTTAGCCATTGTCCTGAATTGCAGAGGTTTACAATTCGCATTTTGAGTCAAAATTGCGGTGCTTCTGGGTGTGAGTGCAATTGGTCTGTCTTTGAGAGGATTCACACAAAGAAGTGAAACCGTTTGGAGCAAAAATGGTTAAATGATCTAGTGTATGTCTAGTACAACCTCCGACTAAAACGCAACCAATTGCTGAACAAAAGAACTGATTCAGATCCCATTGTGTTGGAGGATATTGATCCAACATCAGATTGGGTAGAGGAGAGTTGTCCACCAGAGTTGGCTCTAATGAGGATATTGGTGTGGGGATGGACTTCGATACACAGGTAAAGGCTCTGCCTAATGCAGAGCCACTAGAAGCAGGCCCAGTCCCAAGCCCTCCAGTTGCAGTCGCAGGCACTTCCTCTAGTCAGCCACGACGAAGGCCAATAACTCGTCTATCTCAGGCTCAGCATGCTACAGTTCTAGTTGAGGATGTTGATTCAGAGGAGGAGCGAACAGTTTCCCCCTCTGGTTCAGAGTTTGAGGCAGAGGACATTGGCTTGTCAGATGTCTAGCAGTAGTGACTATTCATGTTTTGTTGTAGAGGCCATTTAGAGCCTCCTTGGTTATGTTTTTTGTTCTGGCCTCGTTTCTCTATATCATCATCATGTATTGGACAGTGCACTGGGTGCAATTTTGATATAATGGATATATTCATGAGCCTACTTTGATCATATGTTGTTTTTTGTCCATATTGCAATGCTTTGTGTTTGGAAGCATGAATGAAAATCTTTAAAATTATGTTTCTTTATTAAAAAAAATTAACATTTAATGTATTTTTTACAAAGACCGAGTCATTGAAACTAAACCGGCCGAGTCGATACCAAGTCGGAGTCGGAGCCGAACCTCGGCCGTTTCGAAACCCGAGTCGGATTTTTAAAACACTGGGTGCTACGCAGTCTAGCAGAGGCCACATAGAGGCCACAGGAGCCACGCAAGACTGACGCAGGCTCAGTCAGGGCAACGCAGGGGCAGCGTAAGCCCTTCAGGGGTGACACATGCCCTTCCAAAGCAACGCAGACGCTAACGTAGGCCAGTCAGGCTGACGCAGAGGGCTTCAGAGCAGCGTTGGGGTTTGCAGTGGACCAGAAAAGGCTCGAGTTCTATAAATCCTGTTTGAGGGACTGAATTAGCCATATTTTCTGTCTCCGAGGATAAAGGTATGGTTGTCGTATTATTTCTCTGTAGGGTAAACCAGTTTGGTGCCCAGACACTGTTGTACTTAGAATTTGCTTCATAATAAAACCCTCCAGAGCTAGCTGCATCGGTTTTCCCGCATTGGGTTTTTCCGGGGACATTGGTCCAAAAAATCTGTGTCTCACTTTGTCATATGAGCATGTTATTCAGTATTTGATGTGTATGTGTAGGCTGCTAGTTTTATTTACTTCGTTGTCTTATTGAATATGTTAGATCCTTATATTACTAATATAGTCCCTTATTGTTGTTAGTGTAGCCCCCTTATTATTATTCTTGTACCCTTGTAATCCCCATATTGTTATTATTGTGCCCCATAAAAGCCCACTATTGTTATTGTTGTGCCCTTACATTATTATTGTTAAGTCGGTTAGGATTATACTGTGACCCCATGGACTCCTATATATAGAAAGGAGGTTTTGTCGTTTGAATCATCCAAGAATTGTTCATTTATGTAATGTAAAGGAGGTTGCCCCCTCGAAGTGGCTTATTTTTAAGGCGTTGATCTCTCTTTTCTTCTATTTTGGGAGCTGCTTTCATAACATTTGGTATCTGAGCTTTGGATTCTAGGGTTTTGTTGCTTCAAACAGGTCATCGTGGAATTTTCGCTATAACTTTTTTTCTATGAAGATTCGGAAGCTAAAAAAACCCATTTGCGAAGAAATCCAAAGGAACATCGTTCAGATCTTGGTTCGCAATATTTTCGAAGATATGATCTATGGAAGTTAGGGCTTTTGCAAACTCTTGAATTTCATCTCAAAGAGGTGACCTTGGGAAAATCTTCATAACTCACTCTGAGCATCGGATTGGAATACTGTAAAAAGTGGTCGAAAGTACACGGACTGTAGTTTCCTCTGTATCAATTTCAAAGCCAAAGGAGGAAACAATAACATGTGGCACGTCGTACAAGTTTGCTCTACTAAACTAGTCCATAATTAGGTCATTGCGGGAGATTGGGAATAACTTTGTCTTGAAGAACCCAAATCAGGTCAGACCTGTGGCATTGCAAAGAAGAAGAATAGTCCAATGCTTTCCATTCAAATGGTAGGTGTTGATGATGTACTAGGAGTACAATGGTTACAATCTTCGAGGACGGTAGCTTTTAATTTTGAGGAACTTTTCTTCAAATTTTTTTCGAAAGGAAAGGAAGTTGAATTATGCGGTATCGTAAGGAAGCCAAAAAAGAGAATAAGCTATAATGTCATGACAAAGCTTCTGAAGAAAGAAAAATGAGGCATAATTGCAAAATTATGCTCACTAGAAGTTCCAACATCAAAATCATCTATTTCTTCAGATCTCCAAAAATTCTTGGACAATCATTCCAAGGTGTTTGAAACTCCCAAAGGACTCCCACCTATTCGTCATCATGATCATGCTATTCATTTGATTCCAGGAACCGTTCCTCCAAACATTAGGCCTTACAGATATCCTTATGTCCAAAAGAGCAAAATTGAACATATGATTGCAGAAATGTTAGAGGCGGTATAATTCAACCTAGTCAAAGTTATTTCTCTTCTCCAGTAGTATTGGTGCACAAGGATGGATCATGGCGCATGTGTTTGAATTATAGGGAGCTCAATAAGCTCACTATTAAAGATAAATTTCCCATTCCTATGATCGATGAATTATTGGATGAATTACATGGAGCAATTTATTTTACCAAGTTGGATCTCTGTTCAAGATATCATCAAATTAGAATGAAGACCGAAGATATTCCAAAACAACATTTCGAACTCATGAGGGTCATTATGAATTTTTGGTCATGCCTTTTGGCCTTACCAATGCACCTTCTACATTTCAAGGGTTGATGAATTCCATTTTCAAACCCTTCCTTAGAAAATTTGTGTTAGTATTTTTTGATGATATACTAATCTACAGCAGGTCATGGAAGGATCATGTTCAACATGTTGACAAGGTGCTCAAACTATTCGAGGAAAAACAATTATATGCAAAAACCTCCAAATGTTTCTTTGGAGTACAAGAGTTGGAATATCTGGGTCATATTGTATCGCATGAGGGTGTTAAGGTAGACCCTAACAAAATTAAAGTCATTAACCAATGGAAAGTCCCCACAACCATAAAGAAATTGTGAGAACTTATCGAGTTAACAAGGTATTATCGCAAGTTTGTTAAGAATTATGGGAGAAAGACTTGCTAGGGTGGTAAGAGATCCACCGAAGATGGAGAAATACTAGCTAGGGTGGCAAGAGATCCACCGAAACTAGGGTGAGGATTTCACTTGAAACCCTCGATCTGAAACTCGCTCGCGTTTCTCTTCAATAGAAATGAGAAATGATGTGCTAGAATGAATAGCAAATGATCCCCAGCCTCCTTTTATAAGATGTCAATGAGTTCTCCCCAAGCCTCTAGACTCCTCTTTTTTAATATTATTTTATTGGTGGGGGCCACTTTCCACTAGTGACTTATTGCTGTGTTTTCTAATGAAATACTATTTGTCGCCCTTTTCTAATAAAATAATATTTTTCTACTCTTTTCTAATAAAATAGAATTCGCCCTGCTTTATTAATATCATCGAAAATTGGACAAGCTCCTTAGTAGCTTCTGCACTCACAAAATCAGGGACATTACAAAATATTAGATGTACAAATGATATGACATGTTTACAAATGAGGGCCCTGCTTATATACTAAGCAAGATGCCCCTTCACGAATAGTCATGTCTCAACCAGGAGACATGTCCCTTCATAACTTATTAGTTTATACTTACTAATTATTATTTATATTATATATTTATGTTTGCTACACATTGTAACCTCAAAACCCCTCTTCTCACTTTTGGCCATCTCTCCTCCAACTTAGGGAGAGTTCTCCCTAAATATAAGATTGCTAGGGTTTTAAGGCTTTGAAGTTTGAAAGTAAACTCAAGATTTGAGTTCAAAGGGAAGATCCCCAAACACACACAATCAAGAAATTATATGGTGATTTTGAAGAGTAAACCCCAACAAAACATAAAGGAATTTGAAATAAACAAAGAGATGGCAAGATTAAATATTAATGCCTTAGATTGCCAATATGATTTTGGGGCATATGGGATCAAGATAAGATAAGATAGGATAGGATAATTTTATTAATGTTTAACGAATGACCATAAATAGGATCAAAGAAACAAGGATCAACCCATTTGAAGAGGAATGTAGTAGATTTAGGTTCACTAGTCTAGGGTAATTCCATTCACTATCCCTATAACTTTCAATCTTCAAGAACAAGATAAGAGAAACTGCCCCTGGGCGCTTTCCTCAAATTCTTGGAAGAAGTGCATGTTTAAGAGGGATAATAAAAATAAAATGTCATGCCCACCTACTTAATACTTAATTTCCATCATCCATAGACACAACCAAGTCAAAGAGAGTCAACTCAATTAGATTATTCTGCATTCATCCGAGCTTCACCAATATCCATCCAAGAAAAGAGTGAAATCCACATCAAAAAGGACACTTCAAGAGGTTGCTCAACTCCTCCATCCATAGAAAAATTATAAGAAGAGAAAATCGCAAACATTTCAAACTTGCTAAGGGATTTCTTCCCAAACCCAATCATGAGAAAATGAGAGGAAGTGCACCTCTCATTGTCTAGCTCCTATTTCCATCTGACTTCAATGTCTGAACCAGTGTTCGACAAAGACGTGTCCCCCAGGGTGGGGTGCACGCACTCCACGCACCTGGAATGGGGGGACGCTTCGAGAAACATTTCCCCACGTCCCCCTTTGGGGAGACGCGGGGAGATGCAGCGAGAAACATTTCCGTAGTGTGGGGGACGTGTCTCCCAAAAAGGAGTGCTTCTAGGCGCACCTCCTCAAAAAGGGGACGCCCAGAAGCACCCCTTTTGAGTTTCAAGAAATTTTGTGTAGGGAAGCCTAGTATTCAAGCCTATAGCCCTATTATTGCTATGCAATTCATGGTAATGTTAAATTCTTAAAGTAAAAGTGACATTCTCCTTTATCTTTCATTTCCATCATTTTACTTAAATTTTTAAAATTACCATGAAATGACTCAAAATGTTTGAGAGTGGTTCCGACCTCATTGGATTTTTAAAATTACCATGAAATGACTCAAGATGTTTGAGAGTGGTTCCCAAAAAGGAGTGCTTCTAGGCACACCTCCTCAAAAAGGGGACGCCCAAAAGCACCCCTTTTGAGTTTCAAGAAATTTTGTGTAGGGAAGCCTAGTATTCAAACCTATAGCCCTATTATTGCTATGGAATTCATGGTAATGTTAAATTAAGTGACATTCTCCTTTATCTTTCATTTCCGTCATTTTACTTAAATTTTAAAAATTACCATGAAATGACTCAGGATGTTTCAAAGTGTTTCTGACCTCATTGGATTTCATATGGAGAAAGTAGAATTTTAGATCTCACTCGAAATCAAACAGACTTAACAGTTTTTCAGGATTTAAGAATTGGGGGGATTGTAATGTTTCCATTGGATTTTGTCATGTACAAGGGCATGGAACTAGTATTTAATCAAGAGCACCAAGCCCTCTAAGTACTTTGATGTTAGTGGCATTGGTTGTGGAACTCCTCTATCACGACCCTACTAAAAATGTACCCATCACTCAAAAAAAATCTTGACTTGACATGCTACGTTTTTTCTCTACTATTTTAATGCTTATAGGATGATATTGATGACAAAGATCCCAATATAGGTAATGATTTTGATAATATGTAGGTATTTGTATCTGCACCCTTACATGCTATATAAATGAGAAATTTTGTTTATTTGTGTATAAGTGTTTTGGATTCATATCGATACACATGGATGTATGTTTTTCTTTAAAATTTGAATATTTTAGGTGTTTTTGGTCGGTCAGCTTTTATGTCCAGTTTTTTTACCAGTTATGGTCCAATTCTGACTAGTTCTTGGTTAAGAGGTTTTTCTAGTTCGATCACTGGTTCGGTTTCGATAACATTGGTATCTACTATAGTCTATTTTTCTTAGTACTAATTAGATTCTAGAATGATGAGCGATGAATTTAAAATTGAAATCAATTTGCATTCTAGAATGATGAATGATGAATTTGAATCAATGTATTTCATTATTGAATTTCATTATTAAATCTCGTGGTGTATGGATGAATGATGTATATGCCAATATGAACAATGAATATGGTTTAGTGTATTTCATTATTTAATTCAATTGTGTATGGATCAATATATTTATGCTTTCATTATTGAATATGAAATTGTGTGTATATATATACACCCCAACATCTCCCCATCCCCCCTAGATTTCCCTAAAATTTGAAGATACTCCCACACGTCCCCACAGTGCATCCCCCCCGCATCGCATACCCCCGTCCCGGAGTCTTGGTGGAACATTGGTCTAAACAGTCGGTAACATTACCCTCAGGCTAATTCACTTGTATAAGAATCAAAGAATGATGATTATTTGTGAAACTAAAAATAAGAGCTGTATATGTGTACTGTTATATGCAACTAAAGAGGTTGGATGTTTTCCCCAAGAAAGGGTTATGATATTTTTATCACTAGGAGGCATTATTGTGTATGCGCTTCATACCTCCATTAATCACATGTACAGAGTTGTAAAATGACTCGTGTGAACTAACATCATATGTCATTTTCTATGTTCTTATAATTAATGCTATTCTGCTCTCTTATCATTTAAGTCATGTGAGCTAATATATTTTTTTATTTCTTTGCCATTACTCTAGACTTCCAACTTGAAAAATTCAAATGCTCAGCAACATGCCAGAACACCAGCCTCTTTATTGTACAATAATTGCAATTTTCCAACCAAGAGATTTCATGTTTTACTCCACTTAAAAAAGGTAACTATATATATCTGGATCACAACCTAAACAGAAGTTCTCAAGAAACATAACATTGAAACAAGTAGCATACATTTATTGTATAGCTTCTCTCTGTTCTTATAATTGACGAGATGTAATTGTACAGAAATGTTCATCCAGATTTTCAAGAACTTTCATCATATGACAAGAATTTTATGTTTTCATGCATACAGTAACTTGTCATGGTAGAATCAATTTCTACTAACTTTGAATCTATCTAAATTAGGGCAAGAAAATCACAAGCCTCAGGGAAATAGAATAAAAACATGTACCTGTATGGCACTATTCTCGGCAAGTTTCATAGCAGTGTCATAATAAGATAAGCGTAGCATATAGTCAACAAGAATCCTGTTCACTCGTATGTTGTTCCATTCCTGCTGATTTTCTGCCCGAAGCACAGTCAAATGGTCCAGCCTGGCACGACACCTTTGAACTTGCAACTGCTCACTCTTGTTGCTCTCATCTAGCTGGTTAGCACAAACAAAAACAAAACAAATAAAAGTATATCTAATGCAAAGCTATCAGAACACAAATATAAAGGATAGATCAAAGGTCCGGTAAATTCAAAAGTTAACAAACTAGCTCCATGACGCATAATTGTCGTACTGTGAAATGATCTAAACATCCCAGATTAGCACAAACAAATAATAGGTGAAAGTCTATCTAATGCAAGGCTATAAGAACACAAATATAAAGGATAGATCAAAGGTGCAAGAAATTCAAAAGTTGACAAATGAGCTCCATGACAAAATTCTCAAAGTAGCTTTAAAATGATCCACAAGTAGAATAATATACATATAAATTCGTGTAGCATTCAAAAAGTAGAAGAAAAGAGACAGCTACTAAGATTTAAAATCTCTATGGAATCTAATAACAGTGTCTTGGCATCTCTAAGGAATCTAGATGTTGCACTAAACATAAATAGTTGTCAATAGCCATCATGGCAATTTAGTGCATACCTAATAACTTTCAGATTAACTTTGAAATATTTATCCAATAGGCAATCCCATTTTTGAAACAAAGGCTTGGCATCTCTAAGGAGTCTAGATGTTGCACTAAACATAAATAGGTTTCAATAGCTATCCAGCATTTTACTGCATGCCTAATAGCTTCCAGATTAACTCCGAAATATTCATCCAATATACAATTCCATGTTTGAAATGGTAGCTAGTGCAAGGCCATTAGTGACATCACATGAGATGAAGATAAAATAATTTTATCAATATCCAATAAATAATTTCTAAAAACCAGCCAATAATTTTATCAATATCCACTTTCTCTAGCTTAAAAGAACCCTATGCAAGTAGGACCTTCTTTACTCTAGGACACCCTCAGTCTTCCCAACAATTAACTAGAGAGGGCATGGTATAGAATTGATTCCATGGTGATCTGATCATAAAGATTTAGAGAGACAAGTTATGATGAATCATAATGACCGTAGCACACACATATATAGGTTATAAACTATATATCATTTATATTGGTCATATATGCTAAGTAAATTACAAGTTGCTTTGTAGTGGACTGGGGAAATTTTCTAGTGTTTCTTAAGCAGCTAGGGTTTCAATCATTCTCATCAGTATTGTAGACTAATGGAGAAAAAAAAATCCAATAAGCAATTTTATTCAATAAACCATTCCATATAACAGTAATTTTAACCATTCAACCATTAAACAACATGATACAACCCAATTCCAATAGTTCAACACAATTGCAATTTGTCCCCAAACCAATACTAATTTCAACCAAACTTATTTAATCATTCAAATATACCCTAGATTAAGTTAAACTCATTGGCTAACTACAGATCTGAAACTTTACTCTATTACGGGGTTGTCTAAGAGCCCAAATAAGCTCTAGAACGCAATCTACACTTCTTCATGAAGACAACAAGTGATTGGTAGATGATCCAACTCTTCAGAAATCAGTCCCAAATCTACGACATTTACTCCACAAAATTCGGACCTATTTCTAATCTCCGGCTATGCTCAGTAAATGCTCGTACTTTTTTCATGCTCAATTTGGTGACCACAGAGAGGCTTTGTCCACATTTTGACCGCAGGATATTAATGAGAAGCTGACATTAACCTCAAAGTTGCTCTGCCATACTTCAATTTAGTTTCTATACACTACAGGAAAGTTGCACGAGGGTTTGATAACAGTTAACTAGCCTCAGTCTTAAACTTCACTCTGTCCAGAACCCGCCTCAGGAAGAATCCACCAAGATTTTGACCAGCTTCACTCTGTCCAGAATTGATCTCAGAAGGAATTTGCTCAGCTAGAAAATCCTGCTCTGTCCAAAACTATTCTTAAAGGGGATCTGACCAGCTGGAATATGATTCGATCTTCCTTCTCTTAGGTTTTTTCCACAAATACTTCACTATGCCTTGTAGAGAGAGACCCATGATGCCAGAACACAGAAACAAAAGGGAAATACGACTAACTAGGGTGGAATCTTTTACCACCAAAATTAGTAGAAGAGAACAGGTCTTAAAGTCCTCAGAGATCCAACTCAAGAAAATAGAGGATTTGGTCCACAATTGATGATGATTCATTTGATCTCAATCCTCCTCTGTTTATAGATTTTTCATCAGCTCCCAACCCTTGAGTGCAACCCCAAACTTTGATATTTTTCCCCAACCGACCCAATTTTTGCACAATCTTGCCCCAACATTAGAAAATTTGGGTTTTTACCCTTTTAACCAGACAACAGCCTATGGGGTCAAATAGGATATTTCGTCCTCCATTAGCCATCAATTTGGAGAGGACAATATAGTCCCCCATTCCCAAAATTGCTTGCCCTTAAGCAATTGCAAATTGGAATGTTGCAAAACTCGTTCTTCTTCCCATGTGGTGCCATCCACTGGAAGATTCTTCCATCTAATAAGATATTCTGAAATACTCTGTCTCTTAATTTCTTTTCTCATACTGCCATGATTGCCTCTGAAATTAACTCCAATTCAAGGCTACTTGGGAGTGGGAGCGGAAGCGGGTGCAGAAGCAGGAGCGGGGAGCGACATTTTCAAAAGCTCCCAGATCGAAAGCAAATCGCGAGCGAATTTTTATATAATATATATTTTTATATATTTTGAGGCGTATATGTCAACAAATGCATGTAGAATGATGTTAGATATAAAAAGCATAAAAACATGGATTGAACCATATAACATCAATCATCTAGAAGTTATAATCTTCATCAACCACGTCCACAAGTGAGTAACATACAACATATCAAGTCTCGTGATTCATTAATCTTAAATTTTCAAGCTTTCAAAATTCAATATAAAACATTTATCATCATTGATCACTAAAGTTGTACTTGTAACCATTACCATTACCGAGTAACCAGTCACCAAACTATAACTAAGAATATCTAACATGAAATGAAATGTTTCAACTTTCACAAAGCATCATATCCAGAATTCATTACCAATGAGTTATAATTGCCAAATTCAAACTTCAAACTTAAATTCTCATATATTGTTTACAAAAAATATCATAATAAATATAAAAAAGTCAATAGTTATAAAAACTACTAGAAACTAGAAATGACAAGTAAATCTATTATCTATTGCTTCCTTTGGCCCTTACTCGTGGTGGTCTACTAGGAGTCTCCTCCCGCATAGTTGAACAACCATGTCCAAAACCAAAACCAGAAGGCACATGACCTCCACATGAGAATGTAGATGGAGGTGGTGGCAGGAAAGGCAAATATTGCACTACTACTACATGATGGGCCTAGGGTGGCATGGTTGTTGTTGTTGCTTAGTCATCATCTTTAAAAATTTATGTTTCCAATTCTTCTAGATATAGAGCTCCATCCTCCAAATTATCTTCCTCTGGATTGTTGTCCCAATATATATTTGATGTATCATCACGAGCCCAGTCACAATAATGTGTGAACAACCTCAAGTTGTAGTGCACATGAACCAAGCTTTCTGCCAGATTTTCATTGAGGTTGTTTCTTCTCACATTATGGGTGAAGCTATAGGTGCTCCAACATCTCTCTGCATAATAAGTATTTACAACCTGTAAAAGCAATTTCTTTACACTTTTTGCCAAAAGTCCCTGGCCGCCATATGTGTCCCACCATGTGATAACATCAAATCTATCCCTATCTTCCATTGCATGCAAAGAAAGGAACACTCCAATGCTAGTGAAGTTTTTGCCTAATTTAAAACGCAATCTAGCACACTCCTCCCTATCAAGGACTAGCTTTTCTAATGCTATCATATACCCATTTTGTACCTCTGCATCTATATGGGGTTTGGTCCTAACCCCATCCCCAAGTGCAAGTTTGCCCAACCAAGATGGAGAGTAGTATTTTGGTGTAAGGACATATGCCAACAATGTAATGGAACATTAAGTTTATCCCATTGTGCATGGACAAAAATGTGAATAATATCATACAAGTTGGAATCTTTTTGTTGAACAAGATCTTTTATTTGCCCCAACATGTTATCCATCTGCTCATACACCTCACCAATCACTGGTGCATTTGTATCTACAAAACGAATCATGTTATAAATGGACTTGGTTTATTGTAAAACACTCCTCACACATGCCCAAAACAAACCATCAAGAGCAGTCTCCTCCACCTCTTCAAAGTTGTCTATCAACTGTGGTTGGAGCCCTATCCTTTAATACCTGCCAACGTTGACTTGATACCATACTAGCCAATGACTCCCTTACCTTCAAAAGGCACCTAAAGGTGAGCTAATAGCTAGCAAGTCTAGTCTTCGCAATCTTCAACAGCTCCAACCTTGAGTGACTGCGGAAAAACCCATGGGTATTGCTATGATTGGTAATAAATTTTATCACTCTTACCTCTCTTGTACAAATTACCAATCCATTTGTATTGAGGTTGCTTGTTCTAAATAATATCATGCATCAAAAGGTTCATTGTGTGAACCAAACACCCAAACCAAAATATGTTGGGGTTGTTGCCGCCTCACTTACACACCTAGGTTAATGCAGGAAAATCCTCAAACCCACGTTGATTTTTATAGCATCGAGAAGTGTTCTAAGTCTCATTTTTGGTAAAGAGGTTTGGACAACAGTTATTCAGAGAACCCAGAAATCGTTTGTGGAAATTCCACTCGGATATGACTTTATTAAAATAATTAATTATTTTAATGCAGACCCTAAGTTTAAACTTAGGGAAATCAAATAATTAAAGGGTATTAATAGAGTAGAGTGTGAATCTTCTAGAAAACGAATATCAAGTCATCTTTTAATATGAGCCATTGATTAATGATATAATCTTGGTCGTTGATTCATCAGCGAAAAGACTATAAGAAGAGACTTGAGGGCCATTTGGAAATTAAGCCAAGGACACTCTTAGTACCCGAAGGAAATCGATTCTAAAGCAAGAGAAATTGATTTCAGAGTGGGTGAGATTGTAGAGGAAGGGTTGCAGAAGCAGATGGAGGAGGGAGGATTCAGTTATCAGAGAAGCAAAATTCTGGAGGATGAAGGGAAGGGTGAGTTGATCGACAACAAGACCCCCTCCACGCAGAGTTATGCAGTCTAGGGAGAGACTGCACAGAGCTCTCACGCTGGATGAGAGCAGAGGGTGAAGGAGGTCACCCCAAGGGTCTCAAATTCTTCTGGAGGTTCCAAAAAATCTAACCAGGTGTATGCTCATTTTTTCTCTACTCATCAGAATCTTGTAAATGGACTTTCCATTTCTGAAGATAAATACAAAACCCTCATCTACTGCACTGGTTTTCCCACATTGGGTTTTTCCGGGGACAATTGTCCAAAAATAACTGTGTTCATATGGTTGTTTCTATTGTGCTACTTGTGTAATTTTTCTTTCTTTTCTTATGCTCTTGATTAAAGTGAAGATCTGCAAATGTGTTTATTTCAAAATTTATTGAAGCATCTGTAAATAACTAATTTGATAAGTAGGAGAAATAAACCGAGTATTGTAGTAATAATTTTCAATCTTGAAAAATTTACATGGTATCAAAGCAAAGGGCTAAAGACAGAAAAGGACGATCTGCCATGGACCAAAGATCCATCATCCAGAAGGGTTCGCGCAGTCAAAGGGACTCACGCAATCCTCCAGAGCACGCATAAATGCAGAGGGAACACGACATGAAAGTGTTGGCATCCAGACTATAGAAGGATCTTGCTTGTGTGTCAAGCATAGCTCCTCCAAGTGTTTGGTATATTGACAGTGGAGCATCTACTCACATGATGAGGGTTCGATAATGCTTTTCGAGCTACAAAAAAGAACAGATGAATTTCCAGATAACTATGGGAAACAAGGCAAAATGTACCCCCATTGGGAGTGATGCAGACAAGTTGAAATATAATCAGAATACGCATGAAACTTCTTACTGGAGGGTCCCACAACACTTTGACCCAATCGAAAGCGAATCACACTTCACAACTTATATGACTTACCTCCCCGCAGATTTCAAAACTTAAAACTTTTGTAAGTTTACGATTTTGCGATTTCGCAAATCGCACCAAACTTCATATCGCATGTCGCAGCTTTTAAAGTTTAGCGATAACAGTTATCCTCTATCCTATGCGATGTGCGATTTGCGCTTTACCGCTATGCCGACACATGGCTTCCCCTCACCGCATCGCAGATTTATTAACTTATCGTATTTCGCTTGCCCGCAAGTTTAACTCTATATTGATAACGGTTAAACCATAAATCATGCGATGTGCGCTAATGCACAATGCCGACACGTGGCCCTTCTCCTCATCACATCGCAAGAAATATAACTTACCATGTGACGGCCCTAACACTAAACTCTAATATTTGCGATTTGCGAAATCACTCCCGATGCGATTTGATCTCCGTCATTGGTCTTTGTTGGATCCGACGGTCCACACTGTGTCTTTGTCGATCTACTTCGCATTGCAAGTTAAATAACTTATCTTGCGAAGTATTAACCACAAATACTAAAACTTGCGATGTGCGAAGTCTTCATGGGTTGCGATGTGATTTCCCATCATTGATTTGTGCAAGATCTAATGGTCCTCGTTGTTGCTTGCATGTTCGATTGGCCTTCTATTGTGCGATTAATGCGATATTCAACAGAGAAATAAAAAGCGGACAGTTTAAACCAGATAGCCCAAATTAAAATACAAACCACTTGCAATTAAATCATAAATGAAATTACATAGAGCCAAGCCCTTGGATGGCTGGATTTTACATTTCCTTTGCTCTCAATTCACTCCTCTCTCGCTCTTCTCTCGCACCTATTCAACCCCTCCTTCTCACAGCTATTAATGCATATATATATATATATATATATATATATATATACCTGAAAGCAGTTCTTCTTGTCTTTTATTAGCTTCCTGTTTGAACCACTCTAAAAAACAAATGCTACCCTATCCTCATGATCTAATCTATTTGGCTTAATCTCCTTGCAAGGAGAAACCAATTGCTATTTTATTCCTAATTAATTTAGCAAATCAAAACAGACTAACTCCTCCCATTTAAAACTAAATAAAATATTAATAATCAATGTTTCTCCACCTCTTGTTAGCCACAACATGTGAACACACAATCACATTGCTGGCTAAATCCGGATGCTCCTGCATCAGGGAGAGGTACCATAACATTTCAGACCGAAGATGCCAACAAAATTTCAGCCATGAATGTTCTGCATGTACCAGGGTTGGAGATGAATTTACTCTCAGTGTCTCAACTACAAAACAAGGGCTATGACGTATACTTTATTAGAGATAAGGTGTATGTCAAACACCCTAGCTGGAGCAGAAAGGCACAAATTGGAGTAAGGAGTCACAAGCTATACAAACTCCAGCTTGAATCTCCAGTGGCCCTGATTGGCAGTACAGACGACAGTGATCTGAATGAGTTATGGCACAGAAGGATGGGGCATCTACATCATGGAGCCTTAGGAATTCTCAAAAATACTGCCATAGGGGCTCCTGAACTCAGCACGAAGAAAGATGAAGTTTGGAGGGGGTGCGTACTAGGGAAGTACGTTAAGGCAGCGTTTCCAAGAAGCAGCAACAGAGCCAAGAGTGTATTGGAGTTAATACACTCGAACATTTGTGGTCCGATGTCCACAACCGCTCTTAGTGGTGCAAAGTATTTTGCTACCTTCATTGATGATCATTCCAGAAAAACTTGGATCTATTTTCTGAAAACCAAAGATGAACTCTTTGATCAAATCAAAGATTTCAAAGCCTTGGTGGAAGGGAAGCTCAATAAGGGAAGGGTGAGTTGATCAGCAGCAAGACCCCCTCCACGAAGAGTTACGTAGTCTAGGGAGTGACTACACAGAGCTCTCACGCTGGATGATGCAGAGGGTGAAGGAGGTCACCCCAAGGGTCTGAAATTCTTCTGGAGGTTCCAAAAAATTCAGCCAAGTGTATGCTAAGTTGTTCTCTGCTCATCAGACTCTTGTAAATGGACTTTCCATTTCTGAAGATAAATACAAAACCCTCATTTGTTGCACCAGCTTTCCCACATTGGGTTTTTCCGGGGACAATTGTCCAAAAATAACTATGTTCATATGGTTGTTTCTATTGTGCTACATGTGTAATTTTTCTTTCTGTTCTTATGCTCTTGATTAAAGTGAAGATCTGCAAATGTGTTTATTTCAGAATTTTCTGAAGCATCTGTAAATAACTCATCTGATAAGTAGGAGAAATAAACCGAGTATTGTAGTAATAATTTTCAGTCTTGAAAATTTCACACCCCACAAGGTATGATCTTGGTGGCAAACTCAGAGAAGAGGTTGTCACCTAATCCCAACTCTCTATGTTAAAGCACTCTCCTAGTGAAGTTAAGGGGGCTGGTCCCTAAGAATGATTAGTAATGTAAAATTTGAGGTTCTAAGAGACCAAGGTTAATGGAAATACTTCTCAAAGATAACTTGATTCAAGATATAGGCAAGCATGCAAATGTATGAGCAATATAAAAGATATATTCAATGATGATCAATATGACACTCTAAAAAATAGTGAGTGTATACCAGTGCTTTACAAATAGTTGCTCAAATGTAAACAAGTACTTGCTCAATAGAAATGGAAATTCAAGATACAATGACAAGTAATCCAGCAAAAGCAATGTTAGATCAAGATGTGAAATATGATCGATAGGAAATATACTTGCAAAGTAATAAAACTTGCACTTGTAAAAGAAATGTTCAAGTAAAAATAGGCAATGATATCAAATAACCATGAGCCAATAAATGACAAGTACAAGGGTTAAATAACAATATTGCAAATAAAATTGAAAATGCTTATAAGACAACTTGATTAGGATGGTATGCAAAACTAACTATGTGAAAGGCAATTATCTTGGTCAGCTTTAGATGTCTGATCTAATGTGAGAAATTCCCCTTTCAAATTCTTACCAATGGGTAAAGATTGAAGTGACTTGCAAGGAAGAAGGGTTGAGGATGCACTAAGTTCGTCGTTCCTACAAGGGGACAAAGCCTCCAAGAGAACTGTGAAGCCATATGTTGGAACCTTACTCCATACCAAATGGAAGAAAGATAATAAAAAAAAAATTGTCCTATGATGTCTATACAGCCAAGCTTATGGTTGGAGGTAAGTTTTAAATATGCAAGTCTAATGCTGAGATGCCTAATGAAATGATGAGTGTTAATTCTTCCAAAAAAGTGTTGATAACAATGTTTCCAAATGAAACACTAGTTTCATTTTCTCCTTATAATTGATCAAATTCTCCATGAATTTTTATTTGTTTTCATTTAGTTCAATCAACTAGTTCGTTCTCCAGGAGAGGTGAAACGGTTAGGGTTCACGCAAACGCTTTTCTCCCCACAACCGCTGTCGCTGACTTGCTCCTGCTCGGCCCTATCGCTCAAGGACGCCAGACTTCAGGCACGCTGCAGTCTCCTCTTCCGCCAGGATGTAGAACAGGCACTAAAGGCAGCCATGAAGCGGCAAAGCAAAAGACCACAAGCTTTGGTCCCAATAATCGCACCTCTCACACAGGCGTGGACAGAGTTGCAGCCTCCCTCAATGCGCAAGTCGTTGCGCTCGTCGTCGGTGGGCTTGGACATGCCACATTGTTCGACCTCAATACCTTCGGACAGACCACGAGCTAACGTCCTGAACCCTTCCGTGATGTAAAAGGCGCGCCTCTTCCAGACAAAGCCATTGCCTGCAGTTGCACAGCACTCCTCCTAACTGATAGCAGCCACGACCGCAGGCGCCATGCAAATAGCTCTTGCGCCCCTCCTTTTTTCAACGCTACTTCGCACATAAGCACAACCCCAGGGCCCAAAGGGCAAGGCAGTCCACTCTCCTCGTTTGTCGTCAAGAGTGATCCTTCGCTCTTGTGTGTACCCCCAGGTTCCGGGGGCCAAAACTGTTCTCACACCTTCTAGATTCAGATTTCCAGACTCTATGGTAAAACTCTGCTCTATTGGGTTCGATCTACAGATCTGGTGCAGAGCCTTGCGCAAGACCTCAAACATAAGCTGGGGATCCCTACTGCCCTACAAAGATTCTTGTACAAGGGTAAGCAGCTCGAAAACTCGTTTTCTCTCTTTTTACAATATAGGGAAAAATGCTTCTCTAGTTTTAATCCTTCGACTGCGCGGAGGCGCATCTGTGCAGCCTTCCTCTTCGCAAGCATTCTCCTATAAGGATGCAGTCAATGCTCAGCACCCCAAGAAAGTTGCGCAGCCCCCTGAGGCTCCCAAGCCCTTCTTAGTGGAAAAATCGGAGGACATTCCAACTATTGAAATCTCCCATCCTTCTCTAGATAACCAGACTCAATTAATGGCAGAAGATGCCATCATTTGTCGATTCAATGGATTATGGCCTCGCTCAGTACACCTCTATAAATGGATCCACTCTATCTGGACCAATAACACCAAGGTCTTCTATTCAAAGGGCTTCTTCATAGTTCTGTTTGCTTTTAGCGTGGATTATAAAAAAGTTTTAACAGAGGGACCTTGGTTTTGGGGAAAAGCAGGGCTATTCCTCACACCATGGTTCCCAGATTTCAATCCCTCCACGGCTGTCATCACCAAGCTCCCTATCTGTGTTAGGCTCCCTAACTTACTTGCTCATCTTTGGCACTTCTCAGTCTTTCAAGGAATCGGAGCCACCCTTGGTTGCTTCTTGGCAACGGACACCTCCAGGGGGGAATCAGGCATTTACACCTATGGTAAAATCTGTGCTGAAATAGATATCAGCAGAGGCCTGCCTAATCAAATCATTCTCAAAGTGGGAGACTTCCACTGGACTCATACCCTGTATTATGAGAACACAGCTTTCCGATGCCATCACAGTCATCAAACCGAGCATCTTCAGAACTCTTGCCCTCCTTCCCGGTCCAAAAGAAGAAGAGCAACCAGAAATCAAAATCCAAAAGCTGGAAACCATGTGCATCGCCACCCATGGATGACATCGACTCCTTCAGCTCGAATGAGGATGAGGAAGAGATCAAAGCAGATAAGGAAGAGGCAAAACATGAGTCGGACATGACCCTGCAGACCCAAGTTCAGTCGAACAGTCCTACAAGCGCTCAGAAGCCACCTCATGGCACCTCCTCCTCAGAATCAGATAAGGAGCCATCTCCTTTAGTCACCAACCATCTTCAAGTGGTTCCAACTCATCAACCCTAGGATGGTTGGGTAAGAGCATCAAAAAAGAAAGGAAAAAAATGTCGTACTGAGAACTCCACCCATTCTGGGTAGACTTATGTTTGTTTCTTTCAACTCCCATGTTCCTCTTCTCGGCTCTCTTTGCTTCACTATTGGCTAATCATGGGACCGAGGTTGACTGTTCATCAATTAGGTTACCCGCATCTCTAGCATCTCTTGCTTATAATCCTTTATGTACCATACGCTTTTTAATAGAATTAATCTAATTTACCAAAAAGAAAAACAATGTTTCCAAATAAATGAAATGAAATAATGCTCAAGATAAATTGTACCAACAACTTCAATGGAAGAGAGTAAAGTGAAACTAGCTCAATGTCACTTCACAAGATTTGAAATGGGAATTGTTTGAAATCATAGACTTCACATGTTGCTTGCAAACTAAATGAGCTAAGTGAAATTACACAAGTAAGTTGTTCAAAGTAAATTGCTTCAAGTAAATGATGATAATACAATGCTTCGAGAAATATGTTAAAAGAATAATGTAATCAAGATGGCACTTAAAGCATAAATTGACATGAAATTATGAAGCGAATACCCAAATAGCTTATGAAACAATCGCCAAGTCGAGTAGGTTGGATTAGTGAACAAATCAAAGCTTGACAATGAAAATGTAAAGTACTTGCTTCTATGTTGTAACTTTAAAGCACATAAAATGAGTTGCTCAAAAATACATTGCAAGTGTTGTAGCTTAAGCAACAATAAATTGCACGATACAAGAACTTGGAAAATGAAAATGGCAAACTTGACAAATACAACTTTGCAAATGAAGAGAAATGTGAGTGTTAAGTCTAGAGATTAACCATGCATAGAAAAAACTAGATTAGCAGAGCAGAGCACATGCAATGAACTAAACATGAGTTAGAATCTAAAATATGAAAATCAATCCACCCAAGAACAAGTCCTCCTAAATGAGGTGGGATACCATGGGAAAAATTCCCAAGCTCCCTCAACCAAAACTAATTTTATTATTGATTTGTTACAAGAGAAGAGTCTCTCAAAGGCTTCAAAGAAGTCAAAGAGAGTCACTACAAAAATGCCACATATGAGAGCTAGATCTCCTCCTTGAGAAGGGCAAAACTTAGCAAAATAAAATTACAAGAAGGGTTCTCCCAAATCTGAAATGTTAGGGAATGTTTTGTACCAACCAATTGGCTACCAAGAAAGTTACAATCAGCACAAAGGAAGAGAGGTTATGCCTCTATTGGCCCACGGCCTTGACAACGAAATAGGATCATCTAAACTATGCTCTCATCCTAGCTGCCAAACCAGCTCCTTAGATGCTCATGGCCTTGACAACTTGGCCTCAATCGTTTGCTAAAGTCCTACAAGGAAATGTGTTAGTAGTTTTCAAGCGCTTCTTCCCTCAAACTTGCCACAAGAATGAGTTAACAAAGGTTGCAAAACAAGTCAGATGTTAGTGGAAAACAAGCAAGGAAATGAAGGAAATATGTACAACTAATATACAAGGGACTAGGCTAAAGAGTATGAGTAAGACTCTCCTTTCGCTTAGCTATCATCAAGCTATTGATAGAAAATTTAAACCAATGTAAGCACAAGATAGTTGAATTAAATAATTTGAATAGATTAAACTTGTCTACAAGCCAAAGTTAGGGTTCTTGCAAGAAAATTCGAATGATGGGACTATGGGTTGAAACAAATGAAAGTTCTTCCAAGAGCACACTCAAGAGTGGGATGGTTTCTCCTAAAAATTTCCCTCACGCTTGACGCTTGATCCAATAATGGTATTCCTTCTACAATACTCCAACAAAGATTAGCTCCATATAGACGTAGAAATAAACAATGATAAGGGAGTTCTAGAGATTTATTTGAAATCACCTAAAACTTTCTATATCTAGAGAAAATTTCTAAATCATATGTCAATGCAAGGTAGCTCTACATCAACATATCTCTAAAATCATATGGAAGCAAATAATACAATAGCACAAGTAGAAAGAAATAAAAGCATTGATCAAATAATCATACTATATTCGAGGAGGAAGAGCATCCCATAAGTGAAACCCCAAAGTCTTTATTACATTGATTAATGAAAGTATACAAAGGAGCAAAGCTTCCACAAGCACAATAACTTGTATCCAGTGTACAAAATGAGAGATCGAAGCTCATATAAATAGGAAGATGGAAGGCAATCCCAATGACGAATGGTGGCAATCCCAATGAGAGAGGCCCATGTAAATTGAATCCTCAAGTGCAGCTCAAATCTCCCAACAAGGCCCACGCTATCCATGAAGAGGAACTCGTGGAAGATGGAGGACACATATGTAGAGGAGTGGACTGGTAGGAGACCACTTCTCCACTCTATCTCCATGAAATCGAAACATATCCTAAGTTAACTCTTGATCACTCCTTGAAACTTGAGTTCTCTCCACAAAAAATGTGATTTTGTCTTTGGAACTCGTGGTCTTCTCCTTGAGGAATCTGATTTCCTTGATTTTAGGCTTAGGTGGAGTCCACATCACTTGTTATCTTTACTTTGTCTTCTTGATACATTTCCACCTCATTTCCACATCATTTTGTCATGTGTGGATATTTATTTCTCTCATTTATTTATTTGTTGGCTCAATTTATTGCCACATTTTCCCATAAACTTGGGAAATGTTGGTCTGAGGGTCTATAGTTTATTTTCTACCATCAAAGTGTGTCTTAGTAGAAAGTTGAAAGGTCTAATTTTGAGCATCCATACCCCAGACAACTTCTCTAGACATCACTTATTACAATTTACATACGATATTTATTAAAATTTTCATCCTATGGGAAATTTTAAAAGTTTAAAAAATGACCCCCAGACCTAATAAATTCCACGAAATTTTAAGAGTGATCTAACATGGTAATAATATACAATTAATCTAGACACTAGGACAATCAAATTCCACGACATTTTACGAGTGATCTAACATGGTAATATACAATGACTCTAGACACTAGGACTCACTCAAGGCTTTGCCATCAAGCCGCACTTCAGCTTTAGGGTTATATTTGGGAGAAAAAACTAAATTAATTATTAAGTGCTAAAGAGTACCAATAATTAACCAAGTAAAAAACAAAACCCAGAGTGAACTCACTTGATGACAATGTCCCAAGCTACCTAGGCATGTTACATGACTCTATTTCATCATGCTAGCATCACTTTACAACATCCCCGCAGGACTTTTGGAATCTGAGTACAATATAGAAAAAGAAGAAGAAAGAGCTTAAAAGCTTTGATAATATCTGAACCCTGAAATATCCTTGGACATGGAGTCTTCAAGTTTTCAAGTATACTTCAATGGTCAACAAGGGTACTTATCTTCAACAGTTGCTCCTATTGCCTTCCAATTAGAAGCATTATCATTGATGATTTGGATGACATTGTATGGCCCAATACTTTCAATTATTTGATGCAATGGTTGTGCAATGTTGATGGTGGTCTTGAACTTTTCTGAGTAATGATATGTTGAAAGGAAGACTACACCACTAGCAAACACACCAAGAACACTTATCAATGGCTTGCCTTTTACAATTTTCCAGCCATAAGATACAAAGGATACCCCATGGTCATTCCAAGAATTTGTCATTTTACCCAAAGCATGTGCTATTTTAGCTTTTTCATGATCAAGTCCCACGGTTCTAGCCTTGTAATACCCAGGGCACTTGTATCCTTTGGGGACAACATTTACAGCACCAACCATTTCATGTCAATAAGGTGAGTGAAGAAAATTGAATGGTATCCCAGATGCATAGAGAAACCGGTAAATTTTTGCATCCACATCATTCCTACACCCTTGATCAAGGAAATGCAATATGGTTCTATGCCTTAAAGGGATGTTTGTGTTTGTGCCTCCATATCCATTGCCATGGTGGATGTTGATGGAGCATTGCCATGGGTGGATGTTGATGGAGTTCTTAGTCTATGTGATTGTGGACTAGTGGTGTGATGTTGAAAGCCACCCTTTTATCTTTTAGATTTGTATTGGGCTTCCTCCTCTTCCCTTGTGTATTTGGCTCTTTGTTGTTGTGACACACTTCCATAAGTTTTGATTCCTATTTGTATTTCCATCCCATGCCATTTTCCCACGGAGATGCTTTCTGGCATGGGTGTATGAACCTGTGAAAGTGTTTTTGCAATGGAGGCATGTAAATTTAGTGGATCCACCCCCTTTCCCTCCTGAAAGATTAGTAACATATTTCCACAAGGGTGTTTGGTCTACTTTGGTTTTTTTGCCCTCATCATCTCCACTCTCATTATCCTCCTCCTCCTCTTCCTCTCGGTACTCCTCCTCTCTAGGGTTTGCAAATCCACCACTACTCACTTCTTCATCCTCTTCATCACTCCTACTCGCCAACACCATCATAACAAAAAAAGGAACCGCATCAAGAGAATGCCAAGCCATATAGCCATGACGTTTGAAGTTTTAAAATTTGGTGGAGTTATAGTTTCTTGAATCTTGTCTGCAATAAAATGGAGGAATGGGAATGGGAAAGAGAGAAGAGAAAATTTTTCATTTAACAATGAACATATAAAAAACACAAATGCAACATGAAAAAATTTTTAAAAAATGGGATTAAAGTCTAGACCCTACCTCTTTAGCTCTCCAATGGTGCCCTCAATCCAAGGCTCCAATCTCCCTTTCAAACTCCTTAAGCTCCCAACCTTGCTCCTTTCAATCCTCCTCTCAAGCCCTCTCTTGCTCTCTCTTGCTCTCAACACAAAGCAAATGGTGTTTTGTGGGAGGGGAGGAGAGATTTTTATTTCTTTTTCCCCCCCTCCCTTCCCTACAAAAAATATTCCACCCGCGGCCCAAGCCAAATGGGAGCAACCTTTTTAAGTCAGGATAAAAAAGTCGCTCCGAGAGAGAATGAGAGCAGTCAAGGAGCAATGCTTCAGCATTCTTTCCAAAAAACCACAGAGCGCACTCTCGACGTCTCCAGATCCACTCCCAAGCAAAGCGCGCTTCGAGAGCGGATTCGGGGGGGCGGGCACTCCCTCGCAACCTTACTCCAACTGTCATTCTTTATCCAAAGGGGGCAATTCAATAAAAGTAGTGACCAACTGCCCAACAACCTTCTTGAGACAGGAAACAAGGAAGACATTATGAATTCTGATTTATTTTCGCAATTCTAACTCATACACCACCTCTCTTATTTTTCGAAGAAATTTGTAGTGTCCATAAAACCTCGGATTCAGCTTCTCTACACTACTCTTCTTGAGTGTAGATTGCACACACAGTTGCAATCTCAAAATTACAAGGTCTCCTACCTCAAAATTGTGTTTTATCTGGTGTTGGTATGCATACATCTTTTGTCAATTCTAGGCAGCCTGCATGTTTTCTCTGAGTGTCTTGAGAATATCCTGGCTTTCTTGTATCAAATCTTTAGCTAATGGGGCTCTGTTGTCTCCAAAGACAATGTCAATAACCATATAGTGTTTTGAAAGATATCATCCCAATAGAAATATGATAAGTAGTATTGTAACAATGATCCCCGAGGTATAGCCATTTGATCCATGCCTTTTGTTGACCAGTCACATAGTTATGTAAGTAACCCTTAATCCATTTGTTCACGATCTTTGTTTAGCCATTTAATTGCGAATGATAGTTGGTGCTTAGGATTAATTATGTCCCAACTAACCTAAACAGTTCTTGCCAAAATGCCCCTATAAATCTAATATCTTGATCACTAACTATATTTTTAGATATTCCATGAAGCCTGAAAACTTCCTTGAAGAAAAGTTTTGTTGCCTATTTGGTTGAATAATCAGTGGGAATCGCAAAGGAATGTGCAAATTTCATCAACCTATTAACCACTGTATAGATGCAATCTTTGCCTTGTGCTTTGGGTAGGCCTATAATGAAGTCCATTAAGATGCTTTCCCATTTTTGTTTTGGAATTTGGTAAAGGTTGGAGTAAACTTGCCAAATACGAGTGCTCAACCTTATTTTGTCGGCATGTCATGCATTCCTTAATGTATTTTAATACATCATCCTTGAGACCCTTCCATGAAAATCATTCCCTAATCTGTCGGTAGGCTTTGAAGAATCCCTAATGCCCAGCTGATGGTACGTCGTGCAACTTTCAAGATTTTCTCCTTAAGCATAGATTCAGGAACTAAGTATATCTTGCCCTTATTGTAAATAAATCGTTAACCATCATATACTTGCCATCTTAGATGAGTTTGTCCATCAAAGCACAAGTGAATTTGTTCTTGGAATATTCTACCAAGTGGTGGGTCCTTTAGTCTTTTGTAAGCTCCATGAAAGAACAAGTTGATTTTTTGGAGAGTGCAACGGCTACAATATTCTTTTACCCTTTTACATACTCAAAATCAAAATCATAAGCCTAGACCTTACTAACCCACTTTTGTTGTTGTGGTCTATCTTCACTATGAACCTGTTTCCCACCAATTATTGCCTAAACTTTGCCAAGGCGTGCATAATAGCCCGCATTTCCTTATCATATATGGAGTAAAGTCTCTTTGTGTCTTGGAGTTTCCAACTCTCATGCAATTGGATGGCCCTTCTGCATTAATATTGCTCCTATTCCTTCTCCTGATGCATCGCATTCTAACACAAAGGGTTGACTGAAGTCGAGGAGTGCTAGTACCGGACATGAGCTCATTACTTCCTTGAGCTTATTAAATGTTTTGTATGATTCCTTTGTCCACCTGAACACGCCTTTCTTTGTCAAATCTATTAATGGTGCGCTTAGTTGAGAGAAGCTTTTGACAAATCGCTGGTAATAGCTACAAATTTCAAAAAACCGTTGCAACTCGATCAAATTCTTGGGTGTTGGCCAATCCAATACTGCTTGAATCTTCTCTAGATGTACTTGCACTCCTCGTGCGCTAATTATGTGTCCCAGATAGAGAATCTTTGTCATCCCAAATTCGCATTTTGATGCCTTCGCATAGAGTGATTGTTGTTGCATTATACTGAAAATTTCATCCAAGTGCCCCAATTGATCTTCCCATGTCTTGTTGTATGTAAGAAGCTCGTCAAAAAATACTAATGACAATTTCCATAATTGCTTGTTGAAGATGTTATTCAAGCAATATTGGAATGTGGCAGGAGCACTGGTTAGACCAAACGGCATGACCAAAAACTCAAAATATCCATAGTGGCATTGGAAAGAGCTCTTCGACACATCTTGCTCTTGAACCCGGATTTGATGATATCCTGACGTAGGTCAATCTTTGAAAAAAAAACTGCTCCATGTTCCATTCTTCTTTTTAACCAGAACTATTAACGAAGTGAACGGGCTCGAACTGGGTCTAATGTGGCCCATCGTTGGCAATTCTTGGATTGCCTTTCCTATCTCATCCTTAAATCTCTTTGGGTGTCGATATGGTGTAGTGGATATGGGTTTAGCCCATTCTTCTAACTCTTCAGCATGTTCAAATCATCTTTTAGGAGGTAATCTTCAGGGGAATATCCCCAAATACTCGGACATGCTTGTCCAACACTCGTTGAATATATACTTTGTACTGTGGACTGCCATTGTTGCGTGCCTTTTGGCTTGTAATCATGCATTTTGCAACATATGCTACATCTCCATGCTTGAATATGGCCTCCATTCTTCTGGAAAACACAACTTGTGGGCTACCATTTTCCATGTCTCTCAAAACCACCTTACTGCCATTAGGGGCCTTAAATTCCATTTCCATTGCATGGTAGTCCATAGTGTGCTTTCCCAACAAATACAACCATTGAACTCCCAATACCATACTAATATATGCAAAGATCTATTACATAACAATCACTAGTGAAAGTATAATTGCCAAGTGTTACACTCAAACCTAGAATCATTCATGTGCAATCCAAGTTGTACCCATCTGCTACAATCACATCAAATCCTTTGAACTCTTATGCGAGAATTGTTGAAATTTGGTTACCGGAGGACAGGTGGTTCCCTAAGGCTTTGATCTTTGGCCTAGGGAAAAGTGTCCAAAAGAATTTAATTTTTCTCCTAAAGTGACTTTAAGTGATAAAGTTACTAAAGTCTAATTTTAAAGTGACTTTAATAAAGTCAACGTGAAATTAGAAAGTGAAAAGTGACTTTGGAAATAAATGACTAAGTGGGTCTTTATTAAAATGGGGTGAATTAAAAAATAGAAAATGAGATTTAAATGAGCATTTAATCTCAGCCCTGAATCTAAAGTTATCTCAGCCATTGGATTTAGGGATTCCCCAAAAGTCACTTAGGGTTAGGTTAAAGGAGGAAAAGGAGGGAAAAGGTCATTCATTCTTTCATGAGCAGATTGAGAGAGAAAGAGAAAGCTAAGTAGATTTTATGAGCAGTGAGAAGAAAGAGGGCAGCAGCAAGGAGATTCAGCTAATCCGTAAAGCAAGGACAGAGCACGATTTTCAAGGCAAGAGGGCATAAAAATCGAGGAGAGGAGAACAGCATTTATTGCTGCTATATTGGCACGTTACCCAAGGAGGTCGTACAACAGTTTGAGGGATTGCTTTCTGATTTTCGTACAGTAGAGAAACAACATAGAAATCGAGGTTGTACAGCAGTTTCAAGGCAGTCGTACAGCACGGATTTCGAGGCAGTCGTAAAACAGTTTTTAGCAGGCCATACAGCACAGATTTTGAGGAGGTCGTACAGTCGTACAACACAGTTTTCTATGATGTTCATATAGCATTTAATGCTGCACATTTTCCTGTAAATTTCTGTTTTGAGTTGGCATGAAAATCGAGGTGGAGTTTTGCACGATTTTCGAGATAAGTACATTTATGAGGTTGCTGTAATTTTTTTGCTGTGTAATTTCTGTCTCACCGTAAAAGCAATATTCAGAAAATAAAGAGAAGCTTTCGAACTAGTTTTCCCCAAGAGTTGTAGGGGGTTTTTCCAAGGTCACATTGACCAAAAATCAGCATGTCTATTTTCTGTGTGTGGCTGATTTATTTTTCTAAGTTTTTATTTCTGCATTTCAGCGTTGTGAAATTTCCAGAATTAGTGTTTTCAAAAAATATTTATTTTTCCAGCTTGTTGAATGTATGGCTATGGGAATGGGCATTTAACTATATGGGAGAAATAAGGAGAAACTGAAAACTGAGGTTGGGTTATCAAATTTCTACATGGTATCAGAGCTATTTTGCTTAAAAGTGCAGTTTGGAACAGCAAGAAGAAAAATTACAGCAAGCTGATTTTTCACACAGAAAACATTACCTTTACTACAGTAGTGTTATTTTCAGTTTATTAGGACAGCAAGCATGTCTTTGGGCTTAAGGGTGGAGGATAGGTTGGATGGGCATAGTAACTACAGTGTTTGGATAGAGAGAATGCAGAGCATCTTTCAGGAGGCAGAAGTCTGGGATATTATGGTGCATATCGCACAGAACCCTATTAATGTGCCTACTGATGATGTTCAATTGGCAGCCTTTAATAAAAAGAATTATAAGGGTAAGAAATTAATTCTAGATGGAATCAAAGACCAATGCATTCCTCATGTGAGAGGAAAGAGATATGCTCATGAGATGTGGACAGCATTGACCAATCTCTACTAGAGTACCAATGAGAACAGGAAAATGGTCCTAAGGGAGAAGCTGAAGACCATTAAGGTGGGTAAAACTAATAGTGCAGTTGGATATCTCACAAAGATTACTAATGTGAGAGATGCATTGGCAGCAGTTGGAGAGATCATTCCGCCCACTGAGTTGATGTGGATTGCAATGAATGGTCTTCCCAATTCATGGCTGAACTTTGCTGATGGGATTTGTGCACGTGAAACCCTTCCCTCTTGGGAGAGAATCTGGGATGATTGCATACAGACAAAAATTCAGACAGCTTGGGGCAGCCAAACCAGTTGAGCAAGATGAGGATGTAGCATTGTTGGCAGGAGGCAAGAAAGGTAAGGGAAAAAAGCAAGCTTCCACAAGTGGTGGTAGGGGCAAAGGCAAAGGTAAAGGTAAACAGGGGAACACGCAAAAGGACTATTCCAAGGTGAAGTGTTAGAATTTTCAGAAGTTGGGACACTATGTAGTTGTGCGTCCGGAGAAGAAGAAGGGAAAGAACCAGAGCATGGCAGCATCAGCAGCGATAGAGGACTTTACGAATAGCTTTGACCGAGAGTTTGGGTTCATTGCTTGTGAGTCCACTAGTGCAGGATCACCTGCCACAGAGGTTGAGAGGGAGTGTGCATTTCCTCCACTAGCGAAGCATCTTCAGGTATCTGGTATGTTGGCAGTGGGGCTTCACGTCATACGACAGGAGTCTGTGAGTACTTCTCAAAGCTCTCAGAGAGTGGCACTAATATAGAGGTAGTACACGAAGATGACAACGTTGTTAGAGCAGTCGGTGTGGGGACATTGACATTTGATAGGGAACCCAAACCTCCCTTGAAGGTGTCAGATGTTCTATATGTGCCAGGGATGAGGAAGAACCTCATACCCGTCTCAGCATTGGAGGACAGAGGGTATGAGATATTGTTCAGGAGAGGACAGGTGCTGATATATCCCAAGGGAGCTCCAGCTGATTCAGCTAGAGTGATTGGTGTATGACATGCAAAGGTGTACAAGTTTGCATTTCAACCCCTTTTGGCATTGAGCAATAGTACCAACAGCGGAGCTAGCAGTTCAAAGCTGTGTGAGATTTGGCACTGCAGGATGGGGCACATGTATCATGGAGCCTTAAGGACATTGCGAGAGATCACTACAGGTGTGCCAG
This sequence comes from Pinus albicaulis, assembly GCA_034641835.2. Lineage (NCBI taxonomy): Eukaryota > Viridiplantae > Streptophyta > Pinopsida > Pinales > Pinaceae > Pinus > Pinus albicaulis. The sequence goes on along the minus strand of CM076576.1, from coordinate 158,837,815 downwards.
ATTTCAGTACAGCTCACTTTGATACATGCAAAGGATGTGTGATGGGCAAGTTTGCCAAATCCCCTTTTCCCAGCAATGACAGCAGATCGACTGGGATACTTGATTTCATTCATTCCGATGTGAGCAGTTGGATGTCTCATGTTTCCTTGAGTGGATATGAGTATTATGTATTATTCATTAATGATCACTCCAGAAGGACCTGGATTTATATCTTGAAGACCAAGAGTGAGGTCTTCAAGCGATTTCGAGGCAATGTTATCGAGAACCGAACCGGATTACGCAAAACCCGGCGTTCAGTAGGTTTGGAGGCAAAGCGGTACGGCAGGCCCTCTGCCGGGCCGGAAGGCCGGTTTGGTACCAAACCGGTCCGGACCGGTCCGGTGACCAGTTCAACCGGTTCACATGGGCCCCGCCGTACGGCCAAGGCCAAAAAAAAATCTGTTTTTTTTATTTTAATTTTTTTTAATATTTTATAACTAACCTACCCACCCCCCTAATGCTATTTAAAGAGCCCCACCCCTTCTATTTCACTCACACTATTCATTCAAGTATTTTTCCTAGTTAATAACGCTACCCTAGCCCCCCCTAAAGCTACTCAAACACCCCCACCCCCTCTATTTCCCTCACACTATTCATGGTAATGTTAAATTCTTAAAGTAAAAGTGACATTCTCCTTAATCTTCATTTTCATCCTTTTACTTAAATTTTTAACATTACCATGAAATGACTCCGGATGTTTGAGAGTGGTTCCGACCTCATTGGATTTCATATGGAGAAAGTAGAATTTTAGATCTCATTCAAAATCCAGCAGACTTATCAGTTTTTCAGGATTTCAGGATTGGGTTATTGCAATGTTTCCATCGTATTTTGTCATGTATTAGGGTATGGAACTCGTATTTAATCAAGAGCACCAATCCCTCTATGTACCTTGATGTTAGTGACATTGGTTGTCAAACTCCTCTATCATGACCCTACTAAAAATGTACCCATCACTCAAACAAAACCTTGACTATCGAAGATGATAGATAAATCTATGTTTAAATCAATGAATTAAGTATGAATTTGTGTAAAAATATCTAATTTTTAATATATATATATAAAATAATATATAATGTATCGTATCCCAGAAGTATCCTGTTCCGGGGTCACCGTACCTGTATCCGATTCTTCGAATCCCCGTATCCCCGTATTAGGTGACTTAGGGATTCTGATGATGATTGATGATTTGATCATATGTAGCTTGTAGTATTGTAGGCTATAGTATAATACTATGATCTAACATGTTATTTTGGACTATAAAGGCCTTTTAGACCCTGTTTCTTGATGTTTGTTACATTTTTTGTTCAGTGATGTTTTGCACTAAGTGCTATTTTGGCTATCTGCACCTATATAATGAAAACTTTTGCATATTTGTGTTTAAATGGTTTGGATTAATATGGATGTACATGAATATATCTAGTTTTTCTTTAAAATATGAATATTTTATGTGTTTTTGGTAAACCGGTTTTTTTCCGGTTCCGGTCCGGTTCCGACCGGTTCCCGGTCCACAAGGTTTTCCGGTTCGATAACCGGTTCGGTTCCGATAACATTGGTTTCAGGAGTTCAGAGCTCTTGTGGAGACTTAGACAGGTCGAAAGATCAAGTCCCTGAGGTCGGACAATGGAGGAGAGTACACCCTTGGTGAGTTTGTTGATTATTGTGCGGAGGCAGGCATTAGGAGGGAGTTCACAGTTCCTTACAACCCCCAGCAGAACGAGGTTGCGAAAAGGAAGAACAGATCCATCGGAGGGGCTGCCAAAGCCATGCTACATGATCAGGAGTTACCATTTTTTTTGGTGGGCAGAGGCCTGCAACATTGCTGTATATTTGCAGAACAGGAGTCCGCATCGTGCCTTGGGGCATGTGACTCCAGAGGAGGCTTTTTCTGGGAAGAAGCCTGATGTTGGTCATCTTTGTATCTTTGGGTGTGTTGCATACTCCTACGTACCCAAGGAGAAGAGGACCAAGCTAGAGCCCACCGCAGAGAAGGGTGTCTTTGTGGGCTGCAGTGAGACCTCGAAGGCCTTTCGGATTTATATTCCCGCACAGAGGAGAGTTGTTGTCAGGCGGGATATGAAGTTCGAGGAGGACAGGGCTTTCAGGAGGTCACAGGAGATAGAGTATCTGGATCGGCCAGACCCTCAGGAGCAGCTGAGTCAGGCACAAGGATCCAGTGGGCAAGGATCAGGAGGATCCGGAGGTACATCGATTACGGTGTCAGGTCCATCAATGAGCAGTGGCTCATAGAGTCAGAGGGGTGGTGCTTCGGGCAGCATGCAAAGCAGTCCGCAGAGCAGTTCACTAGGGAGTCCACTGATGGACAGTTCACACGGCACTTCAGCGTCTATAGGTTCAGGTTCAAGTAGGAGGACAGCAGATAGATAGTCAGGAGTTCAGGCTCCTGATGATGAGGAGGAGGAGTTTCATTCTCCAGTGGGAGAAGTGTGCTCAGGGAAGAGGAAGCCCAAGTGGCTTTAGGATACCTTGAGATAGGCAACATCTGTTGCTGGGCCAAAGAGGCCGGTCAGAGAGAGCAGACCACCTGATAGGTTCTGTAGCTATATGGCACCCAGAGCTCCCAAAGCTTGGTACTCCAGGATAGATACATACTTGCAGCAGATGGGTTTCACATAGAGTGAGGCAGATCCGAACCTTCACTTTATTGTAATAGGTGAGGAGCCTCTCATTTTGGTGTTGTATGTGGATGACTTGGTCATTACGGGTGTAGAGAGACTCATAGAGCACTGCAAGAGAGATCTTGCGTCAGAGTTTGAGATGAAGGACATTGGCTTGATGCACTACTTTTTGGGTTTGGAGGTGTGGCAGGAGGAGGGGCATTTCTTCCTAGGGCAGGGGAAGTATATTGTGGACATCCTTGACAGATTCCACATGGAAGATTGTAGACCCATGTCGACACCAATGATCACCAACTGGAAGAAGCTTCACGCTTCAGATTCTGAGTTGGTGGGCCCCACTTTGTATAGACAGCTGATTGGTTCTTTGATGTATTTGGTCAATCGTTGAGACCTTCGGTGATTTACTGTGATAATTAGAGTTGCATTAAACTCACGGAGAATCCAATATTTCATGACAGGTCAAAGCATATTGGCATCAGATATCATTTCATCAGAGACTATGTTCAAAATGGAGCTGTGAAGCTTGAGTATATTCCCACTGATGAGCAGGTTGCAGATATTCTTACCAAAGCCTTACCACGAGGCAAGCATGTCTACTTCAGACACAAGATGGGTGTGGTGAGGAACACCTTCCTCGGTAAGAGGGAGTGTTGAAATTTGGTTACCGGAGGACAAGTAGTTCCCTAAGGCTTTGATCTTTGGTCTAGGGAAAAGTGTCCAAAAGAATTTAATTTTTCTCCTAAAGTGACTTTAAGTGATAAAGTTACCAAAGTCTAATTTTAAAGTGACTTTAATAAAGTCAATGTGAAATTAGAAAGTGAAAAGTGACTTTGGAAATAAATGACTAAGTAGGTCTCCATTAAAGTGGGGTGAATTAAAAAATAGAAAGTGAGATTTAAATGAGCATTTAATCTCAGCCCTAGATCTAAAGCTATCTTAGCCATTGGATTTAGGGATTCCCCAAAAGTCACTTAGGGTTAGGTTAAAGGAGGAAAAGGAGGGAAAAGGTCATTCATTCTTTCATGAGCAGATTGAGAGAGGAGAAGAGAAAGCTAAGGAGATTTTCCGAGCAGTGAGAAGAAAGAGGGCAGCAGCAAGGAGATTCAGCTAATCCGTACAGCAAGGACAGAGCACGGTTTTCAAGGCAAGAGGGCACGAAAATCGAGGAGAGGAGAACAACATTTATTGCTGCTATATTGGCACGTTTCCCAAGGAGACCGTACAGCAGTTTGAGGGATTGTTTTCTGATTTCCGTACAGCAGAGAAACAACACAGAAATCGAGGTCATATAGCAATTTCAAGGCAGTCGTACAGCATGGATTTCGAGGCAGTCGTACAGCAGCTTTCAACAGGTCATACAACACAGATTTCGAGGAGGTTGTACAGTTGTACAGCACAATTTTCTATGTTGTCCATACAGCATTTAATGTTGCACATTTTCCTATAAATTTCTGTTTTGAGTTGGCATGAAAATCGAGGTGGAGTTTTGCACGATTTTCGAGATAAGTACATTTATGAGGTTGCTGGAATTTTTTCGCTGTGTAATTTCTGTCTCATCGTAAAAGCAATATTCAGAAAATAAAGAGAAGCTTTCGAACTAGTTTTCCCCAAGAGTTGTAGGGGGTTTTTCCAAGGTCACATTGACCAAAAATCAGCATGTCTATTTTCTGTGTGTGGCTGATTTATTTTTCTGAGTTTTTATTTCTGCATTTCAGCATTGTGAAATTTCCAGAATTAGTGTTTTCAAAAAATATTTATTTTTCAAGCTTGTTGAATGTATGGCTATGGGAATGGGCATTTAACTATATGGGAGAAATAAGGAGAAACTGAAAACCGGGGTTGGGTTATCAAATTTCTATAGGAATTCCTCCATCAACTAATGTTGTGATGCGTTGCCATTGATGACTCCCCTGCTCCTTATGCTGTAACACCTAGGGGTTCCAAACAGGGACGCAATCTTAACTTTTGGTCAGGTTTTCCTCTCTTCGTGTGGTTTTTCCTCTTCTTTAGCTTCCTCATGGGATTGTTCTTTCTTTGGGCTGCTAGGCTCATCTTTCGGGGTGGGTTCTCCTTCTTCGCCCTCATCGTCGAAGACAAATAGATGTAGTGGACCTTTCCCTTGTCTAAACAACGATGTCTTGACTCCCATGGCTCCTTGCAAGTAAAACAAAGCTTGGGGTTTCCTCATCCAACCTATCCTTTTTGGGCCAATCTCGTTGAAAGGGTTTCTTCTCCTTATCTTTCTATGGGAGAGGCTTGGACGGGACCTTAGTTTTGGTTGTTGCATTTCCCATCTCTCGAGTCTTCTTGATAGCATCCTGAAGGGTTACAGGATTGAATGCCTTGACCTAGCCTTGTAGAGGTTTGGCTAATGCCTCTATGAAAATCATGACTAATCGTTCTTCAGATATGTCTATCACCATGACTGTGATTCGTTCGAATACTACAATAAACTCTTTATGAGATCCAATTTGTTTGAGCTATGCCAATTCTCTGAAGTGTATGTTCAGGTTCTTCTGATCAAATCTATCTATCAATCTCTACGTAAATTCTACATAAGAAGTGATGTTTGCATGTACCAACATAAACAGTCCATGATACCACCAATAATGTGTGTCTCCTTCTAGGTGTAGTTTGGAAAATTGGATGGCGTCTACTTCTAACATAAGGTTGAGCCTGAAGTAGGTGTCTAATTTTTGCACCCAAGCTCTTGTCGAACATTTAGATGATCCATCAAATGAGGAGAGGGAAAGTTTACTTACCTTGCGCATCAAATCAGAATTTCATTGTTCCTTGGATCAATTCTACAATCTGATATAACCGTATTCTCGAAAAGTTAGGGTTGCTCGCGTGTTCTCTTCCAGTGTTGCATACTCCTTAAAGTAGTCATCAAATAGCCTATTTGGCACTACTGCTTCTTGGATTGTTGTCTGCTGATGGTTCAAAAATTGAGGAAGCAAAGGTCTGTGACTCCTTCCATTGGTTGTCATGTGGCTTGTTTGGGGAGCAGCATTGGAGAAACCAAGGTTATGGTTGTTGCTTCCTTCAATACTAGCCCTATTACATGTGTTCAACCCATTATTACCAAGATTATTTATGGCTTGGACTAACCTGAGCCATTTGTTGTTGTCCTTCCAGTAGGACATTGGTCATTTGTTGTTGTTGTTGTTGTTGTTGTTGTTGTTGTATTGCATTTAGAAAAACACCAGGATCCTAATTCCCTTGCCCTATTCCATCCCCTATTGTTGCTTGATGTTTTTTTCTTTTTTTCCTTATGATAACGTTGCTTGGATCCTCCGAAAGCATGCAAAACTTATGTACTCACAAGTTGGCGGGATATTTGAGCTTTGATACCACTATGGTGGACTAGGGCAATTTTCTAGGGCTTCTTAGGCAGTTAAGGGGTTTCAATCGTTCTCAGCAAATATTTTGGACTAATGCAAATAAAATTTCCAATAAACAATGCTATTCAATAAACCATTCAGTACAACCATAATTTTAACCATTCAACCATTAAACAACTTGATACAACCCAATTCCAATAGTTTAGCACAATTGCAATTTGTCCCCAATTCAATACTAATTTCAACCAAACTTATTTAGTAATTCAAATATACCCTAAATTAAGCTAAACTCACTAGATAGTTACAGATCTGAAACTTTACTCTATTACAAGGTTGTTTGAGAGTCCAAATAAGCTCCAAAGTGCAATCCGCACTTCTTCAGGAAGACAGTGAGTGATTGGTAGATGATTGAACTCTTCAAAAATTAGTCCCAAATCTGCATCGTTTACTCCAGGAAATTCAAACATGTTTCTAATCTTCCTCTATGCTCAATAATGCTCACACTTTTGTTCATGCTTAGTTCAATAACCACAGAGAGGATTTGTCCACACTTTGACCGCACAATATTAATGGGAAGTTGACGTTAACCCTAGATTTGCTCCGCCATACTTCAATTTGGTTTCTATACACTATAGGAAAGTTGCGCAAGGGTTTGATCACTGAAACAGATAATTAGCCTCAATCTTAAACTTCGCTCTATCCAGAACCCGCCTCAAGAAGAATCCGCTTAGATTTTGACCAGCTTATCTCTGTCCAAAATTGATCTTTAAGGAATCCGCTTAGCTTGAAAATTTTGCTCTGTCTAAAACTACTCTCAGAGGGGATCCACTCAGCTAGAATATGATTTGATCTTCCTTGTCTTAGGTTTTTTTCCACAAATACTTCATTGTGCCTTGTAGAGAGAGATCCATGTTGCCATAACACAGAAACGAAAGGAAAATAGGACTAACAAGGGTGGAATCTTTCCCCGCCGAAATTAGTAGAAGAGAAGGGGTCTTAAAACCTTCAAAGCTCCAACTCAAGAAAGTAGATGATTTGATCCACAATTGATGATGATTCTTTGATCTCAACCCTCCTCTATTTACAAATTTTTCATGAGCCCCCAAGTTGTGAGTGAACCCCAAACTTTGGGTCTTTTTGCCCCAGCCAACCCAATTTTCGCACAATGTTGCCCCAACATTGGAAAAAATAGGTTTTTACCCCTTTAATGAGACTCTAGCCTACAAGGTCAGATATGTTATTTCGTCCTCCATTAGCCATCAATTTGGAGAGGACATTACATGCTTGATTATTTTCGCAAGAGGGTCCTATTGTACATCCCAAGAATACTCAATGTCATTGGTCTCATGGTCATGCATTTCCACTAAGATAGTGAAGGGTAGGCTCTCATTAGCTTTGAATTGAATCTAACCATTGTAACCAAAGAGAGGAGAGAATATGTTCACCATGCCATTTGCAAGAGGTGGAACTTGAGGAATATATCATTTTCAGAGGCTCCCTCTACTACAACATCAAGGGAAGATACCACTACATTTTTCATGATTCTAAGATATCCCTATCCACCTTCATTCAATATACTAACCATAAGTCTCTAGCTTCTTGCATGTGTGAACTAGTGACCCTGAGACAAAAACACTGCATATTTCTTCCAAACCCTCCATATCAGATTAATTACCTCCATTTTTCAACCTACTTCATCACCTAGTGGAGCTAAGAAACAAGTAAAGTTTTTTATTATGGGCGCATCAAGCACCAAATTAGTGAACTACAACACCTAATATAGTATCTCGCCCCGAGGTTACTCAATTCTCTCACACATGGGCTAGGGGTAATTGCTCTCACATAGATCAGATCAATATTCCAATACGTCCTAAAGCTATATCACAAGACTCTTAACTTTGGCCCCCAGTGCTAGGAGACAATATGCTAGTTGCTCCCTTATGCCTCCTAGGACCATGCAGCAAGTCCTCTCAACCCTGGTCATTCTCCAAACAATACCATTAGACAATGTATTGGATCCTTTGCATTGATTGATTCCACAATATGTACTTCTTCCTCCCCACCTTGTCACATATGAACATCCAATTAATCATCGGCAGTCTTTCTCCATTCCCCTTCCTTAATGTTATTTCATGTTCTCCGTTTTATCTTGATATTATGCTTTTTGAGTAACCTAGGGTACTCCTGAAGATTGGTATCACTTATTGTACTTCCTAGTCCCAACACCCATTGGCCTACCCTTTTCATCATTTGCAGGACATGAATAAAATTATACTATCTTATCTTTGCCAAACTTAATGGAAATTGCAAACAATTTCCAAATTTCATTGTACCCAAACTCAAACATGAACACAAAAAATGAGAATATTAGGTTTCATGTTTTAATGCTATTAGCAAATTGATAGATTTTGCTTGCCATCTTTATTAGGAATAACTACTATTATTTATTTTTGTTGGGCTCCATGGAACTGGGACATTTTTGGCTCTCTAGTTTCTGCTCCCAAACTAAAAAATGATTAACACCTAGAGTTTTAGCAGTTACTCAATGGTTCACTTTTTGCCACCAATTTTTTTGTAATATGCTTTGTACTATATTGCTTATTAGATGTGATCGCAATTTGAGGCATATTTCAAAGATTTAGAAAAATAAATAAACAAAGAATGGTTACATGGAATACGAAACATTCCCATGCCTCCCCATAAATCAGGGGCATAAAACAAAATAGGGTCAGAAGGGACACTTCCTGGATCCCTAATGGCATGTCCCGTGTGAAATGCTGATACATAACTTAGTCTACAACTTAAGTAGCAATCCAGATTCCTGGAATTTATGACAGATTGTTGAAATACAAGTTTGCAATAATTTAGTCTACAACTTAAGTAACAATCCAGATTCCTGGAATTAAGGACAGAGTACTGAAATTTCAGTATGCAATAATTTAGGAAAATTTACTAAAATTCTATTGGAAATACTCAGAGGGGGGGGTGAATCAGTATTTCTTCTAAAATTGTTATTTTAAGCTAGTTAAGATCACTTAGTAAAACTAGAACACAAGGTCTACAACAAAAGAATAATTATATTAATAAGAATGACGAGGACTCCAATCCTCTTTTACAGCAATTCAAGTACAATAACACTTCAGGGCTTCAACCCTAGATGAAGACTCCAATCTTCAATTTCAAACTAGGCTCCAACCTGTACTACACCAGGCTCCAACTTGTTCTACTTGAGGACTCCAATCCTCTCAACAATTCAGGCACCAACCTAGTTTTCCACAAGGCTCCAACCTTGTGTGACGACTCCAATCCTCTGGGGATCCAACCCTCTGCTTCAATTCTTCAAAATGGTTTTAGTACTGCTTCAGGACTTCCAATATCTTCTTCAACAAGTCTTGAAAATAACTCCAAGATTTACTTCAACAAATGCCTCTAATAGTCTACAAAATGCTTCAGGGCCTAGTTCATCAAGGTTATCTTCAACAAGCCTAGTATCTGTCTCTGAGACTCTTCATGCCTGCACAAACAATCTTCTTCGAAGTTACATCATTAGTGCTTCAACAATGCCGTTCCAAGGGATGGTTTCAATGATGCTCCAAGGTCTTCTACACAAGTCCTCAAGTCAATACAAAGGCTTTTAAATGAGGCAGCTCCAAGGTTGTCTTCAAGAGCTGGTCCAAAGGATCTGCTGCACAAGGTTCTTCAAGATTTCCTGCTCCAAAAAATGTCTACACCAGTTCAGGATCTGCTGCCCTTATTGCTTCTTCAAAGTCTGCTCCTAGTCTTTTACAAGATTTCCTCTAAGACTAGGCAGATCTGAGCTGCTGTCCACAGATCCAAACCTTGAGCTCCTCTGCCTCATGTCCCACAGTCTAATAATTTATTCCCAGGTCCAAAACTTAATGCCACAAAGATATGTCACAGTTCAATATTTTTGCTTCAGTTACAAGTCCGTATTGTGCACAGGTCTTAAGATACTGTCACAGGTGCTAAGAGTACAAGACATATGCTTCAGGTTCACAAGTCGGAGAGTTTATGTACAGGTCCAAATAAGATCACAGGTCTGGACTCTGTCCACAAGATAGAGTCCACAGGTCCAAGCTCCTTCTATCCACAAATCAGAGGTTATATGCTTCAATTCTGAGCTCAGGTCATAGATCCGAGGTTTCTACACATCCAAAAGGCACCACAGGTCCGAGATATCCTGTTCTGTCCAGATCCGTGATCTGCTTCATGTACTACAGGAGGGTCAGAGCTGCTACAGGTGGGTCCGAGCTTCAACTCACAGGTGACAGGTCCACAATATCTTTTTCTGCCCAAATGCGAGTTCTGTCAATAGGTAAGTACAGGTCCGAGCTTGAAAAGAGCTGCTACAGAGGTTGTTCTGTTCACAAATTTAACCAATCCGAGCATGGAAAGAAGACGTTTTGCTCCACAATTAGTCCTAGCTTTAGACAGAGATACAGCCCAAAAACCAATCACAGAAATAAAAATAAGAATTGCCCAACACTAGACTTCATCCTCCTTTGGTCTTTCTCACCTCAGATCCAAATTCTTCACTGTATACTTGACCGAGTAGCATTGCTAGAAATGAGGAGCGCAACTTGGTATTTATACTTGTTTGAAGATGCTGAACTGTCATGATTTTTCAGGAGGAGAGCCAACTTATGTAGGCCGACTTGTACATAAAACTTTTATTAGTATTGGAACCGACCTGTGGGTAATTCATATCATGGTTTTTAATCATCCACATTAGGGCTTCGGTTGAATAATTGTTTTACTTGCTTGCAGAAAAGTAAGCTTCTCTAAGAACCCAGTTTCGGCAGTTGCCACAGCCAATCCATACATGTACAGTAAAATACATGCCATGGTAACACAGTAATTCTTAGGATCACAGCTCGGAATCTCCACAGTAATTCTTGAATTTCTACTACAACCTGGGTACCAGAATGTGGCAAAGCCAACAACCCACTGGATATCAAATAAAAAGGCACAAGTCACTCCTAGCTATGAATGTAGACTGTAAAAGTTGTCAATCCCCATATCATTATGAAACTTACAGGCTGCCCAGATGCATATCATAGCCAGGCTAAAAGCAAGACCTTGCATCACCAGGTGAACAGCCTTTTTGTAAATTTTTAATTCCAGGCACTGTCTTATATACTAACATGGCTTCCCCACTTAGCAATATGAATCCAATAAGCATCAATGTTGGGTGAACACGACAGGCATAAGAATTATTCCATGGGCTACATTATAATCAGAGTAGGAAGTTCTATTAAATCGAGCTGGCCTCTTGGGATTTGCTAAGGTTGGAGGTCCATTCTACGTGTACCTTCAAAACCTGACATGTTGCTTACTTCCAATTGTGATGCCTCTGCCATTTTTCTTGAAGAGCCCCTTTGGCATATACTGCTGGGATTTCAACCATGCACTTAGGGTTTCATCACCATCAGCATATACACCTAGGGCTTGAACAAGAGCTTGCTTCAACAATGCTAGGGCTTGACATGAATGACAACCTTATCCAACAAATTCCAGTTTGCTGAAATTTAGGACAGTTACTAAAATTCAGGCAGCAATGTCTAATTCAGTGATTAGGCAGTTTGCAAAAATTAAAAACAATAGTTGTAGTTGCAAGGAATTAGGATCTCCATCCTACCAATGTAGGGACACAAGGGGCACCTCTTGGATACCCAAGGTCATGTCTAATGTGAAACACTGATATTACTACATAACTTGGTGTACAAGTTAATTAACAATCCTGATTGCTGGAATTCAGAGCATTTTAATGAAATACCAGTTTGCAGCAATTTAGGACAATTTACTGAAATTCCAGTTTGCTGAAAATTATGAGTTACAGATATTTAGGCAGTAATATCTAATTCAATTGTTAGGCAGTTTGCTGAAATTAAAAACCATAATGGTAGTTATTAGCACCACTTTTTTGTCCAGTCAGTGATTAGTTGACTGAATACATTAAGAGCCGTAGTTTGTGGCCTCTTGGTGACTGTCACAGCTCAGCACACGGCCCTCCACCTCCCCCCCCAACCCTTGCATGAGAAAAGTTCTCTTAAGACAGAATTAGTTTATCAAATTCAGTCAACTTCCCACTTTAGAAGCCAAGCAAGGATTCCATTTTCGAAAGGGGGGATACCTCTGAGTTTGGGTATGAAGAATTTTGCAAATTGTTGGGCTGAGTCTGGCAGCTTACTGCTGCAGACCAGATTTGAGACTTGGAACTTGCAAAAACCTTAAGTGGTGATGGATTGAAGCTCTGATTCCCTAGTAATGACCAGCACATCCCAGTCTAATTTCAGGTACTATTTAATTCAGAGTCCGGACTATTTTTCACATACAAGATTTCGGCATTGTTGAAAACAGAAAAATATATTACAAAAATACCTCTTTGCAGGCCGTAGTTTGGCCAGTCAGTGATTAGTTGATTGAAAACAGAAAAATATATTACAAAAATACCTCTTCGCAGGCCGTAGTTTGTCCAGACAGTGATTAGTTGATTGAATAAATTAAGAGCCGTAGTTTGTGGCCTCTTGGTGACTGTCACAGCTGTAGTTTGGGTATACGAAAGGGGGGATACCTCTGAGTTTGGGTATGAAGAATTTTCCAAATTGTTGGGCTTAGTCTGGCAGCTTACTGCTGCAGACCAGATTTGAGACTTGGAACTTGCAAAAACCTTAAGTGGTGATGGATTGAAGCTCTGATTCCCCCTAGTAATGACCAGCACATCCCAGTCTAATTTCAGGTACTATTTAATTCAGAGTCCGGACTATTTTTCACATACAAGATTTCCGCATTGTTGAAAACAGAAAAATATATTACAAAAATACCTCTTCGCAGGCAGTAGTTTGTCCAGTCAGTGATTAGTTGATTGAAAACAGAAAAATATTGTTGAAATTTGGTTACCGGAGGACAGATGGTTCCCTAAGGCTTTGATCTTTGGCCTAGGGAAAAGTGTCCAAAAGAATTTAATTTTTCTCCTAAAGTGACTTTATAAAGTTATAAAGTCAAATCTAATTTAAAAGTGACTTTAAGTGATAAAGTTACTAAAGTCTAATTTTAAAGTGTCTTTAATAAAGTCAATGTGAAATTAGAAAGGAAAAGTGACTTTGGAAATAAATGACTAAGTGGGTCTTTATTAAAGTGGGGTGAATTAAAAAATAGAAAGTGAGATTTAAATGAGCATTTAATCTCAGCCCTAGATCTAAATCTGTTTCAGCCATTGGATTTAGAGATTCCCCAAAAAGTCACTTAGGGTTAGGTTAAAGGAGAAAAAGGAGGAAAAGGTCATTCATTCTTTCATGAGTAGATTGAGAGAGGAAGAGAAGGAGAGCTGGAGACATTTTCTGAAGAGAGCTTGAGAAGGTGAAGGAGAGGGCACACTCAGCAAATCCGTACAGCAGCAAGGAGGGCACGATTTCCAAGGCAGCAAGAGGCTACACGGATACCGAGGCAGCTTGGTCGTACAGCAGCACAGAAACCAAGACAGCCATTCGTACAGCAGTGCGTACAGCGGCATTGAGGCACGATTTTCGAGGAGAAAGGCAACACGTTTTTCGAGGAAAAGTACGACAACAAGGGGCTCGATTTTCTAGGTGGCTGGGCACGTTTTTCGAGGCAACCAACACGATTTTCGAGAAAGGCAACTTGCTGGAAAATTCCGTACAATCCGTACAGTCCGTATGGTTGTTTAGCTAAGTTTTGGGCACGAATTTCTAAACTGTCATTTGCTGTAAAAAATTTATGTTTTGAGTTTATTGCTGTTCCGGCACATTTTCCAAGGCGGTGGCAAGCACGGAAAACAAGATAAGTCTGTATTTAATTTGCTGGAAATTTTCCTGTATATTTCACCTCTCTGTAAAAGGCATTTTCAGAAATAAGAAGGAGCTCTCAAACTGGTTTTCCCCAAGAGTTGTAGGGGGTTTTTTCCAGGGTCATGTTGACCAAAAATATCAGTGTTTAAATGTGTTGAATGGCTGTTTTAAGCTTGCTGATTTTTATTTCTGCATTTTCCAGCATTCTGTAAATTTTCCAGAATTTGTGTTTTCAGCAAAAATTATTTTTCTGTTGTTGAATGTAAGGATATGGGAAAGGGCATTTAACTAAAAAGAGAAATAAGGTGAAACTGAAAACCGGGGTGGGAAAACAAGAAATTTCTACATGGTATCAGAGCTTGAGTGCTGAAAGTGCAGTTTGGGACAGCAAGAAGAAAAATACAGTCTGCTGATTTTTCACTCAGAAAATTCCAGCAAGCTGATTTTTCACACACAGAATTTTTTATCTTTACTACAGTAGTGTTATTTTTCAGTTTTTAGGACAGAAAGATGTCATTGGGATTGAGGGTGGAGGATAGGTTGGATGGGCATACCAATTACAGCGTTTGGAAGGAGAGAATGCAGAGTATCTTTGAGGAGGCAGAAGTCTGGGACATCATGGTGCATACCACACAGAACCCTATTGTTGTGCCTACTGATGCTGTTCAGTTGGCAACATATAATAGAAAGAACAACAAGGGTAAGAGACTGATTCTAGACGGAATCAAAGACCATTGCATTCCTCATGTGAGAGGAAAGAGAAATGCTCATGAGATGTGGACAACATTGTCCAATCTCTACCAGAGTACCAATGAGAACCGGAAAATGGTCTTGAAGGAGAAGCTAAAGACCATTAAGATAGGTAATGATAGTGCAGCTGGATATCTTACAAAGATTACTAATGTGAGAGATGAGTTGGCAGCGATTGGAGAGGCCATTCCACCCACTGAGTTGGTGCGGATTGCAGTGAATGGCCTCCCCCGTTCATGGATGAACTTTGTTGATGGGGTTTGTGCACGTGAGACCCTTCCCACATGGGAGAGGTTTTGGGATGATTGCATTCAGACAGAGATCAGGAAGGGTCAGCTTGGGGCAGCCAAGCCAATTGAGTAGGATGAGGATGTAGCATTGTTGGCAGGAGGCAAGAAAGGCAAAGGAAAGAAGCAAGCTTCCACAAGCAGTGGTGGGGGCAAAGGCAAAGGTAAAGGTAAACAGGGTAACACACAGAAGGACTATTCCAAGGTGAAGTGTTGGAATTGTCAGAAGATGGGACACTATGCAGTTGTGTGTCCGGAGAAAAAAAAAAAAAGGGGAAGAACCAAAGCATGGCAGCATCAGCGGAGGTTGAGGACTTTACAGATCGCTTTGACCGAGAGTTTGGGTTCATTGCGTGTGAGTCCACTAGTGCAAGATCACCTGCCACAGAGGTTCAGAGGGAGCATGCATTTCCCTCGACTAGCGGAGCATCTTCGAGTATCTGGTATGTGGACAATGGGGTTTCACGTCATACGACAGGAGTCCGTGAGTACTTCTCAGAGCTTTCAGAGAGTGGCACTGATATAGAGGTAGTACTCGGTGATGACAGAGTTGTTAGAGCAGTCGGTGTGGGAACACTGACATTTCAGAGGGAGTCTAAACCTCCCTTGAAGGTGTCGGATGTTCTTTATGTGCCAGGGATGAGGAAGAACCTCATATCCGTCTCAGCTTTGGAGGACAGAGGATATGAGATACTGTTCAGGGGTGGACAGGTGCTGATGTATCCCGGTACTCAGCGGGCTAAGTGATAGGTGTACGCCATGCAAAGGTGTACAAGTTTGCGTTTCAGCCCCTTTTGGCATTGAGCAGTAGTACCGACAGCAGAGCTAGCAGTTCTGAGCTGTGTGAGATTTGGCACCGCAGGATGGGGCATATGTATCATGGAGCCTTGAGGACTTTGCGGGAGATCACTACAGGTGTGCCAGATTTCAGTACCGATCACTTTGATACTTGCAGAGGATGTGCGATGGGCAAGTTTGCCAAATCCCCTTTTCCCAGCAGTGACAGCAGAGCGACTGGGATACTTGATTTGATTCATTCCGATGTGAGCGGTCGGATGTCTCATATTTCCTTGAGTGGATATGAGTACTATGTTTTATTCATTGATGATCACTCCAGGAGGACCTGGATTTATTTCTTGAAGACCAAGAGTGAGGTCTTCAAGCGGTTTTAGGAGTTCAGAGCTCTTGTGGAAACACAGACAGGTCGGAAGATCAAGTCCCTGAGGTCGGACAATGGAGGAGAGAACACCCTTGGAGAGTTTGTTGACTATTGTGCGGAGGCAGGCATTAGGAGGGAGTTCACTGTTCCTTACAACCCCCAGCAAAATGGGGTTGCGGAGAGGAAGAACAGATCCATCGAAGGGACTGCCAAAGCCATGTTACATGATCAGGGGTTGCCATTGTTTTTGTGGGCAGAGGCCTGCAACACTGTTGTTTATTTGCAGAACAGGAGTCTGCATCGTGCCTTGGGGCACATGACTCCGAAGGAGGCTTTTTCTGGGAAGAAGCCTGATATTGGTCATCTTCGTATCTTTGGGTGTATTACATACTCCTACATACCCAAGGAGAACAGTACCAAACTAGAGCCCACCGCAGAGAAGGGTATCTTTGTGGGCTACAGTGAGACCTCAAAGGCCTTTCGAATTTATATTCCTGCACAGAGGAGAGTTGTTGTCAGGCAGGATGTGAAGTTCAAGGAGGACAAGGGCTTTAGGAGGTCACAGGAGTTGGAGTATCTGAATCAGCCAGACCCTCAGCAGCAGCTGAGTCAGACACAGGGATCCAGTGGGCAGGGATCAGGGGGATCCGGAGGTACATCTATGACGATGTCAGGTCCGTCAGTGAGCAGTGGCTCGCAAAGTCAGAGGGGTGGTGCTTCGGGCAGCATGCAAAGCAGTCCACAGAGCAGTTCACTAAGGAGTCCATTGATGTACAGTTCACACGGTACTTCAGCATCTACGAGTTCAGGTGCAGGCAGGAGGACAGCATACAGACAGTCAGGAATTCAGGCTCCTGATGATGATGAGGAGGAGGAATTTCATTCTCCAGTGGGAGAAGTGTGCTCAGGGAAGAGGAAGCCCAAGTGGCTTTAGGACACCTTGAGAGAAGCCACATCTGTTGCTGGGCCTAAGAGGCCGGTCAGAGAGAGCAGACCACCTAAGAGGTTTTGTAGCTATATGGCAATGCTACCAACATCCTTGACTCTGAGCCTTCTAGCTATGAGGAGGCAGCTAGCCAGCAGGTCTGGAGAGAGGCCATGCAGGAGGAGTATTCTTCTATCATGAAGAATGATGTTTGGGAGGTGGTGCCGAGGCCTAAGGGCAAATCCGTGGTTACTTCCAGATGGCTTTACAAGGTAAAGCATGTTGCAGATGGCAGCATTGAGAAATTCAAAGCGAGGTTTGTGGCTAGAGGGTTCTCCCAAGTAGAGGGAGTTGATTATGAGGAGACCTTCACTCCCGTGGCTCGATATACTTCGATCCGCTCCATTATATCGATAGCAGCAGAGATGGGTTGGAAGATCCACCAAATGGATGTGAAGATCGCATTTCTCAATGGCTTCATACAGGAGGAGGTGTACATTGAGCAGCCACAGGGCTTTGAGGTGCATGGGAAGGAGTCCCATGTGTGCAGACTGAAGAAGGCCCTTTATGGCCCGAAGCAAGCTCCCAGAGCTTGGTACTCCAAGATAGATACATACTTGCAGGAGATGGGTTTCACAAAGAGTGATGCAGATCCGAACCTTTACTTTATTGTGATAGGTGAGGAGCCTCTCATTCTGGTGTTGTATGTGGATGACTTGGTCATTACGGGTGCAGAGAGACTCATAGAGAACTGCAAGATAGATCTTGCATCAGAGTTCAAGATGAAGGACATTGGCTTGATGCATTACTTTTTGGGTTTGGAGGTGTGGCAAGAGGAGGGGCATTTCTTCCTGGGACAGGGGAAGTATATTGTGGACATCCTTGGTAGATTCCACATGGAGGATTGTAGACCCATGTCGACACCGATGATCACCAACTGGAAGAAGCTTCATGCTTTGGATTCCGAGTTGGTGGATCCCACATTGTACAGGCAGCTGATTGGTTCCTTGATGTATTTGGTCAACACTAGACCAGATATTTGTTTTGCAGTCAACACGATGAGTCAGTTTATGTGTGAGCCTAGGAAGGTTCACTGGGTGGCTGCAAAACACATTTTGCGGTACTTGCAGGGGACAGTGGATTATGGTCCGGACTACAGGCAGGGGGATGGAGTGAGATTGGCAGGTTACACTGATTCTGATTGGGCAGGTTGTGCTTCTGATAGGAAGAGCACTTCAGGGTGCTGTTTTGGGTTGGGTTCGGCAGTTGTGTCATGGTTCAGCCGGAAGCAGTGGTCAGAAGCATTGAGTTCAGCGGAAGCAGAGTATATGGCAGCCAGTCTAGCTAGTTGTGAGGCCATTTGGCTTCGCAAGATGTTGTTTGGCTTATTTGGTCAGCCGTTGAGACCTTCAGTGATTTACTGTGATAATCAGAGTTGCATTAAACTCACGGAGAATCCAGTATTTCATGACAGGTCAAAGCATATCGGCATCAAATATCATTTCATCAGAGACTATGTTCAGAAAGGAGTTGTGAAGCTTGAGTATATTCCCACTGATGAGCAGGTTGCAGATATTCTTACCAAAGCCTTACCACGGGGCAAGCATGTCTACTTCAGAGACAAGATGGGTGTGGGAGGAACACCTTCCTCGGTAAGAGGGAGTGTTGAAATTTGGTTACCGGAGGACAGGTGGTTCCCTAAGGCTTTGATCTTTGGCCTAGGGAAAAGTGTCCAAAAAGAATTTAATTTTTCTCCTAAAGTGACTTTATAAAGTTATAAAGTCAAATCTAATTTAAAAGTGACTTTAAGTGATAAAGTTATTAAAGTCTAATTTTAAAGTGACTTTAATAAAGTCAATGTAAAATTAGAAAGGAAAAGTGACTTTGAAAATAAATGACTAAGTGGGTCTTTATTAAAGTGGGGTGAATTAAAAAATAGAAAGTGAGATTTAAATGAGCATTTAATCTCAGCCCTAGATCTAAATCTGTTTCAGCCATTGGATTTAGGGACTCCCCAAAAGTCACTTAGGGTTAGGTTAAAGGAGGAAAAGGTCATTCATTCTTTCATGAGCAGATTGGGATAAGGAGAGCAGGAGCGCTGGAGACATTTTCTGAAGAGAGCTTGAGAAGGTGAAGGAGAGGGCACACTCAGCAAATCTGTACAGCAGCAAGGAGGGCACGATTTCCAAGGCAGCAAGAGGCTGCATGGATACCGAGGCAGCTTGGTTGTACAGCAGCACAGAAACCAAGACAGCCATCCGTACAGCAGTCCGTACAGCGGCATTGAGTCATGGTTTTTGAGGGGAAAGGCAGCACGTTTTTCAAGGAAAAGTACAACAACAAGGGGCTTGATTTTCTAGGTGGCTGGGCATGTTTTCGAGGCAGCCAACACGATTTTCGAGAAAGGCAGATTGCTGGAAAATTCCATACAGTCCGTACGGCTGTTCAGCTAAGTTCTGGGCATGAATTTCTAAACTGTCATTTGCGGTAAAAAATTTCTGTTTTGAGTTTATTATTGTTCTGGCACATTTTCCAAAGCAGTGGCAAGCGCAGAAAACAAGATAAGTCTGTATTTAATTTGCTGGAAATTTTCCTGTATATTTCACCTCACTGTAAAAGGCATTTTCAGAAATAAAAAGGTGTTTTCGAACTGGTTTTCACCAAGAGTTGTAGGGGGTTTTTCCAGGGTCACCTTGACCAAAAATCACTGTGTTATAATGTGTTGAATGGCTGTTTGTATCTGCTGATTTTTATTTCTGCATTTTCCAGCATTCTGTAAATTTTCCAGAATTTGTGTTTTCAGCCAAAAAAAATTATTTCCTGTTGTTGAATGTAAGGATATGGGAAAGGGCATTTAACTAAAAGGAGAAATAAGGTGAAACTGAAAACCGGGGTGGGAAAGTCAAGAAATTTCTACAAATATATTACAAAAATACCTCTTCGCAGGCCGTAGTTTGTCCAGTCAGTGATTAGTTGATTAAAGAAATTAAGAGCCATAGTTTGTGATTTCCGCATTGTTGAAAACAGAAAAATATATTACAAAAATACCTCTTCGCAAGCCGTAGTTTGTCCAGTCAGTGATTAGTTGATTGAATAAATTAAGAGCCGTAGTTTGCGGCCTCTTGGTGACTGTCACAGCTCAGCACCCCCCCCCCGGGGGCCTTGCATGAGAAAAGTTCTCTTAAGACAGAATTAGTTTATCAAATTCAGTCAACTTCAAACTTTAGAAGCCCTGCAAGGATTCCATTTTCGAAAGGGGGGATACCTGTGAGTTTGGGTGTGAAGAATTTTGCGAATTGTTGGGCTGAGTCTGGCAGCTTACTGCTGCAGACCAGATTTGAAACTTGGAACTTGCAAAAACCTTGAGTGGTGATGGATTGAAGCTCTGATTCCCTAGTAATGACCAGCACATCCCAGTCTAATTTCAGGTACTTTTTAAGTCAGAGTCCGGACTATTTTTCACATACAAGATTTCCGCATTGTTGAAAACAGAAAAATATATTACAAAAATACCTCTTCGCAGGCTATCTCTTTATTTCCTTACAGTCCAGTTATAGAAGATGAATCCATTTAAATTATCATGTTCCACTTAATTTTTTATAAAGAACAGAGACTAGCAAGGTCCTGCTTAGGATGCCCGTTGACATTTCTTTATTTTGGTCCCACATAGCTAGAGAAAATAAAACTAGAAATAAAGTGTAAACAAAGGATGGGGAGAAATCAAGCATGCAATGATGTATAGGATTTTGAATAAAAAGTATCAGTCATTACCTTTCTTTTCAAGCCCTGAAGTCGTGAGACAAGAGAATTCAGATGTTGAACAGCCTCTTCTTTTGACATGTCCTTCTGTGCTGCTTCTGCAACACCTGACATTACAGCATTCATCTCTTTCTCAACAGTTCGATTGCTGGTTCTCATCGATTTCTTTAGATGTTCAAATGGCACTCTCATAAGTTGATGCTCAAGCCTTAATGACTCTGCCAGATGATCATTTAAACGTGCTGGAGGATTAGGAGGATGAATTGTGGGTACTGCATCACCATTTGCTAATGCTTCATTTTCCATCTTGAATCTTGATAAGCCTGCCATGCACACACACCAGAAAAATACCATTATGTGGGAAAACAAAAAATTATTGCTCGATGACAATGCATGAAAATTCTAATTTCTTTCAGCATAAAGAGATCCATCATTCAAAAAGTTGAAAGGCCATAGCTTGTGTATTTATCAATTTAGTCAGAAAGCTCAGCAATTATATGCAACTAGCCTACAAGAAAACATTTAATAAGATTTTCTGTTAATTTTTCTGAATCCCAATGTATAGACTTATTGTTTCTTAATAAAAGAAGTCAGCTATGGTGAATTGAAACATAAACAAGGCTGAACATCGCCATTTAATTTACAAGCATATAATTCCCATAAATTTCACAATTCTTCCACAAGATTCTCATTGAAAAGAAGCCTGTGAATACTGCTCCTCTAAGTTTGGTTAAAACTCGTTTAGAAAGTCTGAAACCAACCATGTGGCAATGGGCATTTATAGGAAAATTGAATAAATTTGATAACGGAGGAACATATATATGTTATACCTCGTAATCCATAATAATAATTTGCATTAATAAGGAATCAGACAAATGCTCTAAAGAGGCAATGACTCTGCAGGAGGGTAAGCTTTATGAAACAGAATCAAAAGGACTACCCTCAAAAAAGATTCAGTTGCTTTTCTGATATATCGAATCTTTGAGAATCAAATCCCATGAGTAATGTAGAACTGCAAGCTGTATTTTCCGCCTCTGGGCTGCTTTTGATTGTATAATTTGATTTTGAAAAAGGCCGGGTATTTAAGCCAAAAGCCTCTAAAAGATTGTATATGTACTCATCGACGTCTGGTTTTTGCTAGGTTGGGAGAGGCATAGAGCTGGGGATCTAGTAGGGTCAGTATGGCACCTCTGATGTTTATTCAATTTATGCTTGAAACATAGAAGTGCATGGCCTAGGAGCATATGGGGAAACATTTCCCCAGTGTGGGGGACATGTCACCCCAAAAGGGGGGCATCTGCACATCCCTTCTTGAAAGGGGAGCATCTAGATGCCCTCCCACCACCACCCTGCTCTCTGCCTTTCCCATTCTCCTTTATCTTACTTTTCTATCTTACCCATTCTCCTTTGGCTCACCTTTTCTATTCTTTTTAAAAAATTTAACATTACAATTAATTGTTTTAGAATGTTTGAGTGTGTTTCTAACTTCATCAGACTCCATAAAGAGAAAGTATAAATTCATAACCCATTCAGAATTCATCAGACTTATCAGTTTTCAGGGATTTAGGATTGGCTGGATTATATAGTTTCCACTGGATTGCGCAATGACAAATTTGCATGGGATGAATTGTCATTGCGGGATTCTATCATAATTATTTCATTTTTATATTTTTAGAGACTAGGACCCCTGTGCTCAACGAATTTCCCTAAAATTTTGGAGTGCTCCCACACATCCCCCATGTGCGTTTCCCTACTCTTTGCACCCCCTTCCTGGAAACTTGGTGAAAATTAGGTTTTTACTGCTATACACGTCTCCATCACAAACTAAATGAGAATGTTCTCAATATACTTCTTCTGACTCAGCCAGACCTTTCTATTTTTTCTGTTTTTTAAACCTTTATGTGAACAATAATGCACTCCACCAAGATATCTCATATCAAATACTTTGGACAGCAAGGACTTGGGGTGTGTCTTTTACTAACTCTATATTATTACCAATCAACAATATATCATCCACATATAGAACCAAAATAACAAACGTATCACCTCTTACAATAAACAACAATCAACAATACTTCTAGAAAAGCATTTCTAAAGCACATATCTATCAAATCTCTTGTACCTTTCCCTAGGGGATTGTTTCAATCCATATAGTGAACTTACACACCAAGTTCTTGCCTCCTACTACCAACCCTTCTGATTGATCCATAAATATCTCCTCCAAGCACCCATCAAGAAATGCTGCTTTGGCATCCATTTGTTCTACTTCTACATCATAGGTTGCTGCTAAAGCCAACAACATCTTAAACGAAGTCATTTTGAAAATCTCCTGGTAATCTATTCCTCGAACCTTTTGCTACCAATCCTGCTTTATATCTCTACATGGTTCCATCAACCATAAAGTTCTTTTTAAATACCCATTTGCAGCCAACAGCCTTCATATCCCATGGCAACCCTTCTAAAACCCATGCTTTGTTTTGTTTTGGAGATTTCATTTCTTCGTTCGTTGCCTTTATCCCTTCCACACTTTCAAGACAATTTAGAGCCTCTTCCACATTTTTAGGATCCTCACTAATGAAAGATAAATCACCGAAACAAAGAATATTTTCACGACTATAACCATATCTTTCAGGTTGATTCCTAGCTCTCTAGCTTCTCCTAAGTTGTTGAGTTGTTCTAGCTAACTCTCCTAGTTCCTTTAATGCAACCATATCCTATACTAGAGTTATACTATACTATAGTTGTTCCAGTGGGATTAGATATCATGTCCTGAGCTCTTGGCTTGATCATATGTCAATTCTACTTTGTTTTGTGTCGCTAGCACTTATTATGAAAAAGTCTGAATGTTTCTCAACCTAATTCTGCTTCCCTGGTGATGGAATTTTACGCTAACCTACAACACTCTTTCATTGAGTTGCTCCTTTTGTTATTCAACTTCTCCAAGTTCCTCTTCTCTACAAATGACATCTCGACTATATTACTCTTATCATCTAGAAGCCATTTTTTGTATCCCTAGATTCAACAAGCTCATTATATCTAACCAGCCTAGATCAATTTTAACTATCTACCAAGAGCCAAGAGGGATCAAATCTCTTGAGGCGCAAGCATCTTTTAGAGTGAAAAGAGATTTGATCCCTGTCGGCACTTGGTAGATCCCAAGTTAATAAGGATCTAGGCTAGTAGAAAATCTCTCTCTCTCTCTCTCTCTCTCTCTCTCTATATATATATATATATATATATCTTCTTACATAATAATACCATGGGGAAACCATGGGTTGGCAAAACTTGGAGCCCAAAAACCGCCAACAGTAAATTGACTATTTCACCTCAATTTTAGTTTGATTATCAATTTTGTTTTTTTAGTTTATATTATTTTATTATTTTATTTTTATTTTTATGTGATTTCACCAAGTCAAAATTTTGACATAACTGGACAGGACATTACATCTCTTCCATATGGGCTAGAGAGCACCTCTAGGTGAAATGAACACTTTTTTTTTTATTTTTTACAAACTTTTTTCCCATATTCCTTAGATACATGCATATAAGGGCCATAACCAAAGGGTTGCATATTCCTTTGGTGTTCTGTCACCCAAGGCTAAACTAAGTAACAGATTGACCGAGTATCAAGTTGTTCCAATTGCTTCATCCCAAAAACCTCTAATCAATTTTGCATCAAGCATCATGCTCCTTGAATTCTCCTATAAAGTTAGATTCATTCTCTCAACTACTCCATTTTGTTGGGGAGAATATGGTGTAAATTGTGACTTGCAATCCCATGCATTTCATCGAATCCATGAAACTCCTCTAAGCAATATTCCCCATCATTGTCTTCTTATGATTTTCAATTTTCTATTGGTTTGTTATGCCACCTGTTAATCCTAGTAGTGTCTCTTGATACTAAAGGGTTAAAATCCAGTGAGACTCAATCACACTAGTTTATTACTAGATGTTTCATGGCATGATCATCGACCAGAGGACCTTTTATATTCAATTTCATCAGATTCCAAGAAATTTTTATTTTGGGCAGTTCTGCTTTTTCTGATATTCGATCCATCACGGGTCCACACATCAAACTTGACTATATTTTCTTGATTCTCTATGTGGATGATCTCTTCCTAACAGGTGTTGACCCTCTCATTCATTAGTGTAAGAGGGAGCTAGCTTCTGAGTTTGAGATGGAAGACCTAGGACTGATGCACTACTTCCTAGGATTGGAGGTCTAGCAGAGACCATGCGAGATTTTCCGTTCTCAAGGAAAATATGTCATGAAGTTGCTGGAGAGATTTGGTATTGTGGACTGTAAGTCTGTGTCGACACCGATGGAACTCAACTTCAAGAGGTTGTGTGGAAACGTTGTTGGGCCCATGTTAGCAAATCCTACCGAGTATTGACAACTCGTGGGGGCCCTGATGTTCTTAGTGAACTCCCGTCTGAACGTATATTTTGTAGTGAACACATTGAGTCAACATATAGTTGATCCTCATCACATTCACTGGATTGGTGCCAAGAATCTATTGAGATATCTTCAGGGCACAATCAACCATGGGCTGAGATACACTGTCGAGATTTTGAGACTCCATGGATATAGTGATGCGATTGGGTTGTCAGTGTGGTGGATCACAAGAGCATATATGGATGTTGCTTCACCTTGGGTTCTGCTTCGATATCTCGGATGAGCAGGAAGCAGAAGTCGGTAGCTTTGAGCACCACCGAGGCCGAATACATTGCAGCAAGTATGGTCTGTTGTGAAGCAGTTTGGTTGCAAAAGCTCTTCAGTGAGTTGTTTGGGCATGTGCTAGATACCACCGTTATCCTTTGTGATAACCATAGTGGGAAATGTGGAAAGACACCAATAGCAAGACAGATGGACGCATCGGAGATTGCCATACTCTCTATGTCTAGGATGGCACGTGTCCAACACCTTGATCTGGGATCAAGTATGATGAGGTTCTTACCTCTAAACTAACTTCGAGTTATTAAACTAACTTCGGGTTAGTATGAGACTCTTTTTGAGTCCAAGAGAGGTTTTAACCTCTAAGCTGACTTCGGGTTAGTTGCGTGTGATGTCTTTGTGACTCACCTTTTATTATATCTAAGAAAGAGCCAGCAAAGAAAGATACAGCAGGATGACGCATGATGTTTGGTAAAAGTACACGATGGTACTGATGGATGGCACTTGTGGAAAAATGGAGTTCTCCCTAGTTGAGAGGGAGTGTTAATTTTGGGCAACTAGGTCTAAACTCTATGTTGCACTACTCATTTGACAATGGTCATATTTTTGTTGGATTCCTCCTTCGGAGAGGTGCAAGCTTGATCTAAAGATCATCTTGTTTGGATGAGCAGAACATTTATTTTGAATTTATTTTCCACATGTGCAAGGTCGGCCAGATTTGTAATGTAGGCTCACATGCCTAATAGATGTGTCACACACCCTCACTGATGGATATAAATTGGAGAGACTTGGAGGTCATTTGCTCATTAACTCATCACACATTCTCTCATTGTGATCTGATTGGTTCGATAGCCTTTGGAGGCCTTTTCCCCTCACACGTGTGGAGTTGAGCTACTGTTTTCTGCGGATCTGTTTAGGGCTTTTTGCTCTAGCGTTGACCGTGGTCAACCCTTGGTCGTTTGACCTCAAAACTCTACCAAAAATCTGATTTTGAAAGGTCGTACTGCTAGGCACTGAAATCGAGGAAATATGAATGGTTTAACCAAAGCCCTAATCTGCTGCATTGACTTTTCTGTTGATGTCCAGCGTCGACTTTGGGTCGACCAGCATTGACTTGTGATGAGTTGTCTTTGAGGGCTGTGGGTGTGACACTTGGAGGATTGACTGACCAAGAAAGACTTTGTTGGCTAAAGCATCCTGTTGACTGCCGTAACACAACAATATCTCATATCTTTGCTAGACAAAAGGAATTGTGAATCTGATCTATATTTGGCTTGTCTTCTATTGATCTATTATTGTGTTTTATCAACATTTTACTTTCATGTTTATGTGATTGCTATTTTGTATCGGGCCTAAGAAAGATTGAAGTAAAAGTGCATCAAGCATAGAACACCATGGTTATCAAAATTTAACAATAATATTGCCTTCCTCTTCAGAAAGCTTTGTCCTCAAAGCTTATTGCTTGACAAGGTGTGTCATATGTTTCTGTCTTTTAATCTTTTCGTATCTTTCGGAGTTCTTCGAATTATCATCTTTGTTGATACATTATGGGAGGACCTTCTAAGTGATAAATAAAATAGTCGAACTGAGAAGGGATTTGACCATCCTAAATCAATCTTTTGCAAAAACTTGTGGTTACAATTTTTATCACAATACTGAATTGTGGTGACATCAACATTCTTTTATTTGTTTCTTGTTTTAATAATATGGATCAGCCGACTGGTAGAGATCTCTGCTTTTATGGTTTGGATGTCGATATGGAGTTCTTGTGATCTGACTTTCCCTTATCGTGTGTGTGCCAATTTCTTGATTTACTTCAGGTACTAATGATGTTGAGTTGGTTACAGAATTTTCACTTGGAATTTTCGTTGTTTGAACTACACCATCTGAATATGTTTTTACTTTATCTCAGATGTTATATTTTTGCGTTGTGATACTGACTAGGTTAGTAGTCATTCCATTTTCTATGTTTAAAGATTTTGATGCTTCTTTGCAATAAGTTCTTCAAATTTGTTCTTCAGTGATTTTATATCATTTTTAAGTTTCTTAATTTGAGTGAGTAGACTTTAAATGTGATTTTTAATACGTAATAGTTTTTTATTTTCTAATTCATCAACCTTATTCTCAGTGTTTTGATGTTCAAGCTTTTCATTTTTTAAATCTCTAATTTGTTATATTAACCTCTGATTAAGGGTTTTTAAGCGCAAATTTTCTCCTTCCTTTTCTGATAGATTCTCATTAAATTTCTTCTCCAGACATTCTTCTGCTTTATTGAACCATGCAACATTATATTTCTCGTTACCATCAAACTTGCGTGATAACAACACTTGAAAAACAAAATTTTGTGATAACACCTCTATAGCAACAAAATTGAGTTAAATATAACACCATTATAGCAACAAAATTTGTTACAACTTGTACAAAAAATTTAGATTCAATGTTTTACAAAAATAATGGATGAGAAAAATGATCATATTGCTTAATCATCAATGTCCATGATTTTCAAAATTAAAGTTATAGGCTTGGATTATCCCGGAAATCTGCCCAAAAAATCCTTGAAATTTGTCAAAAACATAACTGAAACTATCTGGAACGTCCTTGAAATCTGTGTAGAACGTCTTGGAGACAGCCAACAAATCCTTGAGTCCCCAATGAAGTCCCCGAACATCTATAAGTAAACATCTGGAATGCCAAATTGTTGAAGAATATATGAAAGCGTGCATATTTGAACACAAATCAAAATAGAAATGGCATCCATTAATGATTAATTGTTCGAACATGAACCATGTTGAATCTAGATTCTACCAATTCCAAACAAACATATAAATTTTTAAGTCGTATAATAGAAAGAAGACCATTGGCTTATGGAATAAAATAGGCTACCTAGCAAATATCAACGATAGCATGACCAAATAGTTAAGTTTACAAAATAGGCCATCTACACAACGAAACATCAAGGCCAAAAGGTCCAAAACAAAAAACTAAGTCAGTTGCTAAACACCTCTCTACTAAACAGGTGTTCACCAATTGTGAAAGCCCCCATGTTGCCAAATGTTGTAGCTTTAGAGTGGCACCACCATGCATGTTCCACCACTCCCTGACGAACAATGTTCCAATAACACTTATATTGGAATCGTCGTCATTCATATCACCCTTCATTCTTATCCTCTTGTCTAACATTTGTCTCTGCCTCAATTCTCTAGGGATATCAGTCAAGTTTGCCCAATATTGATCAAACTATCTAACCCAAGCCTTAAAATATGGTAGAAAAAGTTTAACATGCCTGAGCCTCGAGGGTTAGCTCAATTGGTGGAGTACCCATCACTAAAGCATCTCACTAATGGGAGGTCACAAGGTCAATTATCATCAACGCCCTTGAGGTTAGGCTCTGCTAATAAGCCGACAGGATGTGATCCCTTTGGGTGGATCTGCCTGGATATTTACTAAAGTAATTAAAAAAATAAAAAATAAAATGCATGATCAATGATTTGATTTCGGTCCAGGGTAATTTTTTGTTGAGGCTATGATAAAGGAGTTCAACAATCAACACCACCAACAATAGGGTACATATAGGACTTGGTGTTTTTTATTAACTGCCAACCACATACCCTCATACATGATAGAATCTAATGAAATGTCGCAATCCCATTAATCTTGAAATTTTGAAAACTATAAAGTCTGCTGAATTTTGAATGGGATATGAAATTATATTTTCTTCATATGAAGTCCTATGAGGTTGGAACCACTCTCAAACATCCTAAAATTGGTCTTGACTCTAGATATTGATGAGCTTAGACCAATTCTTTGACTCATCACTCTTTACTATTTTTGAGTTTGAGTAAATTCAATATACTATTCTAGTCTTCAAAGTTCAAACTTGAGTATTTGCTATTTTGCTCAGTACTAATCAGATTCTAGAATAATGAATGGTGAATTTAAATCAATGTAGATTCTAGAATGACGAGTGTTGAATTTAAATCAATGCATACAATATTTTACTATTTCTATTTCACTGAATCATTTGTGATATATGAATCAATGTATTTCATTATTGAAATTGAATTTGAATCATATTTATAACATATATACCCTCATGTTACCCCATCCCTCTGAAGTTCCCTACAATTTAGGGGTGATCCCATACCTTCCCCTCCCCCCCATGCACCTCCCTATTCCCACATCCCTTTGTCCCGGAAATTTGGTGGAAAATTGTATGTATAGAGCTAAAAATAGTTAGGATTACCTTTCCAAACTGTCTCTATAAATTTGCCCCTTTTTTTCTATGTTTTTGGGAAAAGTTGTATCATTAAGGAAAACTCATTGTTGTGTTGTAGAAGGAAGGAATGTAACCTACCCTTTTTTGGCAATGTCATAGGACAACTATGGTATGAAAAGCGATAACCCTGAAAAGCATAAAGGCGACTATGAAAAGGGTAAACATCAATGTACATACTTTTATTTGGAAAAATCAAAAAAGAAAGGGTAAACCAACACAAATTCAAACCAATGAGAGACAAAGCATCCCAAAAGCGAGAAAGCCAATTGTGTACACACAATTTGTTGGCTTTTGTGGCCTTCTTTCTCTCCTTGAACAAGTAGGCCAACTAAGTCTTGAGGTGAATCCTACCTTATGCGAGCCTGTAGGAATTCATTGTATAACCATAGATACAGAGATGTAGCAGAAATAATGCTTCAATTTATTAATAAACGAATGACTGAAATAAGCTTACAAACATAATGGAAACAAGCTAGGGCGCTGGTAGCGTATCTCTGAGAAGAGATGTGGCGTACGCAGGCCCCTGAACTGTGTTACATTGAGGCTCGCAAGCCTATTACAGACATAATGGAAATAAAATAGCCAGGGTACTGGCAGCGTATCCCTGAGAAGAGATGTGTCGGCTACCAACCCCTGAACTGTGTTACAATGCAGACATAATGGAGATATGGCGAGCTAGGGCACTGGTAGCGCTTATCTCTGAGAAGAGATGTATCGGCTCCCAACCCCCTGAACTGTCTTACAATGAGGCTCGAGGGCCTATTTATTGTTGATAAACAATGTAGAATCCGAAACGTCCAAAACCCTAACCGTAGGAGATGAAACGCCAAAACTGTGGGCCCCGTTTGGGTAAATTGGTGGTTCAACTTCCCGGGGACGTAACTTTGGCATCCGATCTCCGTTTGATGCGCTCAATAGCTCGTTAGAAAGATCTATCCGAGGACTTCAATTTTTGAACAAGCCACATCGGTCCATGGACCCATGTTGCTCTCCGTTTTCCCAAAAAACGTCGTTTAAGGCCTCAAAACGGCTCCGGAAGTTTAAGACCCGAAAAACTGCTAAAAATAGTAAGTTGTGCCGAAACTTACAAACTGAAATAACTGATGGTGGGGGTTCAAATGGACTCGATGGGTGGCCACCAATATCCACCTGGATTATTAATGCCCCAAAACGGCTCCGGGTGTGCAAGACCCGAAAACCTGCTATAAATAGTAAGCTGTGATGAAGCTAAAAAACTGAAAGAATTGATGCTGCGAGTCCAAATGGAATAGGTGGGAGGCCACCGATATCCACCTGGATCATGAAGGTGGAAAGAATTTGTTATATAGGCCTTTCAGAGAAGTGGTACAAGGGTTGGCCAATTCATTTTTCCAAGAAACTTTGGTAGCAACGGATACTCACTTTTCCATGCTCTAGTTTCTCAGACCACCACCTTCACCGCAAGTGAAGGAACTCTTGGCAGCCTGTCACCTTGGACTCATTATGGTGCAACCAGCTTTTTGAGTAATTTGTGTTTTTATTCAATTATGTTTGATTCAAACTCTTTCAATGTATTGGAGACCATTGAAAGAATTTTTATGCGTTGTGATGATAGCTTAGGGTGCATTTGTTTTGGATTTATTTCACTTAATGCGCACATTCGTTTCTTGCTTCATCTTTAATTTTGTTGCTACTATTATATTTAGAAATCTGATATCAACCATTCCAAATTAATTTCAAGATCAACTCACTTTTGATTGCTCATCAACAAACCGAAAGTGAAATTTTATTGTATACTAATCAAACTGAAGTTTTACACAGGAAGTCTGAATGGATAGAATTTCAACAATAACAAGGTTGATTGTCTAAACGTGTCACGCAGGTTTGTGGACACAAATTTGTGTGATAAAACCACTATAGCAACAAAATTGAGTTAAATATTGCACTTTTCTTCTTCAAAAATAACCCATGTCTTCCCACTAACATTATCTATAAAAGTGGAAAAGTATTGAACTCCACCAATAGAGGACCACATATATATATAGAGGCCACATTTAGCGGCCCACGAATATATCAAAAGAGGCCACAGTAGGAGGCCAAGATACAATAAAGGCCTCATTCAAAAGGCCCACATATATATAAATGCACTAAGTCTAATATCTCTCCAACTCTATGAGATCTTAAAAAAAACTAAACTCTTATATGTTTACCCAATATACAAGGATCAAAATTAAAATTCATACCTTTAATTGTTCCTTTGGAGAGCATGTCTTGTAGACTATGCTCATTCAAGTGGCTCATCCTCCTATACTAGCACCCTTGATGCCTTAAACCAATACCAATGCACCTCTCACAAGCGTACACATATTCCTTGTGAAAAACGCATCAACCTATGCATCAGTGAACTGGCCCACTAAAAGAAGGTTCCTCTTTAGTCCAAGTACATATCTCACATTACAAATACCTAATTCTTGTCAGTGTTTCATGGGAACATGTCCCCCAGGCTAGGATGCAAACACCTCATGCTTCCCACACACCTAGGACAAAGGGACACCTGGGGAAACATTTTGTAATTTTCCTAATGGAAAAATTAACAGTGCATACCAAAACAATAACTCGGAACAGCAAGATAAATAAACAATGCAGCCACAATTTAATACACAAGTAACACCAACCAATTAATTTTGAACCATAATATTAAAAATAAGGAATTGAGTACATAGAATAGGATGAAACAATGGAACCTGGGCTTGTTGGGCAAACTGAGCAAAACCCAAAAGAGTTATCTTTGACTCAAATGAGGAATGGCTCGGAACAAGAAATGTACACTACCTGGTGAGTAATTTGTTGTTCATTGTTGGCTAGAATAGTGATCTTAGGGTCGAATACTCCTCGGAATGCTCTCAAAATGTAGCCCTAGACTCCTCTCCTCAAACCCACAAAAACCCAACTTCTGAGAGAAAATCCACCTGTGGGAATACCCCTCAACTCCTAACTCAAGAAACTCCTCTCCAATCATAAAAGTTGCCTTTAAAAGCCCAACTCCTTAGCCCCCTTAATTCCCCATGAATCTACTCCAAGGCCTACACAATCTCTGCCTAGGTAGGCTCACGCACTGCCAAAAGGGAGGGAAACTCAGCCCTCAAATGAATCTCGAAATACCCTTGCAAAATGCACCCAAAACCTCCAGCTCCAAGAAGGAAAATGCTCCTGCAAATCCTGCACCCAAGAAATGTGCACCATTGGATAACTATTGCCAATAATCCCTTGTGAAAGCTCGAAATGGGCTCCCCTAATTCCCAACTAAGGAGACACTCGAAGTTCTCTGAAGATGGTGTGGAATTTCGCTTGAAATCCCTTATGCTCAACAACACTCTGGCCCTTGTGCTAAACAACTCCAAGAGAGGTTAATTTCTGAAATGTAATTGTCAAAAGATGATGAGAAATGCCTCCTTGCTACCCCCCACAATCCACTAACTCGTCCCCCTTCCTTGAGGTCTGAATTGCCTCCCTTGGTGGTCCCCACACTCCACTAAGAGTTCGATTTCCCCTTTTTGTGTGTACTGCCTCTTTGGTGGCTCGCCACTTACCTCACAAAATCACACTTCTCCCTCTAAAGGTGCACATAGCCTCCTTGTGGCCTCCTCATTTAGTAAATCAAAAATTTGGGACATTACACATTTCCCCACGTCCCCCTTTTGGGGAGACGTGGAGAGACATAGGTTGAAATGTTTCCCCAATGAGGGGGACGCATTTCCTCAAAAGGGGTGCTTCTAGGCATCCCCCCTAAAAAGGGGGACCGTATCCCCCCTCAAAAATGGGACACCCAAAAGCACCCCTTTGAGGGGGGGCAC
Source organism: Pinus albicaulis (assembly GCA_034641835.2). Taxonomy (NCBI): domain Eukaryota; kingdom Viridiplantae; phylum Streptophyta; class Pinopsida; order Pinales; family Pinaceae; genus Pinus; species Pinus albicaulis. Next base: position 158,804,303 of record CM076576.1, on the reverse strand, counting down.
CCAGAAGCACCCCTTTTGAGGGGGGAAACGTCGCCTCAATTTTGTCTAATAGTCCTTAAATTTTATTAAAAAATAAGAAAAAAAAGGAAAAAACAAAAAAATTAAAAGAAAAAATTAAAAAATTAAAACTAAAAAGAAAAATACATAACAAATTTCAAAACCTACACTAATTTGCAATCCCCAACTCACCAATTTGGCTTAACAAGCTTACCTCCACTCTGCTTACCCCGTGGCATTATCTGACATACATGTTAACAGCCTCTCCTCCCCCATGGCACTCCTTTAATGCTCATTGCTCATTTTTTTATTTTTGGTTTCAACTTTTGAGTCTTGACTCTAGATATCAATGACCTCAGACAGATTCTTTGACTCATCACTATTTACAATTTTTTAGTTTGTGTTATATCAATTTACTATTCCAGTCTACAGACTTCAGTATCTACAATAGTATATTATGCTTACTACTAATTAGATTCTAGAATGATGAATTTAAATTTTAAATCAATTTAGAATCTAGAATGATTGAATGAATGAATGAATGATTTTTAATGACGTCCATGAGAAGGGACAAACCACTGTCACTTAATCCATATTCAGATTTTTTTCTATGTTGACTCTGCTATTATGGATCTCGAGTAAGAAATTCGTTGTTTTGTGAAGTCTTGTCTCCTCAAAAATTTCACTAAGACTGTTCACCTTTAGACTGTTATCAAACTGATAACGAATAACTTCATACGTTGCACATTCTTTGATAAAATGCCATTCTATTTCTAACACCCCTCCTCTTTGAAAATTCTAGTTTCCCACCCCGGTTTTCAGTTTTCGCCTTATTACTCCAAAATAATTAAATGCCCTTTCCCATATCCATACATTTAATAAATTGGAAAATAAATTTTGCTGAAAACACAAATTCTGGAAATTTTTTCAGAATGCTGAAAATGCAGAAATAAAATAACAGCAGTAACAAACAGTCATTCAACACATCATAACTCAGTTTTTTTGGTCAAGGTGACCCTGGAAAAACCCCCTACAACTCTTGGGGAAAACCAGTTCGAAAGCTCCTTCTTATTTCTGGAAAAATGCTTTTTACAGTGAGAAATATTCAGCAAAAAATCAGCAAACAGACTTTTACAACTTATCTCTTTTTCGTGCTTAACCACCGCCTCGGAAAGTGTGCAAACAGCAAAATAGGAACAGCAATAAATGCTGTACAGATTTTCTCGATTTTCGTGCCAAATAACAGCCTTAAATGATGTTGTACGGCCTGCCTAGAAAAGCGTGCAAGCTGTCCAAAAATCTGCTGTACGATTTCTGCCTTGAAATGCGTGCCAAAGGTACAGCCACTTGCTGTACGGCCTCCCTCAAATCTGCTCCTCGAAATGCGTACCGTCTGCCAGTGCAAATCTGTTGTCACAGTACAACTGTCTGACTTCATTGTCTGTTTCTTGTACGGCCCTTCTTCCTCAAAAATCGTGCCAAAAATCTGCCTTGCTATGTGCTAAAGCTGCTGAACTGTCTTGCTGAAAATGTCTTGCTGAAATGCTGCCTTGGAATGTGTGCCAAGCTGCTGCCTCCTTCTCTTGACTGCCTAGAAATCTCCCTTGCTCTCTTTCTCTCCTTCTCCCAATCTGCTCATGAAAGAATGAATGACCTTTTCCTCCTTTTCCTCCTTTAACCTAACCCTAAGTGACTTTTGGGGAATCCCTAAATCCGATGGCTGAGATAGATTGAGATCTAGGGCTGAGATTAAATGCTCATTTAAATCTCACTTTCTATTTTTTAATTCACCCCACTTTAATAAAGACCCACTTAGTCATTTATTTCCAAAGTCACTTTTTCTTTCTAATTTTACATTGACTTTATTTAAAGTCACTTTAAAATTAGACTTTAGTAACTTTATCACTTAAAGTCACTTTTAAATTAGATTTGACTTTATAACTTTATAAAGTCACTTTAGTAACTTTATCACTTAAAGTCACTTTTAAATTAGATTTGACTTTATAACTTTATAAAGTCACTTTAGGGGAAAAATTAAATTCTTTTGGACACTTTTCCCTAGGCCAAAGATCAAAGCCTTAGGGAACCACCTGTCCTCCGGTAACCAAATTTCAACACTCCCTCTTACCGAGGAAGGTGTTCCTCACCACACCCATCTTGTCTCTGAAGTAGACATGCTTGCCCCGTGGTAAGGCTTTGGTAAGAATATCTGCAACCTGCTCATCGGTGGGAATATACTCAAGCTTCACAGCTCCTTTCTGAACATAGTCTCTGATGAAATGATATTTGATCCCGATATGCTTTGACCTGTCATGAAATACTAGATTCTCCGTGAGTTTAATGCAACTCTGATTATCACAGTAAATCACTGAAGGTCTCAACGGCTGACCAAATAAGCCAAACAACATCTTGCGAAGCCAGATGGCCGCACAACTAGCTAGACTGGCTGCCATATACTCTGCTTCCGCTGAACTCAATGCTACTGACTGCTGCTTTCGGCTGAACCATGACACAACTGCCGAACCCAACCCAAAATAGCACCCTGAAGTGCTCTTCCTATCAGAAGCACAACCTGCCCAATCAGAATCAGTGTAACCTGCCAATCTCACTCCATCCCCCTGCCTGTAGTCCAGACCATAATCCACTGTCCCCTGCAAGTACCGCAAAATGTGTTTTGCGGCCACCCAGTGAACCTTCCTAGGCTCACACATAAACTGACTCATCGTGTTGACTGCAAAACAAATATCTGGTCTAGTGTTGACCAAATACATCAAGGAACCAATCGGCTGTCTGTACAATGTGGGATCCACCAACTCGGAATCCGAAGCATGAAGCTTCTTCCAGTTGGTGATCATCGGTGTCGACATGGGTCTACAATCCTCCATGTGGAATCTGCCAAGGATGTCCACAATATACTTCCCCTGCCCCAGAAAGAAATGCCCCTCCTCCTGCCACACCTCCAAACCCAAAAAGTAATGCATCAAGCCGATGTCCTTCATCTCAAACTCCGCCGCAAGATCTCTCTTGCGGTGCTCTATGAGTCTCTCTGCACCTGTAATGACCAAGTCATCCACATACAGCACCAGAATGAGAGGCTCCTCACCTATCACAATATAGTAAAGGTTCGGATCTGCCTCACTCTTTGTGAAACCCATCTCCTGCAAGTATGTATCTATCCTAGAGTACCAAGCTCTGGGAGCTTGCTTCAGGCCATAAAGGGCCTTCTTCGGTCTGCACACATGGGACTCCTTCCCATGCACCTCAAAGCCCTGTGGCTGCTCAATGTACACCTCCTCCTGTATGAAGCCATTGAGAAATGCGGTCTTCACATCCATCTGGTGGATCTTCCAACCCATCTCTGCTGCTATTGATATAATGGAGCGAATCGAAGTATATCGAGCCACGGGAGCGAAGGTCTCCTCATAATCAACTCCCTCTACCTGGGAGAACCCTCTAGCCACAAACCTCGCTTTGAATTTCTCAATGCTGCCATCTGCAGCATGCTTTACCTTGTAAAGCCATCTAGAAGTAACCACGGATTTGCCCTCGGGCCTCGGCACCACCTCCCAAACATCATTCTTCATGATAGAAGAATACTCCTCCTGCATGGCCTCTCTCCAGACCTGCTGGCTAGCTGCCTCCTCATAGCTAGAAGGCTCAGAGTCAAGGATGCTGGTAGCCATTGCCATATAGCTACAAAACCTCTCGGGTGGTCTGCTCTCTCTGACCGGCCTCTTAGGCTCAGCAACAGATGTGGCATCTCTCAAGGTGTCCTGAAGCCACTTGGGCTTCCTCTTCCCTGAGCACACTTCTCCCGCCGGAGAATAAAACTCCTCCTCCTCAACATCGGGAGCCTGAACTCCTGACTGTCTGTCTGCTGTCCTCCTGCCTGCACCTGAACCTGTAGATGCTGAGGTACCGTGTGAACTGTCCATCAGTGGACTCCCCAGTGAACTGCTCTGTGGACTGCTCTGCGTGCTGCCCATAGCTCCACCCCTCCGACTCTGCGAGCCACTCCCCACTGACGGACCTGACATCGTCATAGATGTACCTCCGGATCCTCCTGATCCCTGCCCACTGGATCCCTGCGACTGACTCAACTGCTGCTGAGGGTCTGGCTGATCCAGATACTCTAACTCTCGTGACCTCCTAAAGGCCCTGTCCTCCTCGAACTTTACATCCCGCCTGACAACAACTTTCCTCTGCGCAGGAATGTAAATCCGAAAGGCCTTGGAGGTCTCACTGTAGCCCACAAAGATACCCTTCTCTACGGTGGGCTCTAGTTTGGTCCTCTTCTCCTTGGGTATGTAGGAGTATGTGATACACCCAAAGATACGAAGATGACCCATATCAGGCTTCTTCCCAGAAAAAGCCTCCTCCGGAGTCATGTTCCCCAAGGCACGATGCGGACTCCTGTTCTGCAAGTAAACAGCTGTGTTGCGGGCCTCTGCCCACAAAAACAATGGCAACCCCTGATCATGTAACATGGCTTTGGCAGCCCCTCCGATGGATCTGTTCTTCCTCTCCGCAACCCCGTTCTGCTGGGGGTTGTAAGGAACAGTGAACTCCCTCCTAATGCCTGCCTTCGCACAATAGTCAACAAACTCTCCAAGGGTGTACTCTCCTCCATTGTTCGACCTCAGGGACTTGATCTTCCGACCTGTCTGTGTCTCCACAAGAGCTCTGAACTCCTGAAACCGCTTGAAGACCTCACTCTTGGTCTTCAAGAAATAAATCCAGGTCCTCCTGGAGTGATCATCAATGAATAACACATAGTACTCATATCCACTCAAGGAAACATGAGACATCCGACCGCTCACATCGGAATGAATCAAATCAAGTATCCCGGTCGCTCTGCTGTCACTGCTGGGAAAAGGGGATTTGGCAAACTTGCCCATCGCACATCCTCTGCAAGTATCAAAGTGATCAGTACTGAACTCTGGCACACCTGTAGTGATCTCCCGCAAAGTCCTCAAGGCTCCATGATGCATGTGCCCCTCACCAACGGTGCAAATCTCCCTGTTGCTAGCTGTTGTCGTGCCTCTTTGCCAATGCCAAAAGGAATTTGAAATGCAAACTTGCTGCACCTTTGCGGCATGGTGCACACCTATCACTCTAGGCCGAATCGGTAGGAGTGCCCACAGGCTCATCAACACACATCCTCCCTGAATAGTATCTCATATCCTCTTTCCTCCAAAGCTGAGACGGATATGAGGTTCTTCCTCATCCCTGGCACATAAAGAACATCTGACACCTTCAAGGGAGGTTTGGACTCCCTCTGAAATGTCAATGTTCCCACACCGACTGCTCTAACAACTCTGTCATCACCGAGTACTACCTCTACATCGGTGCCACTCTCTGAAAGCTCTGAGAAGTACTCACGGACTCCTGTCATGTGACGTGAAGCCCCACTGTCCACATACCAGATACCCGAAGATGCTCCGCTAATCGAGGGAAATGCATGCTCCCTCTGAACCTCTATGGCGGATAATCCTGCACTAGAAGACTCACACGCAATGAACCCAAACTCCCGGTCAAAGCGATCTGCAAAGTCCTCAACCTCTGCTGAAGCTGCCATGCTCTAGTTCTTCCCCTTCTTCTTCTTCTTCTCCGGACACACAACTGCATAGTGTCCCATCTTCTGACAATTCCAACACTTCACTTTGGAATAGTCCTTATGTGTGTTATCCTGTTTACCTTTACCTTTGCCTTTGCCCCCACCATTGCTTGTGGAAGCCTGCTTCTTCCCTTTGCCCTTCTTGCGTCCTGCCAACAGTGCTACATCCTCATCCTGCTCAACTGGCTTGGCTGCCCCAAGCTGACCTTTCCTGATCTCTGTCTGAATACAATCATCCCAAAACCTCTCCCATGTGGGAAGGGTCTCACGTGCACAAACCCCATCAGCAAAGTTCATCCATGAACTGGGGAGGCCATTCACTGCAATCCGCACCAACTCAGTGGGAGGAATGGCCTCTCCAATCGCTGCGAACTCATCTCTCACATTAGTAATCTTTGTGAGATATCCAGCTGCACTATCAGTCTTAGCCATCTTAATGTTCTTCAGCTTCTCCTTCAGGACCATTTTCCGGTTCTCGTTGGTACTCTGGTAGAGGTTGGTCAATGCTGACCACATCTCATGGGCATTTCTCTTTCCTCTCACATGAGGAATGCAGTGGTCCTTGATTCCGTCTAGAATCAGTCTCTTACCCTTGTTGTTCTTTCTGTTATATGCTGCCAACTGAACGAGATCAGTAGGCACATTAACAGGCTGCTGTGTGGTATGAACCATGATATCCCAGACTTCTGCCTCCTCAAAGATACTCTGCATTCTCTCCTTCCAAACACTGTAATTTGTATGCCCATCCAGCCTATCCTCCACCCTCAATCCCAAAGACATCCTGCTGTCCTAAAGCTGAAAAATAACACTGCTGTAGTAAAGGTAAAAATCTGCTGTTTGTGAAAGATGGAAGCCACAGGTACCCAGTAAAATCAATGGTATGATTTTCCTCCTGCCTTAAGCCTTGCCCGGCCTCAACCTCCCGGGTATAGCTATAAAATTCTGGTTTCCCCTGGGTTTCGTTTATCGCCTTATTACTCCAAAATAGTTAAATGCCCTTTCCCATAACCATACATTCAACAACTGGAAAAATAAATTTTGCTGAAAACACAAATTCTGGAAATTTTTCAGAATGCTGTAAATGCAGAAATAAAATAACAGCATTAACAAACAGTCATTCAACACATCATAACTCAGAAATTTTTGGTCAAGGTGACCCTGGAAAAACCCCCTACAACTCTTGGGGAAAACCAGTTCGAAAGCTCCTTCTTATTCTGGAAAAATGCTTTTACAGTGAGAGAAATATTCAGCAAAAAATCAGCAAGTAAACTTATACAACTTATCTCGTTTTCGTGGCAACACGCCTGCATGAACGATACCATGACAAAATAGGAGCGACGATAAATGTTATGCAGTTACTCGATTTTCGTACCAAATAACGACCTTAAATGCTGCTGTGCGGCTGCCTAGAAAAGCGTGCAAGCTATCAAAAATGCATTGTCACGTTTCTTGCTGCCAATGTGCAAAATCGACCGCCACCATCACGGCCTCCCTCAATCACTCCTTAGAAATACGTACGTGCCGTTACAATCTGTTTATACGACCTGTTGTCTGACCCTCCAACCTCAAAATGCGTTAAAATCTGCCTTCATGTTGCTAAACCTTGTTGAGCTTGTCTTCTTTTGAAAATGTCTTCTTTGAAATCTTGAATGTGCCAATTTCTTTGCCTCCTTCTCCACAACACACTTGAAAATCTCCCAGCTCTCTTTCTCCTTCTACCAATGCGCTCATGAAGGATTGAATGACCTTCCTCCACTTTCCATCCTTTAACCCTAACCCTAAGTGACTTTTGGGGAATCCCTAAATCCAATGGCTGAAATAGCTTTAGATCTAGGGTTGAGATTAAATGCTCATTTAAATCTCACTTTCTATTTTTTAATTCACCCCACTTTAATAAAGACCCACTTAGTCATTTATTGACCCACTTGATCTTTTGTTTCGATCCTCTTTTCCTTTCTAATTTTACATTGACTTTGTTAAAGTCACTTTAACTAGTAACTTTATCATAAAGTCACTTTAAAATTAGATTTATTTATAACTTTATAAAGTCACTTTAGTAACTTTATCACTTAAGTCACTATTAAATTAAGATTTACTTTATAAAAAAATTATAAAGTTACTTTGGAAGAAAAATTAAATTCTTTTGGACACTTTTCCCTAGGCCAAAGATCAAAACGCTGAGAACCACACAATCCTGCTACCAGAATTTCATCTACTGCTTCAATGCAAAATAAATGCACCCTTCCCATTCTTCTTTAGGACCGCACATTTACCAGTTTCACATCTTAGATGATGGGAGCTAGTCCTCAGTTGTGCAATTAAAATTTTAGCTTTTCCCTTGATTGAGGAACTCAAATACTCTTTATCATTGTGTTTCCATGTTGGGTTAAATACTTTCACATAATATGCTTTTTTTCCATACCTATTTGGTCCACATGGAAATCCTAAACTTTTCTAACACCCACTTTTTTATCTCCTCCTTAGAGTGAGGAAATTCATGCAGATTTATGCCCCATTTCCCCAACCACTTTATATTTTGCTTCATCCATGTCTTTTTCCGGAGATTTAGCTCTTCTTCAACAACCAATTTGGGCCACCTATGCTTATCCATGTATTCAACCTTCTTCAGGTAACTTAGTAAATGAATGATCATTGAAGCCTCAATTGGAAACATGTCAGCCTCAGCTAATAGGATATCATTTGGGACCGTTGATTTGACTTTGAGGCTACTTGTGATTAGGTTCTTTTGAATTCTTTCTATTTGTCGCCATTTGTAGCTTGACATGTTGCTCCCCCATATTTCGCAACCATAGAGGATGATTGGCACCACTAATAGACCAAAGAGGGTTTTCTTGGTCTTCCAATCCCATAATTTTGCTTGTCTACACCTGTTCTAAAGAAGGTAGGAAGCTTTCCACCCTCCTTGGATTCTCTTTGACCTACATGTCTCCCAGCTAAGCCTATAGTGGAAATCAACTCCTAAATACTTGTACTCGTCTACAACCTCCAAATGGTTGCCCTCAAATAGAAAAGTAAGATGTTGCTTCTTTCTTTTCAAAGAAAAAATCATGACTTTAGTTTTACTGATATTTACTTACATTCCCACATCTTGACAAAAGAGTTCCAGAGCTTTCAAGTGTTCTCTCAAACCTAGTGCAGATTTAGCGATAAAAATAACGTCATCCGCATATAAAAGTAGTTTCACCACATATCTTGCCAACTATATGCCTTCTCCTTCAGTATTGCTTATCCACTCTTCAAGCTTATCAATATATAAGCCAAACAATGTGGGCAACATAGGACATCCCTGTTTGACTCCTATGTCACTGCCAAAGAATTCGAACATGCCTTCCTTTATTCTGATTTTGGCTCTAACCTGCTCATAGAGCTTATGAATAGTTGCCCTATATTCCTTTGGGACCCCTAGTTCTTCCATTTTGTGCCATAACTTATCTCTATGGACAATATCAAAGGCTTTTTTGAAGTCAACAAAGCAACAAAACGCTTCACCACCTTGGTTGTCCCTGGTAGAATGTTTAGGCTTGAAACCAGCTACCTCCTTTCTTTTTCCCTCTTTTTCTGCCCATTCATTGATTCTGCACTCTAGCATGCTCCCAAAGAGTTTTCCAAGAAGAGGGCTTATCATAATAGTTAGAGGGTTTATTGATGTCTCTGATTTTGTGAAGAGGTAAAACAACACTAGTTGTCCACTCAACCAAAAAGCCATCTTGATTGACCCTGTTAAAGATCTCCTTGATGTGTGGAGCTAGAAGCTTCACTCCCCATTTTAAAAATTCTGCCTGTAAATTGTCAATGTCTTGGGCTATACCATTTGCCAATTTCTTTATACCTTGTTCAATATTTGCGACAGAAAATAACTCTGTTGAGGAGACAATTATGGGAGGCTTACTTTTCTCATTTGACCATTGATATAGAAGTCTTGCATAGTCTAACCATTGGGCCTCTGTGATATTGTTTTCTATTTGCTTTTTCTTTTGTTGTAGTTCCTTCTAGAAACCTTTGGGATTATGTTTTCCCAAAGAAATTAATTCCTTCCTTATTGAGATCACACAAATTTCTTTTTTTGATTTTTCCAATTACTTATATATAATCTTGTTTTCTTTGCTTGGCATTTCTTGAGGGATATTTTTGCATCCTTGCACTCCTTATCATACCAAGGATTAGCTGGGAAGGTATTTGAGATCCTCTTCAAAGGCCTAGTTCTCTTACATACCTTTAATGATGAATTTAATTTTTAAATCAATGTAGATTCTAGAATGATGAATGATGAATATGGATCAATGTCTTTCACTATTGAATTTCATTATTTAATCTCGTGGTGTATGGATGAACAACGAGTATGAATAATGTATATATTAGAATGAATGAGTATGGAACTATGTATTTCATTACTTAAAATCTCTAGCGTTGTCTAACGAGGCCATAACTTTGCCCATACAGTGAATTTCTCACTAGAATCCGACAAAAAAAAAAATTATAAATCCAACTGTGGGAGTGTTTAAATCATTTTTTTGATTGCAAAAATGGATTATGCACCATCAAGAACCCTCGGGGCACACAAAATCCTGAAGCTTGACAGTTGTAACCCAAATTTTCAAAAATTTCAGCCAAATTTTCTCAAAATTGTGGCTTGTTTAGACTAATCTTATATCCCCCAATGTCCCTCGTAAATTTCCCTAAAATTTGAGGATACTCCCACACATCCCCCATGTGCATCTCCCCGCACCTACGTCCCAAAGTCTTGGTGGAACAAAGATTCTTGCATCTCTATATTTTATTGGAATGGATCGTGTCCTTAATACAATATAGACTCTATCATCTCATAAGAAAATACTCCCTCCATTTAACTCTTTGTAGAATAAAAAACCATTCCCTATGTGGAGTCATAAGAAATGATGCTCCAAATCCTATAAGCCATGCTTCACTGTAGGCTTGAGCAAATAAATAAGAGCTACTAGTAAAATACATGCAAATTTTTCCCTTGCCCTCCTTACTAGTAGAGACCACCACAATGGCATCCTCTTTCTTATTTCCTTTGTAAAGAAGACAATCATTTTCTATATTGCCTTTTTGCTTGTGCTTTTTATCTTCCTACTAGCTAATCTACCCTTGGACTTGAATCTACCATAAGTCCATTGTCTTTCCTTTCTCTAGAGCCACCCCTTGTGAATAATACCTCTAAATATAATGAGACTCCTGCTGAAAATCTAATAACACTACTACATCTTTATATCTTATTAGAATGGATCATGTACCTAATACAATATAGGCTCTATCATCTCCCTAAGAAAATACTCCCTTCATTTAACTCTTTGAGGGAATCAAACCACTCCCCATGTGGAGTCGAGCAAATAAATAAGAGCTAGTAAATACATACCTATTTTTCCCTTGCGCTCCTTGGTAGTAGAGACCACCATAATGGCATCCTCTTTCTTGTTTCCTTTGTAAAGAGGGCAATCCTTCTTTATTCCTTTTTGGTTGTGTTTTTGATAGAAAAATAATTAACTCAACATTACAAAAAAAACACACATAAAATCATACACAAAAATATAGGCGAAAAAGGCAGAAGCCTCATGGCTTCTTCATGTAATCTCTCTTATTAAAAGAATTTAATTTACAATTTAAATAGATGAGAGAAGATAGTCCGTGCTATCTTAGACTCTTTTGGTTGAGATAATTTCTCACCAAAAACCGACCAAGATAGGAGTTCCTAAACAAACTCCAATATTTGAGGAACAACCCAATAGTTAGGCACATATTCCTAACTTGGAATATTTAACTAATTTAATTATTATTTTGGATTTATTATTGTTATTTTAGAGAGGCTAATAGTTTTTTCTCTTCCTACTAGCTAATCTACCCTTGGGCTTGAATCTACCATGAAATTCATTTCTCTAGAGCGACCTCTTGTCCTCTAAATCTAATGACACTCCTGCTAAAAATCACCTTGCTTCCTCATTCAATAAATGTCCCACAATGGGCTCAATCAAGAGATTATCAAGCTATTATAAATTTCTCCCATGAATCCGACATACTAATGAGAAGAGCAATACATTAATCCTTCAAACTTTATTAATCTCCAACAAAATCCAATTTTGTCATCAACATATTAAACTCATTTAAATATTTGGCAAAAATTGCTCCTTACTTCATCTTCAATGTGAAAACCTTTCTTAACACCATCTTATTAACCAATGAGTGGGGATGACTTCGAAGCATACAAAGTATTTAGCTTCTCCTACATCTCCTTTACTGATAAGGCTTCAAAGATATCAAGAATCATAGAATATGCAGGTGGATGACATATACTAGATCTTGCTCTCCTGTCCACCTTGATTCATTCTTTATCACTTATATTTGGTGGTGGTCTCCCAAAAGTAACAATCTACAAATCCTTATTTGTCAACACATCTTCCATCTTTAACTTGTATAGAGTGAAGTTGTAACCATTAAATTTCATGATCTACCTTTGTTGCATTTCGGCATTGTTTAATTGTTTTTTCTTAGCCTTAATTCTTCCATTGAAGCCAAACACCATTTGACAAGCCACTAAAAAATCTAACAAGAACTTTGTAACAACTCTGAAACCTAGACAGCTCTAATACCATGAAAAACTTTATTGTTAGTCTAGAGATAGAAAATGCAAAGCTAAAGAAATAAAGCAACCTCCAAAAAGCACAAAACAATAGAATTTCTTAGGTCAAAAACATGCCTTCTTTATTCATCTTTTTTCCTTTTAAAAAGAATAAAGGTTTTAGGCAAATGCTTTATGCTCATAAAAGTAAGGAATGAAATTGAAATTCCTGTACATTCAATTTTACAATTGGAATTCACTATTTTTACATTGTGAAAGGCAATTGCCACATTTTTCCACACTTCTCAACCCCAGAACTTCCCACCCATAGTTATCTTATTTGAACAACTTCTCAACTTTAGACATTGCCAAGGAAAGCATAGGAACTGCCATTCGACAACCACTTCTAAGTGATCCAAGGCTAGCTTTAGAGGCAATCTTGATGCTTCATAACAGGCAACAACTAGCCCTATTTTGTCAGGATTTCCATAAATGAGTTGAAGGAACCTAAGGCTCACAAAACATGGTGCACGTAGACCTACCCTAGTAATTTGGTAGTTGGCATAGGTCAACTACATCCAACTCAACCGTTCGTACTTGTACTGCAATCTATAGAAAACATTAATATGAAACTATTCCATATTAAAAAGGATGTCATGTGAGGTGTTTTATAGACCAAAGAAATTTAACACTCAACAATGAGTCCTTAAAAGAGATGGGATTATAGAGAGATGACCATAAAGGCTTATAAATTCTACCCAGCACCAAGAAAATTTCACAAAGGACAATAAAGATATTTTTGAGAGACTCTAGCCATCTGCAGATATGGCATTTCGCATTGGGGATTCCAACATAGATAAAGCAACGATCGACTGCAAGGCCTCCCAAGATAAGAGACCAGGAAAAAAAGGGTTTCTTGAGTTCAAGAATAAAGGTTCTAGATAGTCCTCACCTTGAACAAGAAAGCGGATTGCTTGAACATAAGCCTCGACAAATTGTTCAAAGAAGAGCCTACGATCAACCTCCCATCTAGCTAGTGATAACCATCAACCAACTTGTATTTGTGAAAGCATTTTAAGGCACTCCATTACCAATCCTTCCACCAACTCTTGAGGGATTGGACACCAAGCTTGAACAACCTCAAGTCTAGTACCATATTCTTGACTTTGTCTAATAACAATTATGTACATTTTAGTGTAAAATTATCTTTAAATTCAATGCAAGGTAACCAATCTCTAGAAGCCATGTCAAATTATCCAAAATAATCTTGATAACTCCTCTATAAAACCTAAGCATTCAGAACCAAGGTATTTTAGCTAGCACCCTATTGTTTTCATATAACGCCAATGACCACTAAATAAATCGATCATTGAAAGAAAAGTCAGATATGTTACTATCTCCCTTCCATATTAGTAAAAGTTCAACGACCTCAAACAACTTCCAAATGCTTTGGGCCAAAAAGATAAATTTTATCTTAACTGAGGTGAGAATAAGATATTGGAAGATTAGGCCCAACCAACTTTCTTGCCCTACAATCAAATTGTTGATACAACTTTTTGTGAGCACTTCCAAGGCCTCCTAACCTTTTGAGGATCGAATTATCCATTTTAGCACACAATGCCTAAGCTTGGGTATGAGCTCATGAGTGTTGAAAATGTCCATACCAGCCCAATCTCTCAACATATAACACATTGCAATTAATTCAACAGAAGCCTTTTCATCCTTCAAAATTAGCCCAAAGAAAAAAATTATAAAAAATTTCTATGATCTCGTACGCTAGTCATAGAATGTACCCAACAAGCATAATAGGCATGAGTTACTACCAAAACCTTTCTGCAAATTTGAGAACAGACTAAGACAATGTCATGGTTTACTGACACATTTTTCTATCTTCTCTCTGCCCACTTAAGCTCTCTTGGATAGGTTTGAAAAGTAAATGATATAACCAAGAACTTAAAAAAACTTTAGGTAGATCCATGGTCACCATCTATTAGCAAGCTGTCCACGGATATCTCTAGGGCTTTGTTAATAATATTGAATTAAAGACAATTCAATTTTAAGCCCAAAGTTGTTCAAAATATGTCCAGACATTCCATTGTGTTATCCACAGATTCACATTCTTCCAAAATGGTGAGAAATGATCATCTGCAAACTGCCCATTAACAATTTATTCAACATCGAACTCATGCAAAAGAATACCCTAGCTGAGGCCTTCACTAATTCTCTTAGCAATCAAATAACCTAGAATTTTGGCAGCTATGACATAAGGTCAGGGCAAGAGCACAACCCTGCCTAATTAACTTGAACAATCCCACCTCCACAAATTTAGATATGTTGATGTAAAGACAGACCCAAGTCCTCAACTTATAAAATTTCAACTCCCTTGAGAAAGAAAAGGTCAAATTCAAGGATTTTCAACATGGCAAAAATAGCAGGCCAGGCACTTTGTCATGTGCCTCTTCTTAATGTATCGTAACAAACAAGGTGTGGAGAAATAACCATCCGATCCATTCCAAAGTCCATGCCTTCCACACTACAATAACGTTATTGCAAATGAATTGCCTATCGATAAAGTGAATTTACTCTAGATGAAATAATTTTGAGGAGAATGTGTTTAACTATGAGTTGTCGGTCTTAAATAAAATCTTAAAGGACACATTCAATAAAGCAATGGGCCTCTAGATCGCAATCAACTCTGGGCCTAAAACCTTGGTAATAATTCCAATTAAACGTTTGTTGAGAATATTGCTCATGATTGTTTTCTAATTATTTCTTTTTGAACCTATAACAGGGCTCAACCCAAGGAGTTAGCTCAACCAGCTGTCAACCGTCACCAATATTTTGGGAATCTGGCTAGCTCAATGCCACCAAGTTCCTGGTTCAAATTGCCCTAAGTGAGGCACATTAGTCTACACCTACAGATTTAGTAGGGATGCTATAAACAAACGTGGGGAAGCATCCCTTAGGTTTCCCCGTGAGGGAATTTCCTTGGAAAAAAATAAACCTACAACAGGTCTAGCGTGACAAAATCCTAAGTCGCTTTATTAAATTCAGAGAAAAATCTGTCCAATTCTGGTGACCTGTCATCAGCCATTTCAAAGAGAAATATATACAGCTAATCCAGCATACACAACTGGTCATAAAACTAGTCTAAGCATCAGATAACTTGGGCAGAACCACAACACAAACGTTTGCATTGTCACCTTATGTTTTTCAATTAGGCCTTTGGGATTGCAAAAAACAATTGTAATGCTCAATAAATTATTTCTCAAGATCAGCCTGTTGGGTCAACCTCCGCTCTTAGAAATTAATTTGTTTAAATATCTGCCAAGACTTCTTTAGAGACAAGCGCCTGAAGAAGAAATTATCTGTCTTCCGTCCGGAGCCAGTGAAATCTTGCCCTCAGCCAAGCTCCTCTGGCATGTCATATCAATGAAACTTTAATATGGTGCCAAAGCTTGCAGGCCCTAGGCAAAGGAGCTTGCCCCAAGTCTCGGGCTAACATGTTCCAGTTCTTTAACAGTCTTGTCGTGTTTCCTTCTGACAACAGCGTTCTGGTTCTGGCAATAGCATCTTCCCACCAACTAGTCGAATACATTCACCAGACGAATAATTCTTCCGACGAGAAACATGAATAAAATAATAATAATTCTAATTGCTGCTAGTCGAACCCAAAATCAATGGAAGAACCCGAACGACACAACTTTCTCAAACCTTAAAATAAATGAGTGCCATATCAATGCAACAACTAAGTAATGTAGTAAAGATAGCCGTTCCTCAGCACCAAATAGAGACTGCTACCGATCAAGAAAACTTTATTTGACACTGGTTTTTGGTGTGGTCAGTGGGAAAGCTCCCATCTCAGAGGGCTACCATCTACGAGATTGGTTTAATTCTCGTAGAATCGCACATCCGCCTGCGCCACATCATTCCGCTAGGTTTGACATTCCAGATGCAATTAACAGAGAGAAATGACGAAAGCCGAGTTGGGGTTTATGTTACCAATCTTGCTCCTTTTTAGCTAAAATTCGAGAAATTTTAGAGCATAAGGAGCTTACCTGGACCAAATTGGTTACTGTGAATCAGCAGAGATCAACAGTCCGCGCATCCGGTGTGAATAAATCGGAGGCATTCGCCCCCCGATATCGCAAATTGGACTCCACGGCAAATCCGGGAATAAATATGGTTGATGCAGCAAGGAAGCAAAAGAGATCAATTGGATTCGAAAGAGTGAAAAGGAATTTGAAAAGAACGATTTCGGCCCTTGGGCAGGAGCTTGGTCACATGAGAAGCGGAAACGGGTTTGGTATTTTTATATAGGATGGGTAGGGGATTTTGGAGTGGAACATTTTTTATATCTTACACTACCCAGCGTAATTTTATTGGTGGCTTTTATGGAGAGAACGGGAGCAACACAGGGTATGTAATAAGAATTTAATTATATGGATAAGTACAAATTTATTATTATTATTATTTGAATTAAAGTTTTGTGATTTATATTAAGTAAAAATATATTATTATTATTATTATTTGAATTAAAGTATTGTGATTTATATTATGAATGTTGATATATTTTTTAGTAAAAATTATATATATTTTTTTCCAAAAATTAAATAGGAAATTTTTTGTGGTGTTTTCAACTATTTAGTGTGCCTTATTTTCACCATAAAATAAAAAACCAGAATTAAAATAAATAGATGAAGAGATATGTTATCTAACCCTTAGAATATAACAACTAGTTTTGATTAAAAATTTGTTATTCAAAATTCTAAACAAAAATAGTTGTAAATAATGAATTGAATTAATATTATTAGTTGTAAATGATGAATTAAATTAAAATTATTAGTATTAGTAATAAAAACTAATACTCCAAAAAAGAAAAAAGAAAAATCTAAAGACTCTCAACCATCTCTACGAACAGCGTTGCGCTGCCAAGTCAACTGCGATTATGAGCAACGTGGCTGCTCCCTGCGGCAGCCTGCCTAAGGTCTGCTTCCATGGAGGCGCAGGGCTCACCCAAGGAGCCTCCACCGCCGCCCTCTTCCCCTGTTGTTGATGCGTTCAATCAGCTTCTGGCTGGTTTGCCCCAGAAGAAAAGAAAATGAAGCAGCTAAATTCGTAAAGAAGCTATAAGATATTTCGGAGATCTCTTTGCCTCCAAAGACCCCCATCCAAGTAGCTTTGTCTCTGGCTGATCATGGTCTTATTGGCCAATTCACGAGACTTTGGCCATCTCCGAAAACTACTAAGCAATGGGTTAATAGGAACTGGGCTCTTCTGATCAAGCAAAGTGTCACATCTTATTTTCTTGGGTGAGGGTTCTTCCTCTTTGAATTCTCAACCAAAGAAGATAAAGACCTGATCTTCCAAAATGGGCCCTATTTCATCGGCCCTCAGGGCCTCTATCTGAACAAATGGACATCGGATTTCGATTCGGCAGTAGATGTTCCCACGGCGGTTCCGGTGTGGGTTCAGCTCCCGAATCTCCCAGTCCATTGCTGGAACTGGGACTCCTTGAAACACATCGGCAACGCCTTTGGGAAATTCATAGATCGGGCAAACAACAAGGACCAGTACGACTATGCTAGAATCTGCGTAGAAGTAGATCTAGAGGTGGGTCTCCCAGAGGCAATCAAAATCAATGTCGGCAGTTGGTCTCATGTGCAGATACTGGACTATGAGCAGCTGCCATTTAAATGCAGGAAATGTCATGTTCACGACCACTTTGCTAGAAGCTATCCATCCAATGCTGAGCCAGAGAAAGGAAATGAAGAGGGTTGGAACCAAGTTAAGCATTCAAAGACCTATCACAAAGGTCAAAAACCGGGAGGCCCCAATGGTAAAGGCCCTCTTCAGGCCAATGCTCAGCGACCCCCTCCCAAAAAGGCACAAGAAAATAAGTTCGATCCTCTAAGCCAGCAAACAGAAGCAACTCAGGAGATCCAGATCCAAAAGCCAGTCTCACCAAGCAAAGGCACCCCCTCTTCCTCCCTTAAAGGAACAAGTGCTGCATAATCCAAAGGCATGCCTATAGAAGTTGAGGAAGAAGAAAAGGAATCAGATGAGTCTGAGGAGGAAGGAGAAATAGGAGAGTCTCAAGCCTCGGTAAGGAGATCTACAAGAGGCCGCAAAACTGACAGGGAAAAAAGAGAGCAGGAAACATACAAAGACAAGCTTCAGGGCAGCCAGCCAACTCTGGAAAAGCTGCTAGCCTCAAAGCCAAGGACGATGAAAAATCAGCCCCAAGGCTCCAAGGGAGCCCATCAGAAACATAAATAATGAAGGTCATCTCCTAGAACTGTAGAGGTATGGGGAGCAAAACTAAGGAAGAAGCCATTAGAATTTTAATAAGAATAGAATCTCCAGACATACTTCTCGTCCAGGAGACCAAGCTGGAAGACATAGTCTTCCTGCATGCAAGCAAGAAACTTTGGAACAAAAGCAAAGCAAGAGCAATCTCTGCCTGGGGAGCCTCGGGAGGGCTAGGCACTATATGGAATGCCAACAAATTTTCAGTTATCTATGAGGCTAGCAATATTCATTGGTTGCTGCTTAAAATGCAGAATCTGGTCACCAAATAATTTTTTTGTCTTTTCAACGTATACTCCCCAGTCAATGTTGGGGAAAAAAAAGGACTGTTGGGACTCTATAAGGCACCAAGCAGATCTAGAAAACCTGGAAAACATAATCATTGCTGGAGATCTCAATCTCACTCTTCACTCATCTGAAAAAAGAGGAGGCAGCGCAGTCTGAGATCCGGCAAGGGAATGGGCGGAGGATCTTATGCAGGACTAGGATCTGCTGGACATCAAACCTTCCTCCGGTAAGTATTCTTGGTCTAACAAAAGAGCTAGCCTAGGTCATATCGCTACCAGATTAGATAGATTTTTCATTCAAAGCTCTTTCCTGTTACTAGGATTAGAACCTAGAATGCATATTCTCACTAACAGCACCTCGGACCATAAGCCCATCAAGCTCGAACTCCTGTCCCATCTAGATCTGGGCCCTATTCCTTTCAGATTTAGTCCTCTCTGGGTCAAGGAGCCAGATTTCATGCAATTATTCAAGGATTGTTGGAGATAGCCAGTCAAAGGATCCCCCTTCTTTGTCTGGGAGGAAAAACTTAGAAGGGTGAAAGGGGCTTTAAAACGATGGACTAAAACCTTGCCCAACCCAGCTATAGAAAGAAAAATCATTAAAAATTCTCTAGCCTCTCATCAACTTCAAGTGGAGGATGCTGTCGTTACAGAGGAGCTCTTAGATAAAGAGGCTCACCTTCAGCAGAGTTTTCATAAGGCTTGTTTAGCTGAAGAAGAATACTGGAGATTAAAATCTCGAAATCTTTGGCTCAAAGCAGGGGACAGGAACTCTTCTTTCTTCCATAAACAAGCCCAAGCCAGGAAATGCTTCAACACTATATCCGAGATCAAGGAGGATAATGTCGCCCACAAGGACTTTGAGGATACCAAGAAAGCAACCTTCTCTCATTTCCAAAACTTGTATAGTGAGGACATGGATCCTGATCAATATTCATATTTGTTAGATATTGTTCCATCTTCAATCTCTTCTCGAATGAATGCACTCCTTGAGGCCAAAGTCTTAAAAAATGAAGTTAAAAATGCCCTTTTTGCCATGGATCCGGATAAGGCCCCTGGAGCGGATGGCTTCTCTGCCAGGTTCCTCCAATTTTGTTTGTTGATAGTTGAAAAGGACCTCTTCAAAATGGTCCAAAAATCCTAAGATTGTCAGAAAATCGGGGGCAGCACAAATTCAGCTTTTTTAGCTCTCATCCCTAAGGAGAAAGGCGCCAACAACTTTAACAGATTTCGCCCGATCTCCTTGTGCAATACAGGGTACAAGCTAATCACCAAAGTAATTGCAAATAGACTGAAGCTCATTCTTCCCAAAATCATTTCGGAGAATCAAGGAGGCTTCATCAAAGTCTGGCAAATTGTGGACAATTTCACCCTTGTCCAAGATGCAATTCACTCAAGTTTACATTGAAATGAACAAGGTATGGTTATCAAACTCGACTTAGCAAATGCTTTTGACCGAGTAAAACATAGCTCTCTGTTAAATGTAATGAGAAAGTTTGGTTTTGGTGTAAATTTCATCAATTGGATCTAGGCATCCATCTCGGAGCCATGGATTGCACCTCTAGTGAATGGCAGAGCCACAGATTTTTTTAAAGCTTCGAGAGGTCTTAGGTAGGGGTTCCCACTCTCCCCTCTGCTCTTTTTCATCCAAGCCTCAGTTCTCAGCTTTCTGTTAGACAAAAAGATGCAAGACCAAGATATTAATGGACTTTGTATAGCAAGAGGGGTCAAAAACATAAACCATGCCCTCTTCGCGGATGATACCCTGTTATTGGGGGCTGCCACTCTTTCCTCAGCCATCAAATTCAAAGCAGTTTTAGATGATTTCTGTGAGGCCTCAGGCAGTGCCTTAAATAAGATCAAATGTCACATCTTCAGTTGGAACACATCGCCCAAATTGCTCTCTGTTATTGCTAGATGTTTGGGCTTTGCTGCCTCCTCCTCATGGACCTCTTTTAAATATTTGGGCCTTCCTGTTTACCAGAAAAGATCCATAAGTAAGGACTGGCTTCCATAACTTGAATAATTTAAGAGCAAGATCCAAGCCCGGGGTTACTCCTGGCTCAACATTGCTGGTAAATTTGTTCTAATAAAATCTGTGCTCACCAGTCTCCCTCTATTTCATTTTGTTGTTCTTCTCACTCCGGCAAGTATCTTAAAAAAAATGGAGGAGTACATTCGGAGGTTCTTTTGGAAGGGAGGCAAACAGAATGAAAACAAACTGCCTCTAATCAGTTGGGAGACCATATCCAAGCCTTTGTGGGAGGGCAGATTGAATTTCAAAAATCTCTATCACCAGAACATTGCTATGGGAGCGAAGTTGAAATGGAATATTATTGCGCCCAAGGCAGCCTGGGCTCAACTGGCTCTCTGGAAAAAATATTTCAGAGGTCCGCGCATCAGCTGTTTAGACAAGTCGATCCATCTGCCCAACTCGTCTTTCCTCAAGATTTATGCTAAAGCTACTCCTCTTATCAATTCGCACGCCTTCTGGATCCCAGGAAATGGGAGAAAGATAAATATATGGACTGACAAAATTATGAATGCGGATCCAATAGAAGACAGAGGCTCCATCAGAGCGCTGCGCTGCTGGTGTTGGTGTCCCATCTTTTGATAGTTTGGCAAATCAAAAGACAAGGCAACATCAAAACCAATCTTTAGAGTTACAGGATCTAGCCCTCCTGCTCTCAGAGAGGGATCTCTCAAAGTTTGTTTGCAAATATTTATCTTGTGTGCTTAGAGTATTGGTTTTAGACTAGTAATTAAGTGCAGGTGTTTGTTTGTTTGGTTGGATTGAATTGATACAGCAGAACATAAAAGGTTTAGGAAAGATATATAGAACAGTAAAATATATGTTTCATTGGGCAATGGAGTCAAAAAGAGGTCATAACATACTTATCAAAGGATATGGGATATCAAAGGGAAAATCTAACTTGGCCACAGGATCCTTTTGTTTTTGGAGTGGAATGAACATTAATGATTTAGAAAGAGAGTTTTAATTCTCAACGAATGGAATTTGAAAGCATAATTTGAAACAATAAAGAGTTCTTTGATAGACAGGGCTAACCATAAATTCTACAAATCACACCTTTAAGCAAACAATGATTTCAAAACAGCTTTCAAAGTAAAATATAAGATTCGGGGAACACCCTATTTCCTCAAAGATTTTATTCTAAAGAACTTTAGAAAACATATAAGATTTACTGATAATCACAGTCATAGAAGAGGGAACACCTAAAAACATCTATGATCATAATTATAACGACCTTTAAGCCAACTGTTTAAGTGAGGACAAATGGTAAGATCGGAACATACCTCTCTAATTCACTATAAGAAAAGAACTTCAAAGGGAGACTTCAATAACAGTTTTTAAGTGGCAACAGACAAGCAGGGAAAACCATAAATCATGCTGAAACCAACTGTTCAAACTATTAAAGGAAATAAACAAGCATGAAGACTAAAGAGAAAGATTAAAGCCTCTAAAATACTTCAGCAGAAGAAAACATAAAACAGTGAAGGATGAACAGGTATAAGGTGCTTCCAGGAGCCATTTCTTAGCCTAATACTTTCTATCCTACTATAGTAAGAAATTATGGAACATAATGAAAATAGGGGAAAAACATGAAATAGTTCAGAATACTTCACCAACAGCCAAGCTCTTGAATCCAATGATAGAGCCTTCTCAAGAACAAACATGCAACAACATCATCAAGATCTCTGAGACTTCAATTTGTTCTTCAACTTCAAAGGACTATGTATTGATTTCAGAGAGTTTCAATATTACAGCTTATGATCAACAACAACCAACCAACAAATTCTCATCTTCTACAGAAGTATTTATAGAAGGATGAGGAGGTGGGATCTGATAAAAGATCTCTCAAGGTAATTAATACAGATTCAAGACTTCTTGGCCTTCTGAGGGGCTCGATGAAGAAGTTTACAAGTGGTTCTTTGTATTAACTGTTTTACTTTTATGAATTAAGCTCGGTGGGAGCTTTTATTGACTTTGAGGCTCTGTGTAATGTTTGGAGTAACTCTGCAGATATTTCTGCATTGATTTCCTTGCAGAAGTAACTCCCTGGCTGTGCTGAGGAAAAATATTTGGTTCTGCAATAACTTCGGCCTCTGTTTGAATGGTTTGAGGCAACAAGTGGCTCTTATGGTAGCTGAGGAATCAATTCCTTTCAATTGAAGCGATGTAAGCCTTTCTGTCAGTTAAACCCTTATGGTTTCCCTTTAATTGTGTTTAATTTGGAGGGATTAGGCTTTTGATAATCTTTCTTAGCCGTGATCCCCGCCATTCCGTCTTCAATCTTCATCTGTTGTGCTTTGTGTTCAAACTTATACTCTTTTAACTGTTCTTTTGAATAAAACAGTGTCTTGTCGATGCGCAGGGCCGCGCAGGGCTTTTTATGGTATCGACACCCATGGAGCATCGATAAAACGTTGAATCCAACCCTGCGAATGGTTCTCTGTGGTGAATCGAAGGTAGGAGGATCGTCACCCTCAGCCTGCGAATTTTCTTCAGTATGGCGGAAAAAACATTAAACCCTGCAAAATACGAACAAATGTTATAAAATCATGTGTATATAGGTTTACTGCTTCAGAGGATGGGTGGAGGAAGCGGGGTCGTTGGATGGCATCATCCAACGGTCAGGATTTATCAGGAGAGATCGTGGACCGGATGCTAAAGAGATTAAATCTGAACCGTCGATCGCGCAGAGATTGACGGTCGAGAACAGAAGTTGAAAGTCAAACGGAGAGAAAATGGGCGATGAAATGTGGACCGTCGATCTGCAGATCAGATCGACGGCGGAGAACGCTTGGACAACGCGCCATAGCCTGGTTATCGCGTGGGCACCTTCGTTAATTTTCGGGCATCTTCGGCGAGCGATCACCGTTGCATGGCCCAGCCCAGATCGGAAGGTAGACAGTGATATCGCTGGGCATCCCGGCCCGATCGTTAATGCGCGATGGACGGCGGATGGAGGCGGTTTTGCAAATAGTACACGGGATGCGTGGCGGGCGCTGTATGGAATCGAAGGCGATCAAGGGAAAACAGCTTTTCGCCCAAGGGTGGTGCGATGGATACCGCCGGTTTTGGGCAACCGGCTTTCGGGCGGTGGGGACCACGGAAAGACGCAATCCGCACCGTCGATCTACAGAACAGATCGACGGTGGAGATTGTTCGAATTCCGGACCGGCGGAGAACTTTAAGAAAAGCAAAAAACCCAAAGTTTTAAATATAACATAAGGTTTTAATGTTTTGGACGGGATATATAATAGGGTCCATCGCATATCGCAAGTTCGGACATGGGCTTTTCAATCTACCATTTACATTTTCTGCGATTTGCGATCGCTCTTTTCAATCAACCCATTGATATTAATACGTGACTTTGGTTTTTAGACCAAAACATTGCAAAAGTGGGTTTTTGAGTTTAAAAAGGAAAAAGCGGATCGAGGATTTTTTCAATATCAAGGCTGATCGCGTCGCAAGTTCGGGAATACGGCACAAAGGCTCGCGCTCTTAGGTTTTTGCAATGCGATAAGCGCTGTGAGAGGTTTAGCTCTTGGTTCTAGGGTGCGGGTATGTGGGGGAAATGGTTTAAAAACTTAGCCCAAGGGGGCTAAAGCTTCTATATAAAATATGAATTTTTATTGATTTTTCAACGTTTTCAAAGGGTTTCAAGGGTTTCGGTATAGTTAAAAAATGGGTTTTTAACTATGGAAAAGTGATTTTCATAAATGGAAGAAGAGGATTTATGAAAACAAGGGAGTTTTTATGGAGAAAAAGGGGAGCACATGAAGGTTAGCTTTGGAAGAGGGGGAAGGGGAAAAGGGTCCTTGCAGCAATAATATGGCTTGGAAATCAACATGATTTCTGAGTGTAAGATGGGAATATTAGTGAAGTTTTGGACAGAGAAAGGCAGGAGGCCTTCAAGAGTCTTCAAGAGCCAACAGATTTTAGTAATGAAATTTGTTCCTTGAAGGCTTAAACAGTCTTAGCCACCTTTTGGTATAACAAATATTATAGGTGGCTAACAGTGGCTCCACTTGGGGATGGTGCCTTCTTGAAGGCATCAAGAATTCAGACCTGCATTCTCTGGAAGGCTGACCTGTGCTTGATCCTTTGATGTTATCTAGGAGGCTGATTAGTTGCCTAATCCATTGGGTTGCCTTTCTTTCTGTGGATATCTTTTGAAAACATATTAGCAACCATAAAAGTAATGGATCTTCATCAATACAACTTTCTACCTACCCAATCCTACTGATCTAACATTTTTTCTTTCATTAGAGTGCACTTGGATTGGCAAACTCTTTTACAACATTTTATTATTTTGAAAGCAATAAATATAATCTAATTCTACTCCTTATTTCTCCCTGAACTCAGATTTAATAGTTGAGTTCAGATGCTTCTCTACCTAATCTACTATCTGTTGGGATTAAACTGTCCAACAGATTTTCATTCTCTAGATTCTACAACAGAAATTTAAAAACAGTCAAGTCAAGATTAAGCTGTTTGACTTGCTGTGATCTATGGTATAAAGACAAGCTGCACATAGACATTTATTTTGTAGAAAAAATAAATAAAAAATGGAAGGCTTAAGATCTAAAATTTGAAAACTTTTCCTTCCTCTTTTCTACAGCTCTGATTTGACTCTTATTGAGTTGTCTTTCCTTTTTCTCTGGTTCAGATTTTGAGCTGATTAGAACCAGATTTTTACATCTTTTTGACTCTAAAAATAAAACATATTGAGTCATCTCTCTTTTGGAAACTTAGGTTCAGATTTTGAACATTTTTGAACCTTTCATTTCTATCCTAATCTATCTACTGATAAGCCAAGATTAAACAGTTTGTCCAATCGAATTCACTATCCTATCAGCAGAAAAATTAAATTCTAATTAGTCAAGATTAGGCAGTTTGACTAACTAGTAGTGTGTTTTTCAGTAGTGGCATTTAAGCTTGCACACTTTCAGATTTGTTTCTCTTTTTGGTATGGGGTTATACCTTTCTTTTTAAAATCTGCCCTCTTTTCCCTTTTCTATTGTTTTTAGATTTTTTTTTTCTTACAAGACAAAAATCAACAACTAACTAAATGCTCAAAGCTGAGCTTTATTGCTTTCCTATCTAACCTAATCTAACTTGGAACATTTACATGTTTTAGCTGATGAACTCTCTTTTCCAGTACAACCAATCCAGCAAATGATTCCATGATTGGTCCTTCTTCATCTCCTTGGGCAGGTTGGACAAACAGGGCCACTCCCATTCCTTTTGTTTTTTAGCAACAGTGCTAAATAATCTTCTTGATTTTGGTAATATACTGCTCCTAACAACCTTTATCCCTTCTTCAAATATTTTCAAGAAATGAGCATAGGGATCTGAAAATAATACCTGGTTGTGAGTGTTTGGAAGATATGTTTCAACCAGGATCATCTTTTCTTTCTCCACTGGATTAAGGCAAAGATTCCTATGAGGAAGAAAAACTTCCTCATCTTCATTATTATCTGAACTAGAGGATTCATCATATATTGCAGTGTTGTCCTCTTGTAGTCCTGGTATGCTATGATTTAGTGAACTGTGCTCTGTGAAGAGGTCATCATGTTCTTGAGCAGGGGTATCTTTTATTACCTCAACCCTTTCAGGAGGAGGCTCCTTGTATGCATCATGTTCAAAAAATTCCTTTTTCTTCTCAACCTCAACATTACAACTAGTAGATTGCTGACCTCCAATTATGTGAAAGATAATTCTGATGAATGGAGCTGTCTGATGGCTGCTTTCAAGCTGATGATAATGAATTTCATGACACCAATCCGCTGCTGGTTGCCCTGCATGATTAGTTTCTGTTTGGAGCTCATCATCATCATCAGATTGATCAAAAGTTTAAAAATCATTAGTATACACAATTTCACCAATCAAACATATTGGGTTATCATTTTGTTCCTCTTTGAGCTTTTCTACAAGTTTGTTTTCTGTTCCAAGAAAACAAGATTTAGTAGATAAATGAGCAGGAGTGTTTTGTTTTAATAAAGAATTGAGGGTTGGTTGTTTATTTAATATCTGATCAGTTTCTTCCTCTGCAAAAAGAGAAGGAATTTTCTCTTTTCTTTGGACAGAAGAACAACAGTCCTTTCCCTTTTGTGTTAACTGGTTTTGGGGAAGGATGTCTTCTTGAGCCTCTTCTAGGGAATCATTACTTGTGTTTGCAAGGGAATTTTGAGGATTCTCTTCCTTTTCCTGATCTATCTCAATTTCAAACAACACCTCGTGATTTTCATGGCAGTCACTTTGACTGTAAGGTTAATGAGTTGTTTCAAGTATATTGTCAGGATGCCATTTTTCTTTGATAGTCTGAAATGAGTCATAACATAAAGGCAGAGACCGTGGTTGTGTTGTCTCTTCTCCTATTTCAGATTTTGTGGGTTCAAAATGGCTTATGTTTTCCTCAAGGCACTGCTTATTATAAGTTTTTGCAATTTGGTTGTGAAGTTCTCTTAATAGCATAATACAAGAAATAGGTAGGCAAACAGGAGTTTCCTGACAACCTTCTTCATTGCTCTAATTGTAATCTTGTTCAACACACATATCTTGTAATGTTTGGGTTTGTTCTTGATTTGAAAGGAGCATGGGCTGCTCTAGATCATCAATATTCAAATTAGCCTCATACCTTTCAAATCTTTTCCCAAGCATGTACACCATTTTCCCCATTATGACCAGCAATTTTTGTTTATTGTTTTCTCTATAGTTTTTCTCACCTTCTTCTATATAGTCTTGATCATCATCTATATATTTCTCATTGTCTAGGTCTTGTAATGGTTGAGTTTGCGTTTGAGGTCACTATATCTTTCTAACCAGTTCAGAGTCTTCTGCCAGTGGAGTTATTAGGTCTTTTGGGATTGTGGAGTCGCTAGGTGGAAGATTTTGGAAATTGTTGTCCACCAACAGCATGATTGGGTTTGGTCAAAGCATTCCCAAGGGATTCTAAAAGGACTGGAAGGGTAATAGGGCTACTAGAGGCCAGTGGAGTCACCAGGTGGAAAATTTTTAGCTTTTGTAAAGGTAAAGTGTTTTCATGGTTCCACCACCATGTTTATTATGAAGCCAAACTGAAATATTTTTGGGTTTTTCTGAGTTTATATGGTTGTTTGAAAGACTAATGAGTCTATAAGAGCTTTCTAGGCAACTATGAACTCAGTGGTCCCACCGTGATCGCCATTATGTTGGTGTCCCGTGTTTTGATAGTTTGGCAAATCAAAAGACAAGGCAACATCAGAACCAATCTTTAGAGTTATAGGATCTAGTCCTCCTGCTCTCAGAGAGGGATCTCTCAAAGTTTGTTTGCAAAGATTTATCTTGTGTGCTTAGAGTATTGGTTTTAGACTAGTTATTAAGTGCAAATGTTTGTTTGTTTGGTTGGATTGAATTGGTACATCATAACATAAAGGTCTAGGAAAGATATATAGGACAGTAAAATATCTGTTTCATTGGGCAATGGAGTCAAAAAGAGGTCATAACATACTTATCAAAGGATATGGGATATCAAAGGGCAAATCTAACTTGGCCACAAGATCCTTTTGTTTTTGGAGTGGAATGAACATTAATGATTTGGAAAGAGAGTTTTAATTCTCAACGAAGGGAATTTGAAAGCATAATTTGAAAAAATAAAGAGTTCTTTGATAGACAGGGCTAACCATAAATTCTACAAATCACACCTTTAAGCAAACAATGATTTCAAAACAACTTTCAAAGTAAAATCTAAGATTTGGGGAACACCCTATTTCCTAAAAGATTTTATTCTAAAGGACTTTAGAAAACATATAAGATTTACTGATAATCACAGTCATAGAAGAGGGAACACCTAAAAACATCTATGATCATAATTATAACGACCTTTAAGCCAACTGTTTAAGTGAGGACAAAGGGTAAGATTAGAACAGACCTCTCTGATTCACTATAAGCAAAGAACTTCAAAGGGAGACTTCAATAACAGTTTTTAAGTGGCAATAGACAAGCAGGGAAAACCATAAATCATGTTGAAACCAACTGTTCAAACTATTAAAGGAAATAAACAAGAATGAAGACTAAAGAGAAAGATTAAAGCCTCTAAAATACTTCAGCAGAAGAAAACATAAAACAGTGAAGGATGAACAGGTCTAAGGTGCTTCCAGGAGCCATTTCTTAGCCTAATACTTTCTATCCTACTATAGTAAGAAATTATGGAACATAATGAAAATAGGAGAAAAACATGAAATAGTTCAGAATACTTCACCAACAGCCAAGCTCATGAATCTAATGATAGAGCCTTCTTAGGAACAAACATGCAACAAAATCATCAAGATCTCCGAGACTTCAATTTGTTCTTCAACTTCAAAGGACTATGTATTGATTTTAGAGAGTTTCAATATTACAGCTTGTGATCAACAACAACCAACCAAGAAATTATCATCTTCTACATAAGTATTTATAGAAGGATGAGGAGGTGGGATCTGATAAAAGATCTCTCAAGGTAATTAATACAGATTCAAGACTTATTGGCCTTTTGAGGGGCTCGATGAAGAATTTTACAAGTGGTTCTCTGTATTAACTGTTTTACATTTATGAATTAAGCTCGGTGGGAGCTTTTATTGACTTTGAGGCTCTGTGTAATGTTTGGAGTAACTCTGCAGATATTTCTGCATTGATTTCCTTGCAGAAGTAACTCCCTGGCTGTGCTGAGGCAAAATATTTGTTTTTGCAATAACTTCGGCCTCTGTTTGAATGGCTTGAGGCAACAGGTGGCTCTTATGGTAGCTGAGGAATCAATTCCTTTCAACTGAAGCGGTGGAAGCCTTTATGTTAGTTAAACCCTTATGGTTTCCCTTTAATTGTGTTTAATTTGGAGGGATTATGCTTTTGATAATCTTTCTTAGCCGTGATCCCCGCCATTTCGTCTTCAATCTTCATCTGTTGTGCTTTGTCTTCAAACTTATACTCTTTTAACTGTTCTTTTGAATAAAACAGTGTCTTGTCGATGCGCAGGGTTGTGCAAGGCTTTTTATGGTATCGGCGCCCATGGAGCATCGATAAAACGTTGAATCCAACCTTGCGAATGGTTCTCTGTGGTGAATCGAAGGTAGGAAGATCGTCACCCTCAGCCTGCGAATTTTCTTAAGTATCGCGGAAAAACATTAAACCCTGCAAAATAAGAACAAATGTTATAAAATCCTGCGTATATAGGTTTACTTCTTTAGAGGATGGGTGGAGGAAGTGGGGCCGTTGGATGGCATCATCCAACGGTCAGGATTTATCAGGAGAGATCGTGGACCGGATGGAAAAGAGATTAAATATGAGCCGTCGATCGCGCAGAGATTGACGGTCAAGAATGGAAGTTGAAAGTCAAACGGAGAGAAAATGGGCGATGAAATGTGGACCGTCGATTTGCAGATCAGATTGACGGCGGAGAATGCTTGGACGACGCGCCGTAGCCTGGTTATCGCGTGGGCACCTTCGTTAATTGTCGGGCATCTTCGGCGAGCGATCACCGTTGGATGGCCTGACCCAGATCAGACGGTAGAGAGCGATATCGCTGGGCATCCCGGTCCGATCGTTAATGCGCGATGGACGGCGGATGGAGGCGGTTTTGCAAATAGTACACGGGACAAATGGCGGCCGTTGTATGGAATCGGAGGCGATCAGTGGAAAACAAATTTTCGCCCAAGGGTGGTGCGATTGATACCGCCGGTTTTGGGCAACCGACTTTCGGGTGGTGGGGACCGCGGAAAGACGCACTCCGCACCGTCGATCTACAGAACAGATCAATGTTGGAGATTGTTCGAATTCCGGACCGGCGTAGAACTTTAAGAAAAGCAAAAAGCCCAAAGTTTTAAATATAACATAAGGTTTTAATGTTTTGGACGGGATATATAATAGGGTCCATCGCATATCGCAAGTTCGGACATGGGCTTTTCAATCTACCATTTACATTTTCTGCGATCGCTCTTTTCAATCAACCCATCGATATTAATACGTGACTTTGGTTTTTAGACCAAAACATTGGAAAAGTGGGTTTTTGAGTTTACAAAAGAAAAAGCGGATCGAGGGTTTTTTCAATATCAAGGCTGATCACATCGCAAGTTCGGGAATACGGCACAAAGGCTCGTGCTCTTAGGTTTTTGCGATGCGATAAGCGCTGTGAGAGGTTTAGCTCTTGGTTCTAGGGTGAGGGTATGTGGGGGAAATGGTTTAAAAAATTAGCCCAAGGGGGCTAAACCTTGTATATAAAATATGAATTTTTATTGATTTTTCAACGTTTTCAAAGGGTTTCAAGGGTTTCGGTATAGTTAAAAAATGGGTTTTTAACTATGGAAAAGTGATTTTCATAAATGGAAGAAGAGGATTTATGAAAACAAGGGAGTTTTTATGGAGAAAAAGGGGAGCACATGAAGGTTAGTTTGGAAGAGGGGGAAGGGGAAAAGGGTCCTTGCAGCAGTAATCTGGCTTGGCAATCAGCAGGATTTATGAGTGTAAGATGGGAATATTAGTGAAGTTTTGGACAGAGACAGGCAGGAGGCCTTCAAGAGTATTCTAGAGCCAACATATTTTAGTAATGAAATTTTTTCCTTGAAGGCTTAAACAGTCTTAGCCACCTTTTGGTATAACAAATATTATAGGTGGCTAACAGCTGGATGGAAGGAGAAGGGTTGCACACGCTGTGGGATATTTCACTGTGGAACGAATTCGATTGGGCAGGCTGGAAACACATTGCTATGCCGGCACACCTGCATCATGAATGGATCACGTTGCTAGACATTCTCCACAGTATGGCGCATTCTCACATCAGTAAAAGAGATACGAGAAGCTGGGGACAGAATGTTAGAGAGTACGTTGTCTCTTTGGGTTACATTAAGCTGAGGGAGAGACCCTTCATTCCCCCTGACCCAACACCATGGAAAGGAGTCTGGCGTTACCCATCGTGGCCCAAAGTGGATTTCTTTTCTTGGCTTCTATGCCATGGAAAAATCCTCACGCATGAAATTCTGTAGAGGAAAGGGTTCCACGGTCCCTCCAAATGTTCACTGTGTAATGAAAATGCAGAGAGTGCTGCCCACTTAATGCTAGAATGCAGATTTGGTTCACATTCCTTCACAAGCTGGATTCCAACATTACGCTCCCATGCTC
The DNA here is from genome assembly GCA_034641835.2 of Pinus albicaulis. Lineage (NCBI taxonomy): Eukaryota > Viridiplantae > Streptophyta > Pinopsida > Pinales > Pinaceae > Pinus > Pinus albicaulis. Next base: position 158,772,342 of record CM076576.1, on the reverse strand, counting down.
CACTGCTGAGTTATTTTCTAAATGGGCGAACAGGTATCCTGGTCCTCTTTCAAAAAATCAGATAATCAAAGCTGCCTGGTTTGTCCTCCCAAAGGTAATATGCTGGCAGATTTGGCTAGAACGAAATAGAAGAATCTTCAGAAACATTGAACAGAACCATAAGGCATTAGAAATCAAGATCAAATGCCATCTAAAAGAGTGCTTGATTGACTTAAAAGATTATTCTAATCTCAGCTAACAGGACATTTCTTGGGGTTCTTTTCTTGATCTGCATTTTCAAAGAGAAGTTAGGAATGTCCCTCCTCCCAAAGCCTGGAAAGTAAGAGAACCTGAAACAGACTTTCAAGACTGGATTACAACACAATCAAGACACTCCCTCTTTTTTGATGGGGCAACAAAGGGCAATCCGGGCAAAGCTGGTGCAGGTGGCGTTGTTCTAAATCCATATGGGAAAAAAATTCATTCCTTTGCATGGGGGCTAGGCCACTCAACCAACATTCAAGTTGAGGCTTTGGCTCTCTTCCAAGGTTTCAAGATGATCAAAGATTTAAACATAAGTGAAGCAAATGTATTTTGTGATTCCCAGATCATCATCAATGCAATGGTGTCCAACTCTCCAGCTTTGGACCTTAAACTCGCAAGGCTGATAGTCAGAATTAAGGGCTTGGAAAACGCTTTTCAGAAGCTGAATTTCTACCATGTGCTGAGAACTAATAATAAAGAGGCAGACATTGAAGCCAATAAAGCTGCCCTCCTCTCTGCTGGGATAAAGATGAAAGACGAAGAAGAATCATGGGAACCCATCCCATGAGCTAAATTGCTGTCATGTTTTACTGTTTACTCTTAAGTCAATTTGTATGTATCTTCAAATTGGGAAAAATCTCTGAAATTGAATCGATAGTAACATCACTAAGGAGAAAAAATCCAAGCATTAACTCCACACTCATCCTTAGTGGTGAGGTGCAACAGGCTATAGTCCTTCTCAATGTAACCAGATTTTGGCATTCAGGCCAAGTTTTATATAATATTCCATAACTGTTACTGCAAAAAAAATAAAAAATAAAAACTAATACTCCAGAATAATATCCCCACTTGGGACTTTCTTCAACGTAGGAAGATCGGGCCCAGATGGTGCTCATTATGTAAATCCAGCTTGGAGTCTACATACCACCTCTTCCTTACATGTCCATTCAATATGCAGCTCTGGACAGAAACTCTGAGGCTCCTTAATTTGTCGCAAACGTGGGAAGGTAATGATGTGAGGGTGGCTTGGGAGCGATGGTGGAAAGCCTCTCCAAATGATAGGGTCAGTAACCTCCCTCTTTTTGTTGCTTGGGGGACTTGGATAACCAGAAATCAAATCATCTTTCAAGACACCTCTTTCCATATCAACTGTCTTGCTGCTGAAAGTGCGTCCATCTTCGAATTTATTCCCCTCCGGGCAAAATCTCCCCAACCTAGAGTCATCCTTCAGGAGCACATCAGGGGGGATATTCCATGGGCCTATTTTGATGGGGCTTCTGACCCTCAAAACAGATGCGGGGCTGGACTAGTCATTCATGAGCCGTTTGGAAAAAATCTGAAAGCTTCCATTGGGCTTAGCCAAGGGACAAACATTTTTTCTAAACTCAAAGCCCTTCACCTTCTGTTATGCTGGCTTTCATTTCTCGAGATGAGAGATGTCCAAATATTCGGGGACTTTATGAACATCATCAAATGGTTCAATGGAACACAGAGATGCCAAAATTTCATTTTATCTACTTTGCTTGATGAAGTAAACATTGTAAAAGCTTATTTTAACCAGATATCTGCTTGCCATATCTACAGGGAACGAAACCATGCAGCAGACCTCCTATCTAAGGAGGGTGTTCGACAAGATATGGGGCAATGGGTCGCAGTAGCAGTTGAAGTAGGACATATCCAAGGGATCGATCATCCTCCTTTCGCCCGCTAAGATCCAGTTGCTCTAATTTCCATGCTTATGTCGGTCCTGGTCTTAATATTTTTTGCTTATGTTTTTTCCCGCATTGATACTTTATGTTTTGTCTCTGTTTCAGAATGTTTTCCTCACTGAGGAGATCCGGAAGACTGTTCTAGCTTCAAACATTATGTTTTCATAAAAACTCTTGAAAATGGGAATGGTGTCTACCACCCATATTTTAGTCATGATGATGATTTCAACATAAAAAGTCTGCTTTCATCCCTGTTTCAGGTCTCTCCATAACAAAGTGGGAGCCTAAGGGCTGAAAGGACACTACACAAAAAATGTTTTTATTTTTTTTGGACAAAGCTGTGAGGATCGATAGAAACATCTCCTCCTCAATTGCAACTTCATTTTTCCTTTACTCAAAAGTAAGGAAAATGCAGTTCTTTGAATGCTTATGCATATACTATGTAACCTTCTACTTAATCAATAGATGGGTTCGATTTTTTCTTTGGAAAACAAAAATAAATAAATAAATAAATAATAATAATAAATAGTAATAAAAACGAAGGTCAAATAAGGTCAAAAATAAATATCCTTAACCATTTTTTTTTGTAAGTTTGGTAGTGCCTCCCTATTCATTCATTATATCAAAATAGAATGTTACAAACATAATATATACTGGATGGCCTCAACCTGCTCGTAGGAAACCAAGTATGTTGACCACCTCAAAGAGTTATAGGCAAACCAAAATTGATAAAGTTTAAATCTGTCCCTATTTGCATTAATAGGTCTATTATCTACTATATCCAAAGACTTAATCAGAAAGTAAATTCTATTCGTAATTTGCATCTCAAAAAAACAAAACGTCATGAAACTTAGTCATATGATGATTCGATAGTGTAGAAATTTCATGTTTCCCACCCTGATTTTCAGTTTCACCTTATTTCTCCAAATAGTTAAATGCCCTTTCCCATATCCTTGCATTCAACAAATTGGAAAATAAATTTTTGCTGAAAACACAAATTCTGGAAAATTTATAGAATGTTGAAAAATGCAGAAATAAAAATCAGCAGATACAAACAGCCATTCAACACATCATAACATAGTAATTTTTGGTCAAGGTGACCCTGGAAAAACCCCCTACAACTCTTGGGGAAAACCAGTTCGAAAACTCCTTCTTATTTATGGAAAATGCTTTTTACAGTGAGAGAAATATTTTAAAAAAATCAGCAAGTAAACTTTACAACTTATCTCGTTTTCTGTGCTTAACCACCGCCTCGGAAAATGTGCAAACAACCAAAACATAACAGCAATAAATGTTGTACAACCTCCTCAATTTTCGTGCCCATAAAATCTGCAATAAATGCCTTGTACGACCTCCTCGATTTCTGTGCAAACAACAATAAATGATGCAGTACAGAATCTCGATTTTCGTGTCAAAAAACACAACAGAACTTTGCTGTACGGAATCTGCCTCGCTTTTTGTGCAAGAGGACAGCCACTTGCTGTACGGCCTGCCTCAAAATTCGTGCCAAATAAATCTTCCTTCTGCTGCCTTGAAAACTGAGCCAAACTGCTGTACGGCCTCTTGGAAAACGTGCCAAAAGGCTACTGTACGGTCTTCTAGAAAATCGTGCCAAAGCTGCCTTGGGATGTGTGCCAAACTCAGCTGTACAGACTTGCTGAAATCTTGCCTTGGAATGTGTGCCAAGCTGCTGCCTCCTTCTCCTCACTGCCCAGAAATCTCCCTTGCTCTCTTTCTCTCCTTCTCCCAATTTGCTCACGAAAGAATGAATGACCTTTTCCTCCTTTACCTCCTTTAACCTAACCCTAAGTGACTTTTGGGGAATCCCTAAATCCAATGGTTGAAATAGATTGAGATCTAGGGCTGAGATTGAATACTCATTTAAATCTCACTTTCTATTTTTTTAATTCACCCCACTTTAATAAAGACCCACTTAGTCATTTATTTCCAAAGTCACTTTTCCTTTCTAATTTTACATTGACTTTATTAAAGTCACTTTAAAATTAGACTTTCGTAACTTTATCACTTAAGTCACTTTTAAATTAGATTTGACTTTATAAAAAATTATAAAGTCACTTTAGGAGAAAAATTAAATTCTTTTGGACACTTTTCCCTAGGCCAAAGATCAAAGCCTTAGGGAACCACCTGTCCTCCGGTAACCAAATTTCAACGCTCCCTCTTACCGAGGAAGGTGTTCCTCACCACACCCATCTTGTCTCTGAAGTAGACATGCTTGCCCCGTGGTAAGGCTTTGGTAAGAATATCTGCAACCTGCTCATCAGTGGGAATATACTCAAGCTTCACAGCTCCTTTCTGAACATAGTCTCCGATGAAATGATATTTGATCCCGATATGCTTTGACCTGTCATGAAATACTGGATTCTCCGTGAGTTTAATGCAACTCTGATTATCACAGTAAATCACTGAAGGTCTCAACGGCTGACCAAATAAGCCAAAAAACATCTTGCGAAGCCAGATGGCCTCACAACTAGCTAGACTGGCTGCCATATACTCTGCTTCCGCTGAACTCAATGCTACTGACTGCTGCTTTCGGCTGAACCATGACACAACCGCCGAACCCAACCCAAAACAGCACCCTGAAGTGCTCTTCCTATCAGAAGCACAACCTGCCCAATCAGAATCAGTGTAACCTGCCAATCTCACTCCATCCCCCTACCCGTAGTCCAGACCATAATCCACTGTCCCCTGCAAGTACCGCAAAATGTGTTTTGCAGCCACCCAGTGAACCTTCCTAGGCTCACACATAAACTGACTCATCGTGTTGACTGCAAAACAAATATTTGGTCTAGTGTTGACCAAATACATCAAGGAACCAATGAGCTGTCTATACAATGTGGGATCCATCAACTCGGAATCCGAAGCATGAAGCTTCTTCCAGTTGGTGATCATCGGTGTCGACATGGGTCTACAATCCTGCATGTGGAATCTGCCAAGGATGTCCACAATATACTTCCCTTGCCCCATGAAGAAATGCCCCTCCTCCTGCCACACCTCCAAACCCAAAAAGTAATGCATCAAGCCGATGTCCTTCATCTCAAACTCCGCCGCAAGATCTCTCTTGCAGTGCTCTATGAGTCTCTCTGCACCTGTAATGACTAAGTCATCCACATACAACACCAAAATGAGAGGCTCCTCACCTATCACAATATAGTAAAGGTTTGGATCTGCCTCACTCTTTGTGAAACGCATCTCCTGCAAGTATGCATCTATCCCAGAGTACCAAGCTCTGGGAGCTTGCTTCAGGCCATAAAGGGCCTTCTTCAGTCTGCACACATGGGACTCCTTCCCATGCACCTCAAAGCCCTGTGGCTGCTCAATGTACACCTCCTCTTGTATGAAGCCATTGAGAAATGCAGTCTTCACATCCATCTGGTGGATCTTCCAACCCATCTCTGCTGCTATCGATATAATGGAGCGGATCGAAGTATATCGAGCCACGGGAGCGAAGGTCTCCTCATAATCAACTCCCTCTACCTGGGAGAACCCTCTAGCCACAAACCTCGCTTTGAATTTCTCAATGCTGCCATCTGCAGCATGCTTTACCTTGTAAAGCCATCTGGAAGTAACCACAGATTTTCCCTCAGGCCTCGGCACCACCTCCCAAACATCATTCTTCATGATAGAAGAATACTCCTCCTGCATGGCCCTCTCCAGACCTGCTGGCTAGCTGCCTCCTCATAGCTAGAAGGCTCAGAGTCAAGGATGCTGGTAGCCATTGCCATATAGCTACAAAACCTATCAGGTGGTCTGCTTTCTCTAACCAGCCTATTAGGCCCAGCAACAGATGTGGCCTCTCTCAAGGTGTCCTAAAGCCACTTGGGCTTCCTCTTCCCTGAGCATACTTCTCCCATTGGAGAATGAAACTCCTCCTCCTCATCATCATCCGGAGCCTGAACTCCTGACTGTCTGTCTGCTGTCCTCCTGCCTGCACCTGAACCTGTAGAAGCTGAGGTACCATGTGAACTGTCCATCAGTGGACTCCCTAGTGAACTGCTCTGCATGCTGCCCGAAGCACCGCCCCTCTAACTCTGTGAGCCACTGCTCACTAACGGACCTGACATCGTCATAGAAGTACCTTCGGATCCTCCTGATCCCTGCCCACTGGATCCCTGTGACTGACTCGGTTGCTGCTGAGGGTCTGGCTGACCCAGATACTCTAACTCCCGTGACCTCCTAAAGGCCCTATCATCCTCGAGCTTCACATACCGCCTGACAACAACTTTCCTCTGTGCAGGAATGTGAATCCTAAAGGCCTTTGAGGTCTCACTGTAGCCCACAAAGATACCCTTCTCTGCGGTGGGCTCTAGTTTGGTCCTCTTCTCCTTGGGTATGTAGGAGTATGTGATACACCCAAAGATACGAAGATGACCAATATCAGGCTTCTTCCCAGAAAAAGCCTCCTCCGGAGTCATGTGCCCCAAGGCACGATGCAGACTCCTATTCTGCAAATAAACAGCTGTGTTGCAGGCCTCTGCCCACAAAAACAATGGCAACCCCTGATCATGTAACATGGCTTTGGCAACCCCTCCGATGGATCTGTTCTTCCTCTCCGCAACCCCGTTCTGCTGGGGGTTGTAAGGAACAGTGAGCTCCCTCCTAATGCCTGCCTCCGTACAATAGTCAACAAACTCTCCAAGGGTGTACTCTCCTCCATTGTCCGACCTCAGGGACTTGATCTTCCGACCTGTCTGTGTCTCCACAAGAGCTCTGAACTCCTGAAACCGCTTGAAGACCTCACTCTTGGTCTTCAAGAAATAAATCCAGGTCCTCCTGGAGTGATCATCAATGAATAACACATAGTACTCATGTCCACTCAAGGAAACATGAGACATCCGACCGCTCACATCGGAATGAATCAAATCAAGTATCCCAGTCGCTCTGCTGTCACTGCTGGGAAAAGGGGATTTGGAAAACTTGCCCATCGCACATCCTCTGCAAGTATCAAAGTGATCAGTACTGAAATCTGGCACACCTGTAGTGATCTCTCGCAAAGTCCTCAAGGCTCCATGATACATATGCCCCATCCTGCGGTGCCAAATCTCACATAGCTTAGAACTGCTAGCTCTGCTGTCGGTACTACTGCTCAATGCCAAAAGGGGCTGAAATGCAAACTTGTACACCTTTGCATGGCGTACACCTATCACTCTAGCTGAATCAACTGGAGCACCCCTGGGATACATCAGCACCTGTCCACCCCTGAACAATATCTCATATCCTCTGTCCTCCAAAGCTGAGACGGATATGAGGTTCTTCCTCATCCCTGGCACATAAAGAACATCTGACACCTTCAAGGGAGGTTTGGACTCCCTCTGAAATGTCAATGTTCCCACACCGACTGCTCTAACAACTCTTTCATCACCGAGTACTACCTCTATATCAGTGCCACTCTCTGAAAGCTCTGAGAAGTACTCACGGACTCCTGTCATATGACGTGAAGCCCCACTGTCCACATACCAGATACCCGAAGATGCTCCACTAGTCGAGGGAAATGCATGCTCCCTCTGAACCTTTGTGGCAGGTAATCCTGCACTAGAGGACTCACACGCAATGAACCCAAACTACCTATCAAAGCGATCTGTAAAGTCCTCAACCTCTGCTGATGCTGCCTTGCTCTGGTTCTTCCCCTTCTTCTTCTTCTTCTCCGGACACACAACTGCATAGTGTCCCATCTTCTAACAATTCCAACACTTCACCTTGGAATAGTCCTTCTGTTTGTTACCCTGTTTACCTTTACCTTTACCTGTGTCCCATCTTCTAACAATTCCAACACTTCACCTTGGAATAGTCCTTATGTTTGTTACCCTGTTTACCTTTACCTTTACCTTTTCCCCCACCATTACTTGTGGAAGCCTACTTGTTCCCTTTGCCTTTCTTGCCTCCTGCCAACAGTGCTACATCCTCATCCTGCTCAACTGGCTTCGCTACCCCAAGCTGACCTTTCCTGATCTCTGTCTGAATGCAATCATCCCAAAACCTCTCCCATGTGGGAAGGGTCTCACGTGCACAAACCCCATCAGCAAAGTTCATCCATGAACTGGGGAGGCCATTCACTGCTATCTGCACCAACTCAGTGGGTGGAATGACCTCTCCAATTGCTGCCAACTCATCTCTCACTTTAGTAATCTTTATGAGATATCCAACTGCACTATCAGTCTTACCCATCTTAATGGTTTTCAGCTTCTCCTTCAGGACCATTTTCCGGTTCTCATTGGTACTTTGGTAGAGATTGGACAATGCTGTCCACGTTTCATGAGAATTTTTCTTTCCTCTCACATGAGGAATGCAATGGTCTTTGATTTCATCTAGGATCAGTCTCTTACCCTTGTTGTTCTTTCTATTATATGCTGCCAACTGAACAGCATCAATAGGCACATTAACAGGCTGTTGTTGGGTATGAACCATGATATCTCAGACTTCTGCCTCTTCAAAGATACTCTGCATTCTCTCCTTCCAAACGTTGTAATTGGTATGGCCATCCAACCTATCCTCCACCGTCAATCCCAATGACATCCTGCTGTCTTAAAAATGAAAAATAGCACTGCTGTATTTTTCTCCTTGCTGTCCCAAACTGCACTTTCAACACTCAACCTCTGATACCATGTAGAAATTTCCTGTTTCCCACCTCGGTTTTCAGTTTCACCTTATTTCTCCAAATAGTTAAATTCCCTTTCCCATATCCTTGCATTCAACAAACTGGAAAATAAATTTTTACTGAAAACACAAATTCTGGAAAATTTACATAATGCTGAAAAATGCAGAAATAAAAATCAGCAGATACAAACAGCCATTCAACACATCATAACATAGTGATTTTTGGTCAAGGTGACCCTGGAAAAACCCCCTACAACTCTTGGGGAAAACCAGTTCGAAAGCTCCTTCTTATTTTTGGAAAATACTTTTTACAGTGAGAGAAATATTCAGAAATAATTTTTTACAGTGCCAAGCTGCTGCCTCCTTCTCCTCACTGCTCATAAATCTCCCTTGCTCTCTTTCTCTCCTTCTCCCAATCTTCTCATGAAAGAATGAATGACCTTTTCCTCCTTTCCCTCCTTTAACCTAACCCTAAGTGACTTTTGGGGAATCCCTAAATCCAATGGCTGAAATAGATTGAGATCTAGGGCTGAGATTAAATGCTCATTTAAATCTCACTTTCTATTTTTTTAATTCACCCCACTTTAATAAAGACCCACTTAGTCATTTATTTCCAAAGTCACTTTTCCCTTCTAATTTTACATTGACTTTATTAAAGTCACTTTAAAATTAGACTTTAGTAACTTTATCACTTAAAGTCACTTTTAAATTAGATTTGACTTTATAACTTTATAAAGTCACTTTAGGAGAAAAATTAAATTCTTTTGGACACGTTTCCTTAGGCCAAAGATCAAAGCCTTAGGGAACCACCTGTCCTCCGGTAACCAAATTTCAACAGATAGGTGTCAGTTCCTTGACACTTAACCTAGGAATGTCGACTTGGTTCATACTCTGCAGCTGACATTCCATTCAGCTAAGGTGAACATTCTGGTGTTGTTGCAGAAGATGGATTTCCTGGATGTCCCTACGCATTTCAGCTAGAATAGAGGCTGCTTTCGGATCGCCGCCTATTTCTTGAACATTAACAATGGTCTTGGCCATAATCTTTTCATTGTCCAGTATATATGGATAGATTATTTAAGTAAAGACAATTTTCCCCCTGGTATTCCCCAGATCTGTCAACATCTCCATCTCTTTATCAGAGATGTCTTCTTCCTCTTTTGCTTTTTGATCTCGCTCCTAACCTGAAACAAAGATTTCACATGACCAGGTGTACCTACCTCGTAGGCATGGAAAAAGTTCTCCATTATTTCCTTCCCTGACTTTCTTCCCCTCCTGCTTGGTCCCCCTTTTGACTTTCCTTTATCCGGCTTTCCTTTATCCTTAACTTCTTTTTTCGCAGGTTGCCCTTTCACCATTTTGGCTTGGTGATGTTCGGCCAGCAATTGAATTGTCTTCTTGGGCCACACCGGGGATCTGAGAAAACATGTAGAGGTACTAAGAAGACATGTAAAAGGCAACATAATTTTAATATTGAATTTAGTGCGAAAACATAGGATAATATACTGCTTATTAAGGGTCACCACCCCAATCTTAATCATCTGTCGAGATTCATATGTCCCTCTTCCTTTATCACTGAGTATTATAAGATTTGCATATCGTGGCAGCTCATTCGACTGACTTGAGAGCGTGATATTGCTCTCATTGCTTTTAGTTTCTAGAACATGGCCACATAAAGGTGCCTCTACTATCCACAAAGGAATTACATTCGTGACATGCAGGAGCGAGCCTTGCAGAAACGAAATATTTCCATTCACCACTAACACAGTGACAGAGACCAGACAATGACCCCAAAACAAAGCCTGATACACTCCACACATGTAACCTGTGCATAAAACATGATAAGATTCACAAATGCAACCAGAGAAAGAACCCTCCCTGTGCACGGTAATAGAAGTGTGCCCCCCAAAAAACAACCCTGAGTCTAACTTACCATGCAAGTTTCCAGACATAACTCTACCCCCCAAGGTATCATTATATGCCATGCATGCAATTTCATGAAGTTTTCATGTCGAGCTATGGAGGTTGCAAATAGGGCAAAGAGGTTGACTTACATTACTATGGCCATGACCAATATAATTCCAAAAATTTATGTCTATGCGATGAAATTGAGATATAAAAATCTTAATAAGACTGCTAGAATTATGAATTAGGTATTCATATATGAGAATTTGACAAGCAAATTCCCAGGATTGATAAACGACTATGCTATGTTGACATACAAGTCTAATTAAGAGACATACAGGGTCATTCAAGCGATTTAAAAGACAAGACGAGTCGGGGTTCATGGTTTCCCCATACTTTCTCCTGCCACCTCGTTTGCATTCTTCATGCCCAATATTTTGGAATTAACACGACTAATAGCAGCAAAACAGAATATCTAAGCGAACTTAAAACCATGGAGATAGACGAAGACATAAATTCCATGAAAACTTAAAACTTAGTATTCATAGCTGCCAAATTTCCATGGCTTAATAATCGTAAAAACCCATGCAAAATTCAATAGATCAGCCTGAGAAACAGACGTCATGTTAAAACCAGGGTGAATCGCTTCCATTCCAAACGCAGAGAAAAGAAATGAAACCAATGGACCAAGGCCTTCTTTTACCACAAAGATGACATACTGATAAGGAGACTAAGAACATACTCGGGGAGGCGACATGCAACTGCTACCAAATCCTTCGCCTACTTTTCAACCTTTTGCTCGACTACCTGCTCAGCAGACATCCGCGGAGGCAATAACTTACCATCCTTAACATGTCTTTTCTTCCTCCTGCGTCGGCACTTGCCCCGAGACTTATCTAGCAACATGAGTTGTCTGCCATCTCTATTTAATGTCGTCATTATATGGCGTGGGTGGTACCACCCACATCCCTCACCGCATGTCAGCATGGTCTTATCGTGTGGCCCGCACGGTCTCCTGCCACCTCACTCCTTTCTCTGTACACCTGGCACCCCGATCGGGGATAATAATTATCCTAAACCACAAAACTCATAAACAAAATAAATAATAACAAGGCCGCATAGCTAGCATTCCTCCTGCCTAGTCTAATTATTGAATTTTGAAATGTATGAACTAGTTTTTTATGACATATATTTGGATGGTTAAACTCAAAATTATTATTATTTTTCTCTTTTATTGTTCATTATGTTTGAAAATAATGAGGACTTTCATTTTTTCTTTTTTCTTTTCCTACGCATATTATCTAATACTTGATGGAAATCATTAAACTCAGCGCATATTATTTCATGTTCTTCATCAATCAAGCATTCCTAGATCTCCGTAGTTTTTCTAACTTAACAAGTCAATAAGGCTAGTAGTGTGGCAAAAGATTTGAAAATTAGAACAGATGTAAGAGTTGAGAAATCTAAGAGAATTTTTTTTCATCTTCAACCTTCCTAATATTGCAAATGTTCCAAACTCTTTAGTCCCAAGGTGTTTTGGGAATAGACCAATGTCGAATTTACTTTGAAGCTTATGAGAATTAGTTCTTATCTTGACAATGTTTATTTTCTTCTTAGAACTAGTCAAAAAAATAAAATAAAATTGGAGATTAAGGTTAATCACCCCTTATAATACCTTAGTCTTTTTTGTCCTCTAAATTTGTATAAATATTTTTTGTTTTAAATTTATTAAAAAATATATTAATGAAACCATTTCAAAATCCTAAATTTTACTAAAACTAATAAAATATAAATTAAAAAATTCTTTTATTTATAGCAATCAATTCATATAATCATAAATTGAAATTTAGAACATAATTATATTTTCTTTAATAAGGTAAAATTCATCCTTATTTTTCAGTAAATTCATGAAAACTACATTGAAGAGTTTAATCCCACTCATAATCATCAACAAAAAGTGTATGTAGGGGCCAATATTTCTTGGAGATCCAAAATTCTTATTGCTCAATTAAGGACTAATTCTCATCAACTCCGTTGTGAAATGGGGTGCTGGAAAAGGCCAAAAGAAATGTGGGAGGAAAGAGTACGTATTTTTTGCTCTTTCGGAAAAGTGGAAACAGAAAAGCATTTCATTTTAGAATGTGAGGCTTTCAAAGACAACAAGGAAAATTATGGAGATACTCTCGCATCTAGCTCTTAGGATAATTTATTTAGTGAAGAGTATGTCGAGAAGTTGGGAACGTTTATTGTAAGATTCCACAGGAAAAGGGTCGAAGAAAAGAACCAAATGGAGAAGCAATCTGTCCCATAGGCTATTTTTAGCCTCATAGATGTTAGAATAGTTTCAAAAAAAATTATTAACTCGAAAAAATCCTAGTAAATCCATGTAAAATGTTGAAATATCGTCGAATTAGAAAATAAATATTTATAATTCCATTAAACGTAAATTAAAAAAATCATAATCCCTATTGTGATATGAAATATTAAACAAAGATATTACACATATATTTGATGAATAGGTTAAGTGAAGAGGCATCGTGTGAAAGGAATCATGTCATGAGAATATGTATGGTAAGACGGAGAAAAATGCAAGAATTTGAAATTACATGCATAATATGTTGAAATATAAATGGAAGTTGACCTATGACATAATCATAGCTTTGAAAATATGTAAACAAGATGGAGAAAATGTTAAAAATTGAAATTAGTTAAACTCGAGTATGTGGAAATATAACTTCTTGTGGGAAAAAAATTGTGGAAATAGAAGCAGAAGAAGAAGAAGAAGTTATTTTAATGTCCATGAGGCTAAAGATAGCCTATGGGACATATTGCCTCTCTATATGGCTCTTGTATTCTGCCATTTTCCTGTGAAGTTTCACAATAAACTCACTCAGCTTCTCGACAAAGCCCTTGCTGAATAGAATATCCCAAGAGCTAGATGCCAAATATTTGCATAACTTTCCTTGTTGTCTTTGAAGGCCTCACATTCTAAAATGAAATGCTTTTTTGTTTCCACTTTTCCGGAAGAACAAAAAATACATACTATTTCCTCCCATGCATCTTTTGGCCTTTTCCAGCGCCCTGTTTCACAACGGAGTTGATGCAAATTAGTCCTGAATTGAGTGATAAGAATTTTGGCTCTCCAAGAAATATTGGCCCTTATGTACGCTTTTTGTTGATGATTACGAGAGGGATTAAACTCTTCAATATAATACTTTTGCTTTCTCCCTAACTCCTTCTCCCAAGTACATTTGTGAAACTTATCCATAACAAAAAAAATGATCTCTCTACCCTTTGTGGGACACATGCTCAAGAAAATGCCACATTTGCTAAACCATTTGTTATTTTTCCACATCCAAGTCTTCTTTCTTGTGCACAATATGTCATTAAACACAACCTTAGGCCATTTTCCCTCTTCCATTTGCTCAATTTTTTCAAATACCTTATGACCCACACCATAGTTGTTGTTTCAATAGGAGCAACCCCTGTTTCACTTAATAATATAGCATAAGGAACTGCAGTTTTAATTTTGAATTTGTTTGTAATCAAACGCTTCTGAATTTTCTCAATTCATTTCCATTGCATGTCAGATGTACTACTGGCCCATAGTTCACAACCATAGAGAATCACTGGAACCACTGAAAGCCTAAAAAGAGTTAGAGTGGTTTTCTAGTCCCATAAATCTGCCTCTCTACACATATTTTGAAAAGCATAAAATGCTTTCCAACCCCCCAAAGTTATTTTCTTTCTACATCCATCCCAGCTTAGATTTCAGTTGAAATCAATTTCGAGGTATTTGTAATCCGCAACTTCTTTCAGAATTTTGCCTTCAAAGTAGAACTTATGATGGTTATGTTTTCTTCTATTAGAGAAAACCACTACTTTCGTTTTGTTGATATTGACTTGCATCCCCACCTTTCAACAAAAATGTTCAAGGGAAAGTAAGTTCTCTTGCAAACCAAGAGCAGATTTAGCAACCAGAATAAGGTCATCTGCTTACAAAAGAAGCCTTATAACAAACTTTCCCAAATGTATACAGTCACCCTCTTGAAAATTTACCCAGTCTTCAAGTTTGTCGATATATAAACCAAAGAGGGTAGGAGACAATGGGCAACCTTGTTTGACCCCGATATCGCTTCTAAAACTTTTAGAAATGCCTGCTGAAGTTCTAATTTTGAATTTCACCTCTTCATACAACCTACGCACAATTGTTCTCAAATGCCTGGGAACCCCAAGTTCCTCCATTCTATGCCAAATCTTATCCCTAGTAATCATGTCAAAGGATTTTTGGAAATCAACAAAGCAACAAAAGACATCTTCCTTTATCTCCCAAACTTTCTCAATAATGTGCCTTAAAGTTATACCATGATCAACTTTGGAGCGTTTAGATCTAAAACATGCTTGTCCTTTAGCACATTTATCTCTTTCTTCTGCCCACCTGCTGATTTTTTTTTCTAACATGCTTCCAAATAAATTTTCAAACAAGGGGTTTATCATTATGGTCCTATAGTTGGAGGGACTATTGACGTCACCACCCTTGAAAAGAGGTATTGCCAAACTAGTTGTCCATTCAGTGGGGAACCCCTATTGTATGATGTTGTTGAAAAATGTTGTAATTTGAGGTGTAAGAATTTGTAAGCCCCACTTTAGATACTTCGCTTGAAGTTCAACTAAGTCTTTTGCTTTTCCAACACCCGACTTCTTGGTACCCATCTCTACCTCTTACACCGTGAAGAGTTTTGTATCAGTGTTGACCAAGGGAGGAGAGTCAACCTTGGGATCATTCTCATAAAGTTGTCTTGCATAGTCAAACCATTTAGAAGTTGCAACATTGTTTTCAGTTTGCATCTTTCTCGGTTGGAGCTCCATCCAAAATAATTTGGGGTTATTTTTCCCAAGGAAGATTAGTTCTTCTCTCCTCGAAACCATGAAATCAGTCTTTTTCTCTCTTAATATCTGCTTGTCAGATTTGAACTATATGTTATCCTTGTTTGAATCTTTCCATGTTCTCCTTGCCTTTTTGCATTCCTCATCAAACCAAGCATTGACCGAAAAACATTTTTTTCACACTTCTTACTTTTTGCTCTTTTGCACTCTACAACTGCACTTTGAATTAAATGTGTTAATTCGTGACTATGTAGGTCGTGAAATGGGATTTCTCCTTCTCGAAGAGCCTCTCTGGTGCTAATTTGAATGTATTACAATTTTTTGGAGTAAAAAGAATTCCTCCCTTTGGAAGATTTTGCTAAACACACTGAGTTTTTGACCCTAACTGCTTCTTTCCAGTCCAAGAGAAGTTTAAATAAATTGGCTTATGATCTAATTTTAAGTCCCAAAGCTGATCTCCAATCAAAACTTCCTCCATTTTATCACACAAACTATGTGAGCAAATTACATAGTCTACTACACTTTCTCCATTGTAAGTATTGCAAGTGAAATTACCAGACTTTTCCCTTATAGTCAAACCATTACAAATGACTAAATAGAAAGCCCCACATAGAGTAATCAATTTTTCACCAAAGAGATTGAATCCCTTGTCCTCTTAAATTCTTTCCCACTGTTGATTGCTTCTTTTGTAAGCCAAATAGGGTCGCAATCTTCTTTACAACAAAGAATGCTAGCTTGCTCACTTGCAGTCTTAGCATTGAAATCACGCACTTTAATGACTTCACCTAGATGAGAATGTGTTGCAATATCTGCCTTTAAGGATGTAAAAGGATCTTTGTGGTCAAGCCCTCTACTCTTGTAGATTTTTGAAACTTGCGGCATAAAATAGAATGATGCAATTCTGATGTGATTTCCATTTTTTTATATTTTAAACCAAATGAATTGTTTATATGGGTCGTATTTTTCTAGCTGAATGAAACAACCTTCTATTTCTCTCACTAATACCAGGATACCCCCGTGTCCTTTGCCATTTCCTGATGCCTTGTTCCACATTGCCATATTCCGTTACCCTTCAAACAAAGGTATCTTGCACCCTTCATGCTCGTGTGTTTCTATGAGACAAATTATGTCTCTATATTCCGCAATAGGCCCTAACCCAGGTCCTCATCTCCATGGGTAACCTCTGCAATTCCAACAAACTAAACTTAAGGAAACCTGGGTATGACTTGATTGCTATTTATTTTGACATGCAAGACTCGCATTTGAGTATTTTTCCTTGTTTTCCCATACTGACCTTGCTTCCTGATTTCCTCTTCAAGAGTTTGTTGTCTCTTCTTTATTATCATCTTGTTGCCCTGTTTTCGAAGGAGGTAAAAATCGCGCTATCACAACTTTACCCTTATAAATCCATGCTCTTTTTCCCTCATCTCTCGATGCCCTGACCTTTTAAATTTCCTCCCTCCTTTTCTCTTGTTGTCTTACAGTTAAATCTTCTTCTAGAAAAAAGCGAGAACTCCTCAAGAGTTGCTTCTTGCTTAGAATGATATCTTTATCATACAAACTAGGCATGATGACTCTTATGGCCCTGTCTCTATCACCATTAAACTTTCTTACCCTCCATGCTTGGCATATTTTTCCTTGCCATAACAACTTGTATTTCAAGAAGTCCTTTGCAAGGTAAAAGGTAGATTCATTTTTGCAAGGTAATAATTATGTTTGTTGCTCTATCTTGTCTTTCCTTGCTTTGTCTATCTTGCATGTTATTGACTTGAAAGTTTGTCTCTCCCTCCATATTAGCAGAATTGTTAATAAATTCAACCCACGTTTTGGAATATTTTGGGGAGCCTTCTTTCTATTCTTCTCTTTTTGTCTCTTCATAGTTGTCTATTTTAGCAACTGCTTTCCCTTTGTCCCAGTCTGGTTTCGCATTCACCACCTTTGTAATCTCCACTACAAATTTCTTCATGTTTTTCACATCTGCCTTCATCCGTTGCCATTTTTTCTTCCCTATCAGGAGAGCTCCCTGTAGCAATGCCACTTGATCCTGCAAATTTTTATTTCTTTCTGCTAAAGCTCGGTTCTCAATTGTTATTACATGAATTGTATGTTCCCTTTCTTGCTCTTTAGCTTCTAGAACCTCTAACCTATTTTTTTCACTTAACAATTCTCTCACATAGAGATCAGATGACCAGGTGAGAGGTGTGGATGTGGGATCGTACAAGGCATAATATCAATGACTTTTCCTTTTCCTTTTCCTCTGAACCTGTTGCCATATGCTTGCAAAGGGGACTTCTTTGAATATGGCTTATTGCGAAGGGCCCAAGTACTTTTCCTTTGAGTTTGTTTTTTCCATGGATGCTACCATTTTAGACAGGCTAGTCTCTGTTTTAAAATACCCTGATAAAGTTCGGCATTGACCCAAATCCACTTCCCAACTTTGGCTGATGAGGCAATTTTCACTTGTCCTAGATCATTTGTTTCCATGAGTTTTGAAATTTCTTATCTCGTTATCATGTTTGCATGCATAAATAAACCGTGAAGGCAACTCTTTGGCAAGGGTTTCTATGGTAGTGAGTTCGGTGTATCATATAATTCCCATCTAGGGTTGAAAACCCCCAGTTTTTAATACATGAAATTCACCGCAAGTTGCAACTATGAAATTTATCGTTAGAGTGTTGCATAATTATATAATAATGAACTGATTGAAGGTGGAAAATTCATATATGTTCTTGCTAATAAGCCATTTTCCATTATAAATTTGATTGGGGTGGAAATACATCTTACTTGCGGGCAATGGAAATGAAAGCGGGTGCTTGAAAACGATAAAAATCCCCCATTAGTCATGTTTCCCCATGCTCAAAGTCCCATGACAGTATCACTCAGCAACAACATCATTCCAAGTTAATCCCAAACCCTAGCCTAAAACCATAACCCGCTCCATGATAGAACACGCTTTATGAAAGTTGTGAGGTCAGATGGTGCACACAAGACACAATCGTAGCATTTAATGAATTCGTCGTACGTATTTCTTTTTGTTCTGTATTGATGTGTCGATCATGGCTGAGAAATTTTATTACACCTGTCAATTTCATTATTCACTGCTCTTGCAAATATTTAGGACATGAAACTATCATTGCAAAATTCGACATTGACATCTCTCGAGTAAAAAAGGGTATGGACCATCCAATTTGCATCGCAAACGCAGAGCTTTAGAATTTTTTTATGTTGAGCCATGTGTTAGGGTCGGCTCGCCAATGTGGGTTTAAGCTTGATTTGACAATTTTTTAAGAAAAATGAGGCTACCAAAGGGGTTTCAGTCTGTGAACTACAAATCAAAGAAATTGATGTTGATTCCTTGATTCGGTCCATTAATTGTCGTTTGTACCTGCAAATGTGATTGGAGGTAAAGAATGATTACAGAACAAGAGTCCTGTCCAGTTAACCAAAAAAAAGCGAGAAAAATAGAATTAAATTAATTTAAAAATTAATTATTTTTTGTTTTAATGTTGGACATTAGAAACACTAGTTTAATTTTTTGTCAAACAAAAATTCATCCAAAGTCAAACGCATATCGAATACGTAATACCTACCAATGACAAGCTAATAAGAAAAAGTATATGAATGAATAAATAAAATAAAATATAAAATAAATCAAAATGATGAATTAATCAAAAGGGAGGCGCTATAGAAAAAACTAAAACTAAATAATATGGTCAAATTTAGTTGTAAGTTTTTTAATAATATATAATTAAATAGGAAATAAAGGAATACTAGAAATCTCGATTATATATATATATATATATATATATATATATATATATATATATATATATATATATATATATATATATATATATATATATATATATATATATATATATATATATATATATATATATATATATATAAACTTAGGAAGACAATGTAGGGATCCAACACATGTTAATACTCCAACCATCATCTATATTTAGATTAATAGTCCTCCTTTCAATTTCCAAGTCCTCCCTAAACTTTCGTTGATGAAAATGATCAATCCTTGAAATGACCTTAGCTTCTTCAATGCAGATATGATGTTTTGTCTTTTCTGTATGTTTCGTCAAAGCGGAGGACCATGACCTTCCATATTTGATGTTAGTCACATGCTCGTGAATCATTTGATTAATTAAGTGGCCAGTTTCACCAATGTATGAAGTTCCACATGAGCATGGTATGACATAAATACATTTTTCATCTTTGGGGTTCACAGGATCCTTAAGGAGCTTCAAATTGTATTTAGGGGCCTAAATGTTGAAGTAACCTTACGATTCTTCAGGATGTTAGCAATCTCTTCTATGGTTCTTTGGATAAACGGAAGATGTACCCCCGAAAACCAGTCTTTAATATCTTTTCTTATCATGGGACGTTTTTCAACCTTAAGGAAGACTCTAAGACACTGGTGCCTACCATAACCATTCTTATTAAAAACATTAAGGAGATGGTTTTTTTCATTGTTGAGGTGGTTTTGATCAAAAACTCGTAACGCCCAAGTGTAAAGAGTTATTTTTTCTGGAGTCATCGTATTAATATTATTTGTATCGATGTTTTGAACCAACACAAGTGGCTAAGGTGTTGAGAACACCTAGCTTTGGGTGGGGAAATGATGTGAATTAGCATGAAGATATTGTTCAGTGTGATTTTTACTTTCTAACAGCCATATAAATTCTCTTCATCTATTTAATTTGATGTCATGATATGGTTTTTCACCTTGTCCTGAAGATGAACCACACTAGATGGTTCGAAACGCGTCGAAAAAAAGTTTCCTATGTGATTTTTACCAAAAGATCTCTCAACAATATATTATTAGTTTATTTAAAGTGTAGATTAATTGATTTGTGTGAGATTTAATTATTTAAAGTGTAGATTGCAAAGGGGATTTGTTTGAATATCTCTTATTGTGAAGGGCTCGAGTACTTTTCCTTTGAGTCTTTATTTCCTTGGATGCTCCCATTTTAGATGGGCTAGTCTACATTTTAAAATACCCCGATAATGTTTGTAATTGACCCAAACCCACTTCCCAGATTTGGGTGATGAGGCAATTTTCACATGTCC
Source organism: Pinus albicaulis (assembly GCA_034641835.2). NCBI lineage: Eukaryota > Viridiplantae > Streptophyta > Pinopsida > Pinales > Pinaceae > Pinus > Pinus albicaulis. The sequence goes on along the minus strand of CM076576.1, from coordinate 158,751,898 downwards.
TAGATCATTTGTTTCCACGAGTTCTAAAATTTCTTGTCCCGTTATCATGTTTGCATGCATAAATAATCCGCGAAGGCAGATCTTTGGCGAGGGTTTCTATGGCGGTGAGTTCGATATGTCATATAATTCTTGTCCAGGGTTGAAAACCCCTAGTGTTTAATACACAACATTCACCACGAGTCACAACTGTGAAATTTCTTATTACAGTGCTGCAGACTTATATAATAATGAACTAATTGAAGGTGGAAAATTTATATATGTGCTTATTAATTAGCCATTTTCCATTATAAATTTTACTGGGGTGGAAATACACCTTACTTGCGGGCAATGGAAATAACAGAGGGTGCCCGAAAACGATAAAAATCCCCGACTGGCTGCGTTTCCCCATGCTCAAAGTCCCGTGACAGTATCACTTAGCAACAACATCACTCCAAGTTAATCCCAAACCCTAGACTAAAACCGTAACCCGCTCCATGACAGAACCTACTCCATGAAAGTTGTGAGGTCAGATGGTGCACATTAGACACAATCGTAGGATTTAATGAATTATTTGTACGTACTTCTTTTTGTTCTATATTGACGTGTTGATTGTGGCTGAGAAATTTTGTTGCCCCCATCAATTTCATTATTGACTGTTGTTGCAAATATTTGGGACATAATGCTATCATTGAAAATTTTGACATTGACATCTCTCGAGTAAAAAATGGGTCTAGACTATCCAGTTTGCATCGCAAACGTAGAGCTTTAGAAAATTTTTATGTTGAGTGATGTGTCAGGGTCGGCTCGCCAATGCGGATTTAAGCTTGATTTGACAATTTTGTAAGAAAAATGAGGCTAACGAAGAGGTTTCATTCTGTGAACTGCAAATCAAATAAATTGATGGTGATACTTTGATTCGGTCCATTAATTGTTGTTTGTACCTGCAAATGCGATTAACGGTAGAGCATGATTACAGAATAAGAGTCCCATCTAGTTAACCAATAAAAACGCAAGAAAAATATAATTAAATTAATTTTTGTTTTAATGTTGGACATTAGAAACGATAGTTTAATTTTTTGTCAAAAAAAAATTCATCCAGAATCAAACGCATATCGAATACGTAATACCTGCCAACGACAAGCTAATAAGAAAAAGTATGTGAATGAATAAATAAAATAAAATATAAAAAACTAAAACTAAACAATATGGTCAAATTTAATTATAATTTTTTAAAATAAATAATTAAATAGGAAATAAAGGAATATTAGAAATCTAGATTATATATATATATATATATATATATATACTTAGGAAGAGAATGCAGGGATCCAACACATGTTAATACTCCAACCATCATTTATATTCAGATTAATAGTCATCCTTTCAATTTCCAAGGCCTCCCTAAACTTTCGGTGATGAAAATGATCAATCCTTGAAATGACCTTGGCTTCTTCAATGCATCTATGATGTTTTGTATTTCCGCATGCTCTGTCAAAACAAAGGACTAGGAACTTCCATATTTGATGTCAGTCACGTGCTCGTGAATCATCTAATTAATTGAGCGGCCAGTTTCACCAATGTACGAATTTTCACACGAGCATGGGATGACATAAACACCTTTCTCATCTTTCGGGGTTCACAGGATCCTTCACTGATCTTAAGGAGCTTCAAATCATATTTAGGGGCCTAAATGTCGAAGTAACCTTATGATTCTTCAGAATCTTAGCAATAAATTTTGTGATTCCTTGGATAAACGGAAGACGTACCCCCGAAAACCAATCTTTAAGATATTTTCTTATCATGGGACATTTTTCAACCCTAAGGAAGGCTTTAAGAAACTGGTGCCTACCATAATTATTCTTATTAAATACTAAGGAGATGGGTTTTTTCATCGTTGAGGTGGTTTTCATCAAAAACTTGTAATGCCCAAGTGTGTAGAGTTATTTTTTGGATCCATCACATTAATATTGTTTGTATCAACATTTTGAACCAACTTAAGTGGCTAAGGTGTTGAGAACACCTAGCTTTTGCGCAGGGAAATGATGTGAATTAGAATGAAGGTATTATTCAGTGTGAGTTTTTCTTTCTAATGGCCATATAAAATCCCTCTTCATCTATTTAATTTGATGTCATGCTCTGTTTTTTCATCTTGTCCTGAAGATGAACCGTACTAGATGGTTTGAAACACGTCTACAAAAAGTTTGCTATGTGGTTTTTACCGAAAGATCTCTCAGCAATATATTATTAGTTTATTTAAGTGTAGATTAATTGATGTATGTGAGATTTAATTATTATTTGATTTTAAATCAAATGTTATAATTAATAATTGTGGAAAGAAGCCAATAACAAGAGATAATATTTTTTTATTTTTTTTACCATGGAGTTATAGCATGACAAAAGTATACAGACCTCACAAAATCTCAATGACAAAGTCCCACTATGACGTAAGTCATTTTTCCATCCAATATTTACATTAACTCGAATATGGACACAACATAATTTAAGGAGAAAAAAAAAATATTAAATTACTTATTTTATTTTTATACTAATTTTTTTTAAGGAACAAATATTCATTGCATTTGAGAAACTTATTTGAAAGCCATAACCTTTTAGGGTTTGAGTGTTTTTAGATCTAGCAAACAAATGATTGAACTTATTTACTTTTAATAATTATTCTTATTAATTAATTTTTATTTCCAATTAATAAAGATTAATTAATTAATAATTGTGATTAGTATCTAATGCTTTTAATAAATGAAATTAATCTTGATTAATATTAATTTATTATCCTAATATAATTAGATTAATTAGGATTAAATCAACTTTCTCTAAAAAAAATACATTAATAAAAATAAACCAATTTTATTGTCCTAATAAAATAAATTAATTATTACTAATAATTATTAATAGTTTACTAATAATTATTAATAGTTATTTACTCTCTTAATTAAATGAACGCTGATATTAATTAATAAACAATTATTTTATTTTTTCTGGTTTTAGTTTTAATTTTATTAACTCTTTTATTAATAATTAAATTTGTAAATAATATTTAAAGTTGTAAATAATTCCAATTTAATTAATTTTATTATGTAGGGTTATCACAAATTCTATGAGAATCTATTAAATAGATTAATTAATTAATAAGAATTTATTTCACATAATTTTATTAATTATTGTTATTATTAACATTTATTATTTATTAATTCTAGTTTTTAAGTTTTTGTTAATAATAAATCTAATAAATAAATTCTAATTAAATTAAAAATTAGAATTTATTTAAATATTATTACTTATTAAATAATTAATATAATCTCATAATAATAATTATTATTATTTTTAAAAATTATTGTTTTTAAAAACTATTAGATTAAATAGAATAAAACAAAAAAATTATTAAAAATAAAAAAATTATGGTTAAAAATGTATTAAAAATAGAAAAAAAAAAATGATTACTTAGCTCTTGTAGGATCTTCTTAATTTACTCTTTTCACTATTAATCATTGACCTCTTTCCTTCTTTCATCCTTTATTTAGCATTTTGTCTTGAAGATGGATTCCCATTGGGATTTGAAATGTCAAGGAATATCTTTGTCTACTGTTTTATCTTTTTGCATTATTGTATGGTGTTGTTTTCTACTGATTATTGTTTATAATTGTTGTATAAGGACATTAATAATAACCAAAGAATAACTAATGTTCTGAAAATGATTAAAAAGTGCTAATTGCTAAGAAATATTGATTCACCCCCCTCTGGGTATTTCCAACATCTAGTTTATTGGCCGTCCCTCACATGGATCCCCAAGTAGATTCTGGAAAAAAATAGGAGACTCTGTTCCCATTTCTCGTGGACAAGAAAAAAAGAGAAAAAACTTCTCCTGTGGGTGAAATGGGACAGGATTGCATCCCCTAAGAATCAAGGAGGCTGGGGCATTAAAAATATATTTATGTCCTCAAACTCCCTAGCAGTGAAAGTTGGCTGGCGACTTCTCTCCACAACTAGTTTTTGGAAAAAAGTGGTGATCCAGAAATACATTTCCCCCCTTGATTTAGAATGTTGGGTGCGAAGCAACCCAAAACCAAGGAACAACATTTCGTTGAATTCCTTTTCAGTCATAGGTGATAGAGTGGCTTGGAGAGTGGGGAGGGGAACCAAGGTAAGGATTAGGATAGATCCTTGGACAGGAAGTGGTCAAAGGCACATATTACCCCAAAATATGATTGAATAACTTAGAGAAAAAGGGTTCACGAAATTGGCTTAGATTGCTGACCCCACTTCCATGACCATCTGGCGCTAAGGATGGAAGTCTGCAGGGGATTTATAATTGGAACATCACCATCACAGGCAATGGGAAGCTTACCTTGAAGCGCTATGTGTAGGTCATATCAGGATCTTAGCTAGAGAGGATGAACTATTCTAGAGTCGTTCCCCATTGGGTTACTACGCTCCGAAGGATGGTCATACGTTCTTGATTTCAGGAGCATTGTTACCAAATTGAACATGGTGGTGGAAATCCCTTTGGAAACTAAAATTCCCAGCTAAAGCTAAATTATTTATGTGGTGTACTTTGGAAATTAAAATTCCAGTTTAGAAAGTCTTATATAGGAAATTCATGGTCGGGCCTAGGTGGTGTCACTTATGCAAAAATGGTGAGGATTCCATCGAGCATATTTTCCTAAACTTCTCGTTTATCTCTCAGGTATGGGCGGTGTGTGTTGAGGCATCAGGTGGAATGGGTCGTTGGCTAGGAATCTTGGTGGAGGATGCTTGGAGAGGATGGCTAGCTGATACTAAAAAAACGTCGTTCAGAACACTCCCTTTGATTATATGCTGGGGCGTTTGACTGGCCAGGAACAAGGCAATTTTTCAAGATGAAGCTTCAAACCCTTCGAGAATAGCAAATGAATCTCTTGCAGTTCTTAGTCATTTTCCACAGGAAAAGGGTCTAACACCACCTATGGTGGCAGTGGCTGAGACACCAGATCACAACATCCCATGAGATTTTTTTGATGGTGCTTCCTTTAAGGATGGGTAGAGGTGTGGGGGCGGTTTTTTCTTGTATTTGTCAGCAATGCATTCCTTTATGGTCAAGATAGGCTTAGGGCATGGCATAAAAGATGTTGTAGAGTTAATGGATTGTATAAGTTTATTATCTTTCGCGTAGAATAAGGGTTCTCTCATCTGCAGGTGTATGGGGATTCACTTTTGGTTATAAATTGGCTCAATCAAACCCAAGTGTGCAAGAACATTTCGTTACAACCTTTATTAGAGGAGATGATTCGTCTTAAATTGATGTTTAGTTCATTCACTTGTGCACATATCTACAAGGAGAAAAATCAAGCGACTGGAAAATTATCAAAATATGCATTGTTGATGGATAAAGGTCTATTGCATATTTACGAGCACACAAATGAAGGATTTTAGTATCACAATCTGCACCCCTATGGGGCGGAAAATTGATATTTTTGTTTTTTTGAAGCCCAGGCAAAGAAATGTTTTTCCATATTAGCATATGTCTATTGGAACATTTAAATGAATTTATCCTTGCAGTCTTGGTCGAAGGGTTACAATACCCTCTTTTAGACACTAGTTTTTTATTTCCTTTTGGTGAGCTTTCTGATGCTTATTCAAAGAAAATAAAATGGAACATACCTTGAATTTGACGACTTAGATGCCCCTGGGTCGCACCTCCTCAAGCCACATGTCAAGCTTGGAGGATCACAGACAACTTGACAAATTTTTTTTAGCAATGAACCATTAACTTAAATATAGAGATACACACATACATACAATGGTATATTAAACTTCTTAAACATGCTTTTATCTCTATTGCAAATGGAAACAAGAAAAATATATGGTAATTGTGTATGTTAACAAATTCACAATAAGTAAAGTGAATATAGGAAAAATATTTAAATGGATTATAATAAAAAGAGTAGTTTTTATACATCAAAATATAGATAAAATGAGGGCTCATTAGTGATTTAAGCCTTGGCAGTAAGGGCTCTTCTTCCTCTTGAAGGTTCCTCCCCTCCTATTTTGAGATTAGCCACCATAATTCCTTTTGATTTGGGCTCTCTTTTATGTTTTAAATTAAAATTTGCTAAGAAAAGAGTTGTTGAAGGTGTTATGGATCTTAATAAGCCTCAATGAGCTCAGGTGATACAAATGTCCCATTGAAATATGGCAAAAATAAAATCCAATCATGAAATCATAAGTAGAAAGTATGACTATATGCCAGTCCCTTACAACAGGAAAAGCCTGCACTCAGGTTCCCTTATGATCTATGTTTCTCTCAATGATCAAGGGATAGGTAGTGAGGTTATGAACCTAACTCTTAAAATTTTAGTTTACTCTAGCTATCCTGATATCATGTTTTTTCATGGGGTGACCTTTGTCCTAGGTTTAAAGAATTGGGATATGCTACTCTAGATTTTGATTGTCTCTCTAATGGCTTGGTGGTTGCTTGGAATCATTCTCTCACTCAAATTTTTTTTTTCTCTCATCCCCTGAGGGGTCTCAATGGAATTGGAAGATTTGGGTCTAGGTTTTGGTTCTTGTTTCATCAACATTTATAGGCCATCTTATGTTTGGAAGATATTTTGGGTTTCTCTTATGTATTTAGGTTTTCTCTTAGCACCTAAGGTAATATTAATGGGAGATTTAAATTTGACATTGTTACTTTGTATTTACATTGTTTTCAAGCCAACTCGGGTAATAACACAATGTGTAACCAACAAAATCCTAATTGGTACTGACCCTTTTGGCATCATTTTCACAAATAGGCAAAGTCTCACAACCCAAGGCACCAATGGGAATGGTGAGAACTAGGTTTTTGCAGGAGTGAGGGGAAAGAGAATCTGCAGCGAGAAAGCATTCTATACTACTCAACCTTCAATTGAGACACTAACCTTGATAGCATCCATAAAATTTGCAACAACATCACTAAAAAATAAATAAATTACAAGGGGTTGTCTCATTTATGCATACCGTCATAATCAATTTATACACATTAAAATATTCAAAAAGGAATATAATTAACCAGTATGTGATTAGGTTAAAACACACTAGAGAACATAAATAGATATAACTCCAACCATCGTTTATTATTTCTAAAAGGGTGTGAGGTACAATATATAGATCCTTACCACAATATTCCTCCTCCGCTCACTAGCCTAAATTTAGCATTATAAAGGTGAAACAAAAGATAAATCAACTAAAAGTCAACCAACTCACCAATAGTGAACCAACAATGACTCAAAATCAATCCCTTTAGATTCTTCCAATGCATGATTACATAGCCCATAATACCACGGAAAATACCCAGGTATGAAATTACCATGGGAAGATACACTATAGTTGCTAACCTGGACTAAATCAAAACATTGGCTCATTGACTAAGTCAAACTCAACCATTCATGCCTTTTCACTTCCACATTGTGCCTTGTTTGTATTTTTCCATTTTGCACTACTCCCTTCTACAAAGTTTCTGCACGTTCAGGAAAAACTGCACAATCCTCCAATGCGTTGTTTCTACTCCATCCTTTTGCGTGCACTACCAAAAGTTCCTTAGAATGTCTTCAATCTCATCAACTCAAAACTTGCCCCAAAATCCCCCCAACAAACACTTGTGTCTCATATTGAGCCATTCAACCCTTCTTCTATTTCAATCGTCTCAAAGAGTCCCTTCCCTCAGTGAATTGAACTCCTGCACCTATTGGGGTAATTTCGATGGCATGATCTAACCACATATAACCACCATGCACACAAATTAATAACAGCTTGGTAATAGAAGTAATCTCATTACTGCGTCAAAAATGAGGGATATCCAATAAATTCATAATGTCGACTTGTTCTAACCCAAAATCCCACTGCTCCAGCTCAAGCACAAACACATCATGATCTACATTTTCTGCTTGATGTAGATACCCTTGAAGGTCCATAAATTTCTTCTTGTATGTAATATCGTGATCAAAGTGTTTGTGTTTTCCCACCTGTCCCATCACGTTCACTAGAAGCAAGACACCTTTGGGAATATTTAGCATAGCCATGGGATACTTTTGGTCCTTTGGAAAATTAACTGTTTTAGCAGTGCCCATTCATTGTGGAATGTCTTGTCTTCCCGATCCAAATCCTCTAGGTTGTGAGGAAGAGCCATGAACCTCGACCACTTCATTTCCTTCTCAAACTTTAACCTCCTCTCGCACCATCTCAAATTGTACCAAAACAAAGGGGTTCTTAGTACGATGCCTTCACACTACTGAAGTTCCTACAACTCTTCCCCTTGTGTCCCATCAATCGTCATTGTCTATTGCTACTATAATTCCCTACCAGAATAACTCAACAAAAAATACCTAAACTCCTTTAGGCAGGCATTTGGATCCTAACCTGTCACAAAAATTCCCAACTAATCAATGTGTAACATTGGGCCTTCTCCTACATTTTATAATCTTCAGGTCTAGGTGCGCAAACTTGATGTCTTTATGACCCAATCATCTATCATAACTCTGGCATTAGTAGTGCTTATGTTGGTGCGTGTTTCGTCCTTGCATACGATTCCTTAACAATCATTCTGATGTATTTTGGTATGCCTGATGGACCTCCAAATGGGAGACATATTAAGGCACATTTAAGATTTCTTAGGAACATAAAGGATATATTAAGTCTCTCCTTATACACTTAATAATATTTTTTTAGCTTTAATATGTTCTTTGGAAGGTTTAGAGATAATTGCATATTATGTGCCTAATATTTTTATTTTTGCATAATATTAAGAGAATATTGAATACATTCTAAATGAAAGAATCTAGGGACTTGTTCCCTCCCAATAAATGAATGTAATATTATGAATTTATTGAGCATATTTTGGAGCTCCATTGATTGGGAAAATGTAGGGATGTGTTCCCCACCAAAAGAGGATCTTGAGCTTGGTTGGCTTACAGAGAGGATCTATCCTCCTTGTCATTCAAAATTAAACAGGGAACAAAATCCGCAATTTTAGGGAATTGGAGGTAAACAATCCCCCTCTTCAAGGAGGCTGCCCCTAAAGTCTATTTGTATAAATAAAGGGCCTAGTTTCCAAATAGGAAGTTTGAATTAGTGGTTAATAGATTTTGGGGAGTAGTAGGATTCTTTGCCTAATATTTGGTTATGTATTATTTTGACAGTGAAATAAAAATATCTTATTTTCAGTCTGATCCAAATTTATAGGTTTGAATCCTCTTGAATTAGGGCACAAACCCGAGGCTTTAGTTTCTCTCTATGTATTTTATGCATGCATCTTATTTCTTGTATCTAGCTAGTAGTGTTTCCTTTCCTTTCGAGCAATTTTTTTTTTATGAGAAAGTTGCTTGTGTATGTTTGTTATTAACCTCCCTTGTGGGAAGTGCGGTTTCATATATTGTGTTGGAAAGCCACAAATATAGTTAATTTCTTGTTGTAATATTTAGATCTTCAATTAATTTCCTTTTTCATCTCTATTTTCTTCCATTAAATCATTTGTTTAGGAGTCTTTTCAAGCATGAAAAGAACAATCTATCTTGTGTGTAGGTCAGGGCATGGGTTTTTAGGGCTAAGCATTATAATTTACACTTTTCATTCCATCACCAACACTTTCCTCCCTTCCCCAACAACCTCTTCAAGCAGAATGTTTATAGAGATCACTTTCCAGATTTGTTAGAGGACATCATGTGCATATTTCCTTGTGAAAGATGGGCTCACGAAGAGCATTAGGCTTGGAAAGGCTTCATAAACCCTTCCCCTACCTTATACCACCATTTATTTCTCCTTCTAAGCCCACATATTGTACTCGGATCTGATCTTGGAGCAAAACAAGACAATCTTGTAACACTTTGTCCCGATCTTGTAGCACTATGAAAAAAGCCTCCAAATGCATTATGATTTGCTCCAAAACACTCCTGACCACCCCAAGGAAGTGTATGATGATCATAAGACCATCAAATTGAATAAAATGGATTCATAGACCCATTAGGAATTTTCCCTTGGTTAATAGAGTAGATATACAATTATTCCCAATAATTATGTAGCAAAACAATAGTAAATTTCAGCTATTTTTTAGCACATGTTAACAAGGCTCTTTTGAGTTTATTCCACTTGGATTGAGTCTTTACAACATCCTACTTAATAAAAAAACTATCCCCATCTCATTTTCATTTGATTTTTTTTGGAATTTGGCAAGTTGACTCGAGAAAAAACAATCCTATAGAAATCCTGAAGCAATCTTATAGCAGTTTTCTTTCGAGACCTTCCTTGCCTATATTCACTACAAATTCATGGTAGAAGTATATTTATAGCCTATGACTACAATGAGGCCACTTTGGTTGAGTTGAGGCTTGGTTAGGTCCCCATTTAGATCTTACATTGCTTGCTTCTTTAATGTTTATTTATGCAATTAGTCTAGATTTCCTTTCCACAATTTACTTTATACAATGTGTGATTTCCTTTTTATAAGAGTAATCTAGGGCTTTCCTTTCCTGAAAAATAGAATATATTTCATTTAAAATAAGATATATTAGATTTGCTTATTTTTCATTATGATTACATCTTTGCAAATATAATAGATTTCCTTTCTTCCATTTACTTTCCAGCAAAAGTAGAATAAGTTTGCTTATTGTTATTTACCTTTTTTTGGATTGGAGGATTAGCTAGATCTTTGCTCATTTGAATTTGTTTCATTGTCTTCTTTCACTTGCATCAAAGGGAATTAGACTAGGAAGAGGAAGGTGCATGTTGCGCATACAGTGCCGACCCCTCTTAAGTTTGTACGAACCCCATGTTGATAATTTTAGTTGATAGCCTTAGGAGTTGCAACAATATTGTTGCAATACTAGGGTTCATCACTTTTTGGCACCATTTCCTAGGAGGGTGTCAAAGCATGCACTCCATTATTATTGGAATGATTCCTTCCTTCTTTTCTGCATTCATATTTTTTGCAAAAAAATAAAATAAAATGTGTTAGGCATCTCTCATTGCATTAAGCATTATCATTCAAGTTTAATATATATATATATATATATATATATATATATATATATATATATATATATATATATATATATATATATATATATATATATATATATATATATATATATATATATATATATATATATATATATATATATATATATATATATATATATATATATATATATATATATATATATATATATATATATATATGTTCATTACGAAAACCCCCCCACAATTCACTTTTGCAGGTAGATTAAGAAAATGGTGAAGAGAAGTTGTTGGAAAATATATCACTACTAGGGGGGGGGGGGGACATTTCTTCATTACGAAAACCCCCCCACAATTCACTTTTGTAGGTAGAATAAGAATATGTTGAAAATAAGTTGTTGGAAAATATATCACTAATAAGAGTAAGAGGGTGGGTGGGAGGGGCCGGGGGGGGAGCAAAAAAAAAGCATTTCTTCATTGCGACAAACCCCCCACAATTCACTTTTCCAGGTAGAATAATAATATGTTGAAGAGAAGTTGTTGGAAACTATATCACTACTAAGAGGGTGGGGGGGTGAATCAATAGTGATGGAACTTATAAAATTTTCTCCAATTAATTAATATTTAACCATGCATAAATTGAAACATAAAATTATAGATCAGAACATCAAAATAAACATGAAAACATAAAGCAATCAACACAATGGACACAAGTATGTCTAGTGGAAAACCCTCTCTAGGGAAAAATATATCTCGCCTCTACTGCGTTGCTCAAATTCTATTATGTCAAACAATTATTCACATAGAGATACAAATGTGGCTACTATTAAAAAGAGACTGTTTCTCAAGTGGGTCTACAAACTACCATTCGTTGAAGGCCACCATGATCAACGATCCTCACCCGGATACTCTTGAACTAAAAAATGAATCTACAAACTCCTATATGCTGGAAGCCACCACAAACAACGAGCCTCACCCAGTTTCTTCCAAACTATCCAACCACCATTGGATTGAGAAAACTGATCACTTCTATTGAATTCAACGGAGTCACCTAACTCCACCCCTATATGTGGTTCTCATTTCATACATTTTCATACTGGAACCGAGAAATACTCAACATGATCACTGCAACAACATAGAATCAAATCACAATCAAATAGAAAATCAACAACACTATCTGCAATCAAAATATCCACACAAGCTATAAAACAACTCAAAACACTACTCCAATCCACACTTCAACATATCATTCACTGCATAAATATGATGGTCGAAATATACTTCAGCTCATTGCTGCTACAACTGCAAACTGCTTCAGAAAATTATGCACTAGACAATTCATGCAACTTTCACACAATCCTCCACACACTCACTCAAAACACAAGAGAATCAACCAAAACATCATTGAGCTATCACCAATAAATAGATGAACTGATATGCTTAACTCAATAATTACCAAGAACTACTGGGATTTACAACTATGTTCATATGCTTGATTTGATCTGGATTCAGCTCATTGACTTTATAAAATGACTAACTCCACTTGCCTTTTGATATCTTCAACTTTAATCAACTTTTGGATGTCCCACGAACTTTTTTGGTGATAAACTGAAAAGTTCCAAGCAATAATGTCGTCGCAACACAAAATTTAGATGACCAACATGAGAAATCCAAAGAAAAACTCATGAAAATTCTTGGTCACACACATGACACTAGCTACATGCATCCGGAACATCACAATCACTCCCATAGGCATGTCTGCCAATGAATAGATATTTTTAGTCGCTCCCATGGGCTTGGATCCATGCGACTGAAGCTAAAGATAAGGAAAAACACTGCAACATTAGTCCATAACCTTAGCCAACTGATGCATCATCTTCTTCAGCTCCTAAACACTCATCCAAGCCTATGTGACAAGCATGAAACTGATGACATAGGCCAAGAAATACTGCAACTAATCAGTGACAAGAAGTCCCTAGTCTTCCAACCTCATCACAAAGATGAACACCTCCATCTCCTCGAGCAATAACCACAATCTATCCAAAAACCTCCAACACCTATAGCAACATCTCTAACTCATGTAGCAGCATCTCTAACTCCTGTAGCAACATCTCTAACTCCTACAGCAACAACATATTGTCATGCAACTGCCTCCAACACTGATAAAGGCACCTCTAATACAAGCAACCACAATTCAACACATGTAGCAACATATCCAATGTATCCAAGTCATATAGAGACATATGAAACACCTAGAGAAACACTCCAACCACTTGCAACAACAACATCTACCATCAACACGACATGTCAACCTCAATCCAATCATCACATGTGGATGCCATCTCCACTCAACAAAAACAACATCATGTCACAAGCATGTTAACATTATTTCCAACCAATAGAACCACCATGCCAAACATCCATCACTCATGCATATGACAAGCAACATCATGGCCATGACCCTGTTGAAATCAATGCCAACACTACAGTTCCAAAAAAAGTTAGAAGGAGGCATGTAGCATCTCTACTTTGTCAACTTGTATAAAAAATGGTCTTATCTTCCCCAACCTTTCAACCATATCAGGGGTCTTATGCAATTCCCTCTTTTCATCCATATCAACACCAACCTCCTCAATGGGGTAATCCATATTTTCCTCCATATTCATGGTCTTATCCTCTCCAACCTGCCATTCCTCCTTTACATCTATATGGACCTCCTCAGTGGGGTGATCCATATTTCCCTCAATATCCTCAATTCCCATGTTCACACCAACCTCCTCAATGGGATGATCCATATTTCCCTTAATATCCTCAATATCCTCCACACCAAAATCAATGTTATCCATCCCATCCACCTCCACCACAACCACATCCTCAAGCACAACCATTTAAAATACCCACTCCCACTTGAATACCTACACAACCATTTCCAAACACAAGCAATTAGGCAACTCAACCCACTTACAATCTTGAGATACAAAATCTCTAAACAAATCCTATTGATTCGAGTGATATTCATCTTGGATTAGGAAGAGTATTTCAAATAAGAGATTCTCTTGATCCTATTGAATAACAACATCCAAAAGAAGAAGGTCTAGAGGAGACTAAAGAATCATGGACCACATTTGATGTTGAGCAACCATTGGAGTTCGAGATTGAAGAATTTCTAGAATTCTTATCATCTCATGATTTATGTGTTAAAAGGCATAATTGTAAAATAGTAGAAGATTTGAATGACATGGACGAAGACGACATGCTGAATGATTTAGATGAGTAAGTGAACTAAGGGAATCAAAACTATATTGCATTATGGTTCCTGACAATCACTAAGAATTTGCACCACTATCTTCAACAATGTTTGGCAACATCAAAGTCAAAGCAGTTGGTTTATCATATTCAGGTACATGTCAAAGCATATGTTTCAGGCCTACACATGATTTTATTTGTCATCTTATTATGCACATGGCTCCATTTGAAGTATTCTTATATATGAAAGATTTTTTTTTCTTTCCAAGTAGAGTAGGATAGAGGAAAAAAAGGAAAAAAGAGGAAGATAAAATAAAATAAAAATAAATATAAGGTGAAAACCTCCTTTAAGGCGGCTGATATTGGCTCATTGATTGAAAACCTCCATGAGGCGGTTAGTGGGTTGGAAAAAAGAGAAAGGAGAAAAAAGGACATAAGATCCTAGGTGAAATCCTCCTTTAAGGCGCCTAGGTAGACCTACTAGTTGAAAACCTCATTGAGGCATCTAGTAGGCCTAGAAAAAAATGAAAAAAAATGAAAAAATGAAAAAAATAAGATTATTTTCCCCGAATATCTCTCTCTTTGATGAATGCAGGTGCTCTCCAACCTCTGCAAGCAACAAAGAGCAAGTTAGCACCATGAAAAAAAGCTGATAAAAACTATAGTCAAAGGAATTCAAACTTGGGCTTTCACCTCCTTTTCCCAGATGCTCCAAAAGGACCAAGGACATGTTAATCCATAACCCTCATCCATTTCCAACATTCTCCCATCATTCCCACACATTTCCCATTCATCTTCTTCACTGTCCTATAGTTTCTAAAGGAAAGTTATGTTTTGCTATAGGATTGACGAAATACATAGGGCATAAATTGTTTTGACCATATATAAAAAACCGTGCATATTTTTTCTGATATTTTTCATGGGGAGATGCATAAGGATGATGGTAACATGCTCTGGAAATTTTAGCAATTTCCAGTGTATATTTTTCGAGAAATTGGCCACCATCACTTATAGACATTTTATATTTTTCTCGAGATTCGTGCATATTTTGGCCAAGATTTTTTATGGGGAGATTCATTAGTATGATGGAAAAATTCTCAAAAAATTTCATGTGGATCCAATCTATTGTTTGAGATATATGGGTTAAACAAGTCTGCTACAAGATTGTTCTAGAACTCCTACAAGATTGATCCAAATTTGCTACAGGATTGTGACTGGCACAGAGAGAGGGGTCAAATCTTATGTTTTCTTTGTGGGAATGAAAAATAAGTCTACAACACCTACATAATCCATCCTCCACACAATTTAGTCACTTCTCCATCCAAAAATTCATATTTGTCCATGAAAAGAACCCATTTTCACCCCTTCTTCCATAGTTTTCACCACCACCATAGTTTCTAGTCCCTATCCATGAGCTCACCATGAATTATCAGAGCTTATGAATACATTTCATGAATATTTGTGTGATATTGGAGTGGTCTACGTGACTACTATAGGAAAGAATCCAATCATGTAGCAACCTGCACAGACCCTACAAGACCATAGTTGGGAGCACTTGGAAGCACCATAATGAAGAATCAATCATGATGGAGGCATGAAAGACTCCTTTCCTAGATCCCGGGAAACTACAAGAATTTTGAAAAGTTGCTACAAGATCATTGTCCACCTTCAAAAACAACATTTTATCCACCTCCTCCAGAACCTGTGTTGATAATCTTTGATCACTCAAGCACATTTCAAGGAAAAAATACATTTTTTTTTTCAAAGTAGAGCTAATGCATGGAGCAACAAGCATGAAAAGATGGCACCTCAAGAAGCAAGAAAATAAGCCATTACCTATGTTCAAAAATTACATGCAAACACTAAATTATCAACTAAAAAACTCATCAACGGTATTTTTTCCATTTGAACCAAAGATATGAAGCGACAAAAACAAACCTAAAATACCTCCAAAAACAAGGCTATCAACATTAAGACCTCTAGCATGTTATCACATAGAGCTTCAAGATCACCAAAGGTAACCTCCATGTCTACAACAACATTCTGCAAAAAAAAAAAACACTCATGGTAAGGCACATGTATGCAACTCTCTAACCTCACCCTTCAAACCTATTATAGCTTGAGAAAACATTAAAAGTGTGAGAAGGAAATTTTTTTATAGCCAAACTTAATAGAAGGAAGCCTCAATCTTATCTAACAAGTCACTTGACTTTTCTCCAAAGGAAAACCACACATGTGGGAGATAAATGAGACAAAAGTGAAAAAACACTTAAGAAAATGGGTTGCTATCATGGAGTACAAAAATTAGGTGGCCATCTCAGTTAACTCGAATCCCTCCAAGTTCATATTGCATGCAATATCGTTAAGGAAAAATGAAAAAAGAGAAAAAATATAGGTGCAGCCAACTCACTTAACTTAAAGTTTTGCATGCAATGTTGTTTTTCCAGAAAAAAGTAAAAGTAAAAGAGAGAATAATATTTAAAAAAAATGTAAAAATAAGATGGTGGACCCACCTCCTCTTAGCATGGAAACTAGTTTCTACAGGTTCCTACAAACACTGCTATAGGATATAAATAAGCTTCTATAGGAGACAAACAAATTGATATAGGAACATCATTTTTTTTTCCCAAAAAAACCACCAAATCCTAAAATGACATGAAAACCAAGGGAATATTCAAGGGAAATGTAAGTAAAAAAGTATTCCCACTTACATTTGACAAAAGTGTTCAAAATATGTCAAAGAGAAAATTTATGAATTTAGACAATACAACAGCTGGGTAGTCTGACTGTTGTTAGTGTGAAAAATGGTGAAAGGTTGCATGATATAACTAGCTAACCTTCCTGTCCTTTCCTCTCCTTGAAAAAATTATGCATATTTCCTTTGTTATAGGTTCCATGTTATCATAAGAAACCCTACTACAATGATGAAAGGATGATGTTCGAAGGGTCTCTGGTCTCTTTAATTTGGATTCCAAGGCTCGAGGGACATTGTAAAGCGACGAAAAGAAAAAAAAATAGGCTTAAGAGGCAATTTTGGCCGAGTTTTGATGAATTATGTGAAGTTCTATAGGATGTTACAGGACTGCTACAGGTTGTGCATCCAAGAGTGATCTAAGGGTTCTAAAAGTAGCCTGAAGGTTGGAGAAGGCACTAGAAGGTTGTAGAAGAGTGTAATGGGCCTACCCAAGCTCATAGAAATCAAGGAGGAAATCAAAGAAAATACATAGGCACATGCAAAGAAAAAAGAGACAAAAATAGATGAAATAGAGTTGGTTGAGCTTCATCAAAGGTTCAATCTGTCATGAACATAGATAGAGTCTCAAGATCCTTAAAAATACATTGAAACACTAGGAATACCAGCTAAGAAGAGAAAGGAGGAAGTAGAAGACCCCATGAAACATAAGAAAATGGAAATAAAGGCTTTTATGTAGTAGGGGAAACTACATGTCAGGCAAGCCATCAGGGAAATGAATGAAGAAAAGAAGAGGGAAGTAGATGAGTAGGTTACCTAGAGGATGAGCAAAAGTTTCAGTAGGGGGGTATGACAAGCCTCCAAATTAGACACAAATTAAGGCCCATCTAGCCTTTCTTAGGAACATAAAGGTTATATTAAAACTTTCCTTCTACACTTAATAAAGTTTTTTTAATCTCTAATATGTTCTTAGTAAGGTTTAGAGATAATTGCAGATTATGTGCCTAATATTATTTATTTATGCATAATATTGAGAGAATAATAAGTAAATTATGAATGAGAGAATCTAGGGACTTGTTCCCTGCCAATAAATGAATGGAATATCATAAATTTATTGAGCATATGTTGGGGCTCCATTGATAGAGAAAATTTAGGGATATGTTCCCCACCAAAAGAGGATCTTGAGCTTGGTTAGCTTACAAAGGATCTATCTTCCTTGAATTCGAAATCAATAAGGGAACCATATCTACAATTTTAAGGAATTGGAGGGAAATAACCCCCCTCTTCAAAGAGGCTGCCCCTTAAGTCGTTTTGTATAAATAAAGGGGCCTAGTATCCTAATAGGAAGTTTTAATTAGTGGAGAATATATTTTGGGGAGTAGCAAGCTTCATTGCCTAGTATTTTGTTATGTATTATTTTGATAGAGAATGAAAGTTATCTTATTTTTAGTCTGATACATCTTTAAAGGGTTGATTCCTCTTGCGTTAGGGCCCAATACAAAGGCTCTAGTCTCTCTCCTTTGTGTATTTTATCCATGCATCTTCTTTCTTGTATCTAGCTAGCAATATTTAGTTTCCTTTCTAGCATAATTTGTTTATGAGAAAGTTGCTTATGTGGGTTTTTTAATCACCTCTCTTGTGGGAAGTTTTATTGCATATATTGTGTTGGCAAGCCAAAATATAGTTAATTTATTGTTGTTATAGTTAGATCTTTAATTAGTTTCCTTTTTCATCTTTGTTTTCTACCATTAAATCATTTATTTAGTAGTTTTTTCAAGCATCAAAAGAACAATTTGTCTTGTGTGAAGGCCAAGGCATGGGTTTGTAGGGATAAGCATTACACTTTACACTTGTAATTCCATCACCAACTCTTTCCTTCCATCCCCAGAAACCTCTTCAAGCATACTGTTTACATAGATCACTTTCTAGATTCATTAGAGGTCGTCGTGTGCATCTTTCCTTGTGCAAGATGGTCTCTTGAGGAGCAATAGACTTGGATAGGACTTCGTAAACCCTTCCCCTACCTTGTACCACCATATATTGATTTCATAACACCTTCTAATTCCATAGATTTCTCTTGGATTTGATCTTGTAGCAAAATAGGACAATCTTATAGCACTTTGTCTCGATCCTGTAGCACTATGAAAAGGCCTCCTGCATTCTGATTTGCTCCACAACACTCCTAGCTACCCCTAGGAAATTTATGATGATAATAAGACCATAAAAATGAATAAAATGGATTCATATACCTAGCAGGAACTTTTCCTCAGTTAATAAAGTAGATAGACAATCATTCCCAACAATCTTGTAGCAAAGCCTTATTAATTTTCTTCTATTTTTTAGCACATGTTAACGACGCTATTTTGAGTTGATTCAAATTGGATGAATTCTTAAAACTTCCTAATTAATAACAAAATTTACCTCGCTTCATTTGCATTTGATTTGTTTGGGAATTTTGCAAGTTAACTCTAGAAACACCAATCCTATAGCAGTCCTATAACAGTTTGCTTTTGAGATATTCCTTGCCCAAATTCACTCCAAATTCATGGTAGAAGTAGATTTATAGATTATGAATGGTCCAAGGCCACTTTGGTTGAGTTGACACTTGGTTAGATCGCCATTTAGCTCTTGCATTTCTTGCTTCTTGATTGTTGATTTATGCAATTAGTCTAGATTTCCATTCCACAATTTATTTTATGCAAAGTGTGATTTCCTTCTTTCAAGAGTAATCTAGGAATTTCCTGTTAATTTTTGAAACTAGGGTCAAATTCCACATTGGAAATCTCAGATGATTAAAATAAAAAGTTAATTAGATTCCTATTTTCGAGAGGATCAAAATCGACCTATAGATTGATGCAATCGGTTAAGCGGAAGCTAAGTTATGAATTATTTTATTATTTTATGGGTTGATCAAATCACATGTTGATTTGGTCAAAGCCCCAAGTGATCCCTCACAAAGTTATAAATAGAAGCGACCACAAGTTCATTTTTACACATTCGCTCATGAAATATTCTTCACATTGTTTTTGTTTTTTGTTGTATTTTTTGTTTCTGGCTCACACAGGTACATCACGAGAGGCTCGCGCAGTGGATCGGGATCACAGACAGAGGCACATTTCAGATATGGATATATTGGGCCAAAGCTACAGGCAGGAAAGGTTGAGGTAGCGGCTCTGTTGAGGTAAAGCCACAGACTAGCCTTGTTGTGGTTGCGGCTCAGGTGCTAAAGTCACTGACTGGTTGGCTTCATGGCACGATTAGGGTTCTAAGGTGTTAAAACCCTATGTCGCGGCCACAAAACGCTGAGGTAGCGGTTCATAGCCCCAAATCCAAGGGCTGAGCCTGTTAAGTCCGTGACTCAGAGAATTACTGATCACATTAGATTTGATTCAAGGCAGTTGCTTACGCAACATCATCACTCAGGCGTCATGCAGTCACAGTCGCATCTGAACAATAATTGACAGTATTCTGAATCCAGGCAGTTGAGATCACTTGGTATTAGTGGTACATTGGATTCATTTTTTGATATTGTAGATTTTCTTATCCATATATGTTGTCAAGATAAATCCCCTCTACGAACAGAGGCAATCTCTCTAGCCTTAGAGTGGGTCTAGCAACGTGAGATACTTTCTAATGTAAATCTTTCTTAGCTAACATTCATAATGCGACAAGAAAAGAGATAGAAGTACCTTTTTCCCAACACTACGTTCAAATCCTTTGATGATGACCTTAATCCATGATCCTTTGAGGCTCACTCCTTGCTACTGATGGCACACGAATACCCACGGATGATCAAGATGCAACATCAAACGTAATCCATTGTTGAGATTCAACAATATGATGAGATTAGTGAAAATTAAGCACATTCACTAAGTGGGGCCCGCAGGCTATTTTTAGGTGTATGTCTATTTTTAGACATGTTGAGCATATTCTATAAGTTGTAGGATGCTATTTGTAAATGGTTGACCAATTTGGAAAAATATATGAGATTCTATTTTTAGAAGATTGGACGAAGTCTATCTATAGATTGCTAATCTAAAAATAGACTCATGTTGATTATTAGTAGCCCTTAATAATAATCTGACAATAAATATCAACTTATTCTCTTGGAGCACTTTATTTTAGTGAATAGATTTGGAAAATCAGTGGGCTGAAGGAATTACACAATTCCTAGGGTGGTTGGTGACTCATGCATGGAGGACTCAGTTAGAACTGAAGTGGCAGAGTTGTGACAGAGTTGGAAGAGTAGTTATGGGAGTTATTATTTAGTTTAACTCAGATAAGTGAGTTAAACTCAGTTGTGCTAGTTGTATCTAGTTCTGACTGAAGATAAACTAGCGAGAGTTTAGTGAATTAATTATTTAATTAATTCACAACTAGAGACTCACTTGTAACTGAACACATACAACAATTAACTACTTGCATGTCAGTTCCAGTGGAGACCTAATGGAGAGATAGGTGAAAGGGTGAGATGGACTATCTGTTGTGACTATAGTGGTGCATTCAATGCATCTGACACACATTGGAGATGCCAATGAGGATTGCGGAGTCAAGGAAAGGCCAATTTGAATTCAATCAGGGGTCTTCTTCCTCAGGGTTTGCGTAGTGGAGGCAAGCTGTCAGGAGGCAAGAAATTGGTGCATTGATATGCAAATTTCTGCATGACAGTGTGTAATGATTGTTGATTGTACTGAGAAATTGATGTACTAAGCTTTGTATGAGATTATTACATGATCCATTGATATATGATAGTTGGGGTTTTTAGCTTTAAGCTTTCCCGTTAAACAACTGTGTTTATGTGCGATTGATTTTGCTTCATATGTGTTTTGCAATTGGCGATTTAATTTCCGCAAAGAATTAAGTGGAAGGATTTTGTACTTAGCATAAGTTAATTTGTTAGATCAGGGGAGTTTGGTAATATACATGCATCTTGTATAATTAATACATGGTATCAGAGCAGTGTTAATCACTGAAGATTGCAATATTGAAGCGATGCTGAGTTTTGTGCTGGTGGACAGTTCAAATTTGTTGTAGAAATTTCTTGGTGCGAGAGTTGAGTATTCATTGAAATGGCTTTCAATGGGTTGTGGTTGGAGTACGCCCTTGAGGGTAGCTCGAACTACATATCCTAGAAGGACAGGATGGAGGTGGTGCTTGAAGATAATGGTTTGAAGGAGTTCATCGATAACGATGTTCCTAATCCTACTTCTAGCGATGTTGCATTACTTGACGCATGGAAAAAGAAGCTAGCGAAGAAAAGAAGAATTATGTTGGATGGTGTGAGGGATCATATTGTGTCAAGCCTTCACAGGAAAGCGACTCCATTTGAACTGTGGAAGGATTTGACATATCTTTTCCAAAGTAGCAGCGACCAAAGGAAGTTGGTGTTGAAAGATAAGCTCAGAAAAATCAAAATGGAGAAGGGCGATAGTATTCCAAAATATCTCACGAAGTTTGTCCAATGTAGGGATGAGATGGGGAGTGTGGGAATCACAGTTGCGGATGATGACTTGGTGAGCTTGGATCTCCTTGGGTTATCGAAGAGTTGGCACAGTTATTAGGACTTTGTCAATGGACAGGAGAAACTGCCGGATTGGGAGCGACTTTGGTCGGATCTAGTGCAGGAGGAGATAAGGCTAAGTAACTGGGATGGCTCTTCATCGAAGAATGATGATGAAGAGAATTGCGCTTTGGATGTGAAAGCAAGGAAAGGGAAGGGGAATAAATCCCATCCAAAATCCGAGGCTAAAGGAAAGAAGCTAGATTTGTCCAAAGTGAAGTGTTTTCACTGTCACGAACATGGGCATCTCGCCACTAACTGCCCATATAAAAATAAGAACAAGAAGGCTACTGGAGTTGCAACGGGTGAGGCCTTAGCCTCACAAATTGAACTTGATTTCTCTTTGATCGCATGCTTGGTTTCAAGCGCAATGGGATCGGTGTGGTATCTTGATAGTGGTGCTTTCTTCCACATGACGAGAGACAAGGAGTTGTTTAGTGACTTGGAGGAGAAAGATATCCAAATGCATATAGAGATGGGCGACGATGGTAGATACAGTGTGATCGAAATTGGAACCATTACCTTTGAGAGGGAGTCAAGTAAACCATTTATGTTGAAATATGTTATGCATGTTCTAGTTCTAAAGAAGAACTTGGTCTCGGTCGTGATTTTGGAGGACAGAGGTTATGACGTTGTTTTCAGCGAGGGAAATGATTTCCTGCGACATAAAACAACGGGTCAAACGAAGAGGATAGGGATTCGAGTTAAGAATCTCTACAAGCTGGAGGTAGATGGCTGCGCTTCAATGATGGGCAAAGCAAAATAAGTGATGGGCAGGGATGAGGGCAAATTATGGCACAAAATATTGGGCCATATTCACCATGGCGTCTTGAAGATTTTGCAGCAAATTTCTACTGGACTTCCCAAGGGTACCCTTGCGCAGTCAGATCGGTTAAAGGGATGTACTATGGGTAAGTTTGTGAAGATCACCTTTCATGAGAAGGTGAACCATGCTTCGGTGATCCTGGAGAGAATTCACACAGACGTGTGTGGACCTCTTGGTTGCTTCAACAACAAAACACAGGTATTATGTTATATTTGTTGATGAATTTTCTCATAGATGCTAGATCTTCTTCATGCAGAAGAAGAGTGAAACATTCTCAAAGTTTTGTGAGTTTAAAGCATTGGTGGAGAAGGAATCGGGGAAGCAAGTGAAGTCTCTGCGGAACGATAATGGTGGTGAATATATCTTGAACGAATTCAAAGACTTCTTTAGCAAAGAAGGAATTCGAAGAGAACTCATAGAGCCTCATAACCCACAGCAGAATGGGGTCACGGAGAGGAATAACAAAATGATCATGGGTGCTGCACGATTTATGCTGCATGACCAGGGCCTACCAATGCACTTGTGGTGGAAGCATTCAATGCTGCGGTTTATGTGTAAAACCGTTGTCCTCATAGAGTACTTGGCATGAGTACACCTGAAGAAGATTTTACTGGTAAGAAGCTTGATATTTCTCATTTGAAGATTTTTGGCTCACCTGTTTACATTCATGTGACAAAGGATGCCAGGAAGAAGATGGAGCTGACTGTATAAGTTGGGATATTTGTGGGGTACACAAAAACACCCCATAATTATCGTGTGTATTTTCAAAATAGTCGGATGACTGTGGTGCGACGGGATATAAAATTCAATGAGGAGAAAGCCATGAAGTTGTCGCTTAAGAGGAAGCTACACTTGCATGCAGAGGAGGAACTTCTTGTTCCCAAAGATGAGCCTCAAGATGTGGATCAACTAGAGGAGGAGGATCATGGAGTGGAGGAGTCCACTCATGCAGAGCCTAACATCAGAACAAGCAGAAGGCGTACCACAGAAGATGAGAGGCTGAAGCTTGATGCGGCACAAAATGTAGGAGTCCCTACATCACAATGCAGACAGAGACGGTCACCTAACTGATTCAGTATATACATGGCTCTCATGGGCACGTGTATTGTGACAGATCCATCTTCCTTTGAGGAAGTAGCGCAGGAGCCCACATGGGTAGATGCCATGGTGGAGGAGTATGACTCCGTTGTCAGAAATAATGCTTGGGAGATTGTTCCAAGGCCGGTTGGTAAATCAATGGTAGGTTCAAGATGGATCTACAAGGCAAAGCTATCTGTTGATGATAGCGTCGAGAAGTATAAGGCAAGATTTGTTGCCTGGGGCTTCTTACAGATCGAGGGGATTGATTATGAAGAAACCTTTGTACCTGTGGCACAATATTATTCCATAAGGACCATCCTTTCTCTCTCAGCATATATGGGTTGGCACATTCATCAGATGGATGTGAAGACTGCGTTCTCTAATTGGATCATTGAGGAAGAAGTGTACATTGAGCAGCCTAAAGGATTTGAGATCTTCAGTAGCGAGTCGCATGTATGCAGACTCAAAAGAGCACTGTATGGGCTAAAGCAAGCACCTTGTGCTTGGTACACATGGATCGACAGCTATTTCACTAGAATTGGCTTCACCAAGAGTGAGGCAGATGCAAACCTATACCAAATTGTGGTGGAGGGTAAGATTTTAATCATTTTTATTTATGTTGATGATTTAATACTAACGGGTGATAAGCAGTTGATACACTCATTCAAGGAAGATCTTGCAAAGGAGTTTGAGATGAAGGATTTGCGCCTCCTTCATTATTTCCTTGGATTGGAAATATGGCAGCGAGAAGGTGAACTATTTATGTCTCAAGGAAATTATGCTTGGGAGATACTTGGTAAGTTTCACATGTAAGACTGCAAGCCCATGGATACTCCTCTTCCGGGAAATTGGAGGAAAGAGGATGCTACATCGGCAGAGGTAGTGGATGCTACTGTCTATCGACAGTTGGTGGGTTCGCTCATATATTTAGTTAATACAAGACTGGACATATGCTATGCGGTGAACCAACTTAGTCAAGCGATGGTTAAGCCTACCAAGCTCTTTTGGAAGGCAGGCAAGCATGTCCTGAGATATCTCAGGGGCACATCTGAGTATTTGGCTTATGGTATAGACATACGGATGAGGTGAAGTTGCATGGCTTCACGGACGCAGATTGGGCAGGCAGTCTAGCAGACAAAAAGAGCACATCTGGAGGGGTTTTTAGTATAAGATCTACAACAGTTTCTTGATACAACAGGAAACAAAGATCCGTGGCACTTAGTTCAGCGAAAGTAGAATATATGACAGCAAGTCAAGCTGCATGTGAGGCTATCTGGAAGAGGAAGATCCTAGTCAGTTTGTTCGGTTCTCATTTAGATCCTACAGTGATACATTGTGATAATCAGAGTTACATTAAACTATGATTAATATTGTGTTTCATGATAGATCTAAGCATATAGAATCTGATATCATCATATAAGAGGTTGTGTGCAACAGAAGATCACGTTGCTTTAGTACATTCCTACAGAAGATCAGGATGCAGATATTCTGACGAAGGCGCTCAGCAGGAGAAAATTCAAATACCATAGAGGCAGGATCGGGGTGAAGAATAATCCCTATCTTGTTTAGAGGGAGTGTTGAGATTCAACAAGATGATGAGATTAGTGAAAATTAAGCACCTTCACTAAGTGGGGCCTGCAAGCTATTTTTAGGTGTATGTCTATTTTTATACATGGTGAGCATATTCTATAAGTTGCAGGATGCTGTTTGTAGATGGTTGATCAAGTTGGAAAAATATATGTGATTTTATTTTTAGAAGATTGGGCAAAGTCTATTTATAGATCGCTAATCTAAAAATAGATGCATGTCGATTATTATTAGCCCTTAATAATAATCCGACAATAAATATCAACTTATTCTCTTGGAGCACTTTATTTCAGTGAACAGATTTGGAAAATCAGTGGGTTGAAGGAATTACACAATTCCTAGGGTGGTTGGTGGCTCATGCATGGAGGACTCAGTTAGAAATGAAGTGGCAGAGTTGTGACAGAGTTGGAAGAGTAGTTATGGGAGTTGTTATTTAGTTTCACTCAGTTAAGTGAGTTAAACTCAGTTGTGATAGTTGTATCTAGTTTTGACTGAAGATACACTAGTGAGAGTTTAGTGAATTAATTATTTAATTAATTCACAACTAGATACTCACTTGCAACTGAATAAATACAGCAGTTAACTACTTGCATGTCAGTTCCAGTGGATACACAATGGAGAGATAAGTGAAAGGGTGAGATGGAATATCTGTTGTGACTATAGTGATGCTTTCAATGCATCTGACACACATTGGAGATGCCAATGAGGATTGCACAGTCAAGGCAAGGCCAATTGGAATTCATTCAAGGGTCTTCTTTAGCAGGGATTGTGTTAGGGTCCTATAAATATAGGATTCATAATTTGGAATTTACTTTTGATAGTCTTGTAAATATGTACATACTTTGCCTTCTGCAAGTTGTTTTCCCATATTTTGTAAAAATAAAGGAAAAATAAAAAATAGAAAATAAAAAAGAGGGTAAAAAGTCCTAAAAGAAAAATCAAAGGACTTAGAAAAAATGAGATACCCCAAAGAAAAAAGATGAATAAAACATGAAATTGTGCAAGTAAAAATGCCACTACTTTTTATTTTTTGCAGTTAATTATAGTAGAGTGCCAATAAATGCCACAATCCATGATGAGTTGAACTGGTTAATCTTAACATGTCATGTTTCAATTTACTTGTTTTAGATAGAGAATAAAGAGTTGTCAGACAGTTTAATCCTGACAATTCAGTAGTTAGGAATAGAGTAAAAAGGAACCTGTAATAAATGATATTTACGATGATTATTATTGAAGGTTTAAACCTTAACATTTCATTGTTTTATGTATTATTTGCCTCCTTGACTGGTAAGAAGTTACGACCCAATTGATTAATGAGTTCTTTAGTCAATTTCTTACCCTGAAGTTGAATTTCACCATTTGCTACTACTTCTGAAAGACCATTGAAGCCTCATGCTGCACCAGTGGATTCAGTTTAAAGCTGAAGCCACCAGAAAACCTTCCTCGACTATCAAGATACCTATGAACCAGGTATTTTACAAAATTTGAATTGCAAAATTCACAATTTGACTGCAAATTAAACCAATTAAGCTACTGAGACCAAAATTGCCGATTTTAGGATGCCCAAACACTAAAAAAACAGGGGAAACCCTTGCAATTTTGACTCAGAAATTGCCCTTTACATAAAATTCTGTTCTAAAGCCATTTTCTCAATTTCTGGTAATTAAAAGACAATTTCCATGGTTCAAAAGATTTAAAAAGTGCACAGAAAGCCATAAATCCCTTTTTTTTCAGTCCTCTACACCCATAAAACCTATGTTTTCTATCCTAAAACCCTTGTTTAGATTCCCAGATTCCCAAAATTATCCCAGATCTGCTCAATTACCCTCTGTTTCAAAATTAACTAAAGAAAATAGTTTAATCTTGCTTAGTTATTCCCAAAAATGACTAAAAAACAGGTTACACCTAAAGCTGAAGGTCCCAAAGCCTCAAAACTTGTAACAGCCAATCTTCCCAAGCCTGAATCCTCAAAGATCACAAGCCAACTCCTGCCTTAACAACTGATTCAACTGAAGTTGTTAGACCTCTCCAACCACCTGTTTTCTCTGAAGAAAACATTCCTTTAACCGATTTAGATTACAAGATTGCTGATACAGTGGTAGAATTCAATTTGTTTGAAATTCATAACTGGTGTTAGGATAAGTTTCTGAATAAAAATCAAGATGACATACCTATTTCGGAATCCAATTTTCCCAAATATGTAGTTCCTGTCACTCATCCAGCCCAGGACTTGGTCACACTATGTTAAATGCATTGTGTTCCTGATCAGAGAGCCATGACAAAAAAAGATAGAGAAATTATGTTTTTAATCACATCAGAATCCATAAATGAGATGCTTCAGTTGAAGCTTGATCCCAGAGTAGTGCCCTTGTCAATTGAAGAGTTAACCCAGTTATAATTAGAGTTGGATTTCCCTAAAAGGTTTATGATATTTCAAAATTGTATGCCTGCCCATGTAGACCTTCTTAAGGTGAATCCACCATATTATACTTCCGATTTTCCTGAAGCTTCTAGACAAGTGATCTCAATGCTATCCTTCATTCTTGGATATTTTAATGATGAATTTACTAATGCATCTATACTGGGCTTCCTTTCTACATTATCCCCTGGGTAGCCTCCTGCCATGATCTTTGATTTTGCTAGATTCATTGCTGATAGCATACATTACCAACTGGCCAAATTGCCTACTGAGGGAGTGTTTAGATATTCATCATATCTATTCCATCTTTTTCTATTTTTTCAAGCAGAACATTTTCCCATTGCTTTGCAAAAGAGGGATGTAGAGGGCCAACCTCTATCAGTGATATTTTGGACATCCTTGCTCAGAAAGGAAGGAAATGAATTCAGTTATAAACAGTTTTCAGACTTATTCATCAGGACATGCATGAATTTGATTTACAAGTCTGAACAGCCCAGAGTGAGTGAAGAAATGAAGAGAATACTACAACTATCTGAACAATGCAAAGTAGGAGACTGGTACTTATATCAGAGACACACAAAATTAAAAAATATTTGGAACAAATTTGTCCCCATATAAGTTACCTAAATTTTTAACCATCAGGGTTTTTGCATTGGAATATTTGAGACAAGTTTTAAATGCAGATGCTATAAACTTCATGGCATCAAAGAAAAAGACCCAGTTTAAGTTGAAGAGCCAGATTGGCCCTTTCATAGTAAACAATAGGGAAGCTGAGAAAGAAATATCTAGACAATTATCAGAGTATCAGTTTCAAGAGAGTTTTAAATGGAATTATGATCCCCAGGGTTACCTCAGTGCTATAAGGGTAAAATTCAAACTTCAACCTTTTATACATGACTCAAAACCACATATAGAGAAGTTTTCCAATCAAATGGAATGGGTGCCAAACACATTGATAGATCCTATTGATGATACAGAAACAATGAAAAGGGCAGAGAATTCACATGCTATAATATTTGTCAAACAATCAGGAGTTTTAAACAAACAAGCCAGAGATGATGAAGGATATTCAACTGAAACTATTTCTGATAACAAATTCAAAATGATTTACAATAAAAGGGCTAAGATTACCTCTAATTAAAAATCAAAGGCTATTGAAGTAAATGATACAGATGATCAACAGGTAGATAAAGAAGATGCCATAGTTATTGTTACTGAAATTTTAACAGAAATTCAGAAAGGATAGATTGCAGCACAAGAGCAGGACAGTTAGATGATTGAAAAAAAGGTCCATATTGAAATTCCCTCTTCCTCCAAAACAACAGATGAAAGAGATTCAGACATCGAACAGAGGTACAAACAAATTAAGGAGAAAAATGAGGAGATCAAAAGAGAAATTTACTCTCAATTTCTCGAAGAAAAGCCAGGTAACAAGGACGTATCGTTAACAAAATTTGATTATCTACTAATAAAATGGTCATGTCCTACCTCCAGCCAAAGGTTGCATATCCAAAGACAGTCTCAGACTACAGCAAGACAAACTTTGAAGTTGATTCAGAAAATATCCATGAGCTGGATCAAATTGAATTTCATAGACATACATCTGAAATGCTATATTCAAAAATAGTGGATAAGACCAGGAGTACTACTCAATTTCAAAACACCATTTTTAATATGCAAGATAAAATGAGGCTAGATAAAGCCTCTTTACAGGCAAAATAACTAAGGATTAAGTCCTTAGAAGATCTAGTCCTTCAGATAGGAGTAGATCCATCAAACATACAGGGTGCTGAGGCCTTGATAAATCAAAAGAATGATGATATCACTGCTTTGAGGAAACAATAAAACTTCCTCAAAACGAACATCCTCAAGTAAAATAAATCCTCCAAGAACAAACTGAAAAATAAGAAATGGCCAAGTTAATACTAAAACTAACTGCCCAAGTCAAAGAGATGGAAGATCAGATAGACATCCTTATAAAAGAAAAAGAAGCAGTAAAAGAAGCTGATGTGCAAACTATTCCCACTGTTATTCCTATGGTTAGCACAATTGTCCCTTCCACATTGGCAGAACATTTAGCCCCAAAAGAGCCACTGGCAACTGCAGTGTCAGTGCAATCTATAGATACTTCTGCCACAAGATCATCCACCACACAGGCACATCAAGCAGGTGAAGCAACAGATATAGTAAAAGCCATGGAGGATATGTCCCTAAAAAATAATGAGATAATCAATTTGGAAAAGACCATTCAAACTCTTGAAACATCAAACAGGAATACATTGATTACATCTAACAAACATGAACGAGCAAATAGACTTGAAGCACAAGAAAAGATCTTGCAGCAGCAAGTAAATCTCAATGAACAGGTGTCCTTCATCAAGAACTATCTTTGGACAAACATAATTCAATGCATACATCTACAATGGCCTTCAATTCGAATCATATATGAGCAGAGAGATTTACTTAAGGCAACACAGGTAGAAATTCATAAAACAAAGGAAGAACTAGCTAATAAACCATCTCAAGCTTTAAATCTGATTACATTTTTAAACAGCAAGAGAAGAGAGGAGCTTGAAGAAGTGAAAATACAAGACATGACAAAAATAATTCTTCAAATCAAAAAGTCCTAAATAAAAGGAATATGATGAACAATTTGAAGGAAAAGTGTGAGGCCATGAATCTGTCAATAACAAAGTTTTTGGAAAAATACACAATATTGAGACAAGCAGGCCTCCCAGACATTCATGGCTTTAATGAAAAGCTAATGGTTCAAACAGATTATGACAAGAAGATCAGAGCCCATGCCAAAGAATGAATAAATAAGCCTCTACCACAAGGTTCTCCAACTGGTAAAGTTGTCTTGGAGTACTTTGAAAACTTATTTTTTCTACAAAATGAAATTAAACATATTTTCATTATCAAACCAAATTTCTCAAAGTACACTGATGTTGATGAAAGTTACCGAAAGTTGAAAAGTATGAAAATACCAAGTGATCAGCAGTGGCAGGAGTTCACAGATTTGTTATAGCAACATTGGAGCAGAACAACAAAAAAAGTACAAGTAAAACAGTGAAGTTAAGAAGAAATGAATAAAAAACAGTTTACTTTGATTTTGGATTTTTACTGTTGATATAAATCGTTACAACAGTAAAAGAGTAAAAGGAAAATTCAAGCAAGATAGAGAAATGTTGGGACAATTTTTTTACCACAGTGAAAACTTCATCTTACAGCTGTCAAGAGGTGAAAATAGGAGTTGAAAGTGTATAAGAAGTAACAGGGTCGAAGTGTATCCGAGCATAAACAATCAGCTAGTTTTTATTATGGTAAATTCTACATTTTACTAGCAGTAAAGTGGCAAATGAACAGAGTAAAGAGTATCAGGAGGAAAAGCAACGTTAAAGGATATAAAGTGAAGGAGTATCAATCAAGCAATCTTCAAAACATTTATCTTCCAAATGTGCCAGCAAGCATGTACACCTAGTCAAACAAACTGTTTTGATTAGAAAATGTTAGTTCTATTTTTCCTAGAAAAAAAGACAGCGTGCTAAGTTGTTAAGCAGCTGTCCCCTTAGTGTGTTAAGATATTTTATTTTCCTAGAGTTATTCCTATATTTTTCTAGGATATTTTGTACTAAACAAATTGTATAAATACTTCACTCTTTGAAGTATTAAGTGTGGAATAAAGTTGCTGAGATTATTATAGACAATTTTGCTGGTACTTTGGAGGCTCATGTGTTGATTTCATAGCAGCAGACTGGAAAATAGCCAACTGGACTTCATAACTTAGGATTCATGCGATAAGCTAATGAGTAAAGTGATTTCTTACTGTCATTGTTTCCTCTTCTGAAGTTTCATTCAATTTCATATATGTTGTTCAATCCAAATGATTAATTAGGAATATTATTTCAGGATAAGTGTAAAAACTCCCTGTCTTAACTACTTGATCATTTCAATGTTTTTTGATGATTTCCGGACTTAGGAATTCTTAATTGCTCCTAGTTCCATTTGACCTTTGCCTCCTTCCCCTTTTTCCGGATCAAAAGATCATTCACTGCCCTTTATCCCGAAAGCAAGCCATCTCATCAAATCAAACTATTCAAATATTTGAGGGTTATCTACCTTGCCCTGAGTACATTAGCATCCTTTTGGCATTGCCTTCCAGTTTTTCTTGCTACATCTTGACACCATAGCCCAATGGACTAGTAGATCCCTCTTTAATTTGTCTCCAAGTAATCTTATTTCCCACCAAACTTGCCAAACAAAAAACCAAGTGCCCAATCATACCTAGCCTAAAATATCAATTCAAAATAAATTTAAATCTGAAAGAGAGAGCCCTCTCTGAAATTTAGGAAGGCTAGATCCTAAATTTCCAAAGTAGGTTTGTGGTTACCCCTAGTTTTCTTTAACTATAAATCAAAATCCCACGACCTAAGAAATCACTAGGGTGATAACATACTAGCGATCATACTAGGGAACTAACCACTCTCCAGTTTTTATATTTAATCTTGAAGGAAGATTATTAAATTTATCTTTTCTACTTTAAGATTAACTTTAAAGGTTCTGGGTATTTCATAAATAGACATTCTGGCTTCTAGGAGAACCTACTATACCAGGTCTAACCCGGATCTTAAGCCTGCAGTTATAGTAGATAACCCAAAATAGATTGGAAAAAATAAAAAGAAGAAACAAGTTGTTAATTTAGAAGCTGAAGTGCCCTTGAGAAAAGCTAATTCCTTACCCAAAGAATTAGTGAGCTTAACCGATATTAATTTTGAATTCAAGTTTGAAAATTCATTATTTAGAAATAAATCTGAAAATGATTTAAAGGAAACTGTCATAGATCCTGTTTTTACTTCTTATGTGATTGAGAAACATAAAATTATTTCAGCATCAATAAAATTAGACAAATATGAAATTCAAAGTCTAGTAGAAAGGGTTAATGTTACACGGATTAAAGATGTTAATGAAGTTGTTAAATTAGCTCAATTTTTATCTCACGTTAAGCCTCCAGTTTCTCAATTATACACAACAATATTTCCAGCAGCAGATTCAAATCTGTATGCTGCCACTTCATTTTTATACTCCACTATCAGTTCACCCACAGAACCTTTTAGTCCCGAGTTGCCTTTGCAGCCTAGGATTATATTTTCATCATATCCGCAAGCCACTGCAAGTTCATCCATAGAACTATTTATTCCTGAGTTGCCTTTGCAACCTAGGATAGTATTTCCATCATTAACTCAGTCCATTGCATCCACCAGTTTTATAAGCACTACATTTTTTCCATCCACTTCCATATATATACCAACATCTTTTCCAAGTTCTTCAAATATAGTTTTTAGCACATCAGCTACTATATCCAACACTGCTCGTATAGTCATTGTTATACCTCCTAGTTTAGGAAAACTTCAAATCATGGCTGTAAGATATGCCCCTCTAGTTTTACCCCAAAATCTCCATGATATTCCCCAAAATTACCAAAAGGATATCCCATTATTTGATAAATTTTCACAATGTAATGCACAACACCATGTCACCAGAATGACTGATTTTTGTGAAATTTATGAGATAGATGAATCTAATGTCCGAATGAGGTTGTTTTCTCAAAGCTTAACTGGAGAAGTAAAAACATGGTTTAGAAATTTAGGTGCTGGTAGTATAGTAGATTTAGCTACATTTCATAGAGCATTCATAAATAAATGGGAAAATAAAAAGAATCCCCTGCAAATTTTATCTGATTTTGATGCTTTAAAAAGATCTCCTAATGAGTCTGTTCAGGATTACTATACCAGATATAACAATGTTTATAATGCCATCCCTGTTGCTCTTAAACCAACCCCCTATTCAGTACTTCTTAAATTTCCTGATGGATTTGATCCAGATATGGCATGCCAATTAAGAGAAAGAAATGTTGAAACATTAGAACAAATGCAATTAGATGTTGTTGGTGTAGAAATTAATATCCTAGCTAAAAAAGCCATACTTATGAATGAAAGGAGAGTCACAATCAAAGAAGAGAATTCAAACTTAGATGGTAAATTTGATCTTTTTGCCAAAACGTTAGAAAGAGTAGTTGAGAGATTAGACAACATTGAGAAAAAACTGCAATGGGATAACCAACCCCAAATCAGAAATCCCAACTACAGAAAAAACAACAATCCTGGAAAAGGTAAAGAACCTTCCCCAGATCAAAACATTAGGCCCCCTTTTCAAGAGAACTACGTTGAAAGTTCTCAAAACAATGTTGAGGATTAGGAAGACATCAACATAGTGATGGGGATAGATGAAAGCAATACAATTTTCCTTACTCAGGAGGATCAAGAACTCTTTGAGATTCAACAGTTCAAAGTAGAATATGGTGAATCCTTTGACTATAAGCAAGGTTATGACTTCGCAATCAATGAAATTCACAGCCAGTATAACCTTAGGAGCAAGAAAACAAATGAGCCTTCTACAAAAAACAATGCTCCAACTCAACAAAATCAAAACAAAAAGAATGTAGAGGCTCCTAAAACAAAAAAATTGCAAATTCTTCCAAGAGAAAACAAGAAAAATTCAAACCCACCCAGTCCTAAAAAACAGTCTAGTCCAAAGATTGTTGATATCACTGATGAGGTGGCTCAATCCTCCAAAGATGCCCAAAAGGCTAATACTACAAAAGCCACTAATTCAGCAAAAACAACAGTTCCTGATCCAAAGATGAATCCAGCTGACTCTAAATCATCAAATCCTAAATCTTCTGCTGAAAATTCCAGATCTGACAAAGCATCTGCTGCCACCCAAACTGTTCATGAAAAAATAACTAGAAAAAACAGAAATCAAGAAACTCAAATAGAAGATAAAAGAACAACTCAAGCTAAAGGTAAAACTGCTGAACCTCAAGAAAAAACCACTCTGTTAACAATCACAAAAGATGAGCTTTTGCATATTAGTAAATCTCAACCAACATTCAACATTCAAGCTGAAACATCCAAGTTAAAAATACCAATTCCTTCAACAGAATTGGTAAATAATGACTTGTATAAATCAACAATCAATGAAACTTTAAACATGAATGATGGTGAGGATTCAATTAATCTAAATGATGATCAACCTCAATTAATTTTTGGTCCTAATGTAAATGGTACACATGCTGATGGAGCAATCCCTCCTTTTTACATTAGTCTTACTATTCACGATCAGATATTACACAATGCAATGTTAGACTCAGGAGCTTCCCACAACGTAATGCCAAAAGCTATTATGGAAACTCTGAATCTAGAAATAACTAGGCCATATAAAGACTTGTTCTCATTTGATTCCTCTAAAGTTAAGTGCATTGGATTAATAAAAAATTTGTGTGTCAATATAGTTCAATACACAGGTAAAAGTATGATCATGGATATTGTAGTAGCTGACATCCCACCAAAGTATGGCATGCTTCTTTCTCGCTCATGGGGAGCTAAGTCGCAGGGATCTCTACAACTAGACATGAGTTTTGCTACTATCACAGTATTTGGACAACCCAAAAAATTATATAGAGAAACATTAATGAAATTCATGGTCAGTAATGCAGAAAGGTCCATAAATTATCCCATCTATTCAACCCCAACTGACCTTGAATCTTTCATTTTATGCAACTCTGATAATGATTATATCCAAACTAAATTGATTGACAGAAAACTTGAACCAAACAATGATAATATTGGTCATGAAGCTCTTTGGCACTTAGATTTTGATGGCTCAGTGAACAAGACATGGGCAGGAGCTAGAGTATGGATCACCAACATGGAAATCAGTCATTCGGAAGGACATGGCTTTAAACTCAACTTTAAATGCACCAACAACATGGCAGAGTATGAAGCATTGATCTTAGGCCTCCAAATCATCAAAAAGTTAGGAGGTAAAAGAATTTTAATCATGGGTGATTTAGAATTAGTCATTAAGCAAATAAACGCTGAATATTCTGTTCATAATCCTAGATTAGCTAGATATAGAGATGCAACAAATGACTTGGTTGATGATTTACTAGAGTGTAAGTTTGCTATTATTCCCAGAAATCAAAATTTGCAAGCACATTGTCTCGCAACTTTTGCTAGCACATGTAATTTACCTTTTCAACCAACACATAGTACTGCTGAAGTAAAATACAGACCCATTGTTCCTGACAATGTTAAATACTGGCAAATTTTCTCTGAAGATGAACAAATTTTCAATTTTTTGAACAGCAAGGAAGAATTCCAAAACTATAAGACAGACACTGATGATAATTTAGATTTAGAATGTAATGTAGATGATGACTTTAATTGTGAAATAAATAATGTCGATGTACATAAATATAAAAAGCCAACTCTATTTACTGAATCAAATATAGATAACTTAGAAAAAATAGACATAGAGGAAATAATTGAAGAAGAAATAGACATGCTAGAATTGAAAGATAATATTTTACCTAAAGGTTTAATTTCTTTAGAAGACTTGTTTGATTCCAATGATGTGCCCAAGAAGCCTAAAATGGAACCAGTCAAATCTGATATTGAGGAGTACAATATAGGAACATAATTACATCCTAAAATGATAAAGTTGTCTAAATCTTTACCACAAGAACAAAAATTCAAATACATTGATCTGTTGAAAGAATATCAAGATGTATTTGCATGGAGTTATGAAGATTTAAAGACTTATGACACAAATATAATTCAACATAAGATTATTGTAAATGATGACCAGAAGCCTTTTAGACAAAAATTAAGAAGGATTAATCCTGTCTTCTTACCTTTGATAGAGAAAGAAGTCAAACGAATGTATGATGCCCAAATAATTGCACCAATTAGATATTCTGATTGGGTTTCTAACTTAGTACCTACTAGGAAGAAAACTGGAGAAATAAGATTATGTGTAGATTTTAGAAATATCAATAAAGTGTCTTTGAAAGATAATTATCCTTTGCCAAAGATGGATCACATCTTGCAGAGAGTAGTTGGATCTTCAAGAATTTCTTTATTGGATGGTTTCTTAAGTTATAACCTGATACTTGTTCAAAAAGAAGACCAACCCAAGACAACCTTTACTACTCCTTGGGGCACTTTCATGTATGTGAAAATGCCTTTTGGATTAATGAATGCTAGAGCTACCTTTCAAAGGGCTATGGATATAGTCTTTGCTAAATAAATCCATGACTTTTTGGTTATTTACTTAGATGATATTACTGTGTTTTCTAAATCTGATAATGAACATTTGGATCACTTGAGACAAGTATTCATTAAATGTAGGAAATATGGCATATCCTTAAATCCCAAAAAGAGTCTTTTTGGACTTGAAGAAGGTAAATTATTAGGACACATAATTTCCAAGGAAGGTATTGGGATAGATCCAGCAAGAATTGAAGCCATACTAAACATTCACCCACCTAGGAACATCAAAGAGTTACAAGCATTTTTAGGCAAAATATTTTTTTTAAGAAGATTTATTTCTAATCTAGCTGAAATCATAAAGGAACTTAATAACATGTTGAAAAAAGACTCGGTATTAAAATGGATAGTTGAAGCAAAATAATCTTTTGAATCTATAAAAGATGCTTTAACTAAAACACCAGTCTTAATTAGCCCAGACTTCAAAAAATATTTTATTATCTTTTCATTTGCCTCTGAACATACCATAGCTGCAGTTATTTTGCAAAAAAATGACTAAGGTTTTGAACAACCTATAGCATTTTTCAGTAAAACACTTAGAGATGCAACTCTAAAATACAACATAATGGAAAAACAAGCTTTAGCCTTGGTTAATGCCATAAAATATTTTAGTGTTTACATTATTTAGTCTCACATTATTGCCTATGTTCCTAATTTTGTAGTCAAAGATATTCGTACACAGGATGGACCAGATGGTAGAAGAGGAAAGTGGATTGCCACTACCCTTGAATATGATATCGAAATCAAACCAACTAAGCTCATAAAAGGACAAGGGTTAACCAGATTAATGGCTAAATCCAACTGTAATGCCTTAGATATAAATTTCATTGCACAAATTGATGACCAATAAGAGATGTCGACTCCATTGATTAGTGAAGCCTTTCTAGACTCACCATGGTACTCTGATGTTATCTTTGTACTCACACATTTACAAGCTCCTCCTGGTTTAACTATAACTAAAGCTAGATTTATCAAACTTAAAGCAATGAGATATTGTATTCTAGATAAAATGCTTTATTGGAAAGAACAAAGTGGGATTTTATTGAATTGTTTACTGAAATCAAAAGCTGACAAGATTCTTGAGGAATTTCATGCAGGTGACTATGGAGGCCACTTATACTGGAAGAATACAGGAGATAAAATTCTTAGAGCTGGTTTTTATTGGCCAACATTGTTTGCTGATGTCAAAAAATATGTTACCTCCTGTCACCAATGTCGGATTTTTGAAGGGAAAAAGAAATTGTTACCCTTGCCCCTAAAACCTATTTCTACTGAGATGCCTTTTCAACAATGGGGTTTAGACTTCATTGGAGAAATTCATCCCCCATCTTTCGGACAACATAAATGGATTTTGACTGCCACAGATTATTTTACCAAGTGGATAGAAGCCATTCCTACTAGGCAAGCCACAAACTCAGTCATAATCTCTTTTATTGAAAACAATCTTTTATCTAGATTTGATTCCCACAAAATATTATTACTGATAATGCAAGTGCATTTAAATCCAAGAAAATGATTGCCTTTTGCCACAAGTATCACATTACCCTAGGCCACTCTACTGCTTATTACCCTCAAGGTAATGGGTTAGCAGAATCCTCTAATAAAAGCCTGGTAAACATCATCAAAAAATTACTTCAAGAAAACAAAAAGACTTGGAACAAAAAGCTGGTCTATGCCCTATGGGCAGATAGACTTACCACCAAGAAGTCAATTGGTACTTCACCTTACCAGATAGTTTATGGAATGGATGCAGTTTTTCCTTCATCATTGGGAGTTCCAGTAATGAAGATTATTCAGGAATCACGAGTTGAGATTAATGACATTCAACGGAGAATAAATCAAACCATTCATTTACAACAGACAAGGGAGGAAGTATATGAAAAATCTCAAGTAATTCATGATAAGATAAAATTTTTTTTTGATAAAAGGAGTAAGGAAGATGATTTTTACATAGGAGATAAAGTGTTAAAATGGGATTCCAGGAGAGAGGAAAAGGGAAAACATGGAAAATTTGATTTTTTATGGAAGGGACCTTATGAAATTTATGGGTACAGAGATAACAACGCATTTTTTATCAGAAATTTGGATGGAACAGACATTCCAGAAGGACCAGTGAATGGTAGGATGCTTAAACACTACTATTCTTTTGAGTTAACTAACAACTAGTTCCAAATTGATTCCTTTTTTACATCATTGTAAACATTCATTGTAGGTGAGTAGATTGGATTAGATGTTTTCTTTTCAAAAGTTGAAGCCCAGAGTGAAGGCCCTAAGCTTTGAAGAGTAAAATATCATAAGTATGAGTTATTTCAGAAATCAGATGACAGTTACAGGATCATCAAGGTTAAAAATTCAAGGCTACTGATCTTAGAGTTCTTGACATTTCACTAGGAAATGCCATCCCCATGTGAAGCCGCTGTTAGGGTCCTGTAAATATATGATTCATAATTTGGAATTTACTTTTGATAGTCTTGTAAATATGTACATACTTTGCCTTCTGCAAGTTGTTTTCCCATATTTTGTAAAAATAAAAGAAAAATAAAAAATAGAAAATCAAAAAGAGGTAAAAAGTCCTAAAAGAAAAATCAAAGGACCTAGAAAAAATGAGATACCCCAAAGAAAAAAGATGAATAAAACATGAAAGTGTGCAAGTCTAAATGCCACTACTTTTTACTTTTTGCAGTTAATTATGACAGAGTATCAATAAAAGCCATAATCCATGATGAGTTGAAATGCTTAATCTTGACTTGTCATGTTTCAATTTACTTGTTTTAGATGGAGAATAAAGAGTTGTCAGATAGTTTAAACCTGACAATTCAGTAGATAGGAATAGAGTAAAAAGGAACCCAACAGTTTAATCTGGGTCCTTGGATGAAATAAGGTAGAATTAGATAGTTTTTACTGCTTTCAAAAGGATAAAATGTTCAAGGTTGCTAGCTCAAATGCACGTGCACAAATGGAAGAAAAAATGTTAGGTTAAAGATTGGGTAGGTAGAAGAAGGTGGGAAAATCATTGTAAATATTTGTCACCGGGCAACAATCATTAATTTCCCCTTCCCTATAGCTATTTGACATTCTAAAATTTCAATCAAGGAGGCTCAGAGCATTTTCCTGACTTCTGTTGGGACCGGACCCAAGGTTTAATGACTGGCTAGTTGAAAGTGTTAAATTTTTATGTTAAATCCTAAAATTTTCATCATCTACCATTCATGCATTTATCACCATGCAATTTCATAAATAAAGACTCCATTTTTTACTTAATGATACATAAATTCCATTTGATTAATTGCCTACATCTCATAAAGCATAAAAACCCTCAAAAGGACATTACATCCTAATTTAAAGTGATAAAATTATGATAATAAAGCTTTGCTTTGATTTTCACTTTACTTAGTCATATAAGTGTATTTTGAGTATTCATTTTCCCCTTTGTCATATTAATTTATTACTTATTTTATTAATTCGCTATAAAATAACCTTCTCATATTTGTATAATTCCCCTTTAACTAAATATCCTCTAAAAAACCCACTATTTTAAATCTTTAGCCAAAGTTTATTATCCCACATGTTTTAAATAAACACCCGCAATAAACCCCCTTTGGCTAAACTAGCACTATGTAAATATCCCGCCCCCCTATAGTTATTAAGCCTATTTGGTTTAATTAACTATATAATAAAACTAAAAAATATATGGAAAAGCGCGTTTTATTTACATATCCAATGTATTTAAAATAACGCGAAAACATTACCCATTACCCTATTACATTCTATTGTAAATATCTCATGCCTTCGGAAAATACATTTGCCTCCCTCACAGCTTAACCATGGTCTTATATTAGCCTCCCTTTATTCATATCTAAACCCAAGGTTAACCCCTTATTAACCCGCCCCACACACCATTTACCATATATATAAACTCACTATATATATATATATATATATTTACCCGATAAACCCCTTTTGGACTATACATAGGTATACGTCTATTTTACCATTACCCTCGCGCATGTAAATATTTCCATGCATAAATAAAACTTTGGTTATAATCACATGTTTCACAAAGGTTTTGTTATATATTAACACGCTAACTCTATAAAGGGCCAGGGCCCCACCTATCCTTCACCGCAATTCTTTAAAGGATCTTGACCGTTCGCATCATCCAAGCAGATCTAACGGTGTTCGTTCATTATCGCGCTCCAAAAGTAATCGTTCAATGTTTATTAAAAGATGCACGATAAAAGCTGTTTTGCCAAAACCCCCGTTGCTACGTGTTTGATTTTAATTGGATCGCGTTCTAAAAGGCTTAAACCACTTACCAGCCAAATCGAACGCAAAACCCACTTGTTGTTTTCATAAATCCACCTCCCGCCATTGAAAGGACCTGTAATAAATGATATTTACGATGATTATTATTAAAGGTTTAAAACTTAATATTTCATTGTTTTATGTATTATTTGCGTCCTCGACTGGTAAGAAGTTACGACCTGATTGATTAATGAGTTTTGAGCCTCTGTTTAGCCAATTTCTTACCCTGAAGCTGAATTTCACCATTTTTTACTACTTCTGAAAGACCATTGAAGCCACCTGCTGCACCAGTGGATTCAGTTTAAAGCCGAAGCCACCAGAAAACCTTCCTCGGCTATCAATATACCTACGAATCAGGTATTTTACTGAATTTTACTGCAAATTAAACCAATTAAGCTACTCAGACCAGAATTGCCAATTTTAGCATGCCCAAACACTGAAAAAACAGGGCAAACCCCTGCAATTTTGACTCAGAAATTGCTCTTTGCATAAAATTATGTTCTAAAGCCATTTTCTCAGTTTCCAGTCATTAAAAGACAATTTCCATGGTTCAAAAGATTTAAAAAGTGCACAGAAAGCCAGAAATCCCTTTTTTTAGTCCTCTGCACCCAGAAAACCTGTGTTTTCTATCCTAAAACCCTTGTTCAGATTCCCAGATTCCCAAAATTATCCCAGATATGCTCAATTACCCTCTGTTTAAAAATTAACTAAAGCAAATAGTTTAATCTTGCTTAGTTATTCCCAAAAATGACTAAAAAATAGGTTACACCTAAAGTTGGAGGTCCCAAAGCCTCAAAACCTGTAACAGCCAAGCTTCCCAAGCCTGAATCCTCAAATATCAACAAGCCAACTCCTGCTTTAACAGATGATTCAACTGAAGTTGTTAGACATCTCCAGCCACTTGTTTCCTCTGAAGAAAACATTCCTTTAACTGTTTTAGATTACAAGATTTTTGATACAGTGGTAGAATTCAATTTGTTTGAAATTCATAACTGGTGTCAAGATAAGTTTCTGAATAAAAATCAAGATGACATACCTATTTGGGAATCCAATTTGCCCAAATCTGTAGTTCCTGTCACTCATCCAGCCCAGGACTTGGTCACACTATGTCAAATGCATTATGTTATTGATCAGAGAGCCATGGTAAACAAAGAGAAATTCTGTTTTTAATCACAGCAGAATCCATAAATGAGATGCTTCAGTTGAAGCTTGATCCCATAGTAGTGCCCTTGTCAATTGAAGAGTTAACCCAGTTATACTTAGAGTTGGATTTCCCTAAAAAATTTATTATATTTCAAAATTTTATGCCTGCCCATGTAGACCTT
The DNA here is from genome assembly GCA_034641835.2 of Pinus albicaulis. Taxonomy (NCBI): domain Eukaryota; kingdom Viridiplantae; phylum Streptophyta; class Pinopsida; order Pinales; family Pinaceae; genus Pinus; species Pinus albicaulis. Next base: position 158,708,729 of record CM076576.1, on the reverse strand, counting down.
TCTAAGGTGAATCCACCATATTCTACTTCCGATTTTCCTGAAGCTTTTAGACAAGTGATCTCAATGCTATCCTTCATTCTTGGATATTTTAATGATGAATTTACTAATGCATCTATACTTGGTTTCCTTTCTACATTATCCCCTAGGTAGCCTCCTGCCATGATCTTTGATTTTGCGAGATTCATTGTTGCTAGCATACATTACCAACAGGCCAAATTGCCTACTGAGGGATTGTTTAGATATTCATCATACCTATTCCATCTTTTTCTATTTTTTCAAGCACAACATTTTCCCATTTCTTTGCAAAAGATGGATGTAGAGGGCCAGCCTCTATCAGTGATATTTTGGACATCCTTGTTCAGAAAGGAAGGAAATGAATTTAGTTATAAACAATTTTCAGACTTATTCATCAGGACATGCATGAATTTGATTTACAAGTTTGAACATCCCAGAGTGAGTGAAGAAATGAAGAGAATACTACAACTATCTGACCAATGCAAAGTAGGAGACTGGTACTTATATCGAAGACACACAAAATTAAGAATATTTGGAACAAATTTGTCCCCATATAAGTTACCTAAATTTTTAACCATCAGGGTTTTTGCATTGGAATATTTGAGACAAGTTTTAAATGCAGATGCTATAAACTTCATGGCATCAAAGAAAAAGACTTAGTTTAAGTTGAAGAGCCATATTGGCCCTTTCATAGTAAACAATAGGGAAGTTGAGAAAGAAATATCTAAACAATTATCAGAGTATCAGTTTCAAGAGAGTTTTAAATGGAATTATGATCCCCAGGGTTACCTCAGTGCTATAAGGGTAAAATGCAAGCTTCAAACTTTTATACATGACTCAAAACCACATATAGAGAATTTTTCCAATCAAATGGAATGGATGCCAAACACATTGATAGATCCTACTAATGATACAAAAACAGTGAAAAGGGTAGAGAATTCACAGGCTATAATATTTGTCAAACAATCAGGAGTTTCAAACAAAAGAGCCAAAGATGGTGAAGGATATTCAGCTGAAACTATTTCTGATAACAAATTCAAACTGATTTACAATAAAAGGGCTAAGATTACCACTGATGAAAAAGCAAAGGGTATTGAAGTAAATGATACAGATGATCAGCAGGTAGGTAAAGAAGATGCCACAGTTATTGTTACTGAAATTTTAACAGAAATTCAGAAAGGACAGGTTGCAGCACAAGAGCAGGACAGTCAGATGGTTGAAAAACAGGTCAATATTGAAATTCCCTCTTCCTCCAAAACAACTGATGAAAGAGATTCAAACATCAAACAAAGGTACAAACAAATTAAGGAGAAAAATGAGGAGATCAAAAGAGAAATTTACTCTCAATTTCTCGAAGAAAAGCCAGGTAACAAGGACAAATTGTTAACAACATTTTATTATATAATAATAAAATGATCATGTCCTACCTCCAGGCAAAGGTTGCGGATCCAAAGACAGTCTCAGACTACAACAAGACAGACTTTGAAGTTGATTCGGAAAATATCCATGAGCTGGATCAAATTGAATTTCATAGACATACATCTGAAATGCTATATTCAAAAATAATGGATAAGACCAGGAGTACTACTTAATTGTAAAAGACCTTTTTTAATATGCAGGACCAGATAAGGCTAGATAAAGCATCTTTATAGGCAAAATAACCAAGGATTAAGTCCTTAGAAGATCTAGTCCTTCAGATAGGAGTAGATCCATCAAACATACAGGGTGCTCAGGCCTTGATAAAGCAAAAGAAAGATGATATCACTACTTTGAGGAAACAATTAAAACTTTCTCAAAATGAACATCCTCAAGCAAAATAAATCCTCCAAGAACAAACTGAAAAAGAAGAAATGGCCAAGTTAATACTAAAACTGACTGCCCAAGTCAAAGAGACGGAAGATTATATGGACATCCTTATAAAAGAAAAAGAAGCAGTAAAAGGAGCTGATGTGAAAACTATTCCCATTGTTATTCCTATGGTTAGGACAACTGTCCCTTCCACATTGGTAGAACATTTAGCCCCAAAAGAGCCACTGGAAACAACAATGTCAGTGCAATCTATAGATACTTCTGCCACAGGATCATCCACCACACAGTTACATCAAGCAAGTGAAGCAACAGATATAGTAAAAGCCATGGAGGATATGTCCCTAAAGAATAACGAGATAATCAATTTGAAAAATACCATTCAAACTCTTGAAACATCAAACAGGAATACATTGATTACATCTAAAGGACATTAACAAAGAGCAAATAGACTTGAAGCACAAGTAAAGATCTTGCAGCAGCAAGTAAATCTCAGTGAACACGTGTCCTTCATCAAGAACTATATTTGGACAAACATAATTCAAGGAATACATCTACAATGGCCTTAAATTCAAATCATATATGAGCAGAGAGATTTACTTAAGGCAGCACAAGTAGAAATTCAGAAAACAAAGGAAGAACTGGCTAATAAACCATGTCAAGATTTAAATGTTATTACATTTTTAAACAGCAAAAGCAGAGAGGAGCTTGAAGAAGTGAAAATACAAGACATGAAAGAAACAATTCTTCAAATCAAAAAGGTCCTAAATAAAAGGAACATGATGAACAATTTGAAGGAAAAGTGTGAGGCCATGAATTTGTCAATAACAATTTTTTTGGCAAAATACACAATATTGAGACAAGCAGACCTCCCAAACATTCATGGCTTTAATGAAAAGCTAATGGTTCAAACAGATTATGACAAGAAGATCAGAGCCCATGCCAAAGAAAAAATAAATAAGTCTCTGCCACAAGGTTCTCCAACTGGTAGAGTTGTCTTGGAGTACTTTGAAAACTTATTTTTTCTACAGAATGAAATTAAACATATTTTCATTATCAAACCAAATTTCTCAAAGTACACTGATGCTGATGAAAGTTACCGAAAGTTGAAAAGTATGAAAATACCAAGTTATCAGTAGTGGCAGGAGTTCACAGATTTGTTATAGCAACATTGGAGGAGAACAACAGAAAAAGTATAGGTAAAACAGTGAAGTTAAGAAGAAATGAATAAAAAACAGTTTGCTTTGATTTTGGATTTTTACTGCTGATATAAATCTTTACATCAATAAAAGAGTAAAAGGAAAATTCAAGCAAGACAGAGAAATGTTGGGTCAGTTTTTTTACCACAGTGAAAACTTCATCTTACAGCTGTCAAGAGGTAAAAATAGGAGTTTAAAGTGTATCAAAAGTAACAGGGTCGAAGTGTATCCGAGCAGAAACAATCAGCTAGTTTTTACTATGGTAAATTCTACTTTTTACTAGCATTAAAGTGACAAATGAACAGAGTAAAGAGTATCAGGAGGACAAACAATGTTAAAGGATATAAAGTGAAGGAGTATCAATCAAGAAATCTTCAAAACAAATGTCTTCCAAATGTTCCAGCAAGCATGTACACCTAGTCAAACAAACTGTTTTGATTAGAAAATGTTAGTTCTATTTTTCCTAGAAAAAAAGACAACTTGCTAAGTTGTTCAGCAGTTGTCCCCTTAGTGTGTTCAGATATTTTATTTTCCTAGAGTTATTCCTAGATTTTTCTAGGATATTTTGTACTAAACAATTTGTATAAATACTTCACTTTTTGAAGTATTAAGTGTGGAATAAAGTTGCTGAGATTATTATAGACAATTTTGCTGGCACTTTGGAGGCTCATGTGTTGATTTTATAGCAGCAGACCGGACAACAGCCAACTAGACTTCATAACTTAGGATTCATGCAATAAGCTAATGAGTAAAGTGATTTCTTACTGTCATTGTTTCCTCTTCTAAAGTTTCATTCAATTTCATATATGTTGTTCAATCCAAATGATTAAATAGGAATATTATTTCAGGATAAGTGTAAATACTCCCTGTCTTAACTACTTGATCATGTCTTAAGTCCCGGGTGTGCCCTTCAGAATATAGGAAACTTTGGCACGCTAGGGAAAATCCTTGGTGTAATGATCATCATCACATATTAGACAAGGATATTTAGGCTTGCGCGTGGAAGAATTGGCAGCAGATGAATTTTTCGAATCCTGTTTAGGGTTGTCTGATTTGGATTTACCTTTACCCTTTTTATTAAATTTTGAGGATTTGTCTGCTGAGGTAGATTGGACAGCATTTACCTCAGAGGTTTTACTGAGATTCTTTTGGTTACTGGAAGGAGTGGAGGGCGCAATGATATTAGTGGATTTAGACTTCGAAGAATTTTTAGGCGCACTACTATTAGTTTGAGCCACTGTCTTGATAAAACCATCCACCAGAGGCGTAGTAGGAGACTAAGATGACGCGAGATCATTTGAAGGTCGTGGCACATCAGGAAAGAGCTCGTATAGAGTCCCACATTAGGAATAATCTAAATCGAGGTATTGGGCTCTGGAAATGACTTCCTCCTGTTAGGATATTCTAACACATAGGAAATAGTTAAGTATAATTTGGTCTAGTGTAGAGTTAGGTAAAGTGTGTTTCTTTACTATGTACTATTGTAACTTATAATCCAACGATTCACTCTCTCCTCGATATTATCGACACTTGATCTGTGGCTTAAAACCTGATTGGTCCATGATCTCTATTTAAAGAGCATGGAGGGTCATTTGTTTGGTAACCGTTTATGAGAGAAGCTTATGTAAATTTTCTTTATTTATATTAATAAATTTCTTAAAGTGGTCATGTTGGCTCAGGCCGTGAACTGCTTCCTTCTTTGAGGATTTTAACCACGTCAAATACTAGTGTACTGATCTATGATCTATTTGTGAGTGGTGAACTTTGGTGTTTGATCTAAGGAAATTACCTTGTAAATTCTTACATAGTACTAGAGCTATTTTGAGGGTCGCATCCATTGTTGATCCAAATCCGAAGCTAATTTGACTAGATGCGACTGTCATTTTTCAAATCTACTTTTTTTGACCACTTTTGGGCTGGGAGAACTGCTCAATTGTGTCCGAAGCCGCCGTTACAATGAGGATCCCCTTTCATTTCATGCGAAAAGGTTTTCAATTGCCCAAGTTATGTCATTTTAGATCTGGAGGTATAAAACAATTTTGTTTACAGTTATATTTATTAATCTATCTGTTTATTTCAGTTTATAGTATTTATAATATTTTATTTTATTTAATTATTATTATTATATTTATTTATTTTTAACCATATATTTACCCTCTTCTCTACGTATGCGCTATGCGTTGTGTGCAATCTCAGCAAATCATAAACAAGAAGACGATATTTTTTCTGCTAGGTATGCTCTTTCCCCGCGACTTTGTGCGATCTCGATAAATAAGAAATAGCGATAAAGATAGATAGTTGGTAGTAGGACTAATCATAAATCCAATGTTTAAAAATAAAAATAAATAATAATAATAATAATGATAATAATTTCTTCCTCCTTTCAAACATTTATGTAAAGTTAGTTTATGAGAATAGAGGTCTTCGGTTCAAGTCTCTTTTTCAAACTTATTTTTCTAAAAAGCTTTTTGTTAAGCTATTTTTTCTTTAAAATCCTTTTGGCAAGTTGTCGGTTTTAAAAAGAGGGTTTAATTTTAGTAAAAGTAACATTGTAAAAGTGACTCTCACTTATTTATAAAAGTGGGTCACATAAAGTAATTTTTTTTGAAAAGTGAGCTTATTGTATTAAATTTTAAAAGGGAGGATTTTTTATTTTTATTTTTATTTATTTTTTCAAGTACAACTTCATCATCAACTTTCAAGCTATCACATAACTATTCGACATCTACTACAAATTGTTTTAAAAAATACACAACTTCTTCATCCGGAAGCAGTTTTCAGAGCTGTTTTTTTAACCAGCCTAATTTTTCGATATCTTTCCATTGGAGTAGTTGGTTTCAGCCTTTTCAGCTTTAGATTCTTAAAAAAATGGAAAGTGCATGCCTAGTTATTCTTAACAGCACCAATTATTTCCAATGAATATCCTACATGGTAGACTTACTCAGAAGTAAATGACTTTATAGTATAGCCACAAGAAAAAAAAAACTAAACTTACTGATGGATATGAAGCCGTTAAATGGGAAAATAAACAAGATCAAGCACGAGGGTTGATAGGGATTTCCATTTCTCAAGATCTTAGATTTCATATCGAAGAAATTGACTCTCGTGATGAAGCTATGAAAAAACTAAATACTATTTTTGGCATTCAAAATGAAATCATAGCCCACTAGCTTGAAAATGAGTTGCTTACTTTGGACTCTAATAATTTCTCCTCTATTGAAGATTTTTTGTCCAAATTTAAGACCCTTAGACTTCTTTTGGAAGGTTGTAAGGTAAAAAAGGAAGATGGTAGCTTTATCTATTCCATTCTTGCTAAGATTGGCCCTGCATACTCTGTATTTGTTTCCACCTTCCATTCCACTAGAGAAGCTCTCATTTCTCAAGGAATTTCCTACAAGTCCCCCTCTTTTGATGCCTTTTGCAATTCTTTGATAAGAGAACAAGAAAAACTCTTACACCTTGGTCTTATTAATACTGGAAACTCTTCTAAGAAAGCCTTAGCAGGCCAACAACAACCATATCAAAAGAATTCCAAGAAGTAGCATCCTAAAAAGAATTGTCCTAAACCAAACAAGGGTCATAAGAAATTTCAGCGACAAACTAAAAAAACAACTTAACAAAGGGAAGAAGACATATAGACATTGAAACTTTTGTAATCGTGATGGCCACGTAGAGTCAAAATGTTTTAAAAAGATGGAAGCCTTGGAAGCAGCAATGAAGAAGCACAACATCAATTTCGAGAAATCTTCAACTTCATCTTCAGGAATGACACTTTCTGCTTGTGGTTGTAAAGCATAAAGATCTGGTTATGCATTGAATGTATCTTATTCTTCTCATTCTCATGAGCGGCTCATTGATTCTGGAGCCTCTTACCACACATCAAAAAATAAAGCCATGTTTTCTTCTTTAAATGATTGTAACACCAAAAACATTTATGTTGGTGATGATAGATCTCTTAGTGTTGTAGGGTCTGGAACCATTCATCTAGATAATGGTAAGTTTAATGATATATTATGTGTTCCTACCTTATCCTGCAACCTTTGATCTGTTTATCAGATAACTCATTCAAGTGAAGGGAAAACAATAGAATTTTCACCTCATGATGTTGTAATTAAGGACCTAAGATATCCAAGACATATTTTAGCTATTGGCATTGCTGGTGATTCCACAAGGTTGTATAAGTTTGACAACTTTGGGTCATCATGTCTTCCCTCCATTTTTGTTGCTCATAATGATGAAGTGAGCAAAATTTGGCATGAGAGATTTGGTCACTTAAACTATCGCTCTCTTCAAACTATATGTAAAGAAAATATGGTGACGGGTATTCCTATGGAATCTTTCCATGATGGTGTTTGTTCCAGATGTGTACTCGGAAAACATCATCGAGATAGTTTTGACAAACATGCCTCTTGGCACGCTTCAACCCCTTTACAGCTAGTGCACTTCATACACACTTGGGTATACTTCTTAAAACTCAAGAGTGAAGTTTTTAACATGTTATTGGCCTTTAAGGCCTTTGTTGAGAAAAAATCTGGACATCACATTCTTAAGTTAATATCTGACAATGGAGGAGAATATGTTCACAAAAAATTTATCAACTTTTGCACTGAGCATGGCATTCAATTGCAACATATTATTCCGTATACTCCACAACAAAATGGTGTAGATGAAAGGAAGAATCACACTCTAAAAGAAATGGCTAATTGTATGCTTCAATTTAAAGGACTTAGCCTTAATTTATGGGCAGAAGCAATTATCTGTGCAAATTACATAGTAAATCACACTCCTACTAAGGTTTTAAGGAATATCACTCCAAAAGAAGCCTGGAGCTCAATCAAACCAGATGTAAGTCACTTTCATGTTTTTGGAAGTGAAGCTCGGGCCCATATTCCCAATGAGAAACATAAAGCCTTAGAACCTAAGAGTGAAAAATGATTTTTTTTTGGAAGAGTGAAAAGGATATAGACTTCTTCAACCAAAATCCAAAAATATAATCATTAGAAGAGATGTAAAATTGATGAAAATATATTGGCCTACGAGCCTAGTTCGGTGGGTGTGCCACCTTCGGCCTACGAGCCTGATTCGACATATGTACCACCTCTCTCTATCTCTTCTATTTTTGACAACGTCATTCTAGTTCAGATGATGACATAGAGGATGACAATCCTCCTCCACCTACTCAAGATCTTCCTTCAGCTCCACAACTTCCAAGATGGGTCCATTCTAGTTGGGATGCAGCAAGTTCTCTTCCAGGTGACCCTGCAAATCAACATCGTACATGTTCTCAGTTTGAAAGAGTTGCTTCCTTATTGGCTCAAGTTCCAGAAAATCCCGATCCAACACCTTTGAAGAAGGTTCAGGTCATTCATATTGGGATGCAACTATGAATGAAGAATATCATTCCTTATTGGCAAACAATACTTGGGATCTTGTTCCTCTTCCAAAGGGAATAAAACTTGTCAAATGAAAATGGGTTTACAGAACAAAGTTTGGACCAGATGGAAAAGTGGATAAACATAAAGATCGTCTTGCTGCTAAAGGATTTTCACAAGTTGAAGGCATTGACTATACTAAAACCTTCTCCCCTGTTGCCAAAATGAATTCTATTCGCCTTGTTCTTTCCCAAGCTACCTCCTTTAAATGGGAAGTCCATCAGATGGGTGTTAAATCCGAATTTTTACGTGGGATTTGCATGAAGAAATCTACATGGAACAACCCCCTGACTTTATCCAAAACGACTCTAACTTTGTTTTTCACCTTAGGAAGTCTCTTTATGGTATCAAACAAGCCCCTCGGGATTGGTATGCCAAAATGGATAACTTTCTCTTAGATAATGGCTTTTCTAGATGTCATTCCAACACCACTGTCTACACCAAGAAAATGGGTAAGTCCTTAATCATCCTTGTTCTTTATGTTGATGAGCTTATCCTTACTAGTATTGATCCTAACCATATAAACCATGTGAATTCTAGCCTCAAAAATAATTTTGAAATGACCGACTTAGGACACTTGCATTATTTCCTTGGTCTTCAAGTCTTACATTCCCAAGAAGGTAATACCCTTTCTCAGTCCAAATATTCCTGTGATCTTCTACACCACTTTCACATGGAAGAATGTAATCCAACCCCTTCTCCCTTTCAGTCTGGGGTCAAGCTTTTAGTCTCTTATAATTCCCTTGAATTTGATGATACCTTATATCGTCAACTTGTTGGCAAACTTTTGTATCTAACCCATACTCGTCCTGACCTTTCCTTTGTCCTCGAACTTGTTGCTCGGTTTATGCACGAGCCTCATGAAAGTCACTGGAAAGCAGCTAAAAGAATACTTCGATATTTTCAAGGTACAGTTCAGTTTAGGATTCATTACAGTGCAGGAGCATCTCCACTGTTGATTGGTTTCACTAATTCTAATTGGGTTGGTGACCCTTATGATTGAAAGTCTACTGCAGGTTATGTATTCACTCTTGGTTCAGGACCTATTACATGGTCTTGTAAGAAACAAAGTGCCATCTCTATTTCTTCGGTAGAAGCAGAGTATCGTGGTGCAGTTGAAGCCAACAAGGAAGCCTCGTGGCTTCGTCAGATCCTATTTGAATTTGGTCTTCATAAGCAGCATCCAACTACACTTTGGTGTGATAATTAGAGTGCCATTCAGCGATGCAAAGATCCAGTTCAACATCAGCGTATGAAACACATTGAGCGACACATACACTTAATCACAAAGATCATTCATAATTGTGTTCTTGAAGTGTAGTATTTTTCAACCAATGATCAAGTTGTTGATATATTTACAAAGGCTCTCACATAAGCAAAGTTTACCAAACTTCGATCTATTCTTGGAGTTTAGGAAAGTTATCATTAAGGGGGAATAGGCTCTAATGTCTCCTTCCTTCTCCTTTTGTGTCACCTTTTTAAATCCATCAATCCTATCCCAAGTTTTTTCTTAAGGGGGGATGTTAGGATATTCCGACACATAGGAAATAGTTAAGTATAACTTGGTCTAGCGTAGAGTTAGGTAAAGTGTGTTTCTTTACTATGTAAATTTGTAACTTATAATCCGACGGTCACGATATGTAGTGATCCGACGGTTCACTCTGTCCCTGGTAATATCGACACTTGATCCGTGGCTTAACACCTGATTGGTCCATGATCTCTATTTTAAGAGCATGGAGGGTCATTTGTCTAGTAACTGTTTATGAGAGAAGCTTATGCAATTTTTCTTTCTTTATATTAATAAATTTCCTGAAGTGGCCACGTTGGCTCAGGCCGTGGACTGTTTCCGTCTTTAAGGGTTTTAAACACGTCTAATACTGGTGTATTGATCTATAATATATTTGTGAGCGGTGACCTTAGTGTTCTATGAAAGGAACTTACCCTGTAAATTCCTACACCTCCTCCTTTACACATCCACCCATGGAAAGATCTTTAGGAATCCTGGGATCAAATGATTTCGTAAACCATTCAGTCAACAGCTGATTGGAGATCTCAAATTTTATGAGGTGACAACGACATTGCCATTCGTGCATGTGATTTGAAATGTGAGTAGCAATTGACTATTTCAACGAGGTGAGGAGGTGGGTGTGGTTTTCATACTGGGCAGGGAACTGGAAAAGAGTGAGGAAAGCCATATCTAAAGAATTGAAATCAAAGAAAATTCCTCAAGGGAGCACAATATACCACTTGGACGCAGTACCGGTCAAAGTGCGCTGGAAAAGATAGAGGCGAATAGAATTGTCGACCCAAGAATTAGAAGAGCACCATAATTGGTATGTCATGACATGGGTTTGGGGGTCTTCCCCAAACTTTCCTTCATATTTAGGACAATCTCCCAGGATTTTAGTCAGAATTGGTGGCCAATGCAACTGATTTTGGATGGGATCATTTGTAAACTTTCACACATCTGAAAATTCCAACATAGAAATAAATGGCAAGGGAGGATGGCTAGGAGAAAAAGGTTGGGGGTTCCAAACTGGTTGATAGAGATCCTACCCCTAACAGGGCAGATTTTGTTATGAATACGCATATTTCCCCCATTGTTGGTAAGAAACTTAGTGTAACAGTTGATGAACGTAGGGAACCTGCTGGGGTCGTTGATAAAACCTTGCTGGAAATAGGGTCCAGGGTGAGGTCCTTGCTGAACATGAGGTCCAGCTTATGGTCCCTGTTGAACCTGGGGTCCACCCTACGGTACTTGTTGAACACAAGGTCGAGCCTGAGGTCCCAATTGGTCCTGTTGGTACTGAAGAATATGCTGATATTGAGCACTAGAATGAGGCCCAGGCTGGGGTTTCTGGTACTAACCATGAGGAAGTGGATGGTACTGAGAACCAGATTGACCTAGAGGGAGATTCAGACCAGTCTTGATGTAAGGACCAAACTGAGGGTTAGTGACAACAACACTTGTAGAAAGTTGGGGTTATTGGACATATTGCTGAGAGGCGCTTGGTCGAGGAACATACTAATATTGTATGTTCAGTTGTTGAACATAGGGGATGTTAGGTTTTTGAACATACGAATACGATATGTTCGGTTGGTGAAGGGGATGTTGAACCTGCGAATACTGAATGTGAGGTTGTTCCACCCCAGGAATATGTCGAGAATTCAGAAACCCCCCACCTGAAAGAGGAGGTACGTAAAGAGGATTAGACTACCCCCCATGCATGGATGAAACCGTAGATTGTCCACTCAATGGTGGAACCACAATAATCGTAGATGGCGAAAAGCGGGTAGAAGATCCTATCGAAATAGTCATTTGACCAATGGTGACTTTAGGTCGAACAACAGGTTTAGACATAGTAGCCACATTTGAAATGAACAGGTTGGAAGACGAGGGAATAGCTGTTGACCAAACAGGATCCGAAAATAAAGGCGTAGCACGGGAAGCTCTAGAAATAAGATTTCCCAAAGAGGTGTACCCTTGGGTTAGGAAATATGAAACTTGACCAAATGAAATTTTGGTCCCACTACCTCAATTGTGAGGTGTGGATCAGAAAATTTCCCCTTCAGAGGGAAATATAGAGGAAGAAGCTTCCAAAATAAAAGTGCCAGTGGTTTCTTGTAGATTACTCACGAATGGAATATCATTAGCACTGGATGTCATTTCGGCATGAAATAACTAATGAAAAATAGAGCGAGATGCTACTGGAGAAGCATGGAAGGGAATTTCGGGTTGATCAAAAGCATTATAAGCCTGTTGAGGTGAGACCACAATTGGATCAAATAACCGATTTTTAGGAAAGACTGTAAACTGTGCAGACGGTTCAGGGATTTCCGCCTCAGAGTCTTCTGATGTCGTCCAAGGAGAATCTTCATGTGGTGGATGATATGAAATGGATTTTACATTAATGACAATCTCGAGTTTAACACCTTGCGCTTCAAGGGGTCCAACTGGAAACTAAGGGACCTTAGGAGGAGGTTTTTGAGATCCGTCAAAGGAGAGACGAGGCGAATTCGACAATTCAACCACGATGACCATTCAATGTAAGATCAAAGAAGGAAGAGGTGAATAAATCCACAATTTACCAAGCAAGAATGAAGCTGGAGAACTACACGGGTAAGATGTTTTCATGGGCAGTTACTTTTTAGAATTAACAAAAAATAAATAAAAAAGGGTATGCTAGGCATAAAGGTTTACCAAGTATTCGTGAACTTTAATATACACCTTGGTGAAAAATGATAGAAAAAATGACCGAGGAATTAACGTACTACAGTCGATCTCCCCGAATGTTGTGTTTTGTGTATCACGTTTACAAGGCGGCTGACTCGGTTACCTATGGTAGGATTGCAACCTAATGGTGTCTCTCCAAATATACACAACAATACATGGGAGTCTAGTATGTAGTAGTGTTGTCTAATGCGTAACTGTTCGATGAGAGTGCCCCGAATATACTTATCTCAATAACATACTTCTGGTAGAGTCGGTCCTTACAGCCCTCCGTCAGAGACCAGTTCGCTTTTTGCATATCATTCTTAGGTGTCTCGCTCATTCCACTTCGTTGCATTTCGCTAGGAGCATGCCATTGACTGACGAGGGGGTCTGGTTGTCTTGTGTTTCCTCATGCTTGTACCTGCAGGGCTATTTAAAAATTCCTCAAAAATCACTGAAGTTCATCGTCATTTCATTCATGGTCATTAATGATTGTTTTCATTAAAAAGAGTCTTTAGTCCTAGAGTTTAGGGTTTTCAAGTCCTTTGCATACATGTCATAAAGCCCGCAGGCCATGAGGTTGGTTTCGCAAGTTTTCTATTTCACATTTTTATTATCAAAAGCATTTGAAGACATTTCTAGTCCAAAACTCTGTTTTGGAACTAGAAATTGTCTAATTTCATTTTTGTAATAATTGTATTTATTTCATCATAAGAAGCTTCAGTGCAAGCCTCTGATCTTTTCCAAAGCCAAGTGTCGCATCCCTGCAAAAGACAAACAAGTATTTTTAGTCCAAAACTCAGAAAAGCCAAAAGAGAAGCATTGTATTAAATGACCAAATGTCAAAATGCCAAACATCATGAAAGTGGGTTATCAAACAAATTTGAAATCAAATCCGATTTGATGAGATATTTTCTTCATGTATAAAACATGGCAAACAAAATCATTTGCAAGAAATCCGCAAAGCAGAAGTCGAATTTGTGTTCTTGAAGGCCGAAGCCGTGTTTTCATAATCGTGGACAGTGTTTGGAGGTGCGCGCTACCCATACAGAGTGCGCGCTACCCACTTGCTGGGCACTACCCACATAAGTTCCACAGCCAGTGTTAATTAACACGGGCGCTACCCACTTGAGGCGCGCTACCCATTGGGCAGGGGCGCTACCCATACAGCGACAGAGCCCAGAAAATTTTTGCCTTGCGCCCAGTTTCGTATCAAATCGGCTCCATCGAATTGCAAGTAGGTTCTAAAGGTTGCTCAGTAGATTTTTAGCATGATTGTGGTGTTATTGATGTTGGGAAACAAGCCTTGGTTGAAGAGAAATGTATAAACCCTACATTCATATGCAAATTTATTCCTTAAGGGTTTTGAATATATATGGACAGTCTTGTAAATGGTTTGAAAACTTTTGTGAATGGTAAATATGCTCATGCCCTAGCACGTTGTGTACATGATCCTCACGCCCTTAGTTTATCATCTTATCACTGCTGTCATGCCCTTTCATGTTTTTACACAGTCTTATGTTGACTAGTCTATATCCTCCATCACCATAATATCACCGCTGTTGTCATCATCATTCTATTGCCACTGTCATGGCCATTTGTTTCACTATGGTCATTGTCATGTTGTTCCTATTCTCCATTTGATAAAACACAGTCCCATACTTGTTTGCTCCTTTGACAAATTTTGGCCATCATTATAAAGTTGTACCATACATTTGCATTTGGTACTCATTTGTCAAACTTACTTGTGATCAAAACAGTGATAGTTTTTATGCCATTAAAACAGAGCCATCCTCATTATGATTTTGTTTTCCTGTGATACTTGGGTACATGGGTGACATTTATTGGGTTTTGAACATACATTAAAACTTTGCCTTCACTGCACCTATATCAGCATCCATATTGCAAATATCTTGTTTTCAAAGCCATGTCAGAGACAGATTCAGTTTATGAGCAGGAGTCTGACAGTGATTCCACAGCAGAAGGTAATGTGCCACGGAGGCCTCACAAAGGTGGCAAAGGTGGTAAACATCTCAGGGAGGAACCTACTTCTTTGGCTCAATTGCAGGCATGTCCGCTTGCAATGGATTGTTTTCGGTATCAGTCATGTTTTCGATTCTGTGAGATGATTTCACAAACCCAACTTCATCGTGAACTAGCTCGTCTGTTTGTTCTACATTTACATGATGGCCGTGTAAATCTCGCTGGAGTAGATTTCATTCTGTCACCAATGACTATTGCTCAGGCCACTGGCATACCAAATTTAGGAGAGGAATGGAACAAACGTCAGCAGTTAGAGAAATTCCACTATGAGCCATACATCAAACTTGGGTATATGAGGCACTTGGGCAGAGTTTTTCCTTTCAGATTCCTGAGGGATGAGTTTGCACCACTGATGAAACTCATCATTCGGTATTTCAGTTGCGAGGGTAGATTCTCGCGTCTCTTTGCGTACCATGTTCGTTTGTTGATGCACTTCACGAGGGTACGTATGATGAACATTTCGTACTTCATGTATCGCAACATAGAGAGGATGATGATTTTTGTACAGAAGAAGACCCCAGCACAGCAGCATAGAAGTATATATCATTACGCTCTGATCAAGATCATAGTGTTACATCAGTTGGCATAGCAGGGCATCACTTGGGAGGATTTCATCTCCTGTGACTTTTTCACAGCGCCACAGCCGCCTCCCGAGGTAGTTCATGATGTGGGAGAGCCTTCACACCAGCCTGGAATTCCTGAGATTGAGCATATCGGTGCTCCATTGTTTGTGACATATCAGCGAGGCCACAGGGCCTTATTTGCAGCTACACGGCGAGTATTATCTCCACCCGGGGTGGAAGGGGTCTTGCCGACTCCATCAGCAGAGCGAGTATTATCTCCACATGATGTGGAAGGGGTCTCGCCTTCTTCTTCAGCACAGGTACAGATCCAGGACAGGGGCAAGAATCCCATGCATGATGAGGGCCCATCAGGAGGCCGGGACACGGATTTCACGATCATTGATGTTGATGCGAGTTCTCCTAGCTCGAAACTGAAAGAGATCATCCAGGAGCAAAGGGCCGAGAATGACACGCTGAAAGATAAATTGCAGAAGGCTCAGTGGGTGATTAATTACCTGGAGCAGCGTAACAAACAGCTAGAGGATGAGCACACACTTTATGAGCTGCGTCGAATCCGTGAGGATCGACAATTGGCCCGGAAGAGACCTGGTGATATGACACCAGTTGAGCGAGAGACTGAACTCACGCATGTTAACATTCATCTGGAGAAGTTTTTGGCAAAGGCCAATAGAGAGAAAGACATGCTTCGCCACATGAAAGGTCATTATTGGGCTCGCATGCATGTCTGCAAAGCGAGAATGAAGATTCTGAAGAGGAGGTTGAGCGAAGCACTAAAACGGCGGAAAAGGCCTGATCCACTCCGAATTTTGGCCGAGGCTTCGTT
Organism: Pinus albicaulis; assembly: GCA_034641835.2. Classification (NCBI taxonomy): domain Eukaryota; kingdom Viridiplantae; phylum Streptophyta; class Pinopsida; order Pinales; family Pinaceae; genus Pinus; species Pinus albicaulis. The sequence continues at coordinate 158,692,614 of CM076576.1, read as the reverse complement.
GGCTGGGCATGATACATGATGGAGGGTCTTCGCTCCGAATTTGAGCAAATTCGGAGAAATTTTTGTCATTTTGAAATATTTTGGTCTAAAAACAGGTTTTTCAGCTATACGGGTAGCGCGTCGATGTGCTCACTTTTTTTCGGGACACTTGCTGAAGGAAATATTTGCATTTTTGGGTTTGTCATGGTAAGTTATGCATCCTCAGGCATTGCCGAAGCATTTCATCAGATTCTGGATGGTCAAAAAGCTCAAAAACACCATGAAAACCACCTTGCTGCCACCTTTTGCACCAGCAGGAAGCACTTCTGGGAGAATGAAGTTTTGGAGGGGTCAATGAGCTCCAAATTGGAAAATTCCACTTGGTTTGGATAGCCAACATCCGGGGCTTTCCAACGAGCTATCATGAGCTCAATTTGGATGCCGAGAAGTGCCTCAAATGTAGGCTGAAAGGCGCGCTACCCACTCAGCTCAGGGGCGCTACCCACTTAGATTTTTGGCTGAATTTTCAACTTCCAGCTCAGAATTTCGGCCAGTTGGGACCAGTTTTTCTTGTGGATGAAATTTTTGGGTTTTCATGATGTAAATTGATGGTTGACATGTAAATTTGGCTCATTTTTACATATTCTAGAAGATTCACTCTCAAAAAATTGAAAATCATGTAAATGAATCAGTTTCCACTCTTTTAGAGGCAAGTTGTTAGCTGCCTAGATTTTAGCTCCTTGATTAGAATTTGTTGGAACTGCTCCTAGAAGGAGGATTTCGACCCCTAGAGGTGTGGGGAGGGGTTAGAGTGATCTATATATTGTAATTTCTGAGACATTCTACGGGTTGGACTCTTGGGAAACTTTTGGCACACATTGTACATATTTTTCATATTTTGGCTAAGGAAAGATCAGAGGTTTTGCAGCACCTGTTGGGATTCTTGTGGCTTTCAGTTCTTAATGGTGTTTTCTCTCATTTTATTGTAAGTTCCTTCATGTTTAATGTATGCCATTTCTCACTTATGCTTCTTAAATTAAATGAATGAGTAGATGAGGTTGAATCCATTGTTCACAATGCTCTGCCTTTGAATTCATTTAGTTTTCTGTGTTTTCTCCTGTTTGAAAAGGATCCATGTTCATCCTTGCCCTTTTCAGCTCCTTTTCATTCTGATATATCCATATATCCAATCAAAAGCATTAAGACTATTGCCTACCTCGCCCCAACTCGAAATCTGCAAAGATCTGACCTTATCCCCGGACCCAAAATTGTTTTTTTCCATTTCTCCAACGAAAACCCAAAAATCAAAATCAAACATTCCTATCTCTTTACTAGCCTAAAATCAGCATTCATTGTTCATTATAAGTCATCTCAGCCCCTCTGAAAACATTTGCCGAGATAGACCCGGAGAGAGCCCTCTCCTGTCCTCGTAGGGCTAGCTACGAGGCTGAGCGTGGTTTGATGTAGCCTTGAGTTTTACCTTATTTCAGCCTAAGGTAGATTTGAGCGCTAACATAGTGGCGACCATACTGGGGAAAAAATCTCAATGGTTTGCTTGTTGATGTGTTTGTTTCATAAGTCTTAGACGGAGTCTGAAGTCACGCCAGGTAGCTTTCGAAACGCTTTTGCTATGCATAAGCGATAGTAGATAAACGCTGCTTCAGTCGATCTCCGGTAAGCTTGTGAATGCAGCACTTGATTTGCAAATTACCCCAGTATACTTGTTCGTTCTAGACCTTTGGATGATTGAGTCTAGAAGTCGAAAGGCTGAAGATAATTGATTGTGTTCCTTGAAATTTATCCTGAGAAGATTAATACACTGGCTTCAAGAAGGAATACTAGGTCAAATCTTGACCCTGATCCACCAACAATATTTGAAAATCCAAATCTGATTCCTAGGATCCTTAGAACACAAGGAAGTCAAGAAAGTTCTGAAAGAGAAAGTCAAGTGAGTTTTGGAAGTTCCAGATCGCTTTCTAGATCTGCATCCTGTCCTGTGAAAATTATATATGTTGATGAAATTCCTTTTGATGCACGATTTGAAACATCCTTATTTGTAAATTTTTCTGAAACTGAGTTATCAATATTAGTTCTGGATCCATTGTTTTTTGAAGATTTGCAATACAGATTTGTTTCCTATCACTTGGACAGACAGTTGCAAGATTCCATTGTGGCTACCAACACTCCCGAATTCACTGAATCTGCTTCACAAACTCTTGGACCATCTGAAGTTGCATCTAGTTCACGGATTCCCACTGAACCTTCCTTTATCCCTACCATTCCCGTTCAGCCTGAGATTTCTGATCAGCAATCAGCAGTAGTTTCTCCTCCGTCTCCACCGCATACACCTCGTTCACCTACTGCTCCCAGTCCTCCTGTTTCTCCGAGACAGCAGATTATCAATCCGCCGAGAGTCATGGCTGCCAGATTTGCACCTCTTGCTTTGCCGGCCAATTTAGATCCTATGCCTGCTGATTACCAGAGCAAGATTCCCATATTCGATGGCACACCACAGAGTATATCAGCTCAGCAGCATATTGTCCGAATGACAGACTTTTTGGACCTGCATGAAGTTGATGCAGAAAATGTTTCAATGAGATGTTTGCCCAGACTTTTGGAGGAGAGGTTCGTAAATGGTTCAGAGCTCTACAAGCCAGAAGTATCAATACATTGCAAGAGCTTCAGACGCAATTTTTAGATCGATGGGAGATGAAAAAAGATCCGCTGCAGATCACTTCAGAGTACACAAACATCAAGCGTAATCCTGGTGAGTCCGTTCAGGATTATATCATCAGATTCAATACAGTGTATAATGCAATTCCAGATGACTTAAGACCGTCTAAAAAGTCAGCTCTTCTTAAATTCCCGGATGGTTTTGATCCGGAGATGGCTTATTCGCTACGTGACAGAGATCCGCCTACCTTAGAAGATATGCAGAAGATTGTCGTTAGTGTTGAGGCGAATCTGAACGATAAGAGAGCACGGTTGAAAGCAGAGAAAAGAGTGACTATAAAGGAAGAGCCTTCCACATCTACATCCAAACAGCACTTGCTTCGTGAGATGGAAAAAATGTTCAAAAGGATGACACTTGACAAACCAGAAACGCAGATTCGGAATCCAAACTATCGTGGCCAGCAGCAGCCACAGTTCAGAATAAAGCAGCGTGAACAAAGACCACAAGAGCCGGCAGCCCAGCAGTAGATCAAGACACCTCTTTTGCAGAATTTTGTGAGTCAAGATTCAGACGATGATGATGATGTAGCAGGTGAGAAAAATCATTTCTTCACTCCCGACGATCTGCCTATTTATATTACTGAGGATGAAGAATATGGAGAAAGTTCAGCTGCTCAGAAAGATGAAGATTTCATTTTAGCAAATGATGCAGATTTAGAAGAAGAGTCAGATGATTACCAAAGAGGATATTTGAATGCCTTGTCCGCTCAATAGAAGCAATACTCATTGAGAAATCGAGATGTGCACATAAATCCAATTTAGAAACGAAAATAAGCTTCAGCACCAAAGGCAGATTCACCGATACCACAGAAGAAAGGAAAAGAGACAATTGATCCCGCAGCTAGTCAAATATCATCAGCAGAAAAGGTAAATCAGCCAAACATAGTGAAAGATAAGGCTAAAAAGAAGGAAGTTCCGGTCAAAGAAGTCGAAAAAGTTTCAGCATTTAGTTTGGAAAATGAAATTTCCAAATTAAAAATATCTATTCCTTTGATAGAAATCATGAAGAACAGCAGCTACCGCGGTCAAGTCTCCAAAATTCTGAACTTTGATCCAATGTTCGATACGGTAAATGTTGAGGATGATCAGCCAGAATTGATTTTCGGGCCTGCATTAGATGGTGAGTCCCCTGACAGTGATGTTCCTCCCTTTTATATCAGTTTGAGGTTGCATGAATATGTTTTGCACAATGCTATGTTCGATTCGGGTGCTTCGCACAATTTGATGCCAAAGGCGATCATGGAAAAGTTGGGACTAGACATTACAAGAAAATATCATGATTTGTATTCATTTGATTCCAACCGTGTGAGGTGTATAGGACTCATCAAGGATTTGGTTGTAAGCTTAGATCAAATTCCAGCGAAGAATGTCTTAATGGACGTGGTGGTGGCGGACATTCCTCCGCGATTTGGTATGCTCCTTTCAAGATCTTGGGGGGAAAAGTTGAAAGGTACACTTCAGTTAGATTTCTCTTATGCTACAATTCCAATCTTCGGTCAAATGAGAAAGTTATATCGAGAGCAGAAGATGAAATACATGATAACTAGCAAGGAGAAGCCTATCAATCATCCTGTAAATTATGTACATACCGACTTAGAATCGTTTGTTTTATTTGCTGATAGTTTTAATGATATAGATAGTCAATTAGTTCAGGCGGAAGATATACCAGAAATCACTGAGAATTTTAGAGAAGTTCTGCAAAAAGAAAGAAGAGAAAAACAAGCTACTATGGAGCAATCAGCTAAAGACAATGGGCAGCAAACAGAAAAAACAGAGCCGACGCAATTTCAGCATTTAGAGGATGATGAAGATGGACTTTGGACCATGGATTTTGATGGCGCAGTGGGTAGTGACGGTGCTGGAATTGGTGTTTGGATTCGTAGTCCGTTTTCCACTCCGGATAAGGTTCCGAGCAATGTGAGAGTGTGTTCCTACAAGCTTGCATTTGATTTTAGAAAATAATGAAGCGGAATATGAGGCTCTAATTGCTGGCCTTAAGATTCTTAAGAAGCTGAAAGCGAAAAGGATTGTAGTGTATGGTGATTCAGAGTTGGTGATAAAGCAGGTTAAAGGTGAGTTTCAGGCCAAGCATCCTCGCATGAGGGCTTACCGTAATGCAGTTTTAGATATTCTGAAGTTATTTTCTGATCATACCTTGACATGTGTGCCTCGCATACAAAATGGTGTTGCTGATGGTCTTGCTAAGGCAGCAAGCTATTTAAAAATTCCAATGAATTCTAGCAACAAGTTCAATAATGAAGTGGAATATGAGGCACTAATTGCTGGCCTTAAGATTCTTAGAAAGCTGAAAGCGAAAAGGATTGCAGTGTATGGTGATTCAGAGTTGGTGATAAAGCAGGTTAAAGGTGAGTTTCAGGCCAAGCATCCTCGCATGAGGGCTTACCGTAATGCAGTTTTAGACATTTTGAAATTATTTTCTGATCATACCTTGACATGTGTGCCTCGCATACAAAATGGTGTTGCTGATGGACTTGCTAAGGCAGCAAGCAATTTAAAAATTCCAATGAATTCCAACAACAAGTTCGAGATTCATGTGAAACATCGCCCCACCGTTCCAGACAATCAGCGATGTTGGCAAGTCTTTCAGGATGACGAGGAGATTAGTGATTTTCTGCAGAATAAGGGTAAGTTTAAAGACACCTCCATAGATACAAAACATGATGATGGTAATGATGATATACAAATAAATCAAATGGAAGTGCTGCAACTTAAAGATAACGTCATTCCTAAGGGATTGATTCCTTTGGAAGAACGGTTTGATCAAGACGATGTAGCCCGCAAACCAACATTGAGGCCGACTGAAAAAGGTGTTGAGGAGGTAAATATTGGGACAGCTGAGAATCCCAAGATGGTTAAGTTATCAAAATCATTGTCACCAAAGGTAAAGGCAGAGTATGTGAAATTGTTGTCTTCATTTTCTGATGCTTTTGCGCGGGATTACTCAAATCTAAAAACATATGACACTAACATCATTCAGCATACTATCCCCATTAAACCAAATCAGAAGCCTTTCCGTCAAAAGTTGAGGAGAATCAATCCAAAGCTGCTACCATCGATTGAAAAAGAGGTAAACAGGTTGTATAAGTCAGGAATCATTGTGCCTATCTGATTTTCAGATTGGATATCAAATTTGGTGCCCGTGAGAAAGAAAACAGGTGAGATCCGTTTATGTATCGATTTCAGAAATTTGAATAAGGTATCATTAAAAGAAAATTATCCGCTGCCAAAAATGGACCATATATTGCAGCGAGTAGTTGGAGCATCAAGGATGTCACTACTCGACGGCTATTCAGGATACAATCAAATTTTAGTGCATGAAGATGATCGTGACAAGACTGCGTTCACCACTCCATGGGGAACATTTCATTATGCAAAAATGCCGTTTGGTTTGAAGAATGCAGGCGCCACCTTTCAGCGTGCAATGGACATGGCTTTTTCCAACGAGAAAGATATATTTTTGGTTGTTTACCTTGATGATTTAACTGTGTTTTCAAATTCTGATGAGGAACATTTATATCATTTGAAAGTTGTTTTCCAGAAGTGCAGAAAATACGGCATTTCGCTGAATCCGAAAAAGAGTCTTTTTGCCATTGATGAAGGCAAACTCCTTGGCCACATCATATCGAAAGACGGCATTCGAATTGACCCTGCACGTGTTGAAGCCATACAGCAGATTGAACAGCCCCGGAACAAGAAAGAAATACAGTCATTTAATGGTAAAATGAATTTTCTGCGTCGTTTCATTCCAAATCTTGCTGAGCATCTTAGAGAAATCACGAACATGCTGAAAAAGGACAGTCAGGTAAAGTGGACAGAAGAGGCGATGAAATCATTCAATTTGGTAAAGTTAGCTCTTTCTTCAGCCCCTATTTTAATCAGCCCGGACTACACACAGGACTTCATTTTGTTTTCGTTTGCTTCTGAGCACACTTTGGCAGCTGTTTTAATGCAGAAAAGGGATGGAGTTGAGAAGCCTATTGCTTTTTTCAGTCGGATTATAAGGGACGGAGCATTGAAATACAACATTATTGAGAAACAAGCACTTGCGCTTGTAAAGGCCTTGAAATATTTCCGTGTGTATATACTGCATTCCCACATTATAGCATACGTTCCTAACGCAGCAGTTAAAGATGTTTTGGTACAGGCAGATCCAGAGGGAATACGGGGTAAGTGGATCGCTGTGTTGTTATAATACGATGTGGAGATTAAACCGACCAAGCTGATCAAAGGACAAGGACTTGCCAAGCTTATGGCTGAAACAAATCTGCATGCTCTAGATATAAATTTGATCGCTGCCATGTCCGATGAAGATGAGGAGAGTACGTCAGTTCAAGTATCTGATATTTTTGTTTCTTCCCCTTGGTATGCTGACATTTTATACGTGCTTCAGAATTTATCTTCACCTCCCGGGATGCCTAGAAATAAGAGTAGAACACTGAAGTTGAGAGCTGCAAAATTTTGTATATTGAATTCTGCATTGTATTGGAAAGACCCTGGGGGAGTGTTGTTGAATTGTTTGGTAGAGGAGGAAGCCAAAAGAGTTTTGGAGGACTTTCACAGAGGTGACTGCGGAGGCCATTTGTTTTGGAAGACCACAGGGAATAAGATTCTAAGGGCAGGGTATTATTGGCCTTCTTTGTTTTCTGATGTATATAAGGCTGTTAAGAATTGTCACGAGTGTCAAATTTTCGAAGGGAAGCAGAAACTACAGCCTTTGCCTCTCAAACAAATTGAATTTAGTGCACCATTTCAGCAGTGGGGATTGGATTTTATCGGGGAAATCCACCCAGTATCTTCCGGACGGCATAGATGGATATTGACAGCTACGGACTACTTCACAAAGTGGATCGAAGCGATTCCCACTCGACAGGCCACGGATGCGGTAATTATCTCTTTTCTTGAAAATAATATTCTGTCACGTTTTGGGTGTCCTAGTAAAATAATCACAGATAATGCAGCGGCTTTCAAGTCGAAAAGGATGGTTGAATTTTGTTATAAGTACAATATCAGCTTGGGACATTCGACTGCCTACCATCTGCAAGGAAATGGCTTGGCGGAATCTTCAAATAAGTCCTTGGTGAATATCATTAAGAAATTGCTGGAAATCAATAAAAAGGGTTGGCACAAGAAATTAGTGAATGCACTGTGGGTTGATAGAGTAAGTGAGAAAAAGTCTATTGGCATGTCTCCTTTCGAGCTGGTGTACGGGATAGACACGGTTTTTCCTACTTCGCTTGTTGTCCCGGTGGTCAAATTGCTTCAAGAAGCTGGTAGTGAGGAAGATCCCATGCAGCGGAGGATTAATCAGATGATTCACTTACAGTAGACATGGGAGGAGGTATTTCAAAATACTTTCAAGTTGCAGGAGCGCATAAAGAAGATTTATGACAGGAAGGCAAAAGCAGATAAGTTTCAGCTGGATGAGGTGGTTTTGAAGTGGGATGCTTGGAATGAAGATAAGGGAAAGCACAACAAATTTGAAAACTTATGGAAGGGTCCTTTTAAGATTGCAGCGTATCGTGGTCAAAACGCCTTTCTTCTCAAGGAAATGAATGGAGATGATTGTCCTAGAGGGCCGATCAATGGTCGGCTGCTGAAGCGATACCACTTTTGAGTATTTTCTGCTAATTTCATCATCATTGTATATATCATTTTATTTCTGTTTTTTTGCAAGTGTGTACTGATCTCTCATCTTCAGTCTGGGGCCCGGAGCGAAGGCTATAATTCTGGAGATGGAGGTTGGTTGATTTGAAGTTCGTCAAGTCAGTTTTATCAGTTTTTTCAGTTTTAGAGTCGAGTTAGTTTTAGTCAAGTTTCGGTTGCTTTTCAGTCAAGTTTGCAGTCAATAAAATGTTTCAAAAGTTTTGTGTTATCTGTTGATAAATTGACTCCATCGCCCAATGGATGAAGGCACTGTCTGACTCCCCTAGAGATCAGTCGTTCTTGGCATCTCCATGGAGCCACCATCCCCATTGGAGCCAATGTTAGAGTCGGTCCTTACAGCCCTCCATCAGAGATCATTTCGCTTTTTGCATATCATTCTTAGGTGTCTCGCTTGTTCCACTTCGTTGCATTTCACTAGGAGCATGCCATTGACTGACGAGGGGGTCTGGTTGTCTTGTGTTTCCTCATGCTTGTACCTACAGGGCTATTTAGAAATTCCTCAAAAATCACTCAAGTTCATCGTCATTTCATTCATGGTCATTAATGATTTTTTTCGTTAAAAAAGAGTCTTTAGTCCTAGAGTCTAGGGTTTTCAAGTCCTTTGCATACATGTCATAAAAACCCGCAGGCCATGAGGTTGGTTCCAAAAAGTTCTCGTTTCATATTTTTATTATCAAAAGCATTTGAAGACATTTCTAGTCCAAAACTCTGTTTTGGAACTAGAAATTGTCTAATTTCATTTTTGTAATAATTGTATCTATTTCACCATAAGAAACTTCAGAGCAAGCCTCTGATCTTTTCCTAAGCCAAGTGTCGGATCCCTGCAAAAGACAACAAAATATTATCAGTCCAAAACTCAGAAAAGCCAAAAGAGAAGCGTTGTATTAAAGATCAAATGTCAAAGTGCTGAAACATTATAAAGTGGGTTAGCAAACAAATTTAAATCAAATCTGATTTGATGAGATATTTTCTTCACATATAAATCATGGCAAACAATTTCATTTGCTCGAAAACCTCAAGGCAGAAATCGTGTTTGTGTTCTTGAAGGCCGAAGCCGTGTTTTCATAGCCGTGGATAGTGATTGGAGGTGCACGCTACCCATACAGGAGGCGCGCTACCCATATGAGGCGCGCTACCCACTTAACCTTCCCAGCCCTTTGCAGAGAACACGGGCGCTACCCATATAAGGCGCGCTACCCGTTGGGTAGGCGCGCTACCCGTTGAGTAGGCGCGCTACCCATACAGCGACAGAGCCAAACAAATGTGTCTTTGCGTCCGATTTCGAGCTCAAACGCCTCCATCCACTTGCAAACATGTTTTTAATCATTGCTCAGTGATTTTTGAAAGAGGTTTTGGTATTTTTTTGAAGTTGGGAAACAAGCATTGCTTGAGGAGAAATCTATAAACCCTATGTTCATAGCAAATTCAATTCTTAGGGTTTTAAAAGATATAGTGACAGTCTAGTGAAGGGTTTGTAAATTTTCGTGATTGGTATATGTGCTCATACCTATATTGCTTGTGGCGCCCTGGCACATTATGTACATCATCCTCACGCCTTTTTGCCATTCTACCACTGCTATCACATCCTTCCATGTTTTCACATAGTCTCATGTTGACTTGTCCATACAGTCTCATGTTTTCACATAGTTTTTTGCCATTATACCACTGTTTTCATTGCTATTATTTCATTGCCACTGTCTCCTATTGACAAACACAGTCCTTTGAAAAATCCTTGGCCAGCATTGCAAAGACTGTACCATACATTACACTGTCTACTCATTTGTCAAAATTTTCTTGTGATTAAAACAGAGACTGTTTTATGCCACTAAAATAGAGCTAGTACCACTGTCACTTGTTTGCTTATGATGTTTTGGTACATATGCAATATATTTGGGTTCTGAGAATGCATTGAAGCCTTTGACTTCACTACACCTATATCAACACACATATTGCAGACAACTTGTTTTCAAAGCCATGTCAGAGACAGATTCAGTTTATGAGCAGGAGTCTGACAGTGATTCCACAGCAGAGGGTAATGTGCCACGGAGGCCTCACAAAGGTGGAAAAGGTGGTAAACATCTCAGGGAGGAGCCTACTTCTTTGGCTCAATTGCAGGCATGTCTGCTTGCAATGGATTGTTTTCGGTATCAGTCATGTTTTTGATTCTGTGAGATGATTTCACAAACCCAGCTTCATCGTGAACTAGCTCGTCTATTTTTTCTACATTTACATGGTTGCCGTGTAAACCTCGCTGGAGTAGATTTCATTCTGTCACCAGTGACTATTGCTCAGGCCACCGGCATACCAAATATAGGAGAGGAATGGAACAAATGTCAGCAGTTGGAGAAATTCCACTATGAGCCATACATCAAACCTGGGTATATGAGGCACTTGAGCAGGGTTTTTCCTTTCAGATTCCTAAAGGATGAGTTTGCATCACTAATGAAACTCATCATTCGGTATTTCAGTTGCGAGGGCAGATTCTCGCGTCTCTTTGCGTACCATGTCTGTTTTTTGATGCACTTCACGAGGGTACGTATGATGAACATTCCGTACTTCATGTAGCACAACAAAAAGCTAGAGGATGAGCACACACTTTATGAGCTGCGGCGAATCCGTGAGGATCGACAATTGGCCCGGAAAAGACCTGGTGATATGACACCAGCTGATCGAGATTCTTGCCTCACGCATGTTAACATTCATCTAGAGAAGTTGTTGGCAAATCCTAATAGAGAGAAAGACATGCTTCGTCACATGAAAGGTCATTATTGGGCTTGCATGCATGTCTGCAAAGCGAGAATGAAGATTCTGAAGAGGAGGTTGAGCAAAGCACTAAAACGGCGGAAAAGGCCTGATCCACTCCAGATTTTGGCCGAGGCTTCGTTGGCTGGACAAGATACATGATGGAGGGTCTTCGCTCCGAATTTGAGCAAATTCGGAGAAATTTTTGTCATTTTGAAATATTTTGGTCCAAAAACAGATTTTTCAGCTATACGAGTAGCGCGTCGACATGCTCACTTTTGTTCGGGACACTTGATGAAGGAAATATTTGCATTTTTGGGTTTTTCATGGTAAGTTATGCATGATCAAGAATTTCCGAAGCATTTCATCAGGTTCTGGATGGTCAAAAGGCCCAAAAACACCATGAAAACCACCTTGCTGCCACCTTTTGCACTAGCAGGAAGTACTTCTGGGAGAATGAAGTTTTGGAGGGGCAAATGAGCTCCAAATTTGGAAATTACACTTGGGTTGGATATCCAACATCCAGGGCGTTCCAACGAGCTATCATGAGCTCAATTTGGATGCCGGGAAGTGCCTCAAAATCAGGCTGAAAGGCGCGCTACCCATATAGCTCAGGCGCGCTACTCATATAGATTTTTGGTCAAATTTTCAACTTCCAGCTCAGGATTTCGGCCAGTTGGGACCAGTTTTGCTTGTGGATGAAATTTTTGAGTTTTCATGATATAAATTGAGGGTTGGCATGTAACTTTGGCTCATTTTTACCTATTCTAGAAGATTCACTCTCAAAAAAGTGAAAATCATGTAAATGAATCAGTTTCCACTCTTTTAGAGGCAAGTTGTTAGCTGCCTAGATTTTAGCTCCTTGATTAGAATTTGGTTGAAAATGATCCCTGAAGAAGGAATTCGACCCCTAGAGGCATGGGAAGGGGTTAGAGTGATCTATATATTGTAATTTTTGAGACATTCTACAGGTTGGACTCTTGGGAAACTTTTGGCACACTATTGTACATATTTTTTCATATTTTGGCTAAGGAAAGATCAGAGGTTTTGCAGCACCTGTTGGGATTCTTGTGGCTTTCAGTTCTTGATGGTGTTTTCTCTCAGTTTATTGTAAGTTATTTCATTTTTAATGTATTACATCCCTGCTTATGCTTCTGAAACTAAAATGAATGAGTAGATGAGGTTGAATCCATTGTTTACAGTGCTCTGCCTTTGAATTCATTTAGTTTTGTATGTTTTCGTCTGTTTGAAAAGGATCCATGTTCAGCCTTGCCCTTTTCAGCTCCTTTTCTTTCTGATCCATCCATACACTCAATCAAAAGCATCAAGACTACTGCCTACCTAGCCCCAACTCGAATTCTGCAAAGATCTGGCCTTATCCCCGGACCCAAAATTTGTTTTTCCCTTTTCTCCAACAAAAACCCAAAAAATCAAAATCAAACATTCCTATCTCTTTACTAGCCTAAAATCAGCATTCATTGTTCATTATAAGTCATCTCAGCCCCTTTGAAGATCCTTTACCGAGATAGACCCGGAGAGAGCCCTCTCTTGTCCTCGTAGGGCTAGCTACGAGGCTGAGCGTGGTTTGATGTAGCCTTGAGTTTTACCTTATTTCAGCCTAAGGTAGATTTGAGCGCTAACAAGGAGGAAACACTATAACCTCTTGGGATCAGATGAAGAGAGTGTTTTTGTCTAAATATCAAGAATATTGCAAAACTCGGGACATGAAGGATGAAATTTTTACAATCATACAAGATGATGATGAAATTCTTGAAGATTATCTAGAAAGACTTCTGTATATTTTACAAAGGTCAAAACTTAAGCTTGATCCCAACACTATTATAACCTTGTTCTTAAGATGACTTACTGATAATTCTAGAAATAATTTGAATTGGTTAGGACAAGGTGATATTTCTCAGCAAAATTTTGATCAAATTTTTGAATTATGTAGGAAATTTTCAAGAAACCAGTATAGATCTGGTAGAGGAACACGAAATAGAAATAGAAAAACTGAATCTACTGATGCTATGATTATTGAACTAGAAAATAAAATGGAAAACATGAAAATTGATATAATGAAAAATGTTACCAAACAGTTAGACTCCTTAAAATTTCAGCAGAAACTCATGAAGGAACAAGAGCCATTATGTATTTTCTGTCCTAAATGTAGAGACAAGCATCCTCCTAAAGAGTGTCCTCTTAATTTGGAAGAAACTAATAAGTGTGCTATTTGTGCAAAAGACCATATCAGAGAAAAATGTCCCTCTATACTAGGACTTAAAGCTGTATTTATAGGGGGAAAGCCTGAAGCTGAATACTTGAATGCTATGGGAGCAAGAAGGAATAGGCCTCAGGTAGGTACAGGTATGGCTTCTGAATTTTCTCCACACTATTTTGGTTATAATTCACATGCATATTCTTATCCTAACTCTCATCAGCAGTGGAAGTATGGGAATCAATATCAGCATGGGCAACCTTTTAAACCATGGCAACAAGGTTGGAGAGGGCCAACTCATTCTCCATATTCCTACCAGCCACCTATGCAGTCATACCCGTCTACACATGCACCCTATTCAATGCCTCAACTTCCCAGTCAGTCCACTCCACCATTGCCTTTACCTCCACCCTTTCGACCTCCTTAGTTTCCTGCTCAACCTATGCCCAATCCTAATAATAATAAAGTAGTGAAAATGATATATGTAACAAACCCACCTTTATCATTCGAATACTAGTCTATTCCAGTTGGGGTTCATGATATTCAATTAAGATCGGGAAGGAGTGTAACATCAGAAAATCAGAAGCAACCTCTGGTGATCATTGAAGAGAAAAGAGAAGAAGAAAAACTTAACCATTCTCTAAAAGTTGTCACTAAGCAGACTTTACCCTATGAATCCTTGCCATCTTCTTCCAACCAGCCTCCCTTCCCAGAGAGGCTAGTAGTGGAAAGGAGTGAGCCTATTTCAGAGACTAGTTTGGCATCTGAGCTTCAGAATATTTTCATTAAGCTACCTTTGCTTAAAGCCATTAAAGAGATCCCCATTTGTACCAATATTATTAAGGAACTCTGTCTCAAGAAACTCGGGAGGCAGATATTGGAACCCCAAACCATCCAATTTGTTGGTAGGGCAGCAGATTTGATGACGGGATGTGTGTCTATGGAAAAATATATTGATCCCGGAAACCCTGTTGTCTCAGTTAATATTGGTAATGTCCTTGTCTCTAATGTTCTTATAGACCTGGGGTGAGCCATCAATGTCATGACTAAGCAAACCATGGATCAACTTCGGTTATCTCATCTTCGCCCTACTCCCACTGTGCTTGAATTAGCAGATAGATCTAAAATTAAGCCAAAAGGAGTATTGGAAGATGTGATCATCTCATTAGATTCTTTGGAATATCTTGTTGATTTCATTGTGCTTCAGCCAAAGAACCCAATAGGAGGACATCCCTTGATCTTGGGTCGACCATGGCTTGCTACTGCCGATGCATATATTGGATGTCGTACCGGTGATATGCATATTTCACATGGAGATTCTAGGAATAAAGTTACCTTCTACCCCCCTTCCAGATCCATTCAGGACCTTCGAAATAATTTATGGTTGGATCAAAGTAGTTATGAGGAGAATCAGTCTATTTCCCTTATCCATCATTATACTGGGTCTTCCCAAGAAGAAGAGATTCAAGATTTTCTGAAAATTTAGACACTATGCCTAATTATGAGCCTTTGAGCCAAATATTTAGCCTAGATTTTCATGAAAATCATGATTCTAATTCTTCTGTACCACTGCATTTGAACACTCCCTTGAGTACTCCTGAGCCTGATACCACTCTTTTTGAGATTAGCCCCGGTAAATCCTTGCATATCAGTTTAGATTTGGACTCATCTCAGTAGGAGCAGCTTGTGAATATGTTGCAAACCCATCTTAGTGCCTTTGATTGGGGCTATGAAGATATGAAGGGTATCCCTCCTGAAAATTGTACACATCATATCTATATTCAGGAAGGAACCTGACCTGTCCGACAACCCCAAAGGCAAATGAATCTAGATCTAAGAGATATTGTGAAGGAAGAAGTACATAAACTCTTAGATGTCGGTTTTATCTATCCTATTTCCGACAATCAGTGGGTCTCTCTATTAGTGCTAGTACCTAAGAAAGATGGAAGATGGCGTATTTTCATTGATTATCAAGAATTGAATAAATCCACTCTTAAAGATTACTTCCCTCTCCCTTTCATTGACTAAGTTCTTGATACCCTTGCAGGAAAGAAGTATTTCTCCTTTTTGGATGGCTTCAGTGGTTACAACCAGATACAGATTGCACCCGAAGATCAGGATAAAACTACTTTTACATGTCCATGGGGGACATTTTATTATAAAGTGCTTCCCTTTGGTTTATGTAATGCCTCGGCTACCTTTCAAAGGGAAATCCTAGCCATTTTTTCTAATGTAGAATCTGTAGAAATTTATATGGATGAATTTTTTGTGCTTGGTGATTCTTTTCAGGAAGCTCTCAAAAATCTAGAGAAAGTACTTCTTCATTGTCAAGAAGCCCATCTCACTTTGAGTGACAAGAAATGTAGATTAATGTGAAAAGAAGGAGTGGTGCTTGGCCATTTGATTTCTGATAAAGGTATACAGGTTGATCCAGCGAAAATTGAAATCATTCTGCATCTTCCTGCACCCAAAACTCAAAGGGAAGTAAGAGGTTTTTTAGAACATGCTGGTTACTATAGAAGATTCATTGAAATTTTTTCAAAGATAGCTGCTCCTCTTTTCCGACTTCTAGCTAAGGATAGTGAATTTTCTTGGTCAATGGCTTGCCAATAGTCTTTTGAAACATTGAAGGAAAAGTTGGTGCAAGCACCAGTTTTGTGAGGTCCAAACTAGTCCCTGCCTTTTCACATTTCCTTTGATGCTTTAGATTTGGCTATTGGCGCAACTTTAGGACAAGAGGAAAATAAGCAATCCTATGTTATTTATTATATTAGTAATAATTTGTCTTCCACTGAATTGAATTATACAGTTACAGAGAAAGAGTTTTTAGTTGTGATTTTTGCAATTAATAAGTTCAGGCACTATATTACAGGATATGAAGTATTTGTACATACTGATCATTCTGCGATTAAATATTTGATGAACAAACCATTGACAAGTGGTAGAGTGACTAAGTGGTTGCTATTGTTGCAGGATTTTAATGTTACTATTGTTGATAGACCAGGGAAATCTAATGTTGTAGCAGATTTTCTTTCTAGATTAGATAATCCCGGTGAAGTAACTCCTATTAATTATGATTTTCCAGATGAACATATTTTTGCTATGTCAACAGATTCTTCGTGGTTTTTTGACATTGCTAATTATTTGGTCATTGGAAAAACACCACCTCACTTGTCCGCTCATGAAAAGAGGAATATTATTCAGAAAAGTGCTGCATATTCCTAGATTCAAGGAGATCTCTTTTACACTGGTCTAGATCTGATTATCCATAGATGTGTAAGAGAGGGGGAAGTGTTTGACATATTGAAATCTGCTCATGGTGAACCTTGTGGAAGCCACTTCGCTGATAAGAAGACTGCATATAAAGTATTACGTGCTAGTTACTTTTGGCCTTCCTTGTTTAAGGATGCCAAATAGTATGTCAAGCAATGTGATAGCTGTCAACGAATGGGCCAGCCTAACCAAACCAATGAAATGCCTTTATGCCCCCAAGTTATGATTGAGCCATTTGAAAAATGGGATATTAATTTTATAGGGCCAATAAATCCAACATCCTTAAGTAAAAATCACATTTTGGTTTGTACAGATTTTGTTACAAAATGGGTAGAAGATAAATTTGTTTCTTTTGCTACAGAAAAAGTTGTTGATTTTATTTTTACTGAAATCTTTAGTAAATTTGGTGTGCCTAGAGAAATTTTTTCTGAAAATGGTCCATAGTTTATTTCTAATCTGGTACAAGGTGTGATGGAGCAATACAAGATCCGGCATAGGAAATCCACGCCATATCACCCACAAGCAAATGGCTAGGTGGAATCTACAAACAAAGTGATCTAGTCTATTCTTACAAAGACAGTCAATATGCATCAAAAAGACTGGGCTGAAAGATTACCAGAAGCTTTGTGGGCATATAAAACCACTTGGATAAATAGCACGAGACATACACCATATGAGCTGGTATACGACAAACAGGTTCTGTTACCAATTGAATTCCAGATCAAAACCTTAAGAACTGCAGTTTAGTTAGGACTAGATCTCTCTGAGGCACAACAACAACGTCTTCTCCAATTAAATGAGTTAGATGAATTTCATAGAGATTTTTTTCAGTGGAACATCCTAATTCAGCAGCAATGAAAAAGGTGGCATGACAAGTCTATTCAGAAAATCAGTTCTGACCAGGTGATTAGGTGCTCCTTTATGATTCTAGATTTAAAATTTTTAAAGGGAAGTTCCATACACGTTGGATGGGACCTTATGAAGTGATCCGAGTATTCGAGAATGGAGCAGTAGAAGTCAAAAATATTGATGGAAAAAATTCAGTATTCTTGGTAAATGGACATAGATTAAATAAGTATTTTCAGCCACTTGCCAAGAAAGATTTTACATAGCAAGTCCAACAGCAATTCAGGACGGTAGTGGTAAATAGTAATACCAACCTTTTGAAAACATGAATTCTTCTTCTTCTAAAAATAAATAAATAAAAATAAAAAAATAAATTTAATAAAAAAAATAAAGAAAAAATATTTTCCTGTAATTGTGAAAATCAGTTCGCTGACATGATTGCATAAAGGTCAAACTAAAAACCAGCTTGCTGGCAAGAAGATCAAAAATTTCTAATAAAAAGAGAATGTTGCTTGATATTTAGATATGCTAGCGACCACCGAGTAAAAGCAGGTTTAGTAGGACCAACCTTTATACATTGGGGTAATTAGCATGGATATTTTTATTCAAGTAACACTTAATTCTTGATGCAGTTATTTTTCTTGCACCAGTGCAGGCAGACCTTCCAGATTTTTTTTTCCTTTCTTCATATCCCATTCGTAATATTCCCTCAGTTTTCTTCTTTAAATCCAAGAATTATTAACCTTCCCACATTCTTCTGAATTTACCCTACCCGCTTCGTAAAAATCCCACTTTACCCTTGAATTTTTTTCCCTATCCCACTTCTGTTATCCCCTCTTTGGTACTATTCCTATAATCCCTGTAACAAAATTCCATCCCATTCTGAAATTTTCCCCTTTCCCACTTCTTTGTTCCCTCATGAATTCATTGCAGGATCTTTCCCCTTTCCCTGTTCTTTTTTCAGACAATATGCTTGCACTAGTGCAAGCATATCGTCCTATATAATAATACAAGCAGAATGGTACCAGTAGAACAACATAGTAAGCGGTGTAAACAGATTGCTGCAAGCATGCACCTTAACAGAAGCATAGTACAATTTGTTCTTTTCATAAGTATATGTCATAGGAAATTGGTCATCATGAAAGTTTACAAGAAGCCTTTTCACTTATTTAAGGAGTACTTGTGTTATCATATTAACTAGGAGAAAATAATTTGAAGTACAAAGTGTTTTTAGTTAAGAATCATGATCATTTTTTTTAATAAATGCTAAAGTTATTTTTTTGAATTATGAAGTATTGCGGAAATGTTTAACCGTTGCTTGGATATAATTACCCTTCCTGCAATGATCCTAAATGTCTTTCACTTATAATGATTACCTCACTTAGCTGTTAAAAATGTCGTCGCAAGTACCAATCCCGCATGATTCTAAACATGCCGCGCATCCACGATTATTTTGGTGGGATGGATCGGTGATAAGACAGAAGGGATGGTGGATGGTTGGATCCCTATCTATAAAGAGCCAAATTTTTCGGTATTGCATGCAATTTTTTGGACTGTTCATAAATGTTAAGCAGAGATGCTGCCTGTTCGATGTGAACCTTCGTCCCTCAATGAGGTAGATCAGACCATTAAGTTTCACAATAGTCTTGCACTATTGCGAGACTCGGGCTTTCTTCAGTTTTTGAAAGAAATTGATGGGCACAACAGTGAAGTGGCCCTATAGTTTGCAAAGAGTTTTAAAAATGGCTATGTAAAAATTGGGCCCCTAAAATTTAAAGTCACAGAAAAATCTATAGCCACAGCGATGGGCTTGCAAAACACTAGTGTGCAGTACTTTAAAATTAGAAGCTCAAGAAAAAGTGTTGGCAGTGTTTCGTCATTGATAAGGACATGAAGGTAGACTGGAAGAAAGGAGTTCCGCATAGCGCCTTGCTGGGACAGTGGCGGGACTTCCTTTTTATCCTCTAGAAATTCATGACTTGTGAGGGAAGGTACTCCCTCACCTTCGTGTATCATTTCAGGATGCTGCAACACTTCGAACCCGGCTAGCACGTCCGGTGGAGGATGGATTTCACTTATTTTTTACTTAATAGTTTGGAAAGGATGGCCAAGAGTGTGTAGGGCGCAGGGGCAAACCAAGCCGATAAGAAATTATATCACCACGGACTAATCAAAATCTTGGTCCAGAAAAAATTAGAAATTAAGGGCATGACCTGGAAGGCATTGTTGAAGAAGCTAGATAAAAATCCATTTGCAGGAAAGAAGACAGCTGCTCAAAAGAAAACAGAGACCCCCGCCAGCACAAGCAAGGGTCCAAGTAAAAAGAGAAGTCCTTCTTGCACCAGTGAAAAAAGGAAACGACCCAGGAAATCAACAGAAGAAAAGGGCCCATCTCCAAAGAAAAAGAAGACAACCAGTACACCTGTTGAAGAAACTCCTTCGACGCCACCAGTACATGAACAAGACCTTGAAGAAGATGATTTGCTGTCAGTCCTAGTGGACACAGCAAAATCTATGGAAGTTGAAGATGACACTCTGTTGGCCAATTTTATTAAGGCCCAGAAAAATAATGAAGAACCTGGTGTAGAACCATAGTCCCCACAAAACGTTGAATCCCCTCCTGCACCAGTGCAAGAAGAAGAAGAACTGGAAGAAGTACAAGAAGAAGAAGAACCGGAAGAGCAAGAAGATGAAGAAGAATCGGAAGAGGAAGAAGTATTTACTGAAGTCATGAGGGATATTGAGGTCCCTGAAGAAAATACAGCCCTTGTTAGGACAGAAAAGGAAGAAGACTCGGTAGCTCTTGTTTCTCGAATAGTCGAGCTAGAGCTTCAAGTGCAGAACTTAGAGCAACTTGTAGCTAAAGCGCAAGAGGAAAAAGAACAGAATAAAAAATAATTCACGGCGGAGATCCAGAAAAAGAAAGGAGAAGTCAGGTTGTATAAGTACCATGCTTCGCAATGTTTCAGACGACTTAAAAAGGTGACAAAGAAATTGAAGAACAGCAAAAAGAAGAAGTCTGAAACATTGCAGACTGATGATAGTATGCCAGAGCAGGAGTGAGCTGGAATGCTCAAATTTTTGAAGGTTTTTTGCAGAGGTAAAGAGTTGTGTGAGGACACACAACAACTTAGGGATGGGAGGATGTTAGCCCCCTAATTTTCTCTCTTTTTACCATTTTCCCCTTCCTAAATCATAACCATTTACCTCTGTTTCACCTCTTTTATGCACCCTCATCTTGCACCAGTCCAAGCACGGTGAAAAATTTCATATAAACCTTTATTATTCATGTTTTAATTCAATTTAGCATTAATTAAATATTTATTACATGATTTCTTACTTTTAAATCACTTTTGTAACTTATCGATATCTCCAATGGTTATTTGATAGTTAGAGTGCTTACTATGACCGTTGATCTTAGTGCATGATCGGATCTTGCGCCATTTCTAGCACATTAGATCTTCGCAGCAGATCCGAACCTCCTCGATCACTGCCTCGTCTTGAGTCGCCTCAGCCATGATAGCGAATGATTCAAAGGTAGTCGAGACCAATCCGTGAAGGGCGAAAGCTAGTTAGCTATGGCCAGTTTTGGAAAACCGTCTTATTTTGAAGGCCGAAACTAAATTCTGCATTTTGTTATGAATCAGTTGAATGATGTTTTTTGGCCTTCGGCAAACAGATCTATATAATGTAAAGTGTAAATAGGACCTAAGGGGAGAAATTTTGAGCAGATTTTTTAGAGTGAAGTTTGATAGGCGGTAACAGGTTGTTTTGTTATTGCCCGAATCTGGGCTAGACATTGTATTAACACATGTATTCGCCTCAATGAATTAATAAAAAGGGAGATCCGCCTCATGTTTCATAAATTGTGTTTCTATTTTTAAGCTGATGAATCGATTAATTTACTGAGAAATGTTTTAACTTAAAAGGGAAATTCGTTGGATGGCTAGGGCCCAGCCAACCCAACACATTTACCCCATTTTCTGTTTGTTGTAATTTGTGTTTATATTATCAAAGTGTGAATTAAATTTCAACACATGTATTCCTATCTGAGTGAAAACAGATCCATCATGTGAAGTAGATACATTTTCTTTCCTTGCAATTTACTTTCCTACACCTGATTTCAGATTGGTTTTCATCCACCTGGTACAAGCAGGAGAAAAAAACCTGCATCAGTGCACGTTGGTGTGATATTTTCTTTTCCTGCAATTCTATTTAATTGGTTTTTTCACCTGGTCCAAGCAGGAGAAATGAACCTGCACCAGTGCACGTTGGTGTGATGCAGCAAGTTTTCTTAATCTACTTTATGCAATCTTCTTTCTTTCTTTAAATTCTTATGACAGGATAAATGATTGTTTCTTTATTTCTGAATTTTTTTAAGATCGGAAACATTCACTTTTATGTGTGCAATTTGATTCGATAGAAAACTAGCACTTGCAATAATTTAACACTCATTTTAAGGATTAAATGCTAAGTGTAGGAAGCTCTGATCCGATGCAAGAACTAGTTTCTTGCCACAATATCTAAGTTCTCTGAACCTTGAAAAGTTCGAGCCCTTGCATGAAGTAAAAAAAATCCTTCATTAAAGACACTATTTATACCTTCTACATAAATCTTTGATCCCGCACTAGTGTAAGAGAGATTAATGCAAGAAGGAAATCTCTAAGGAAGTAGGTTTAAGGGCCCATCTAACGAGATTGCTAAAGTGTCTCTGTTAAGGGAAAACACACACTCAGTAGATTAAACAACCATTAGTGGGAGTGATTGCCTTTTATCTTTAATTCTCTCTTGCAACTGCATACTTCCTCGTTCCAGTATTAGATTATTTTTTATGGTTCAAGTTGCCTTCTTCTCTTTTGATTTGATTCTGCAATATTTCCTTTAAAGAAAGTAGGGATTTACATTAGGAAGATTCATACCATCTCTGGCATTGCCTATGCTTCGTCTCTAAGTTTACGAATCCCCCAGGTTGACAAACTAAGTGTTGAGGAGTTTTCTTAAGTGTAATTCCTGCACCCAACCGTTACCAATGTATAGAAACATATTAATAATAAGAAAAACATTTATTTAAAAACTATGATATATAATTTTCCATTTTTGGAAAAGAAAATTCGTGAGTAATGTTGCTCTAGGTTCTTGTTATACACTATTGAAAACATTTTTGCATGTTTTTATTATGTTTTACCATAAATGTCTTATCACATCCCAAGTGGAAATTAATTTGAAAGGCACCCCCAAAGGCATGTGATGTTGAACCAAATAAATTATTTTTCTCAAACTTGGTCATTATACATATAGATAACACTGCCATATTCTATGTAATTTATATTTTGAGTTTACTGAAACCCTACTCCAGATGAGGTCACAGATATTGTGAGTTTACTCAAACCCTACATAGATGTGGAAGAAAAGAGTGTTTTTTATTGATTTCGAAACACTCACTGTAGCAAGAGACAGAAAGAACAAAAAAATTCCATGCAGGAGTCTTCTCAATATGAGAAGGAAATCACAGAGCTCTCTTTGGGGCCACCCTGCACCCCTTCAACCCCTAGTAAACTCTACATTGTTTGTTTATGTTTTTCAATAATTTTATCTATTTTCCTAAAAAAATATTATTTTGTGGCATTGTCTGTGCTCATCCCCAACATGCAACATTATTTGCGAGACTTTGATGAATATAGGTACATTTTTATCTCAAGTAAGTAGATTACCAATTCTCAGTTTCTATGATTTGGATATTAATAGGGAAATATTTTGTTAAATGCATAAGAAAGAGATCTGAATTACTTTCAAAGGGATTTGAGCATAACTCGTTTAAGGTTTCGAAATGATCTCGAAATTTTGATGGATATGCACAATGTTAAACAGTTAACAATTAACTTTGTTCATATCTATCGGATTACCAAAATATTGAGAAAACTATAATTAAAATGAAAAGCCAAGTCAAATAATTGGCTAGGTTAGTTCTTCTTTATTAGATTTCCAACCTATTCAAGAATTGCAATGATCCTTCAGTGTTAAAATTTAAATCAAACATTTTCTTTTGTTACATACTTTTCCTCTTCTGCTGTCAGATATTACATTTACATCCAAATTCCTTCGCTTTTATTATTGATTTCAAAAATATATGCACATGAATTTTCCCCATTCAGCAAACAATTTTCAAAATTTTCAAATGCGTTGTTCATATTCTAGTTTTCAAAGTTCTCATATATGTTGTTCAAAATCTAATTTAAGTTATATTTTATTTAATGAGTAGGGACTAGCAATTTCAGCAGAATATGAAAAGAGGGGAGAATTTCTCAAATTGTTCCCTCTGCACCCAAATGGGAACCTAAGGCCACCAACTCTAAAAAGAAAGGGATGTGATGGATAACTCACTCTTCGTACCATAGATATTCAGATACAAGAAAGGTGGTGAAGACTCAGATAATTAAAGCTATCTCATTTTTTCCTATTTCAGTGAATCTTTAGTATGCGGCTATTCAGAAATTATGTATTATCATAGCTCTCTTGTGTAACTGGACAACTACATTATTGAATTTTTTCCTACATTTGATTCTGTAATAACTTATATCTCTTATGTAACTTGACAACTTAGTTACTGAGTTTATGCCTACGTTTGATCCTGCAATAACTGGGAAGTTTACGGTATGCACCCTTGAAACGTTTGTCGAGTAATTATTTTAAATTTAATAATCTGTTTGTATGAATGATAAGATTGTCGTTGGATTTGGAAGATTATTCCTTAAAAAGTAACGCTTCTTAATGTAATAGCCTCTAAAATTATTAGTAACAGGCTTTAAGATGGTATTGGATGTTTTTTATTGGAAGAACAATGTGGGATTCGCTCCCATGTTGGTTATCAAATTAAGTATAAGTGGCGAAAACCTCAAGAAAACCTCAAATAAGGTTAGTTTTTTGAAACTCAGTTTTCTTTTTTTATTGTATTATTTTTTTTTTTTATAAGATTAAGGTTATGTGTTAAAAGTATTATATTTTTTCCTTACAAATTTTATTGGAATTGGTTAAAATATTTTAATTTTTTTTGAAAATTTTCAGATAACTTTATGTCTAGGATTGAGGTTATATTTTATTTGAATTAAAAGTAACCCATGTGTTAATTAGAACCCATAATTTTTTTTGTTTGTTTTTTTATTATTTATGATAAAATCACTTTTTAGTTTTTGAGTAATTTTTTTGAAATTGTAGAATCGAGCTTTGTATGTATTTAAAGATACATTTCAAGAAACGGAAAATATCTAGAATTTCATTTCATAATTTTCATAAATAAAAACACATATGTAGAATCATTATTTCCTTACTTTATAAGGAAATGTTTTCATAATTTTCATTATATATATATATATATTATTTACTTACTTCTCAAAGAAAATGTTTTCATACTTAATTAAAATAAACTAAGAATAAAGTAAAAAAAAAGTTAATAACACCACCTAGACTTATTCTGAAATTGTGAAGGTTTGAAATCCGTGGCTTCAGGGGTTAAATTTGAGGGGTCCTCCTACCCATCATAGAACTTTTTTATGAAAATCTCATTTTTAAACAACCCTTCATATCACTTTTAGCATTTCCTTTTACGAATTTAGTATAAGTTAAAAGAAAAAAAACACAATGTATACCTGCAAATATAGAAGTCAACACAATTAAACTTTGAAGAGATTAGGGTGAAAAACAATGTGCCATTGCAAAGAAAAAAAATCCAAAGTTTTGTTTTTAATTAGATTTATTTTTCAGAAAATACAATATTTTAGTATAAATTTCAATAAGATTTTGCTAAAATTATGTTTAACTTGTTGATATTAGATATTGTCAATAAAGGTATTCAAATGAAAGTAAAGGTCAGCTGAACTTACTGAAATTAAGATGAATCCTTTCCCAGGGAAGAGTCTCCTACTCATGAGGCTCAGTTAAAGGAGGAGTCTCATATTGCAGGAATTCCATGGGGGAGGGAAAATATTCCATGAAATCAAACATTCTGAGCAAATTACAAGAATATTTTGTTAAAAAAATGTCTACCCTCGAGATATCAGAATTAGGAATTCCATGGAGGGAAAATATTCCATGAAATCGAACATTCTAAGAAAATTACAAGAATATTTTGTTACATCATCTTCAAATTCACACAATCCATAATGTCAATTTCCCTATTATCTTTAAATTTCTATCTTAATGGGGATATAAATCTCTATCTTATTGGGGAAATAAATTGTTTACCACTCCTAACATTATTTTAAAATAAAATGTATAACATAAAAAACATACCCACTTCTAAAGCCTCATCTAGGAATGTATAACATAATAAAACATACCCACTTTGAAGCATCATCTAGGATTACAAAATGTGGCCAGTGTAAATCCAGTTTAACTTTGGATCCACCAAACCTCAATAGGTTTGAAATTTATTTTCACTCAGTGAAAATAGGTTTGCATCACAAGCTATTTGATATCTGATATCTCTCTCTACTTGGTAGATCCTAAGTTAATATGGATATAGGTTGGTTTAATTTTACACTTTAAATATGTTATGTTCCACATGAATACCATATCTGAAGCTAATAGAAAGGACATTTTTTTGCAAGTTTACTATGTTATGCATTTGAATTGTTTACAACTTATGTTTTGTTAATATTGTATTATCTGTCTTACTTATTGATGATTGTGTGAGTATATCATATATGATTATGAATGATTATTGATCGTTAATAGATCTATTTAAGTATCTACATTGGTTAAGATCTGGATCTGGTTCTGTTCTGTTTATCTGCGCTAAGGCGAACAACAATTATGTGTTATTATTTTACTAACTATGCATTCTATGATATTTTGTTATATATTGATGTGTGCATCTATTTCCAAGTGATATAAGTTTTCATTTGGTTTTGCTGAGGACCACTTCATTACTTTCTACCTCAAGGTGCGAAAACCTGCTTCCGGCACCCCTCCATACTACTTTAGGTGAGACTTTGGTTTGTGTGAGCATATCACTACCGAAAGGGCCATTAGTTGGAGGGTTTGTTGGTTTATCCATAAAATCTGAACCTAGGCCAGGACCCCTCAAGCCAACAATGCCTATTTTTAAAACTGAAGTGTCGATTGGCACAAAGCCTTTGCAAAAAGACAAGGATCAGCGCGATCCTGAAGATGGTACTTGTGCTAATCCTCACCAAAAACAAGTTTAAAAAATCTTCCCAAATTCAAAATAAATCATTGAAATTGCTGAAAAAGGGTATGAAATCGAAGAAAATAGGCATAGCTCTTACCTAGCACAGATGATTCAACGAATGGCTTCCTAGATCATCCACAGTCAGCTCCTAAAGATCAAGGTAAAAACTCCTCCAATGGCTTGTGAAAATAAAAGTAAAAACGTTTTTTATTTTTTATTTTTTATAATTATTTAAGTTATTGTTAGGGTTTCTTTCAATATTTTAATTATTTTTCCTTGGAAACAGATAATATGTTCACTTTTGTCCAGCGATAGGGTAAAATTTTGACGAATGATGCGAGAATGAGTTTTAGCTTATTACTTTTTCAAACTCGGTAAAAACATATGAAAAGGTCACCTCTTTGGAGTCATCTTTAAGCTCTTTTCTGACTCTCGAAACATGAAAATTTTGTCGATTATTTGTCATGTTGAACTCGTTAAAGTAAACTAAATGTTGTTTACCCCTTTTTTGGGCTGGGATAAATTATTTATGAAAAAGGAATACCTTAGTCAATCACGACTAAGAGGTTCTCTCGAACTTTGTTTTATACCTTTTTGGATTTGAGGGACTATCTACGAAAAGGGCCCCTTGGAGTTTTCTTTTGAGCCTCTTTCCAAAGTCTCTAAAATATGAAAAGGCAATGAGGCATCGAGTTTCACCTTTTTTGGACTCGTTAAAATTTAGCGACATTGGACTCATCACCATGATGATACCGATTTCCTCCTTCCTAGGGCTCGTAAAATGTATTAGGATGGATTTTTCTGAAGGAAAAACTTATATGACAAGCATATGCTATCCCATTCAAGCTTGTATTAAAAAATAATTTGGGTACTCACTAGAAATGGTGGGGGGAAAATGAAATTATTTATCAGTTGTGTCGGCAGTATTTCACTCTTGAACATGACACTTATCTGCAGTTCATGGTGGGTTGGGGACATCCTACATTTTTCACTTTGCCTCCATGGGTTTGGGAAATTTGTTCTACTCTTATTTGATTACTAATCTTATCACCATGACCTATGATCCTATTTGAGTCAAATGTTTCCATACTTTGGAGTCGTGCAGTCGATATGTTCAAGAGAAGTTCCTTCTGCAGTTCATTCATTACTTGATTCTCTGTTCCAGTTTTGATTCACAACCACATTGTTTCCTATGTATCGTTTCGATGATGTGGGATACATCATGACCCTCCTTCGATGGGTTGCTTCCTGTCAACTTCAGCTCATTATCCAGGAAGTTTATCTAGAGACTCCTTTCCAGTACCTTAGAGCCTGCATGCCCTAATGACAGTTTGTTCGCATTCGACGACAGGTTCGCATCAATGGCCTTTGATTGGGCGATTTCACTAGTGTTCCACTTCAGTTCTTGTGGATTGTACTGCTAGTACCTTGAGGGCCATTTTCATTATTGGTGGTCTCTCTTGTGCCTGTTAACAGTTTATATCATTGACTAGTAATCAGGTGATTTTCTTGCATGTTCAACTTCAGATCACTCATTCACATGCCTGAATTTTTACTTGATTAGGTCGTGATGGAGCGCAAGACCCTGGATTTTGTACTATAAAGTCCAGTTTACGAGGCAACATGAACTATTCATGGTTTTATACATGACTCTTTTAGATGGATGGTTGCGACCATACCTGAGTCCATATTTTTTATCCTTCTTATTGCTGGGTGGTTGTGTCCATACCATGGATCCTATTACATGATCTCTTTTATGGATGCATGCATCCATGCCTTATGTTCATGTATTTATATCATAGATTTCAGTTGTATATATATGTACTTGATTCGCACGTTTTCCGACGACGTCATCCTGCTATTCAAGGATTGGAAGGCATAGATAAGGCAAGCAAAGAAAGGAGCAACGAAAGCATCAAGGTTAACAAAGGAGATTACTAAATCTGTATGTGAATAGCTTTTGAAATAAGAACTTATCAAAGAGTGCATGTCAGAAATGCTCTCAAAAGTCAAACAGCTTGAAACACAGTGGAAACAAAAGGCAGAAATGCAAGATGAAACGATTAAAAAAGTAAATAAGTTTGATCAAGAAAATTATTGGAATTTTTTGATGAAACGTTATCATCAGTACCAGACCCTACAATCTTTAATAGATTTGAAAAAAATATTGCAGCCAGCACCTTCAAATGTGGTATTCAATGGACAGGTTAGATCGAGGATTTTGCAGCCAGCTCAGCTCAAGCCCATGCTGGATATTTGTCAACTTTGTGATCAAATCCAAATGAAAGATCAGAATTCATAGTCATATTGTTACTTTATTTTCCTAGATTGTAGTTAAATTTTGTCTTACGAGGATGGTTGTTTGAAACCTTCTCTATTTTTATGTAATAATCTAATTTTAAACATAGTTTAGTATTTAAACCACTCTCATGCATTTAGAGAAGGGTCCATAAATTTGTTAAAAACATTCTCAAAGAATGCACTTTTGTAATTTTTTGAATGCTTTGATGAATTAATGGAACACAGTTTGTTATCTTTTTGACATTTGAAGTTGTTTAACTAATTTTGCACTATTGTACTCTTTAAATTGATTTAAAGTGAAGAGGAGCATAAATATACTATCAGTTTACATGAGTAGAACTTTGTACATATGGTACTTCTATTCACTTGTATTAAGTTTTACTTTCCAGATTGACAGTCATCTTTTTATTTCATTATATATTTGAAACATCATTATAGATGAATGTTAAAGGCACTTCAGTACTAATATTTGTCTGTGATTTCTTATTAGATATATAATCACATATATGAATGTGATACACTTTTCACAATTCTTTTAATCAAATTATTTTCTTAGAAGAATCATCTTACACAATTTTCATCTCTTTCAACTGTTAAATAATCTACATTACTAATAGTTGAAGGATATCTCTTTAGATCGCATAAAGGAAGAAACACCTCCAGTAATATAGTATAATTAAATAGTGTTATATATATGAATGTGATAGACTAGAATCATTTTTTCCATTGCATTTTTTATAATCAAAACACACCCCAAAATCATCCTTATTGGGAAAATAATCCCACTAGCCTCAGTCAGAGCAACCACACCAAACGGAAAAGGAGCTGCTTTAAGGTCCGGACCGGGTGGTTTTCCCCCATGTTGTGGTAAAAAATTCTAAGGCCTCAACATTTTGAAGCTAGAAGGAGGGCCTTGTGAATGCCAAGAAGGTATGATCAATCTAAACGTCAATCTAAAAGTCTCTCTCCCTCTAGATCGCCATCAACTTCCAGAAAATTATCTAGATCTTCATCTTTAAAATCTGAAGTTGATCATCATTATCTTAAGTCTCCATATAAAAGTCTCTCTCTCTCTAGATCCCCATCAACTTCCAGAAAATTATCTAGATCTTCATCTTTAAAATATGAATTTTATCATCCTTCTCCTAAGTCTCCTAGTGATACTCAACCCATACTGTCTCTCGAGTTTTATCAAAATTCCCTTGAAGTTCAATCTTTGATAGAAAAGTTAGAGAGAGTATCCATTTCCCTGAAAAGCCTGAAAATTCTCAAACATCTGAGATTAGCATTTCATCTTCTTTATATCCTCGAAGAATATTAACTCAATCAGAAAGTCAAAAGATAGGAATTCTTCCTTTTGATTTCCCATTGATAGTACTCGAAAGAGAATAAATAGGATTCAATCAGAGTCAATCGCCAGCGAGATATTATCTCATTCACCTCCATTAACTCCACTTATTTCCACCACTTCGACTCCAACAATCACTGTTACTTTAACTCGGTCCAGTACTCAGACTACTATCCCTTCAACTAGTTCTAGCACTCATCTTGCCTCTTCTTCAACTCAAACTCAATCTATCATATCCACCCAAGGTCCAATGGCAGGCCACCCATGGAACAATCTAGGGGTTGTAAATATTCCCGCTCCTCTTCATTCTCTACCAAAATCACCTGAAATATGGTTACCTAAGTTGAATCTTGATGATGGTATTTCGGTAGAAGAACACATTCATAATTATATGCTAGCCATAAATTTAAATGGAGTAGTTGAAGAGGATTGTGTTGTAAGATTATTTCCATACACTCTCATAGGATCTGTAGGATCCTGGTATTTTTCACTGCCTTCCAGCTCTATAACTAGCTGGAATATGTTTGAAGAACAATTTTTAGCTAAGTTTGGGGATGAAAGGACCACTACTACGCTCATCAATGATTTATCAAATTTAAAAGATAAATCAGGGGAGAAAATAAAATATTTTAATTCAAGATTTAATAAATTTCTCAATAAAATTCCTGCTACATCAGTTCCTGGCATAGAAGTTCAAATTTAGTGGTATATTTCATCTCTTCCATCCAGTTTCGCCATTTTTGTTAATAGAGAAAAATTGCCTACACTTGCAGAAAACATGAAGGAATCTCTATCTGTAGAGAAACGCATAACTGCTCTTGAGAAGAAGAATTCTCAAGAAGATAGAAAATCAAAGAAGGTATATTTCAAAGATGATTCTAAAAAGAAGCCATCTAAAGACCCTTTTGATGTAGAAGGTCTTCAGAAAGTTTTAAAGACTATGACAAATGAGATGGCAGATATCAAGAAACAAGCCGCTGAAAGTTATAGCTCAAAAATACTTTCAGATCCTTCAAGAAAAATCAGTCCTCTAATACTCAACCACCAAATATCATATCTAACGCTAAGTCTGATCAAGATACAGAGGAAGATCAAATAGAGGAAGAAGAAAACGAAGAAGAAGAAGAAGTTGAACTAAATGGAATGTGGGATTCCATCCTACCAAATGAATAACAACAAGAAAATTTACCTATGAGTACAAGGAGAAAAAAGACTACTGAAGCAATGTAGCCAAATAAACAACAAAATAATTCAACCCCTGCTAAGGATAAAATAGTAAGTAAAAAGTCTACTTCAAAGGCTACACAAACAAGTCATGTTACTTCAGATACTCCACCTACATCAAAGACAATGGTAGTCTCAGACATTATGGAATATAATGTGGTTGAATACATGAAGAAAACTAGGGCCAACATTTCAATTCAAGAACTTACTAAATTAAAGCAGCAACATAAAATCTTACTTAGAGACTTGAATGTGGTTCCTTCTTCACCCTTACCTGCTCCAATAGTATTAAAAGCTGCTAATGAAATGGGTAAGCCACCTTATCCTTCAAATAAAATAGATCCTACATATTTGATTATGATAGTTGATCGATCCATCTCTCATACTCCTCCATTTCTCTTAACCTATGAGATCTATAATAAAAATTTCCATAATTGCTTAATAGACTTAGGGGCTTCCTCTAATATAATGCCAAAATCAGTCTGTGCTAAGTTGAACATAACTCCTCAGATTTCTCCTGTTCATATAGTAAAACTTGATAGAACTATAGTAGATGTTGTGTGAGAAATAAATTATGTTTCTATCATATTTTCATCAAATCCCAAGGTTACTCAAATAATCAATATATTGGTGGTTGATATTCCTGAGTTTTACAGTTTATTATTAAGAAAACACTAGTATGAAAATCTTCATGGATATTTTGAAACAGACTGGTCACATATGTGGCTACCATACAATGGAAAGCCAAATCAAATCTGGGTATACCATGAAAATTTCATGAAACATATAGTCACCGATCATGAAGGAATAAACGAGCCAGTATCATTTAATAATAACATTCTTGGAAATTACTCGGTAGAATAATTTTTGGGAAATTTTAATTCTCAACCATCACCCTTTTTCGATAATTCAGTTATTTCTCAGATCGAGAATTTTTCCCAGACAAACATTTCAAAATGTAAAAATTTTGTAGATAAACTAGTAGTTAATTATTTATTTTGGACTCTTTATTTTGATGGTTCTAAATCTAAAGATGGTGCAGGAGCTGGCTATATTTTAATAAGCCCAGAAGGAGAAAAAAACCATGTTAACCTGCAGACTTGAATTCAATTTCATGAACAATATAGCAGAATATGAAGCATTATTCCAAGGTTTGTACAAATCCATTGATCTTAACATCAAATATCTGAAACTCCTAAGAGATTTGGAAATCATTGTTACACAGGTAAGAAATACCATTCATTGTAATACTAGACATTTAAAGCATTACCAATCATTAGTCCAAGAATTGACCACCCTTTTCTTAGCCTTCAATATTTCTTCCATGCCTAGAATGCAGAATGCTAGTGAAGATCTATTGGCTAATGTAGCATCAAAGTTAATACCATCTCAAGAGTTTAGTCCTGATAGATTTTCCATTGAATTAATTTTTAGACCATATGTTCCTGACAATATTTCCAATTGGAGAGTATTCAATAATGATTCGGATATCATATATTTCCTAACATCTCAAGGATATTATGATAATCAAATTTTGGATGAAAATGAACATGACATTTAGATTAAGGAAGAACAAGATGAAAATCCAATTCCTAAGTCAGTTTTCAAGTTAGAAGACCTCTATGATCTGAAAGATAGGTTTAAAAGAGTTACTAACTCAAAAACTCAAATTTCTACCTTAAGATTTGAGTTATTAAATCTTGGAACTGACGATAAACCTCAAAATGTCAATTTATATCTCGACCTATCTTCCAACGAAAGATTATCATTTATCGGGTTATTTAGAATGTACAAAATTATTTTTGCTTGGGATTACACTGATCTTAAAACATATGATACTTTTGTGATTCAACACACAATTCCTATGATTTCAGATGAGAAACCTATACAACAAAAATTGAGGAAGATTCACCTTAATCTTGAAAATCAAATCAAAACAGAACTAAACAAAATCCTCAAAGAAAAGATCATCTTTCCAGTTAGAAATTATAAATGGGTTTCAAATTTGGTTCCTGTCAGGAAGAAAAATGGTGATATTAGAATTTGTATTGATTTTAGGAATTTAAACAAAGCATGTCAAAAGGACAAATTTCCATTACCAACCATGGAACAATTATTGAAAACAGTAGTTGGTTCTAAACTTATGTCCTTTCTAGATGGATTCTTGGGATATAGCCAAATTCTCGTACATCCAAATGACATATTAAAGACTACATTCAGGACTAAGTGGGGAACTTGCGCCTATCAAAAGATTCCATTTGGATTAATTAATGCAGGTGCCACTTTTTAGAGAGCTATGGACACAAATTTTAGGGGGCTCATCAATAATGTTGGGTGTGGAACCTGATTATCTTGTTTATTTTGTATCACAGCGTTGGACCCCTATACCTTAATGGGGCGGCAACGCCGCCCGTAATTAAACGCTACCTGGGGGGTTTTGTTGTAGCCACTACAACAATTACCCAAAATTTGGGAATATTTAAAATTTTGGGTCCCCTTGCCGCTTAGCCATTAAGGTTTTTGTCCCGGCCTATAGTCTTT